>CAWUFW010005457.1:664443-1328886 GCA_963921515.1 Calotriton arnoldi
TCTGAATCACCATAAAGCCGATTCAGCATGTTCACCAAATAAATGTATACTATCAAATGGCATATGTTTCATGCTAGTCTGTACAGGCTCTGAAAACCCAGACTGACACAGCCATGCATGTCTGTGCAGTGCAACAGACTGAGCCATAGCTCTACCCATGGAATCGGTGGTGTCCATACCACATTTTATGGTGAATTTTGCCGCTTCCCGGTCATTTTGTACCACCTGCAGGAGTTCACTACTGGCTTCCTCTGAAAGAGAAGGCAGCCGATGCGCCACAGAGTCCCATAAAGCATGAGAAAATCTGCCCAAAATACATGCAGTGTTTAACAACCTCAATGTCAAACTGACAGGAGAGAATATATTTCTCCCACAATGTTCTTGCCATCTTTATTTGGTGGAACCAAGGGAAGGACACTAGGATCCGGTGAAGTCGTAGCAGCCTGAACCACCAGCCCTTTTGTGGTGGGATGTCGCAAGAGACAAACTGGGTCCCCAAGGGCAGGTCGATGCCTACTGGCCACAGCCCGGTCAACTGGAGCTCCCGGAACAGGTTTCGCCCAAGCTCCTAACAAAAGGTCAAAGATTCATTAGAAGGGAGTAAAGGCTCCACTCCCATCCCACCTTGTGGAAGAACTTGTATCAAAGGGTCTGTGGATAATTCCACTGAGGGAACCTGGCAATTAAAGACTGCAGCTGCCCTCCTCCATAACTCAGCATAAGAAGAACTCTCCTCTGTTGCCATACCAGGTGGAGAAAGTAAATCTGAAACAGGAGAGGAATCTAGTCCACTAGCCTCTCTCAGTTCAGTCAGCTGAGTTTCCTCCAAAGGAACCTGGACTCGGAGATCAAGGATCTGTTTGTGAAGGCATTCAAAGGAAGGGCTTCACATCTGTCCCAGTTAATTTTGTATCCATTACATTTCAAAAAGGAAAGATAATGTGAAGTACATTAGGTAAAGAGGAGGAGTGGCTGGATAACGACAGTAAAATATCAGCATAAAAGAATATTTTAATTACCACAGCAACTGAATGTATCCATTCCCCCCTTCCGGGAAATTTAAATTGCTATTTCTAGTTCTATCAAGAACAGTAACTGCGACAGAGGGTAACCCTGTCTTGGGCCTCTGTTGATTTGAAAGGTATCTGATATATAACCTCCCCCTGTTCACTGCTGCAGTTGGGTTCTGATACAACCAGCTAACCTTTTGCAGGAACCTAAGTCCTAGGCAAGTAATTTTCAAAGTCCTAAAGAAGAAAGCCATTCAACACTATCAAACATTCTTCCTAACATTCAAGGATACTGCGAGGGCCTCCACTCACCTATTTTATTCTTGCCAAATGAGGTGCATCAGATTTCATATAATGCGTTTAAGAACTTCCTGGAACAAATCCCATCTGGTTTTTATACATCAGTAGTGGAATGTATTTGGGCAGTCTATGGGACAGTACCTCTGCAAGTATTTTTATGTTTGTATTTATAAGGTAAATAGGCCTATAAGCAAGTATGCTTTTTCCACGTTTTGGGAATAGAGTTATATAAATATTTTTGAGTATGGGTGCCACAGCAGGTGTGTTCATTTAGTAAAGTTTGGTTGGCAATCTATCTTCTGCTGGCACTTTGTCAGTATAGATTTAATTACCTTTCAGGATTTCATCACCTTCTAGTGGATCAGTCACTAGGGATTGGGTTGTCCGTATGTATAGTTTATTTATAGTCGCCTGCCTGCCTTCTCCATGTGGGTTACTTCTGAAGAACAGACCAATGTAAATAAGGACTTAAACACCACAGATCTATTTAAGGATGTTAGCAAATGGCCATTTGTGTTTCTGACTGCCGGAAATGTCCTAAGAGTCATCTTGCTGTAGTCATTTGGCTAGTAGTTGACCAGCTTTCTATCCTTGTTCATACTGATCTTTTTTAATCTGTTAGAGCCCATTCAGCTTTCTGGGTGAACTCACAATTCAATTCAAACTTTGCCTTAATCAACACCCTCAATAAGTCAGGCGACTCTTGTTTAAAGTATCTCTTGTAAGAACCTCTGCATCTGTTTCCAGTGAGGATTGTTTTTTTTTTGAGCTGTGAAATACTAGTTATGATCAGTCGCGTATCTAGCCCTTGATGTAGGCCTTGCCAGCCGCCCACAATGTTTGGCTTGACGCTAACAAATGCTTGCTTAGGGTTAGGTATTCTTTAAGATGCTCTTACCATTTCTTTTTTTCAATGGGGTTTTTATATTTAAATGTCAACATCCTCCAGCTATTCACTGTGGGTTCTTGTAATTGAAAGGCTGTGCATATTCTGATCAAGGAGTGATAGGACACCCTGTAGTCTATTATGGAACAATGGGTTGATTTCCAAAGTACTGTCCTTGTGACAAGGAAATAATCAATATGCGTCTCTGTTCCAAGGGAGCAAAATAAAAATATATACTGTCTGTTAGTTGGATAGAATAAATGTCAGGGTTCTATCAGCACATGGTCAATCATTAGGACTGTCAGTAAGTACTGATCAGTGTTGTCTGGGATCCCAATATATCTAATATTGGATTTGGTGTTATGTTCTAGTCTCCGACAATGATGATATTACTGTGGCCAAGTACAGTGAGAAGTCTATTCAATGTAGTAAAGAAAAAAATCCAATTTGTTTCTGATGGGTGCATATACAGAATCAATCTTCAGTCAAGCATTTTTATTGCTAGCTTTGTATAAACATGGCAGCCTTTGGGACACTACCAGGTTTTTGTGATTTGAACATGTTCATTTTTACTACTCATGAGAAAAGCAACACCTCTCCAACCCATTGGGCCCACGGCAGCTACCACTTTACTTACACAGTGCCTCCTAAATTTAACTACTTGGATGGAGATATGGGAATCCTGTATGAGGGCTAAAACAGGTTATGTACCTGTTTAAAAAGTTTACATTCAAGAAGACCTCATGTCTTTGTGGTTATGTGTTTCTAACAGAGGAATAGTAGTGTTCACTGGATGATAAAGATGAGATTTACCTTCAATTAGCTAGATCTTTAAACTAGAGATGAAGTGCTTTAGGCCGAAGAGAGTTAACTTTATCTTTCATATTACTAATATTGTGTACGACAGGAGAAATAATATTTTATGTCCAACAATCCAGTCAGGCCTTTTTTTTTTACACTTTGAAAGTTTCTTGTTGAAGCTTTATGTAGGAAAGCTATATCTTTAGCTGCCATATGCCTACTCTCTCAATGTTTGGGGGGGTCGGAAGTGTGTTATGATGGTCAGTCCCTATGCTCCAGGCCAACAATGCAGCAGTAGCTTAGGCCAACTGCCTATCTTCCTTTTCTGACAATTCATCATGGGGTCTCCTTCAGTCTTTTAGGGGTACCCTGGACTTTTTTGCCTTTTGTGATGAATCTCATTTTCCATCTAGATAGTCTGTGATTGTTTGTGAGGCGGAGGGATGTTTAGTATTGTGGTGATGATGGGTCCTATCTCGTATGTACTTTTGTGTGTTAGTCGCTGGCCTTTTGGATGGGCTAGTATCCACTGGAGTATCTTCCAGCAAGGCTAAAACAACACCTTTCAGTTCTTCAGAAACAATGTATTCTCTTGTGCACCCATCTATTGTTATAATCATTACAGCTGGTTCTAGTAAACAACATTTGATCTATCTTTTACACTGATTTGGGCTAAGAACTTTTTTATGGGAAGGCTATTGGTGTCCAAGATAAGTCTGCTGATATCTAAACTTTATGACTTTTGAATTGGAAGGCCATGTGTTGTAAAGTGCCCTTTTTGGATGGTCATCCTCCCACTTTTTTGCTGCTAGATGCAGTGGTAATTGATCTGAAAGTATGCTGGGTCCTGCTAACCAGGCCCAGCACCAATGTTCTTTCCCTTAAACTGTATCTGTGAATTGGCAAAGGATTTTTACACCCTTGTAAGGCACTAGTATATGGTACCCGTGGTACCCAGGGAAGGGATGTAGTACTTATTGTGCCACCCTCACTAACCCAAATGAAACCAAGGGCTGCAGGTCTGCCATGTCGGCCCTGCATGAGCAGCTTGTCTGCTCTAGTTCGACCCTGCACCCACCATGTGAGACAGGGTCACTTCACTGCATATAGTATATGTCAGTCACCCCTAAGGTAGGCCTCCTATAGCCCAGGAGGCATGGTGCAGCATATTATATGTGTGGGAATATATGTGCAAGCATATATGGCCTGTGGTAGAATTCTCAGCATAATTCTACCGCAAGTGACCAACCCTCCATAGGATAACATGGGCTGGACATGCCCCAGATGTCCAGCTCCATTATGAAACGGTCTATTCCTTTCTTTTTTTGGTATCAAACACCATGCTTTTTTAACCCCCGACACAATGGTGGTGTCGAGGTTTAACCAGCATGTACCTAGGTGGCACTTTAGACAGTGGCCACCAAGGTAACCCAGCGTTATCGTGCCTTGGTGAGATTTTCTGAGGGTTTGCCGCCAAGACAGAGATCTGGCCTCATGCTGGGGAGTGTGTGCCGCTCCCAGAGGTTAGAGACAAAAACCTGTGTGAGCAGGAGGTGACACCTCTGCCCACACAGGATGACTAGTGAATGGGCCATCACGGCGGTGAGCCTCAAAGGCTTAACCAGCACTGTTGGCCAAAGGAACTTGTCCCCCACTCGAGGACAAAGCCTCCCACTTCCCCAGGCACTGTTTTTTGCGGGCAGGTGGGAAAATGAGATATTCAGGAGACACTCGCCTCCACAAGGCTGACCACTCCTCCAGGGTGCTGCAGCTGAGGTGTACAATTGAGGATGGTTTCAGCCATCTTGAATTTAGTGTAAAAAGCAGGTTCTGACTAGTTTTAGTGACATACACACACAGGATGTAGTCACTAAAGGGGCGGATTAGCCGCAGAACTAGATGCCCATTAGCTACTAGTCCTCACACCCACTAACACCCCCTAAATGTAGGATTTAAGGGGCACCCCAGTCACCAGAACCTCAGATTCGACGTGATACCAAGAAGAGATCCATTTCCACAACAAGGTAGGACTCCACAAAGAAGAGGAGCTAAGCTCAGCACCTGTGGCAGTCACCCTGCACCTGCTGGATTTCTACTCAACCAAGGCAAGAGGTTGGTTCCAAAAGGAAGGTGAACACCTCTTTAAACTCCTGACTTCACAAGAACTCCTTGGGCTAGAGGAACTAGTCCCCTGCAGTCGGCAGGCCCAAACTGCTAAATCCACGACCTTAAAGTGCTGCCCAGCATGGTCGCTCAAAGTCACTGGGCAGGTGGCTTTCGGGAACTGTAGTCCAGACCCTTAGCAAATCTCAGCTTTCTACAGCGTTCCCTGGTCCTCTGGAAGATTTCCTCCACCACAGTGCTTGCAGGTACCAGGGCTTGTTGGTGGTCAATCCGACTACAACCTGACTTACTCGACGCTTCAAGAGGAGGGATCCACCTGCACCAATGACCAACCACTCCTGTGGCTCCATAGTGAAGATCCTGCATCTGTTTTCACTCTCTCTTGGCACAGCTGCCAGCACCAGTTGCCGCGGATTCTGTTCAGCACCAAGGATAGCCAGAAGCACCACGGATAGCCAGAAGCACCACTGCATCAGAATACTCTGAGCCAGGTAGATCTGACCCGTCTGAAGACTCCTGGTCCAAAGCCAGCTCCTTGCTTAAATTCCAAAGGGTTTTGCTCAACTCGCCAGCAACTAGCTTTTTGCTAAGGTAGCCATTTAAAGACCACGAGTCTGATTGACAGCTCCGTTTGACAGCTAAAGTGCACTTCTGCACCCCGCTCCACTGAGCCAGGGCAACTTATGCTAGCTGTTGTGAACTGGTCTAGGGACTCATGAGACCTTAACTCCAAGTGGGTTCCGTTGAACCCACTCTCTAAGTAACCTTGCATATATGTGTTTTTTCCATTGACAGCAACGTTAAATGTTTTTCATTACAAAGTACTGATTAATTTAATGTTTGTAAATTGATAACTCTGGTTATTCTTTATGTATCTACTTCGTTTTGGCATCTAAAAAATACATAACTATCTGAGTATTTTTATAAATTTGTGTTGTATTTCCCTCAAGTCGTGTCAATTACTTATTGTCCATGTTGGTGATGTGAAATGCTTAACACGTTCCTCTAAGGAGCCTTTCTGCTCTTTGCCAATCTACCAGGACTAAGAGAAGGTGTACAAGAGAGTACCTGGGGTTCATCTTTGTGTACTGTGCTAGTATTACATGGCAAGGCACCCCTGCCATACCACATAATACTTTCACCTTTCAACACCATGTCTTTTCGCTATTTGTAGACGGCATCGTGCCTGCTGATGCCTCTGTGTGCAGTAAATGTCTCCTCCAAGAGTGTGGGAAGAAACATCGCTGAAAGACTAAGTCATCCCCTTCCTCAGAAAGGCAAAAAACTCTGGGCATTCCTCCTGCTCCAGTCTTCCAAGTCGGTTACTTTTTTCTGCACGTTCCACAGATCGTTACCCCAATCTTGTAGTGTTGAGATCCGATGTTCAAGGTCTTCCAAGACCGTCGGGTTCTATTGCACTAGATTTACAACTGAATAATGCTTCAGAGAACAGAAACTCGCACATACATGATTGTTTGATTATGTGTTCCCTCTTGTTAGGAACATATTTCCATTGCCGTTATTGCATGCCGCCTACAGTCAGATTTTATGCTGTAAACAAGTGCAGACAGTCGAGCTTCAGGCTCTTCATTTCGAACTCCAATCCACACACCAATATGAGGGACACTCTTATGAACCATTTTATGGTATTTATGTTATTCCACTGCATTCCAATCTTGACAATCAAGTGACAATAAAATCTGAGTTAAGAGTCTGGTAAGCCTTCAAACTACATGGAACAGTGCAGAGTGTTGAGCAAACGCCTCATCTGTGAATATCCCTGCAATTGCTCCTCAACATTCTATAAAAATACAATTGTGGGTTTGAATGTATGTGAAACTGAGGGTCTTTACCACAATGACAGGGGCACAAACGAGAGAGGTAACCCACTAAGGGTGTCATCCTGTTCTAACATAACGGTGTACCTGTAACCTATTATCACATAACAGTTGCGATTACAAAGTAAAAGTAAAGCAAACAAGTGAAGCGGAGTCCATCTTAGTCCAGCAACATACACATAGATAACAATAAAGATAAAATGGCCAAGACAGACTGCTTTAGAAGGAAAAAATGCCTCCGCCCAAGTGACAAGAGGAACTGTACAGAAAAAATGCATTTAGCCACTGCAACACAAAAAGATCTGCCCAGTTAAGTTAATCACATATATCGTACCGGTGCCCATTTCCAAAGGAGAAACATTTACAAGAAAATGGCTTGTTGGAAACACTGATCAATTGAGAATAATAAACAACCTTTTTGATACCCATCCACGTGAAAACAGTTAGGTCAGATCAGGACAATGTATCTAATGTGACACACAACATGGAAACATAATTCCACTGCCAGCAATCTAGTACGATTGAGATGCATATTTGTTTTGGAGTCTGTATCTAATATACAATAAAACATGCCTAACAAATAGTTCCAAAACAACGCAGAATAAAAGAAATCAATAACATAATGGGAAAAACATGCACAAGCTACTAAACACACCAGCACTTTGAGGGGATGGAGTAGATTATTACCTGTAACAATCCCTGGCGGCATGCAAATAAAAAAGACCACATCAAAATGGAGGAATTTAAGAAAGATGAGTGACAAACAGGAAAGGCTAATGTGGCACAATTTTGGGAGATACATTGCAAATACAGGAATGGCAAGGCTCTACTTTTAAACCTTATCCTTTTTACTTGTTACAGTACTGTTAATCATTCAATACTTTTGGAAAGAATGAATCACTAGGCAGGCATAGCAGGACCTGTGGTGGAATGAGTTCATTCATTTCCCACTAACCACAGTCAAAAAAGTAAAGATCAGTAGTAGCATCCACATGATCAGCATCTTGTGGTATTCCTCAAGGATAATAATGCCTTTTATGTCTACTGTTTAACATTTAATTGTGCTTTTGCTCAGTTTCTTAAGCCAATACAAGGGAACTTTCAAATCTACGCTGATGCTACAGCAATGCATTTAGGCTTGGAAAATGGTCCAGAGAATCGAAGTAACATTACACTTCATGCTTGGTTAATGTTTTCCAACAATCACCGACCAAATCATTGTCTTCACTTGGCATCCCTTCCCTCTAGATGACCTAGAGGTAGGGACTTAAAGGTTCTTTTTGACACCAAGTACTTTTGACTTACAAATCAATGCTGTGCCATATGCTAAGAACATGTAGGTCTCCTTTCAAAAAATCCTCTCACTTTGCGAGGTTGACTACAGAGACAAGCTTACAAAATCCCTCATCTTGGCACGCCTGAACTACTGTAACATCTATTAGGATCTACCCAAGTAAATAATTGCCAGGGTTCAAAGATCGGAGAGCAAAATGTGCCTCAACCTTCACAAGCAGGACCACATCTAACTGGCACTAAAGGCCAAACACTGGCTTTCAGCAGAGGCCAGAGTTACATTTAAGTGTTATAGAAAACAGTGGTCCCTAAAGTTGTATATACATTAAATTACTTAATACAGATTGTCAGGTATGAAAAAGGTTTGTGGTTGAAAACACCTTTATATAATCATCAAATACTCAAGACTCATTAAATATAAGTGATAAAAGTGCTTGGTGCTCACACGTGATGCACACTGTAAGAGTTCATTCCAGTGCATAACACAAGTTGTGCCTCCATACAGCAAAAACAAGTACAATAAAAAGATTCATTTCTGAGATCGGAGGGTATGGGTGACGGCATTTCGATCCCTTACGGAATCCTCATCAGGACAGGGCATGGGGAAGAAAAATCCTGGGAAAGAGTTGCTGCAAAGGCATGAAAGAGAGAAAAGAGTGAAGTGAGGGAATACAAGTCCTTACTATATGGGTGCAAAACAGACAGTACTTACAGAGGTCCAAAGATGGCCTAGTAGAGAAAAAGGAAAGAGAAAGTAGATTGATTAATTGTAGCTGGGCCAATGTAATGGGTGAAAAAAGTCCCAAAAGTGCCATATGCCTTACTCAGATTAAAGCACTAAAAAAGGGAACAGGACAAATATGAGCCGGTCTAAAAAGGAACTGCACAATGTGATGGGTGAGCAAAAGGGGGGGGGGGAGGGTGTGGGGGTTAGAGGGCAATTGTCAAACACAAATGCACATTCACAACCAAAATGGCAGGGCATGTAAGGAGGAATACCTATGCCCACAATTCTGGCACGTAGAAAAGTGCAAGGGTTACAAGATGGTGAACCCTAACAGCAAGTCAATGATTAATGAAATATAGGGGGAAACCAGTCAACAGGAAAACTGGAAGGGAATAAACCAAAATGGAGCTGCAAAGGTGAAAAAGAAAAGGAAATCATTGCACTGACAGTGGTCCAAAAGGTGTGAGAAGGGGGGACAGGGCCCATTAAAGTCCTGTTCTATGTGAAAGTGCTAAGATCAGGCAACGGGGCTAGTGTCCTTAGATTGATGGCTCCATGGGCAAGGAAAGATCGAGGGAAAACAATGTTAGAAACAATACACAGATTATATTTTATGATTTGGCAGGGTCCCCAAACACTTTTGACTGATTTTCACGATTGCCTCAATCACAAACTGAATTTCTAGACCTTCTAGTGCGGGCTGAAAACAATCGTCTTTATACCTCTCTATACAGGAAACCAACAGAGAAGAACACTTTGCTATTATACTTGAACAACCATCCCAGATCTCCCAAAGATTATCTACCCTATGGGCAGTTTCTCAGAACTAGGTGAAACTGTAACAGACTTCTTTAAAGAACTGTCTATGCACAGCTCAAGGAATATGGAGCTTTCTCCATCTAGAACTGTACTGCAGCCCCACCTCTTCAAGCAACAGTTTATGGTACAGTTTTAAAGGCACATCATTAGCCGGACAAGCTAAGCCAGTACTGGTAAATGGCTAAAGTTGAATGTTTGTGACTGTTTTATAAACTGAACAAGTCTACCCATTTCTCTTCTCTTCCCATGCAATCTCTAGCTTTCTGGAAGTTCTTCTATGCAACACGGATTTGTGCTGCCCACAAACTGTCAGCAACATTTCCCTAGAAAGCTGTATAAAACCCTCATCATTTCCCCTGGCAACTTTATTCACTACCCCACTAGAAGCAAATAATCATGGATGTATGATGTCCACTTACTTACCACTATTAGAACTGAACAGAACATACCAAGTTTTCCCACTTATCACTGCCCTCAGAAATTCTTGGCAGCTCATAGATTCACTGAAAAAGGTATCTGACACAGTGACGTAATGCCCACTTTGGCCATTCAACTGCATAGGACATTTCCTTTCCTTCATAAATCTTTACTGAACTACAAAAACCACAAGCATGCCCAAGACCTCACTTAACCATCCCATGCGTCCTGGCTATGCATGTGAACAGGAGAGTAGACTCTCCTCCCACAAACTGGCCTTTCCTCCTCAAGGTACCCCAGATTTATCACAGCCTCAGCTTGTTTCCCTGTGAGAAGTCTTCAGTTCAAACACACCTACAATGTTGGTCTTGAAGAAGCCTACTTTATCTTTTGTACACTACTATTAGTCTGCTTTGATGGAACGTCTACGGTACCTTGTTTTTGCCCCGCTCTGTCTAGAAGTTAAACATCATTCTTCATGCCAGACGTTTCACCTAGAACCAGATGTTTCGAGTCCTGGGTTTTACTGTTGCAAATCCCTACAGCTGTGGTCAGTCTAACTGGTTCAACAAAGTAATTCTCATACATTTCTCTACTACAACACCTTAAGCTGACAAAAGAGTAGAAATTAAACCATAGTGTCTTTACAATGTGGAAGTTGTTGGAAACCAACCCTTTTCTTTTCATATCTAACAGCAGTAAGCCAATACAGATTTTACATACCATATAATAGATTCCAGCCAAAAACTATAGGTTTCTCCATAATACTCTCAAGTAAGGCAAATGATACGGTTTTGGAATGCTGTTCCCTGTTTTTTGAGCGCCTTCTCCTTGCTTTTCCCCACATTTTCACTGCTTTCTCCTTGCTTTTCCCTCATTTTCACTTTCTCCCTTGCTTTTCCCCCAGTCTTTTTGAGTGCCTTCACCTGGATTTCCCTTCGTTTTCATTGCTTTCACATTTTTTTCCCCTGTTGCTTTCTCCTTGCTTTTTGAGTGCCTTCTCTGATTTTCACTGTTTTCTCTTGCTTTATCCCCCATTTTTTGGTTGCTTTCTTCTTGTTTTTCCCTCGTTTACACTGTTTTGTCCTTGCTTTTTCCCCTGCTTTGTATGCCTTCTCCTTGCTTTCCCTTCGTTTTCATTGCTTTCTCCTTGTTCCCCCTTTTTTGAGTGCTTTCTCCTTGTTTTTTCCCCTCATTGCTGCTCCTGCCTTTTTCCTGCCTCCGGAATAGCCCCGCCCACCTCCTCCCAGCACCCCTTTCTCCTCTCAGGATCTACTTAATGGAGGCCGCAGCGCAATCCTATTGAGCAGGCCCCAGGCCCAGTTCTCCCGTGCTGCTGCATCGCTCTTGCGCCCGTCTTCTCCTTGCTTTCCCCCCCGCTTTTTGAGTGCAGTCTCCTTGCATTTCCCTTGTTTTCACTGCTTTCTCCTCCTTGCTTTTCCCCCCGATTTTTGGGTGCCCCAGGCCCAGCTCTCCCCGTGCTGCTGCATCGCTCTTGCTTCTGTCTCCTCTTTGCTTTTCCCCCACTTTTTGAGTGCCTTCTCCTTGCTTTTTCCTCATTTTCACTGATTTCTCTTGCTTTTTACCCTGTTTTTTGGGTGCCTTCTCCTTGCCTTTCCCACATTTGCACTGTTTTCTCCTTGCTTTTTCCCCTGCTTTGAGTGCCTTCTCCTTGGTTTCTCCTCGTTTTCATTGCTTTCCCCTTGTTTTTCCCCCTCATTTTTTGAGTGCCTTCTCCTTGTTTTATACCTCGTTTTCACTGCTTTCGCCTTGCTTTGTCCCTCATTTTTGCTTTTTTCTCGTTTTCATTTATTTCTACTTGTTTTGCCGCCATTTAAATAAAAAAGCAGTTAGCAAATACAGCGCCTTGAGACCTGCGTGGGTGATTTGCCACGCTTTATAAATCCTTGACTGACTGAAATCCAGCAATTTAGCTCTATTTTTACTTCACATATTTACATGATTGACTAAAATGGGATCACCATTTGATCCCTTATCTCACTTAGTCCTAATGTTTGATAACTCTTCCTCTCCAACATACACCTTAACCAACCACAGTTTAATTCACCTTTTGTTGAAAGCCTCCCTGCTGGTCACGTAAAATTGCCATCCTTGTCTAGTTTAAGAAAATGCTGAGTGGGGATTTGATTAGCAGTATATTACGTAAAACAATTCCACTAGTTCACATTCTGATAACTGCATACTGATGATCCTCAAAGCCAAATTCTCAAAACAATACTAATTATTCTTGTTAGCCATATAAGGTAACTTTCACAACTACTGGACTCATTTATAGAAAACGTTTACCACAAGACATTTTAATTAAAACAATTTGTATGCTGAATACACATTAGTATACAAAATAACCACCAACTAGTAAACTGTTTAAGTACCACTGACATTATAATATTAACAAGTAAATCCACTATGTTCTTACCTCCATGGCACAGTTCTGAAAGATACTGGACAAGCTGGTCTGGGGAGAGGAATTAGGCTCTGATTTTTCAGATTCCACACCTTTCATCCCTCTTGGTAAAGCTGCTTCATCTGCATTAAAAGCACATATGTCAACAATTTTGTGCACATTACGGACATGGTTTGTCATGTGAATACGTCACAGTGCAGCAGGCATTATCTCCATGTAATTGCCCTATTACACATATCTTACACATCACTTCAAGTAATACAATTATGTCAAGCAACTGTTCAGTGTAAATTAAGTGGGGTCAACAGAAGTTTGTACTGAATCTTCGAACTTAGACATATCACCCTAGACATGCCACCTGCTTTCCCACTCCTGTGACCAATCCTTAACAGAACAACTGGAGTGGGTGGAACCAAGCATACAGCATACTCAACCTATGAAGCACTAATATATCTGTAAAGATTTATGGTGGCACCTGACATGTATGGGCAGGGGAGGCCATCACCACTGCGCAATTGCATGTCTTTTCACCCAATCCTGATCACGCCGAATCTACTCCAGCTTTCTGCGCCTTCTACATTTGGCCACTGCTATCTAAATTTGAGCAAGACTACAATTCAACCCCAAGCTTGTCCAATGACAGCACGGCACAATACAATTTTATTTTATTTCCTAAGGTTCACACACTCAGATTCAGCTCAAGTAGTGATTTCCCTCTTCCAAATTAGCCAATAAGCCCTTCCAATTTTTGGCTACAAGGCGCCTAGCTACACAAGTGTGAGATCTATAAATCTGCTTGTCACCAGGTTGGCCTTGCTTCTAGGGAAGTGACCTGAAATGCACACAATCATTGTTGAGGGTATGTCACGCCCTGTAGCGCTGTTGACAATCTGAAGTACAGTGTCTAAAAACCATCTGAGCAGCGGGCAACTCCAGACCATGTGGTAAAAGCCTGACCAAACATCAGCACACCTGGGGCACCCTGCGTTTACATCAAGTAACATATGATTGATTCTCTTGGGGGTTATGTATACACGGTACAGGTGGTTGCTCTGGAACAGTTTGAACTGTGCATTTTTGTAAACTTTATAGGTGCACTTTGAGACAGAACCAATCTGAATTGTTAATTTGCTACCCCATATGCCCCGTCCATTTTCTGTGCATTTCCGATAAATCTCCCCATGCTTCTCAAAAGCGAGTGGTATAGGAGTGTAATCGCTCTAGTCCTGCAATTAATGAGGTAAATGTATGCAAACACTCCGGCTTAAGGAGTTCTTCTGCAGCTTTATTCCACCTCCTCCTCGTTATCCCCATCAAGGCCTCTCTAGTAAGTTGTATTCCTCACAGAGTTCTTGGAAGTCTGTGTCAGTGCCCTCTACTGTGAGACCCTTCGAGCCCACTCATGCAGTCTCCTCCAGTTCCCCTGATGGGGGTAGAGCATTATTGATGTTAAGGGTATTTCTTTGGAGTAGGTCCTGCGGGTGTGTTCCCTGCAATGCACACGACCAGGCAAACCACATTTCCCGGATTAAAATTGATTTCTCCTTAGCAAGTGATTTCCAAAAGGGGTCCAGGAACAGTTGCGCCAGTAGGGCCCAACGGGGGACAACGGTATTGTTCAAGGCGGCCTACTCCCAATAAGCTGCACGTCACCTACATGGCCACTGCAGCTGTGCAACTAAGCAATAGAGCTATAAATCGTCGGGAGAGGTTAAACCACCCTCATCTTTCAAGAGCCTCAATTTTGAAAGCGCTATCCTGCACTTTTTCGTGACCCAAAGTAGGATCAACATACAGTCCATCTCAGGGAACAGTGATCCAGGAATCTGTAAGGGGAGAGCAGAAAAGAAACAATCATTTCTGCAGTATGAACATCTTTGACGGGGCTATCTTCCCTAAGACCGAAATCGTCAAAATGTTACAGAAAATGATTGACAGCTTTAAGGACGGCCAGCAACGTCATAACATTTCCCCCCAGCAGGCAGTGCAAGATCTATAGACCCATTACACCTAGTTATTTTAATACGTTAAATTCCCACTTCATGACAGTGTCAAGTGCAGCTCGCCTATTCAAGCCCATTGGCCTCTTTACTGAGTGCTCATAGGATTCAGCCCAGTTTACCCACAAAGCAGAGAGTCCACCAAACTCCTCCAGGGCCCGAACTGCTCCCCCCTCAAGTTCGCCTGCTCGCCATGCAGCACATCACCCTCATAAAGTGATATGAACAGGAGCACCCGTCAATCTGAAACCCCGGGTGGCACTAGCTCTGTCGAATTGTCTTGGCCAGCTCTACTGCCACAGCAAATATTACAGGGGAAAGAGGGCCCCTGCTCATGGTACAGGACTCCGATATTATAGGGCCCATTCTAAATCCTTCCGGAGGACCGGTGTACAATAATTTGGTTTATCTCATGAAGTCGTGTCCCACCTCCTTGCCCCGCATTGCCGCATATAGGAAGTCCCATTCAAGAGACTCGAAGGCCTTTTGTTTATCGATAGATAGCACCAAGGCCGATGAAGCAGCAGTCGGAGGGTTGCCGAGTACGTGCGTTAGTCTACTGATGTTGGGGATGGTGCTGTGTCCCAGAATACAACCGTTTTGGGCGGCGTGAATAATGTTGCTCGCCCTTGGGAGCTGCAAATTCACTTACAATTTCATAGTCAACACTTAGCACTGAAACGATTTTAAGAGGGTAACCCTGCGGGATCTTTATCCTTTTTTTTTTTTTTAAAGGAGGGAAACAATGACTGCCTCCCTCAGTGTTTGCTGTAAGGATCCTACATCCCTTGACTCACTGAAGACTTCAACCAATTTGGGAGCCAGAATGTCCATATAAGCCACATAAAATTTGATTGGTAACCGATCCGTGCCGGGTACCTTTCCTATGCCCGATTCCTTTCTAGCTGCCTTCAACTCTGGCACTGTATTTCAGCTTCCAAGGCCATCACCTCCTGTGATATCCTGAGAAGCAAGGCAGTCAAGACAATTGTCTAGGTCCTGAGCGCTATTTTCATCCCTGGCTGCATAAAGGCCATTGTAATAACTCATAAAGGCATCATTTATCTCGGGTTAGGTATACACTGGTTGATGCCCCTCCATGTTAAAATGCAGAATAAGAGTACCCCTGCTTTTCCGACTAACCAGCCAGGCCAACAACCTCTCCTTATTGTGCTCAGCATGGGCCCTCGCTAAATAGGCCATGTAGTCATACCCCCTCAGTCTATTCACTAGCGACATTAGCTTTTGCCTTTCCACCGCTAGGATCTCCCGGGGACTTGGGGCTCCTTGCCACCTCCCTCTCAACTGCATTTAACAACTGCTCTTGCTTACTATTACCTGCATGAAGCTGTGCTTTCACCCCGATGCTGAAGTTATGCAGTGCCCCCTTGTCACCATCTTAGCCCCACGTTCCATTACCCTGGAGGATGTTTTGCTGGTATTTTCGGTGAAGTAATCAGCAATCACCTCCTCCAGAGATTTCCTAAAAACATAATTCTCAAGTAACGCTATGTTAAACCTCTAGGTTGGTATGAGTGACCAGGTGGGTGAGGGAGAAGGGGGCGGGGGGGGGGTAGTCCCAATGCACTGTACTGAGCGATGGATTGTGGTCTGAGTAAGTGCTGAGTAGAAACGTGGAATTATTGAAGATTTAAAACACAAATTCGATTTATTGGATTCATTCGTGATGGACGAGGCTGTGCAGCTTGAATGGGGGTCAGACAAGGTTCCCTCGTGTTCATTCTACATTGCAGCACATTTGGGCGGAGCGAGCGAGCACGCCTTTATAGAGAACCCCAAGTCCAGGTAAAGAAACAGTCCTACATATCTAGACCCTTTCACAGAATTACCCCTGAAGCACTGAACGATGAGCTAGCTCTACACCCTATCTCACTCAGTGAGAACATTGAGAGTGATGCCAACGGGCTTGAGAATTGGTTGAAGCAAAGTACCTGGGCACTTGCTCCCCAAATCTCGCGGTCTCGCAAAGTTGCGAGGCATTCCTCCCCTTGGTTTAATCAAGCTCTGAGGCAATGCAAAAGTGCTTGCAAGCGCCTGGAAAGAGCATGGAGGAAAGATTTTAGCTTTGAGAATAAAGAAATCTATAAAATAGCCTTAAAAGCATATCACAATAAAATCTGTGAGGAAAAGAAGATTTTCTTCTCATCTAAAATTGAGTCCTCCGGAAACAAATGTAAGGAAATTTTTAAAATTGTCAAAGAATTTTCTGCTCCAAGTGCAGCGGCTAGACACTTTACCCCTACATCAGAATGGACTAATCAGCTAGCAACCTTTTTTCACGAGAAAATTACTAACATCCAAACCTCTTTTGTTGAGCCTCTTCCAGAGGAAGATAGAAATATGGTTTTGCCATCTCCCAATGGTTCAGAAAATGGTCCTTCTCTTACACAGTTCCCCTCCCCTCTTCCAGTGACATCTCTGGAGATTATGAAGGGCCTTAAGTCAGGGTCTCCAGCAGACTCATGTCCCGCGAAAATACTGGCTTCCGTGGCCGAGATTATTAATACGAAGGTTAACATAGTACTTAATTCGTCATTAAGTAATGGACAGGTTCCCCTGATTTGGAAGTGTGCTAAAATACTCCCATTGCTGAAAAAGCCCTCAGCCGATCCCCTAGTAGCGGCCAACTACAGACCAATTTCACTCCTTCCTTTTTTCGCAAAGACCTTAGAGAAATATGTAAATATAGTGACCACCGACTACGCAGAATCGAACAATCTCCTCCACCCGAGCCAGTCCGGGTTTCGCTCCAACTTCAGTACAGAGACTGCTTTACTTGAAATCTCTGAGGCTATAAAAGAAAAACTTGATAAAGGAGGCAAAGCGGTACTAATCCTCTTGGATTTATCTGCAGCGTTTGACACCGTGCCCCATGACCTTCTCCTGCAGAGACTGCGGGAGTGCGGCCTTGGGGGCACGGTGTTGAAATGGTTCTCTTCATTTTTAGAGGACAGAAACCAAGAGGCTGGTCCCCCCCTTTTGCTGCTAACTTCCCGCCTCTGAAAGTGGGTGTTACGCAGGGCTCTATTTTGAGCCCAACTTTGTTTAATCTGTACATGGCCCCTCTCGCCCCCCTGGTCGAAGCTTGCGACGCAACAATCATTTCTTACGCTGATGATACTCAGCTGTTGTTCACATGTGAGAAGGGCGAAGACTTCGACGGTGAGATTATAAAACACTGTCTGAAGAAAGTTTTTACCTGGCTCGGACTTAATGAACTAAAATGCAACCCGGAGAAATCCGAAATTAGCTTTTTCGGATCGCCCTCCCAGGATGTATGGAAACAATGGTGGCCAGCTGACATGTCACCTCCCCAGTCTTCGGTCAGGGCAATCAAGAACTTGGGGGTGAAATTGGATGACTCCTTATCCATGAAAACCCAAATTCAGTCTGTTGCAGGATCCTGTTTCGGCCTTCTGAAAATGCTCAGAAAATTCCTCTCTCTGCTATCTTTCTCCCATAGAAAGATTGTGGTTCAAGCCCTTATTGCCTCCAGGCTGGACTATGTAAACGTTCTATATTTGGGCCTTCTGGAGTTTCTGATAAACAAACTTCAGGTCGTCCAAAATGCGGCAGCCAGGGCAGTTCTCATGCTTGGACCCAGAACCCGGATTTCCCCTCACTTGATTGCTTTGCACTGGCTACCAATCCGTAACAGAATCCTCTTCAAGGCCTTAGTTTTGGCTTTTAAGGCTCTACAGAGCATGGGGGCCCACTATATCAGGAAGAGAGTACTACGCTATGTACCGGGGAGAACTTTAAGATCCTCTCACCAATATCTCCTAGCTGTTCCCAAATTCTCCCGTACGCGTAGAAGGGGGGCGCTCTTTTCAAGTACAGGTTGCCCGTGTCTGGAATAGTCTGCCACAGTCTCTCAGACAAGCGCCTGATCTGTTGACTTTCCGAAAACAACTCAAAATTTGGTTATTCCAGCAGAACCGCTAGTTCGTTGCCGCGCAGCATCAGCAGGATAGTCTAGGGCTCCGATTAGCGCCGGGACACTCTTTTGAGTAGCCGTGCGCTCTACAAGTACGTTATAACATATAACATAGTCTTGAAGCAATAGAGCATAGCAAAATATGGAGTACACCGGTGTGCATCTCATCACTATAGATGTACATTAACTGAGTAAGTGCTGGCCAGATACTCAATCTGCATGACCTTTACCTGCATTAGTGGGCAACAGAGGAATTTATTCAACCGGACTTGGAGATCATGCAAGCCTGAATAATAGGAGTATTCCTACCCCCTGGAGTTGTGGGTCCTCCAACTACCCACAATGTCCTACCATGCCTCCACTTGCCAAAAGCTTTAGCCAGTCTGGGCACGCCAGGTACGGGAAGCGGAGCGTGAGACCTGTCTATTTCCATATCCGCTATGCAATTGAAATCCCTTCCCAATAATTTGCGGGAAACCCAGTGCTGCGGTCAGAGGAGTTGACACTCCATCTAAAAAAGTTCCAACTGATTCACAGTCAGCCACAGACATTGATCAAGGCAATATCTTCGCCCTTCAGCCTACCCATCACCACACATACTCCCCCTTTCGGGTCAATTAAGCTTGTCGGAGGTTGGAAAGGCATACCCTGCCTCACTTAGATCAACATCCCATGGGCAAACACTGAGTAGGTGGTATAATAAATAAGACCCTATCATCTCTTTTGCAATGCTTTCCCCTCAGTTTGTGTGAGGTTCATCTCCCAAAGGAATACTATGTTCGCTCCTTATCTCTTAAAGTATGCTGCCACATTATAGCACTCGCTGGGAGAGTTAAGACCCCACACATTCCACATAAATAACTAAATTTGTCTCAGCGACTATCATCACAGGCATCAGTCAAAAAACACTCATAAGCTCCAGTGAGGGCCCCTTAACAAAATGCTCCAGATAACTGTCCAGCTCCCCATTCCAATAAAACATGCAACATTCAACAACTTATTAACAGAGGCAACAAATGCAACTTTTGCCAACATCCCGCTCCCAGGACTGTGATGACAGGCACCCTGTTCAAACCAGCATTGAACAAAACTATCTCTGCACCTTTGGAGTTTCTTGTATAAGTCTCACCAGCAGGTGCTATGGGGGACTGGACTAACATTGAGCATTCTGGGTAATTGGACCCATTGCATTGCCTATTGCAAATGGTCCAGCTGTCCTGGCATGCTGGAAGAGGTAGTCTCTGTCAAACAAATGTAGCAATCTCTCTACCACAGGCCATGGCGGGCCCTGGGCCTAGGGGGTCACACAGGTACTCTGTACGTTCATTTAAGTGCGAAGTCCCTCCCGCACCACCTTCTCCTGTAGCCAGTACTCTGAAAAAAGATACCATTGAATTCCCTTCAATTATTTCAAGTAGGCCAATTACACTTAAATTGTTGCGCCTACCTCAGGAGTCTTGGTTTTCCACCCTAGATTCCAACAATTGGGCCTTCTACGTCACAGCTATCAGTTGCTGTTTCGAATCTACCACTGCTGGAGAAAGCTCAGTCACTGCTGTTTCGAATTTTAACACTCGCTTCAACATCTTCCTCTGGTAGTCTCTCAGGAGGCCCACATCCAGCACCTTGGAGTCTATTTGCTTTCCAGCAAGCTTCTGGTTGGGCTTATGGCTGCCAAAATAACATCAAGTTCATCTGTGGGCGCCTGCTCCCCAGAGGCAGTAGTTTAACTAGGAGCCGGCCCAGACTCACCTTCCTCCACCGATGCACTGCCACTGCGATCATCCTTGTGTTTTTGGATTCCCCCCCCTTATAGCTACAGGCAGCCATACGTTCCGATCCTTGATCAAAGAGTGGGTGAATAGAGCTACTTGAATGCCAGTCTAGGTGGATCCCATAGTGCTACACTTCACAACCAGCGGCAGTCCCCCTTCAGCGGTGCTCTGCACAGTTATCCAAGTGGCCAACTCAAACCTATCACACCATTGTGCACCTTCAGGTGCACCCAGCAGCCAGGGCAGTAGAAGGCACAGGCAGCACAGGGCAATCGAGAAGTTAAAGAGCACCACTCACCTGAGTGGAGTACCCAGGGTCAACTTACAATCAAAGTAATAACCCTCTCAGTCTTCTGTACAGCCTGAGGTGCTGACAAATGCCATTTAAACATCACAACTAAATGATTGTGTCTAGTCAGTTTAAGACACTTCCAAAAATATAAGGAGGAACATAAAACAGCGAACAGCACATAACCTCTTAGCGTTGTTCTTCCTTTCTAGGTATCCCCTTTTCAGATTACATATGTTAATCGTGAATGACAAATATAGAATGCATATTTGTTTAATGTCACTTTTCACTGCATTCGAATTGTGTTCTCTGTTCTAAAATGATTTTTACTGAGTTGAGAACAAAATATCATGGAAACTGATAATTTCATTTCTCATTTATTATTATAATTCAATGAGTACCGTTTCACAGAATGAAAATAGGTAAAAAGGCATCATCCCTGTTTCTGCTAATGGTTTATTCTGAAAACTTCAACAATTACCAGATAATATACAAGACTGTGAAGGGCTAAATAGAAACTTTGCGCCAGGAGACTGAGATGAGACAAACCATACTCTATAATATACTTCAAAATCAGGAGCACCCAGGCCCCCTGCCGAGTAAGGAAGGGTAAGGGTGGACCATTGTACCCGTGGCTGTTTGCCGGCCCATTCCAAACAAAGCATCAAAGTGCGCAAAGTCCAAAATAGCGCACCCGTTAGCAAAATCGGTACATTGACAAAAATAGGAAACGTGGGAGTACTGCCATTTTCATAATGGATATATGGCCAATAAGCGAAAGAGGAAGATGTATCCATCGTTCCACTGCATTAGTGAGACACTGAATTGCCTTACCACAATTATCGCGCTGTACCACTTCTGGATCGGTATGTATCATTATCCCTAGGTAAGGTATCGGATCCGTAGTCCATTTTAGGGGGAACTCCGCTGTTACTGGCGCTGTATTATCAGTAAGAGGAAACATAAGAGATTTGTCCCAATTTATCTGTAACCCAGAATGGCCACCGAACCTCGCCACCTCTGAGAACTGGAGCCAAGTTCCGATCAGGGTCACGGAGATATAATAGTGTATCATCTGCATTCGCAGAAATTATTAGGTTGTATTCCAAGAACCGCATGCCTGGGTGAGCATGATACTCCTGCAGCGCACAGACCGGCGGCTCCACCACCAAAGCGTATAACAGTGGGCATCCTTGCCTTGTGCCCCTAGAAATATGTATTGGGTCGGATACCGAATCACTGATTCTCACACGGTCTGTTGGGTTCTTATAAAGTACCTGTATTAGTTTCAAAAAGACATCGTCAACACCCACTCATCGCACCACAGAAAGCATAAACTCCCACTCAGAGTCAAATGCTTTTTCGGCATCTAAAAAAAACAGCCACAGCATGCACATTATGATGAATGCGGGAAATTGTACCAAAGAGGGTACCAAGATTATATATATAAGAGATCCACCAGGTATAAAACCGGCTTGTTCAAGGCCCACAATACCGGGGAGCAAAGACGCCAGTCTATTAGCTAATACTTTTGCAAACAATTTTGTGTCCGTATTCAAGAGTGGCAACGGCTGATACGAAGAACAAAGATCGTCCGGCTTGCCAGGTTTAAGCAACGTAATCAATAGCGCCTCACGCATAGATGGAGGCATGGTGCCAACACGCACCATCTCCTCAAAAAGATTGACCATATGAGGTATGAGCTTATCTTGATATGCCTTGAAAAAAGCGACTATGAGGCCATCAGAGCCCGGTGCCTTGCCACTGGGCATGTCCTTTAACGCAGCCACAATTTCAGTAGGACGGAGAGGCGCCATTAGCCACTCTCTATGTGTGTTCGAAAGCCACTTCATTGAGATATGCGCCAAATACTCATTAGTTGCCTGTTTATAATAATTAATAAGAGATGTATATAGCTTAGTATAATAGTTAGGGAACCTTTCTGCTACCTGAGCGGTGCCATGTATAGATATCCCATCCTCGTCGAGTACCGATAGTATTTCGAAATCTTCGCGATTGGGCCAGACGAGAGCTGCCAGTGTGGCATTCGGTCACCCTCCCTGTAGACTCAATCAGTAGCATATCTGACCAGATGCGTTACCTCAGTCTGACCTAATTCACTATACTCTTCTATTTTGGCCATAATTCGCGCCAATAGTACCTGAGAGGCAGTCTCCATGTGTGTGCGCTCTAGATCTGCAATATCGGCTTCCAGCCTGTGCAGCCGCTCGCAGATAGAACATAGTACCCCTGCATGTTTCGATATGGTAACGCCACATATAAAAACCTTAAAGGCCTCCCAAACGGTGGCAAATTCTGTAACCGAACCCAAGTTAGTTTGAAAATATTCATCCATCGCTTGTGCAAGCTCTTCACGAAACACTGAATCGAGTAAGGAATACTGCAGGAAGCGCCAGGAAAAAGCATGTGAACGTGGTCTCACCAGGCCCAGAATCAAACGTACAGGAGAGTGATCTGAGTATGTGCGTCGGAAGTGGTCACAAAGTTGTATTTCAGACAAGACTACGGGAAACAAGCCAATAATCATTACGTGTGTGTATATCGTGTACAGTGGAAAAATGTGTATATTCCCTGCCCTGTGGATATCAATAGCGCCATGCATCCACCAGGCCACCTTCCTCTGCACTGCAGCTATAGCAAGGGCACCTGTCGCGGTGGGCCTCGGGACCAGTCAAAGTCAGGGGCCTGTACATAATTAAAGTCACCCCCCAGATCAGTGGTAAGCCTTTATGTGTGGCAAGTTTAGCATGCAATAAGCAATAGAATTGGGGATCATCATAGTTAGGACTATATAACCCCACAAGGAAGACATCCCAAGAGTCTTTACGGCAACACCCTACCACATAGAGGCCCCCAGGGTCAATGAGTATCTCTTGCAATTTAATACCTGCACCTCGGCGAGCCCATATCAGTACCCCATGCTCATGATTGGTGAACACTGCAGCCAAACACTCCCCGCACATATGTCGCAATGAGAGAAGCCCGGGCCAGGTGCATCTTTTGTAGAACAGCTATATCTAGCTGATGTTGCTGTAAGTAAGACACTACCTTTCGGATCTATCAACAGTCATTCAAGACTCTAACATTCCAAGTCTTTGACATCTATCTAAACAAAGTAGCATTTTCCACATACGATCCAACAATAAGAGTCCATAGCCTATGTAGCCAACATAAATGACCCACACCATGCAATATGATCTGGTTTCGCATGTATGAAATAAATATTTGAATACCGCTAACCCCATCCCCCACCCACGTCCTGTCCCCCAACGTTTGATAGGGCATATCATTCTCCACCCCTAACCCTCCCTGAGCCCACAACCTATGCCCTGAACTGAACAATATGGTACACACATGGAGTGCCCATCATACTCTCCTGCGACAATATGTCCCAGGAGGGCCTATGTAATATTAACGTCTTAGCGAATGCGTACCAACATGAACAGATTAAATAGCAGGGCAACATAGTCGTCCCCGGCCAGCATAGCTCATCCATAAATTGTACACAACATGTGGCAACCTGACATCCAAACTTGATCGCACAATCACCAGTCAGAGCCCTACATCCACACATGCAATCATCTCAGGTGTAATATCTAAAATGGTAATTATATAGTACAGCATCATCATAACTTTTATGTAATAACATCGATAATCTAGGGTAGTTCCAGGGCATATTGTTCCAACTTAACATGCGATGACAGTATCATTCCAAACCAAGCACAAATTTATGTCACTCAATCTTGTTAATCTAGTTCATGAGCAGAGGCACGTGTATCGTCTTCCTGCCGCATTGCCCTAGGACCAGATGCAGAGGATTCATGCCTCTTGAGAAATCGTCGTAAATTTTTAGGATCATTAAAAACCTTCGTCTTGCCATACACCGTGACCTTCAGAAGTGCAGGATAAAGCATTGCATATTCAAGTTTGAGGTCCTGTAGCTTGCGCTTGAGTGGGAGGATGTAGGAGGCTGGATCTGTATATACTATACCAAAGTAAGGTATAGTGTGCACAGAGTCCAGTCGATCCCCAGAGGTCTAGCAGAGGCTAAAGTAGATAATACCTTACTCTCTTTTGTGGTAGTGTGGTTAAGCAGTCAGGCTTATCAGAGGGTAGTGTTAAGCATTTGTTATACACACTCAGGCAAGCAATGTCATCACACGCTCAAAGACTGAATCCAGACCAACTGTTTGTATAAAATCAGAGACGTTGGATCCATAGATCCCCTTTACAAGGGGCTTACAGGGAGGCCAGAGTTGTGCCAATTGTGGAAACAATGGTACCGGTTAGGGAAAGAACACAGGCCCTGGGAACCTGATTGGCAGGACCCAGGGCACACTCAGTCAAATTGCATCAGGTTAGGGAGCAACCATGCAGAAAGGGCACTTTCCTACAGAGGAATTTCCTCCTGGTGTCTTGAACTTGTGCCGTGAAATCCAGAAAAATAGAAAGCTCAGGGCATTCATAACGGAGAGTGCGCAACTCCCTGGAACAGCGCAGCCCTGCATTGAGGTCCCTGTGGTTGAGCAGCTTTGCAATAATGGGGCGAGGACGCGCCCCAGGCACAGGATGCGGCGCCAGAGATTGGTGGGCCCGCTCAACTACAATCATGTCTGAAAATGACTCACGGCCCAATAACTCAATCAACAAGTGTTCGACGAGAAGCCTCCAAATTCTCTGCCTTGGCCTGTAGTGTTGGCAGTGTTTTTTCCATCTGTTTTTGGGTGTCAACAACTAATGCCCACTTGTCCTCGGCATCAGATACAGGCCTCTCCAGTGTGTCCAAACGTTCTGTGCGTTTATCTATGCGTTCCGACATCCTGTCAATTATGTATGAAAGAGCATCGATTTTCCCATTGATCTTATTGAGGCTGAGTTGCATAGTTGCCAGAATATGACGCAGATCTACTTCCAGTCCTAGACCAAGAGTATCGGAGCCTGCCAGTCACGGTTGCGCTGTTGTGTCACACTCTGGGCGTTTTACGCTGTTCAAACTGTAATTTGGTTTGGGTTTTATCAGTAATTTCCATTGTGGCTTGCACTACGCTAGTTGCAGGCCAAAGCGAAATCAGTGAAGGCGTGCCATGTAGTACTTGTTGGGTATACGGGGATATTCCACAATGATCAATCCAAAAAGCACTACAGTAAATAATTTATTGCGGTATTGCACCAAGTTTACAATAACTTCGATATTACAGTTTCTGGGACCACAATAAATGCGATGGCATCTGGATATTTCTCCACTTCTCTTATGTGGCTCAGACTAGGCCACATTAACTACATGGCCTTCATGGCGCAGATATGCCGATCAGGTCTCTGGAGCAGAGATGCAGCTCTAAGCTCACAGGATATGCGACACGTCAAGCAGCAGCAGCCATGGCCAAGAATAGCGGTTCTGTCCCAACCTCCCAGGCCGTCGGCACACCCATCTACGCCGTGAGGCCTCGGGGAGACATAGGCAGGCAATGTCCACTACAGGCCACGTAGCCCCTCAGCAGACGGGCGTAGGCCCCAGGGCAACCAAACACCCTAAGGTTTCGGGGCGGGGGGTGGGGGGGGGGGGAGGGGGAAGGCGGGATACTTACTCGCTCCGCTGTCTGGTGTCCTGCAGGACCCCCCCCACACAATCGAGGGCAACTCCGTAGCAGCTGCAGGCCTCAAACTTCCGCTGTGACCCGTCCGGCAGGGCCACGGCGTCCAGCAATTGCACCTGAAATATCCGCTTCTCTGCGGGGATCGCGGTCTCCGCCAGCACCCCTTCACTCACTGAGCACGAGGCGACACCCCGTAATGCTTTAATGTTGGTGATGAGACAGAATTATGCAGAATTTAGGAATCGGCCAAAGGATCGTGCCGAATAGGCGGCCAACTTGAGACCAGGCAGACTCCGCCCCCGCACTAGGACCCAAGGTTGGAGGACCCCAGGGGAAGCAAGGAACCACCCAAGGTGAGTAGCCAGGGAGCTCAAGGCGCCCAGGTGCAGAGTGGTTACACTGGGTCAGACATCCATAGGACAACACGGGCTAGGTCGCAGTTGGAGAATTAGAGTTCTAGGACCCTTCCCAAAGGACCCTGAAGGAACCACTTAGATCAAGGAAGGTTGGAGAGTCACCCCACCCGTGGCTACCCAGGAGATAAGGATACCTGCACCAGGGAGCCCGGGTGCATACGGGTGGAGTCAGAAACCTTCGTAGACACCAATGGAGGGTCATGGAAGTTCAGCAGCTACGGTGTCTCGTGGACCAAGCCGGTGGAACCAGGGCATAGAACCCAGACGAGAAGAACCTGAAAGCAGAGGGGACATAGTCCAAACCACACGGAGGTGACCAGGAGGCACAGGAGCATAATGTCAGCCCTGGTTGAAGGTTCTTGCTGTAGCACGGTGAAGAGGAGACAGCAGCTGTGGAGACCAGGTGACGTTGCAGAAGCCCAGGAGCCTTTCTCGAGCTATTCCACGCTGGCCGATGAGTTCAGGAAGGTCAGTGGCCGGCAGGACCACCAACAAGTCTTGGCAAATGCAAACAACGGTTCGCGGGAGAAGATGCTTGGTTGCAAACCGGCAAGGTCTGTGGGACTAACCCAGCAAAGGTAAGTCAGGGCCGGCCCTCAGCACACAGGAGAGCCAGCAAGAATCGGTGGAGCCCCCTTCGAGGACCCTCTGGCAGCAGGCACAGGAGGTCGCAAGGATGCCCCAGTAGCACACAGGAGATGAAGGCCCACGATGCAAAGGATGCAGGGAGGATGATGTGCTTGGAGTTGTGCAGTGCTTGAGGCAGGGACTACTTGGAGCTTGAAGGTCTTCGGTGAAAAGAGCCAACAAACCTTGGTGACTACAAATAGACGCGGTACACAGGGAGGCGGTCTACGTTGGCTGGAGAATTACAGACTCCCAACTTGGAGGGAAGACTAGTCAGGCATCTGGAGGACCAATAAACCACCACCTGGGTTGCAGAGTGGGGCGGTGTCCGTAGGACAACAGGATCAGCAAACCAGTCGTCGATGTTGAGGTGCCTGTGGATGCTGTGAAATGACTCCTTTACTCCAAGGGGAATCCTTCATGCTATGATGAAGTCTGAGTCCTTAGTGACTCGGAGGATGCACGGCCACAGAGTTGCAGATCTTCGGGAAAGCACAGGGACGTCGATACAGAAGGATTTTTCCTACCGGGAGCAGTCTTGTCGTGGATCCTGGCTTGAAGAACAGCAGAGTTCCAGTGTCTAGCAGCAGAAGAGTCTTTGAACAATCTTCAGACGAAAGGCAGTTGGTTCCAGAAGTTGTTGTCTGGATGAATCTGAGGACCCACCCTCAGGGGAGCCCTTAAGTAACCCTAAAAAGGTGAAGGACCTCTTCTCTGGTGACCCACCTCTCATAGGGGGTCAGGGACGCTACTCAGATGTTCTAGCCAGTCAGATGCTCCCAGGTGCCAAGATTTAACCTGGCAGAATCAAGTGGCGACCTGGAGGAGTTCTGGGGCACCTCCCTAGGGAGGAGATGGACAGGGGGGTGGTCACTCCCCTGTCCTTTGTGAAGTTTTGCGCCAGAGCGGGAGCCAAGAGCTCCTGAACTGGGCCAAACTGGTTTATGCAAGGGGGGCACCAAATGTGGCCTTCAATGCAGTCTTGTGGTGCTCGAAGACGCCTCCACCCTACCTAATTCTAAAAGAGAGATGGTCACACCTCTCCTTCGCAGGAAATCCTTTGTTCAGCTTCCCCTGCCTGAGTGAAGCCCATTGGCAGGGGGGCAGAACACTGTCTAGGGTCGGCAGCAACACAGGCTGGTAGTCAGACCCTGTAAGGCTATACAGGTAGGTCTTGGGGGGGGGTCCTCTAAGGAGCCCCCCGGTACATGGTGGAAATTGTCTAGTTGCATGATTCCAACATGTTTTATACCAAACATGGCCAGGCTTGGGGCAGACATTATGTAGTTGGACAACTCGACTTGGCAGTTTCGACTACATACCTTATAATGGCTGTCTTGCATTTACAAAGCCCAGAACATGGAGTTCGGGGTTTGTATGGGTACCTCTGCTCGTGCCGGGGTACACACACACTTAGAACCATGCACCATGCCTTTGGACTGAAGGGCATACCTTAGGGTTGACTTATAGGTTTTAAGTGCAGTGACCGGGATATAAAGGAAATCTTATATCTGAAGTGAAGGGTGCATGCACCCTGTCACGCAGACTGCAATGGCAGCTCTGCAGACACAGTTTGCATGGGCTCCTATGGGTTGCACAATAAATGCTGCAGCCCATAGGAGAGCCCTGGTGTACCAATGCCCTGCGTACCTCAGTACCACATACTAGGGACTTATAAAATGGTACCGAAGTATGCCTTGTGGGGTGTACAAAGTACTTACTGGTAAATTTAGAGAGAGCACTATTACTGGGATCCTGATTAGCAGGATCCCAGTGAACTACAGACAAAACACACTGACACCAGGCAAAAAGTGGGAGTATCAATGCCAGAAGGATAGTACTTTCCTACGGTGTAAAACTGCAACGCGCTTGCAAGAAGCGGAGGAAATACCCCGGAAAAGAATCCTAAGGGATCACAAACTTCTGTATAATCCAACTCGGAGTGGATGGGCAAGTAACCCATGTACAAGAAGAACGGAAGAGGAACATTCACCATATACCCCGAAAAAGGGCAGAAGGCACACCTGAAGAACGGCCAGGCCAGTAACGAAACGTTGGAGTGGGTATCGGAGGTATCATGGAAACAGCTCCAATCAAAAAGTGAAAGTAACTGCAGATGCGTACAAGGCAGAAGCAGGGGAAAAACAGGCCATGCAGAGGCATAGAAGAGGTAGGGCGGTTGAGTTGGTCACCCATGGTAAGATACAGACAAGGAATGGCCACAAGGAACTTAAGAGTGAAAGAGCAAGCAGGGGCCCATCTCGCCCGCATATAACGAGAAGTAGCACAAGAAGTGCTAACGCCAGAAGAGAGAAAGAACACCACTCCGGGCATAACCAGAGAAGAACCGTGGGCCAAAAACCATGCCCCTTCCCTTGCATCTGTCAGGAAAGAAGGGCACCAAACAGAGTGGAGAGAAAGAACCCCCTGGCCAGTGAGCATAACACTCAGAAAAACAGGGGGGAGGGGACAAGGAGAACCCCCGCGCACCATCTTCCGACTTTCAGTGGTGCACCAAGAACGGCATGTGGAGTCCCCTATAAGGAGTACTATGGCGTCAGAAACATATTGAGGAATACCTGTAAGGCATACAGACTAAGTACTCTGTCGGACCGGGAACAAGGCAACAGTGCATAAGAACACCACGAAAACACCCCAATCAGAACTTAGGTAGAAAAGTAAAGAACACTGTGCAGCCACCGGCATAGACACCAAACAAGGTCACCCAAAAAACAACCACGTACCACAACCGGTCATCGACAAGTTAAGAATGCAAAAAAAGAAAATATCTGGCAGGGCACCACACCAGATGGCACATGGAGGGACGAGTGAAAAGAAGAAGCCAACTGGCACCGCCCTATAACGGCTCACACAGAAAGAAATACAGGAGATCATCTCCAGCCAGACTGAGTACAGTGGGGAAAAAAAGGACGGTATAGCAATCGGAGCTTAAGCTTTCGCTCCACTCCGACTATCCCGACAACGGAATAAAGTGGAGTCCGCTTGAGATCCAAACAGATATTGGCCATTGAAAGGCATGTCCACCAAGGCAGACTGAGCAGCCTCAGAGAAGTCGAAGGTACATAGCCAGGCACGTCGGTGAAGAGGTACCAAAAGGGCAATGGCCAACCCGACAGAATCCATGGTATCCATGCCACCACGAATCAGTAATATAGCCGCCGGACGGCCATCCTGGATCGACTGAGCAAGTGTGTTCTGAGAGTCATCGGGGATGGAGGGGAGAAGCCTGGAGATCGAATCCCACCATACATGAGACAAACGCCCCAAAACACGAGTCTTATTAAAGGACTGCAAAGCGGATATGGTAGAAGAAAAGATATATCATCCCAAAGCAGCCAGCCCTTTAGACTCCCTGTCCGGAGGGACGTCTGGCATGGTGCCTATGTTGGGGGAGGCTGTATCAGCCTGAACCTTAAAGCTTCGTGGAGAAAGCTGACGGAAAAGGAAGAGCAGGTCTCCAGGGGCAGGATGGCGCCTATGAGCAATGGACTGGCCCACAGTGGCCCTTAAAACGGACTTAGCCCAACAGAATATCAAAGAGGGTTTCACTGAAGGGAAGCGCAGGCTCAGTTTTCATCTGGCTCTGCTGAAGCACCCCAAGTAAGTGATCAATGGTCACTTGCACAGAAGGAAGCTGCAGCCCCAGAACTTCATCAACTCTCCGCAAAACCTGAGCAAAACCGAGCTAGCCTCCGAAGCGAGGTGAGGAGAAGAAAGCAGGCCAGAGGATGGGGAAGAGTCAAGGCCACTAGTGTCACCAAGGTCAGAAACCCAATGGAACTCCGGAGGAGGCTCATCTATGTGAGCATGCACATAACCAAAATACCCTTGAGCCATGGAGAAAAAAGCAGGGGTCTCCGTCGAAAGTGGAGGAAGGTAGCCCGAAGGGGGCTGGTCCATTGGCGCCATTATCGACGTCGAGAAGACAACACCTCGGTATCGGGGAGAAGGGACAAGGTGGGAACCCAGACGGGCTGTGCATCGCAGCCGAAAGGAGGTCGAGCAGGGATTTGGAGGGCCCGCATCAAACCAAGGGAGGTCCCGCCGGCATGGAGTCAGTCGAGGCCTCACCGACCAACGAGAAGTGTGCCCGAGGGAGGTCGAGAGCCAAAAATGGCATGAAGGGAGAGATAATAGTCCCTCATCTGAACCACAATCGCCTGGGCGCCGGAAAAAGCTGGAAGGCGTGGAACACACACCTGCTCCAACTCAGACATCAGACGAAAAGGAGGTGAGTCAGGGACATCGCGCATATGCAGTAAAGTTTGGGAAGGTTGCAGCACCGACTGCGTACGGCGTGACTTACCAGGTGACAGTGAGGATGAAGGACTTCGGGAGCCGGCCCTCGGAAGAAGATGACCATGACCGACGAGGGGCTGTTGACCACCGTGTGGCGACCAGTGTCATGAGACACTCCTGCAGCGCCGACGACCAAAGCTGAAAACACGAGTTGCACCGTTCAGAGTTGGGGTGGGCGCGGAGACACCACATGCAAATAGGAGGGCTCGACATTGTAGACCCCAGGACCTTGAAGATATCTAGAAAAAAGCACACTGTATCATCGACAAACATCGAGAGAGGCCAAAAATGGACAGAGGTACCGCACTCTGGATCCTCGTGGAAGCGAGAAAATGACGTCAGCGCATAAGGGGAGGGCTTATATGGACACTAACGACATCACATTTGGTTGACGATGTCAAACGAAGTTACCCGGCGCCCTCTACCAATGCACAGAGATACTGATGTAGAAAGTTTCTGGATCCAGTCTGGCGCCTGGGGATAATTTTAAGGTAATGAATCTGCAGCTAGATGTCTCTATCAGATTGCATTTATGGGCTCACTAGAGGTAGTAGCTGCTACTCCTGGTTTGCCCCTTGCAACCCCTGGCCTCAAAGGTGACAAAAGCACCACCAAAAACAGAACATAAACAGTGTCCCGATGAGCACGGTTTGCCTTCTGCAGCTCCCACTGGTAACTAAGACATAGGTCTGTCAGTTATGTAAGCAAATCAATAAAATTACCAGAGCAAGGCACACTCCTCTGAGTGAATAAAAAAAAATTTTTTTTTGAACAACTTGCTGCTGAGTTTTGTTATTGTGAAAACATGAAACATGATGTGTTAGATCAAAACCTCACCTCGCCATGTCCCAGAGGGCATGAACATGGCAACCCAAGAGAAAAACAGCATCGGAAGATCAGAGTGCCATCATCATCAATGACAACACTTTCGGCCATTCTATCAATTTTCTTTTATTCTCCATCTAGTGGAGCAGTGGAACAACTTTGCTTGTAGAAACATGAACTATAAGGATCTGTGGAGTAGGATGCTGCATCAGGAATGTTAGATCACTTGGGACAGGTTTGTGCCATCTAGCAATTGGGTGACTAGATGGCTAGAACAAGTTAAGCTTGGGCCAGGCCGATATAAGGGTCGTGGTGAAGCTTTGATTAAATGTCAATAAGGGCATCGAAGTGGAGAGCCTAGGATGCAAGATTTCGGTCAGAAGGTTGGCCTTGGTCTCCAATGTGGGCAATTGTGAACCTGGCACCTCTGCAGCTTTAGACATCGTCTCTGCTAAAGAAGAATTCTCTGCTGTAGGGACTAAGGGAGTATTCAATTCTTTCTCTAGTGAAGTGTATAAGCCACTTGCATTCTATAGGACTTGGTATAAACAAGCATCAGTGTAATGTTGGGGAAGCAAATGGTGCCCCTCTTCATCATAGTTCTATGGGGTGGGGGGGGAGGGATTTAGGGGACTTTGTGAGGGATATGCTGAAGATTTGAAAAGCAACTGAGTCAGAGTCAAAGAAGGCCTTCATCCTCCTGAAATACAGCCTCCGAGGCAAGGGAACAGAAGAGGAGTCTCCCTCATACTGAGGCTGAGCCTTGTTATGATTCAGCACAACATGAGATGGTGCTGACAAATTACCTAACTTGCAGCAATGGCCAGATAACTAGGGTCTCCAGTCTCACTGCTACCAGTGCTAACTCTGCAGTTGCAATTCCTAGGTGTGACTGTTGCACGTAACCTTGAGTGCCCCACCCATGGCGGTAATTTAGTTCCTTAAACAGTGCTAGTGTCTTTTCTGCCAGTCGCTGACCACTACTGCATGATAATGAAAAAGTTCCTAGTAAACATGAAGGAAAGTTTCAATTCTATTAAGGACACGGAGGCGAGGATTATGCTCCACTTTCTTTATTTTCCACAACCAGCAGTGTTTAACTTTAATATAAAAAACTATCTTTCCCATGAATCCTAGGGAAAGGTCAACAAAGGTGAACCAATCAGCAGCTCTGGACGTCCTGAAAGGCACGGGGTTGCTGGGATACGTCCTCTTTCTTGACTGCGACCTATCTGGCCGTCATCGAATTCCACTAGTCCGTTTTAGCAGGTTCGGAACCTATAAGAAGCTGGAGGAAAAAAGAGATGAGCCTGAACTTGCAAACCTTGGGACTTTGTATAAACTACGACCAAGGTAAACAGTATAACAGAAGAGTACGATCCTACGCATTTTAAATTAGGAACTCTTATCCTAATGAGTACAACATTACAAGGAAACACAAGCTCATTCGGAGATTCAGAACACTTCCATCCTTATATGTCTGTTCCACCGGGTGGGGAAAATGACTGATAACCTCAGGAAACTCCGGGTGGGAATAATCCTCACCTCCGTGTCCTTAATAGAATTGAAACTTTCCTTCATGTTTACTAGGAAATTTTTCATTCTATGGCAGGACCGGAGGCGAGGATTATGCTAGTTCAAAGCTTATCAATCACCAGGGAGGCCATGTCCATGACTGGTTTGAAATAGAATCTTTTGAACATGGAATCTGAAGACCGGTCCGCGGCATTAATTATATCCTCGAGGTGGGCCAGAGTGAAAAGGCTTTGGAGGCCGTTGCTCCTCTGACTGAATGGGCACCAAAGTGCAAGATGTCAATGCCCGCCTCCTGCATGACTCATCTGATCCATCTAGCTATGGTGGGAGAAGAAACAGCCTTGAAGGGTTTCCTGAGAGAGATCAATTACTGGTTCTCCCCATGGGGGCGATTTTCATCTGTCATACTTTCGTAGGCTTTCAGACAACGCACTACACATAGTTTGGGGTGCCGGTCAAAGGTAGGATACGAAATTATCTTGGAGCCCGACGTTGTGCGCCGGGAAATATGGAAGGTAACTCCTTGGGGGGTAAAGATCCGACCAGGGCCCTCACATCGGACACTCTCCTGCAAGAGACCAAGCACAGAAGCATGGCTAGCTTCGCCGATAACTCCTTCCTAGACAGATACTTATTTGCCTGCCAGGCTTTAAAAAGGGTTACAACCTTGTTGACATCCCATAGCTTAGAATATCTGGGCTGCGGAGGAAGCGACCGGCAAATACCCCACATGAGCTTGCATACAAACGTGTGCTCGCCCACCGAGTCACCTTGAACTGGGGCATGGCCCGCCAAGATCGCCGATCTGTATGAATTAATGGTGCGATAAGCCAAACCTTCTGTGGCCAGGGAAGCCAGGAAATTCAATGCGTGTACCACTTCGCACCCCACGGGATCTTGATTCTTCCCAAGGCACCAACCCACCCAATTGGACCAGGCTGATCTATATCGTTTGTTGGTGCCCTCTGCCCATGCTGCTGCCAGGATGTTGTGATCTTCTGCTGATAAGCCCCAGAGTCTCCAGCGTTGCCGAAAATCCGCCAGGCCATGAGGGGCATCCGATTCTGCAGGATCAGGGGATGTGGATTGCCCTGGGGATCCCGGAGTACCATCTGATCTAGGGGTAGAAGGATTGGAGAATCCAAGGAAAGTTCCAGAAGAACTGGAAACCATACTTGAGATCTCCAATATGGCGTGATCAGCACCACTCTCACTTGCTGTCTGCGGATCTGAGCCGATAGAGGCATTATCATGGCGAAAGGAGGGAAGGCATAACCCGCCTCCTTCGACCAATCATGGAGAAAGGCATCCGTGGCTGCAGCCAGAGGGTCCGGCTTCCAGCTGAAGAATCTGGGAAGTTGATGGTCTAGGCGAGAGGCGAAGAGGTCTGTCGAGAACGGGCCACACAGGGAGTGCAGTCTCCGGAAAACTCTGGGATCCAGCTGCCAGAGGCTCATATCCTTCCATGCTCTGGAGCACCAAGCTGCAATCACATTGGACACACCGGGAAGATATTCCGCTGTCAAAGAGACACTGCGATCGAGGCAAACGGTCCAGAACTCCTTGGCCATGTCCGCTAGCGCCTCGGATTTTGTGCCGCCCAGGTGGTTTATATACCTGACCGCTGAGACATTGTTCACCTTGAGGAGGACACTGCAGCTGACCTTGTCCTTCGTCTTGAAAAGAAACTAGTGCGCACCCGTCTACATGGCCATCTACTTACGAAATATCTCCAGGCAAACATAATTCCAATCGGTCTGCAAGTAAGAAACGAACAAGCCATTTTTGTGGACCTGCCCAAATTTAAGGAAGGCTTCAGCTTTGTTGCCAACAACTGCTCCCGGCACTGGATGGTGCTGGGGGTCGAGACAGCGTCAGAGCAGGTACAGGTTCTCATGAGAGAGATTGCTGCCCTTAAATTGGAGATTTCTGGAGACTCTTCTCTGATGAACGCCAAAGATGCTTTAGAACGTCTAGACAAAACTTTAAAAGACTTTGAAACTAGTACCCAAAATAAGAATTTGGAGAAGCTAGCTAAAGACATTCGTTATTACGGTAAGAAGAGCACCTACCCCTACCTGCAAGAGGACTATTTTAAACAGGACAACCAAGGTTGTTTCTCTAACAGAGGAAGAGGTGGTTACAGAGGCCGTAGGAACTACACAACGTTCTCCGAGTCATCTGGCTCTAACAGTACTGACAGCGAAAACGAACAACCAAGCACGAGCTCAGATTATAGATATCAGGATAGCTGGTATCTACCTCAAGGACCGCCTCCTTTTTTAGGCGAGGGACAATGGCGACCACCCAGAGGACGGAGCGGCAATTGACCTCAAGGACCCCAACATGAACAGGTACAGTTCAGCGGGAACTGGGAGAGGGGACGCGTGAGATCACAGAAGCAGGTGCGTTTCCAGCCAGAGAATCACGGGGAGATCCAAACCCGTTGCAGGGTTTACAGGTGGTAAGGAAACCAGACAACCCTATAGTGAACATTTCATCCTACGTCCTTAAAGAAGAAGAGCTCAAGGTGCTAAGTAAAGGTTTGTCTTTTGTACAGACTGCCTATCCGAATCATTTCACTATCAAGACAGAGCTCCATCTGTTTTTTAAGGAAGATCCACCTACATTACTTCTTTAGGCAATCTCCTGTACTGCATGTAGCCTCACTGACAGGATTGAGGGTACCATCCACCTTTGTCCCACCGGCACATGCCATGACCAACAAGATCCTTGCCTACGAAAGTGTGGTCCTTAGGGATGTTTCTAAAGTGCTTAAAGTCAAAAAATACATTAACAACAATGTTACCAGAATGGAACGTGAAGCCCTCTTGTCACTGAAGCAGAACAAGGAAATTGTGATAAAACCCGCGGACAAGGGCGGAGCCATTGTGGTACAGGATGTGACCAAATACAAGACCGAGATCCTCAATCAACTACAAGATGGAATCAGCTACATGAAACTACGAGCAGACCCAACGAAGGAACTTGAGAAAGAGATCTTGGAAATCACGAAGGAAGGGCTAGAACAAAGTTTCCTATCCAACTTGGAATTTCTTTATCTAAACCAAAAGCAGCCTCGCCTTCCAACAATTTATATGTTGCCGAAAATCCACAAGGACATGCAGAACCCTCCCGGACGTCCCATCGTCTCGGGCTGTGGATCCCTACTCGAACCCCTGTGTAGATACATAGATTTCTTTTTGAAGCCAATAGCAGAAACCACAAAGGCATACTTGAGGGACACCATGGAGACAATCAACTTGGTGGACCAACACCCCTTCGACCCGACTGAACAACTTCTAGTGACTTTTGACATTGTGTCACTTTACATGAGTATACCTCAGGGATCGGCCCTTGAAGTGATGATTCGCCCTTGATCGTAGAACAGCACCAGTTAGGGTACCCACAGAGTTCATCATCAAATTACTCCAAATTGCCATGATGAAAAACTTTCTTCTTTCAGGGTAATTACTACCTTCAAATCAAAGGCGTAGCAATGGGGGCGGCCTTTGCCCCCAGACCTGGCGATTATCTTTATGGATCACTTTGGAAACTCTTTTGTCTTCAGCACCAATAATCCCTATAACACTCCGGTTACCTTGTGGAGGAGATACATAGACGATATTCTGATGATCTGGACTGGCGATCCAGCGGAGCTGGGCCTCTTCCATGAATGGTTGAATCAGAGGAGCGAGGATATACAGTTCACCATACATTTTGATTCCAGAGAAATTGATTTCCTTGACATCACTATTAGAAATGAGAACAACCTACTGTTTACCACACTATATCAGAAGCCAGCGGAACGGAATTCATTGATCCGCTACAATAGCCATCACCCAAGGGGCCTAAGAGACAATTTGCCCTTTGGGCAGTTCCTGCGGATTTGTCGGAACTGCTCAAGGAAGGAAGACTTCATGTTTGAATCAGAGGAGCTTTGTGATAGACTTCTACAAAGAGGGTATCCAAAGAGACTGGTAAAGAGAGCACGGAAGAGGGCATGGTTCAGCCCCAGAGAAATATTGTTGACACCCAGAGAATGGGAATGCAACTCCACACAGAGGATGATCAGCGTCACCACTTTTTCGACCCATAGTAATGCTATTAAGAAGGTGGTAAACCAACATTGGGGTTTGATATCAGATGACATGGACCAGCCGGACCTACCAATGCATTCCTTCAAGAAGGCCAAAAGTGTGAAGGACCATGTGGTACGGTCACTTCTAGACTCACCGGAGGAACCATCCCTTTAGTCTTTATGGAGTTTACCCCCCACCCTGGGCCACTACAAGTGTGGACATTGTAAGGCCTGCAAAATCATGATCCAAACAAAACAGTTTGTCCATAAACAACACAAGATTGACCTCGAGTCCTTCACAAATTGCAATACCTCCAATGTCATTTATGGGATCATTTGCCCATGTGACAAAATATATGTCGGCCAAACACAGCAGAAAGTAAAAGCCCGCATATTGCAGCATTGCAGCAGAATACGGTGCGGAGTCCAAGGTGCGCCCCTGGTGGAGCACTTTAAAGATGCCAAACACGGGCCAGATGATCTCAAATGGGTAGTGTTGGAGAAGGCTAACCTTGGCACCAGAGGGGGCAATATTGAAACCATCCTAAATGTGAGAGAATGCAAATGGATGTATTGTTTGGATTCTATTCATAATGGCCTCAACAACCTGGACACTAGCCATGCACAGCTGTCCTGCTTAACATCAGAATAATATTTCTGTACAGTCTGTAACAGCTCAGTCATTTTTAATATTTCCATTTCAACATGCTTGTCGAGGGAAATGAAAGTCTTAGTGGCTGCCCGCCTTGCACAGTTGTTCTGCCTAGCATCAGAACATCCATTCATTTAACCTGTCTTTACCTATACTATCGTACATACAACTACCACTCAAACATGCACGATGAGTAAATTATAGGTCTTTTCGTATAAGTGAATCATGTGATTTGGCTTGATGTTTAGGATGCTTGCCATGTATATATGTGTTTCTTCCGAACCAAAACCCACTTTGGGCTGTCTTTACATGATATAATATGCTTGTAACCCTGTCCATACTATACTGGATTGATTTTTTTTTTCTCTTTGTGTATACATCATTTAAGATAATTTATCAGCCACATACGAGACCTCTAGGTGACTTTCCATTCTCATCTAATTCGGATGTTTCTTGAAGTATGGTGTTACACTGTTTCACGTTTTATAAATCGCTATTACTTATTATGGAGTATGACTGCCATGTGATTACTCTCCTTATGCATTATTGTAGAGACCTCGCAAGACATATGTAGCTTTTCATCACGGAGTGTTTGCATCCACAGGCATCCCTCTTTTTGTAACCAGCGCGGATTTATTCCATTCGTCACCCACGCGCTAGTTATCCCAACACCAAAATAACCCCCTTTTCGGAATTGCAAGTACTGACCCACATTGTTCCCATTCATTCTACGAAATCCTTACAATTCTTCGTTTTTTACCTTGCCAATAATGCTTCATGGAGTCTTTCCTCCATGGCTACGCCGCGAAGACTTGCCTTTTCTGACAAGCATCGAGCGTCTGTCACTACGCGGTCAGAGCGTGGACGAGGCCGACGTGCTCCAGTTACTTAACGGCAGGCGTGGCAGTGCTCCGGCTCCCTTGACAGAGACGGATGCACTTTGAAGAGTGTAGGTAAGAGAAAGACTGCGCATCATCTTTGGAGCGCATTTCCTCTTTCCAGTCACATCCCTTGAACGTGCGTGTCTGACAACATTAATGTGGCTAAGAGCAGCTATTTCTTTTTCTGTATTTTCTAGACTGTGAGCACCCGGTGGGCTTTTCGAAGTCGTGACTGAGTACGAACATTTTAGGTAAATGCAATTGCCTTTTTTGCATTACGGGCCTTTTTTGAAAGAGTACAGTCATAGCTGTGGTGGTTGACTTTGGGTCCTCCCTTTCTTTTCGTCTTTTAGATTTATTCTACAGCGTAAATGGAACCTTGTAGTCCATGGTAATTTGGCAATACCATTCTCCTGTCCTAATGGTTGATCACGGGATATACTCCCTACCATTATAATCAAGTAAGTTCAATTCAATACGCTTTCCAGTCCAATTGATGAAATCCAATATTGTGGGATATATTCTGATGGCCCTCGCCTTGTTTTCCAGGTGCCATCAATCCGCTCTCCGCCCTTTGGAGCCTACGGGCCCAACTACAACATTACCTCCAGTCAAGGGTGGCTTATGGTAATTTTAGCTTCACTTCTAACCCCTTCCCATTTTATGATTACGGTCCAATACACCAGGCACCAAGTACTTCTTCTGTTAATTCCCCAGGTGCCCCCTTTTTCAGTCCTGAGGAAGACCCCTTCGTAAGGATCTAAGCAGCCTACCTTGTTTTTTTTGGGGGTCGAAGCACAAGTTACTAACTTGTGTAACGATATATCTGTAAGAGACAGTAGTTAGTGATAGATTCCTTACCTTAGAATATCCCCAGGCGTCAGGCTGGATCCGGAAAGTTTTGCGTAGCAGTACCCTTGCGCGTCGGTAGGCGGCGTCGTGCGGCTCCGCGTCCGTCGTCGGCGTCGTGATCGCCGGGATGACGTCGCGGGCAGTACTTAGGCGCCGCCCCTGCGCGCTGACGTCAGTTCTGTACACGACTTTCCGCGCCAGGAACGCAGAGCCATGCAAGAAGCTGACACAGGTGTCTGAAAAATACTAGGGCCCTGAAAGGGATGTCCTTAACCCTAGAAATCAGTTCGCAGAACGGGGAGGATGGGTGGGCGGTAAGGAATCTATCACTAACTACTGTCTCTTACAGATATATCGTTACACAAGTTAGTAACTTGTGTATCTGAAAGAGACACGTTAGTGATAGATTCCTTACCTTAGAATAGATACCCCAGCAATACCAACCCCGGTGGTGGGTCTGCGAACAAAGATCAGACAAGGAAGTCCTGGAGGACAGAACGGCCAAAGAAGCCGTCCCTCCGGACCTGACTGTCAAGGCAGTAATGCTTAGTAAACGTGTGCAGCGAGGCCCACGTAGCTGCCTGACAGATAACCGGCAGCGGAACACCGCGGCCCAAGGCCGTGGTAGCAGCCGTTGCCCTGGTGGAATGGGCACGCAGCCCAACAGGAGGCTCCTTCTTGGCCAAAGAATAGCAGGTCTTGATGCACAAGGTAACCCAGCGGGAGACGGTCCTCTTGTGCACCGCCCGACCTTTTTGGCGCCCACGTAGCCAACAAAGAGCTGGTCATCCACCCGGAAGTGTTTTGTGCGGTCGATATAGAAGGAGAGCGCACGTTTTGGGTCCAGACGGTGGAGCCTCTCTTCCTCTCTGGAAGGATGCGGAGGCGGAAAGAAGGTGGGCAAAGTGATGGTCTGCCCAATGTGGAAAGCAGTAACCACCTTTGGCAAGAAGGACGGACGCGTCCGAAGAACAACCTTGTCTGGATGAACAGACAGAAAGGGAGGTTTGCAAGATAGAGCCTGGAGCTCACTCACCCGCCGAGCGGAGGTGATGGCCACCAGAAAGGCAGTCTTCAGAGTCAGAAGACGAAGAGGACAGTTATGCAGAGGCTCAAAGGGAGCGCACATTAAAAAGGTAAGAACCAAGTTCAAGTCCCACTGAGGCATTACAAACGGAACAGGAGGGAAGAGGTGAGTAATGCCTTTTAAGAACCTGTTAACAACAGGGGACTTGAAAAGGGAGGGCTGATCAGGGAGCCTGAGGAAGGCCGAGACAGCACAAAGATAACCCTTGATGGTACCCAGGGCAGAACCCTGTTGGGCCAGAGAGAGAAGGAACAGAAGGACCTCAGAAAGAGGGGCAGAAAGGGGATCCACAGCCTTTGCTGTGCACCATGCCACAAACTTGTTCCACCTGCAGGCGTATACCACCTTAGTGGAGGGACGCCTGGCTGCCAGAATCACATCACAAACTTCGGGAGGCAAGTCGAAAGGAATCAACTGCCGCCGCTCAATCTCCACGCAAGCAGGTGTAGACTGGACAGGTTCGGGTGGAGGACCGTCCCCTGCTGCTGCGACAGAAGATCCTCCCGAAGAGGCAGACGGATCGGGGGATCTATGCTCATATTGAGTAGCTCGGGATACCAAACTCTTCGAGCCCAGTCCGGAGCCACAAGAATGACTTGGGCCCGGTCGTGCCGAATCTTCTTCAACACTCTGGGTAGAAGTGGTATAGGCGGAAAGGCGTACAACAGACCGCAACTCCACTCGCGACGAAAAGCGTCGCCGAGCGAGTGCCGCCTTGGAAATTCCAACGCGCAGAACTGATGACATTGCGCGTTCTCTTCGGTGGCGAATAGATCTAACCAAGGCTCTCCCCACTGTAGAAAGAGTCCTTGCGCCACTTCCGAGTGAAGACGCCATTCGTGATCCATCATGCACCTGCGGCTGAGTTCGTCCGCCCTGGCGTTCAGAGAACCTGCCAGGTGTTGAACCATCAGGAACATGCCCTGATGTTCCAGCCATGTCCAGAGGCGCAGAGCCTCCTGACAAAGGGTCCAAGACCCCACCCCGCCCTGTTTGTTGCAGTACCACATGGCGGTGGTGTTGTCTGTGAACACCTGCACCACCTTCCCTTTGACAGAGGGAAGGAATGCCTTGAGTGCAAGCCGGATCGCCCGGAGCTCCAGAAGGTTGATATGGAGCCGGGACTCCGCCGGAGACCAGAGGCCTCTGATCTCCGCCTCTCCCATGTGACCGCCCCATCCCAGAAGGGACGCGTCCGTCACAACTGTATGCTCTGGCTGGGGAAGGGAGAGGGATCTGCCCATGACCCATTGCCGGTTCGAGAGCCACCACTGCAACTGTTTTGCAGTCCCCTCCGAGATCTGGACGTGATCGGACAGGTTGCCCTGGTGCTGCGCCCACTGGAACTTCAGGTCCCACTGCAGAGCCCGCATATGCCATCTGGCATGATTGACCAGCAGGATGCAGGAGGCCATGAGGCCCAGCAGCCTCAGGGTCATCCGTACCGAAACCCAGGATAAAGGCCGAAAGATCGGAATCATAGCCTGAATATCCCGGACTCGCCGTTCGGGAGGATAGGCCCGAAACTGCGTCGTGTCCAGAACTGCTCCGATGAAAAGGAGCTGTGGAGAAGGAATTAGATGCGACTTCGGCACATTGATGGAGAACCCCAGCGAGTGCAGGAGTTCGGCCGTAGTCTGGAGGTGGGAGACGACTGCCTGGGACGAGCCCGCCTTCAGCAGCCAGTCGTCGAGGTAGGGGAAGACTGAAACCCCTGCCCGGCGCAGATGAGCTGCGACCACCGCCATCACTTTCGTGAACACCCGAGGGGCACTGGTAAGGCCAAAGGGGAGCACGGTGAACTGAAAATGCTCGGGGCCTACCGTGAACCGAAGGTAACGCCGGTGGGCCGGCAGGACGGGGATGTGGAAATACGCGTCCTGCAAGTCCAACGCTACCAACCAGTCTCCAGGGTCGAGGGCAGTCAAGACCTGAGCTAGGGTGAGCATCTTGAACTTCTCCTTCCGGAGGAAGCGATTGACGTTCCGGAGGTCCAAGATAGGACGCATGTCCTCCTTGTCCTTTTTGGGCACCAGAAAGTAGTGGGAGTAGCAACCACGCCCTACTTCTGGGGTCGGAACATGCTCGATGGCCCTCTTGGTCAAGAGGGCCGTGACTTCCTTCCGTAGAAGCACCAAGTGATCCCCTGACATGCGGTGGAATTGAGGTGGCATGGCTGGGGGGTGGTCTCGAAGGGGAGGGAGTAGCCCCTTCGGACAATGTCCAAGACCCACCTGTCCGAGGTGATGGTGCGCCAGTGGGGAAGGTGATGGCGGACCCTGCCCCTACTGGCGTGCCGTGCACCTGAAAGGAGGGACTAGGAGGGCTTGGAGGCCGCGGACGGGTTGGAGGTGGTGGCCTGACCCGCACGCTGGTTGCCCGATCCGCCACGGCGGAATCCACGTCCTCGGCCACGCGAAGACGCCTGCTGCGCGGGCCGGTGGCTGGGCTGCTGACGTGAAGGGGCGCCCCTACCGTGGCCACGATAGGGGCGAAAAGCAGAAGGCAGCGGAGGGCGTGTAGCAGAAAGGCCCAGGGACTTGGCAGTAGCCCGTGAGTCCTTAAAGCGCTCCAACGCATGGTCTGCTTTGGACCCAAAAAGACCGACTCCATCAAAGGGCATGTCCATGAGAGTATTCTGGACATCCCCTGAAAACCAGTGGTTCTCAGCCAGGCGTGGCGCCGGAGCGCCACCGTCGTTGCAATCGACCTGCCCAGCGAGTCGGCGGTGTCAAGGCCACAACGGATAGTGTATTTGGCCGCATCCCTTCCTTCCGCAATGGCGCGGGAAAGCAGTGCCTGGACCTCCTCAGGGCACTGCGGCAAAACATCCGCCACCGAATCCCACAGGGAGTGGGTATATCGGCCCAAAAGACAAGCGGTGTTAACGGACCGCAAGCCAGCACTGGAGGAAGAAAAACCTTTCTTCCCAAACTGATCCAGGCGTTTGGATTCCCTATCCGGAGGAGCGGTAGGGAAGGCGGTTTGGGAAGCGGAGGCTTGGACAACCAAGCTCTCAGGAGTGGGGTGGACAGAAAGAAACAGGGGGTCGCCCGGAGCGGGGCGATGGCGTCGTGACACGTTCCGATCCACAGGAGCCCCTGTGTTGGGCTTGGACCAGGCGCCCAAAAGAACGTCAGTGAGGGCGTCGTTAAACGGCAGCACAGTCTCCGCAGAGGAGGCTGCCGGCTGAAGCACCTCTGTCAAGATGTTAGGCTTGACCGTCAAAGTAGGGAGCTGGAGACGTAAGGCCCCAGCAGCCCTACGCAACACCGTACTGAAATTGGCCCCCTCCTCCGTAGCCACGGGAGGAGACAGCATGCCAGTGTCAGGGGAAGTATCCAGACCACTGGCCTCCCCTAGACTCTCTGTCCAGTCCTCATCATACTGACAGTTGCGCGTCAGAGGGTCATCAGACCCCTCCCAGTCCTCCTGGTCCTCCTCTGGTTCAAAATAAGGAGGAGGAGGGACATTTGGGACCCAAGGTCCCATCGGGCGCCGGAGCCGGCGTCGAGCGACGTCGCTCCGGGTCCATGTCCGGAGCCGGAAGGAACTGGGGGACGACGCCGCCCGGAGCCCAGGGCGGCGCCGAGAACGGCACCGGAGACATCGGCGCCGGCGGAGGTGTCGTGAGGTCGACCGGCGTCGATGGGGGTTGTGGAGCCGGGATCGAGGCCGGGGCCGAAGCCGGAGCCGGGATCGAGGCTGGAGGCACGGGCGACGCCGGGGCCGGAGCCGCCGGCGACGCCGGAGCAACCCCATCAGGGCCCGCGGGGCCCGAAGGCGCAACGGAGGGGCCTGAAGGCCCGAAGAGGCGGGCCATGGCCGACAGGAACTCCTGTACCTTGGCCGGATCCGCCCCCGAACCAGGGAAGGGCGGGTATGACGGGGGCGACTCCACAGGCAAGTCCGGGGCCGCGGGGCGGGGACGGTGCCGGGAGGGGCCTCAGCCGAGTCGCGAGACCGGCGAGGCGAAGTCCGAGAGCGACGATGCTTCTTGGACTTCTTGTGCTTAGACTTACCGGACGAAGAAGACTTCGACGCCGACGACCGGTGTGCACTCCGCGAGCGACCCCTGGACCTCTCACGCGACCGGGGCTTCCGTGGAGCCGAATGCCGGGCCTCGAGGAGCTTTCGAGACCGCTCTCGCAAAGCTTTCGGGTTGAGGGCCTGGCATTCGGGACAAGACTCGGTGTCGTGGCCTCGGCCGAGGCAGAAGAGACACTCCCAATGCGGGTCGGTGACGGACATCATCCGCGCACAGGCGCCGCATCGCTTGAAGCCGGGCATCCCTACGACACCTTAAAGTTGGAAAAAACAGTGAAAAAATCACCAAAAAGTATGGTCAAAAATTGACCAGGGCACTGCTCTTCCCGGATCTGCGCTTGCTGGCGCGGAAAAAGAAGAACTGACGTCAGCGCGCAGGGGCGGCGCCTAAGTACTGCCCGCGACGTCATCCCGGCGATCACGACGCCGACGACGGACGCGGAGCCGCACGACGCCGCCTACCGACGCGCAAGGGTACTGCTACGCAAAACTTTCCGGATCCAGCCTGACGCCTGGGGATATTCTAAGATAAGGAATCTATCACTAACGTGTCTCTTTCAGATACGTTAACTACGTTATTGTCATATGCCAGTTTGATCAACAGTGCTTTCTCACTGTGATAATGTACTCCTAACCATGGCAATGTATTTTTCATCATTTAACTGTGCGGCTTAAGTTAGCCATCTCCACTGAAAATAATTTTGTAATGAATATAATGTCACTACCTTTCCTTTACACTTTTCCAACCCTCACTTGATGCACACTACCTTTCCCCCTTTGCTTTTCTCCCCCATGCGTGCGGCACTTGTTTTGTACAGCCTTCTGAATCTTTTGCTGATTTATAAGCATTCAAAATGTTCAATGTGATTAAATAACATTGAGCAAGAAATTTACATTGTATTAGTGTATTCTTGTCTAATGTGTTTTAACTCTGTGTGTTCCTAAGAATTGCTCTACTGGGACCAATTCTTCACTGTACTGTTTCATACCCAGGTCCCAGTGGCTTATTTGGGTTTACCCTTTCTTTGTAAACTTGTCCTTCGTTCAGCACTTGATGGCGAAGGAGCCCGCCAATAATTCTTGGCAGTTGATGTAAAGCCGTTGCTCGTCTGCGGACCACTTTCCTCCTGTAAAGGAATCCCCGCAGCGTGTCCCCCAGCCTGATTTGCTGGCGTCCGACTCTATAACTATGTCCGGTGCTGAGCCGAAGATGGCTCGCCCGTTCCAAGCCTCCATATGGTCTAACCACCACCGTATATCTAGTCTCACTTCCTCCTTGAGAGGGACCTGCTCTGCATACTGCAGGCCCTTCCTCAAGTGGGTGGCCTTGAGTCGTTGGAGGGCTTTGTAGTGGAGAGGGCCCGGAAAGATGGCCTGTATAGAGGACGACAGGAGGCCCACTATCCTGGCGACCTGTCGGAGAGAAGTTGTGGGTCTGGCTAGGATTCTTCTGAGCTCTGGACAAATTTTTGAAATCTTCCTGGTTGGTAAACTTAAAGTTTTGTTTACTGAATCTATGAAAAAACCTAGCAAGGTAGTCTGCCTTTCCGGTGTAAGGAGGGACTTCTTTTCGTTGATGACAAAGCCGAGGCCCTGCAACAAAGCCACAGTCGTCTGTAGTTGGTTTGTAAGCAATGACGGGGATTGAGCCAAAAGGAGATCGTCTAGGTATATGATGAGGGGGAAACCCTGAGCTCTTAGGTACTCTACCACAGGTTTGAGGATCTTGGTGAAGCACCAAGGCGTGGAAGACAGCCCGAAAGGAAGGGTAGTGAACTTGTATACTTGTCCTTTCCACTGAAACTGAAGACACCGGTGGTGCGGGGGGGAAGATCGGGACCGGCAAGTATGCATCCTTTAGATCTAGATGCACCATCCAGTCGTCTGGGCGCAGGAGGTTACGCAGCAGGTGGATCCCCTCCATTTTGAAATGGAGGTACACCAACCAGCTGTTGAACTCCCTTAGTTTGATAACCGGGCGCTGGCCCCCATCGGTTTTGTCCACCAAAAAGACGTTGCTTAGGAAGCCCCTTGTGTGGAGGGAGGAGTGGGCGATCGCCCTTTTGGGTAACAAATCCCCCACTTCCCTGTCTACCACGGCGGTCCGGGCTTCGGCAAACACTAGAGGACGTGGGCGGAGTTCTTGCACCGGGCATCTGTAGAATTCTATGTGGAACCCTCTGATGGTCTGGAGAACCCATTAATCTGAGGTAATAGCCTCCCAATTGCGCGCAAACAAAGCCAGCCTGCCCCCTACTTGTAACTGGGGGGAAAGGCAAATTCTCACCTGATTGGGTCTGAAAGTGACCTCTGACGGTGCCTCTGGAGCCTCTGCCCCTGTAGTTTCTTCTGGACTGGAAAAACTCCTGCTTGGGCTGCTCCTGCGTTTTCTTGAAGCCTCTGGAAGGGGCTTGGGTGTAGAAGCGGCTGGCCGAGCGTCCCCTGCCACGACCGGCGCCGACGAAAACAGTTGGGTGGAAAAACCTTCTTTATGGAGGCCTGCGCCTTGTCCAAGGTGGTGAATATTGTCACAAATTTGGTTAGTTCCTTAACAAATGGCTCTCCGAAGAGCCCCCCCTGAGCCACTGCACCGGCCTCTGAGGAAGCAAGGTCCCCAAGTTTGGGGTATACCTTTAGCAATAGGGAACATCTCCTCTCAGTTGAGAGGGCGCAGTTAGCGTTGCCCAGAAATACAATGGCATGCTGGGCCCAGCCTGGCACAGACTCGGGAGAGAGCGGTGTATTGGATGCCTTAGCCTCCTCTGCAAGGTCCAAGATCTTAGTGAGGGGCCAGCAAGCGTCCAGGAGCTTAACCTGGCATGCCCTCCAGGACCTATCTATCCCTTTCTTGGGGTCGCGGATGTATTTCTGCAGAAAAGTGGCCATTCTGGAGTCTATCTCCGGGGTGATCACCACCTTACCCGCGAGGGCGGGTCGTGGGCATTCTGCCCTAAGGCAGGCCCTGACCTCTTTCTCCAGAGGTTTTCTAAGGCGGCTCGCTACGAACTGAGCGACCTATCCCCAGGGATTCCATTCCGTGGAACGTGGGTGTAGCAGGTCCTCAGGTACTAGCATGACTGAACGGGGTTCCCTGGCACTCGCAGGTGGGTGCCAGGGTCATGAGGGGCCAGCTTCATCGATGGATTCAGTGGGTGATTCATCGCCATCATCCCCACCCCTGCCTTGCGGGGATAAGGGGGCTACCTCACCCAACGGTTCCAGGGGTTCAAGGGAGGGGTGGGCTAGAAAGGCCTTTTTAAGGCACTCAAAGGCGCCCAGGTCGACGGCTGACTCCTGCTAGCGCTTAGGGGCACGAGTGAGGGTGGGGGTTGTGACCCCTTGAAGGGGGTTATCAGCGTAGGAATACGCTATTTCCATGATGCGTCTTTCGAAGGGGCCCATGGCTGCCGCAACTGCCTGGTGGATGGAGGCATCCGCCGCCTCACAGAACTCATCGTCTAGGGAAAGGACCTGCAGGGACTCCTCTTCAACATAATCCCCATCCATGCTACTAAAAGGGACTCCCCAGGCTTATAGGTATAACGGTAGGAAAAACGAAGGGGAACTCAATGGTGATCTCCCTGCCCCACAAATTTGGCGAACCTGGGCTTCTGGAGGATTTTGGCAGGTTCAAAAGCCCTGAGTTTGGCCGTGCAAGAGCGGGAATTGGCGAGCCTAGAAACCCCTAGGGGTGGACTCACCCACTTGTAAATTGTAAGAGAGGAACACAAGCGATTGCTGCTGGCACAAAACAGGCTGCCACAAGGATTTTACCGACGGGCGTCAGGCTGCCGGATTTACAATACTGACCCACTTAAAACAGGCGTAACGGCTTCCAGGAGGCTCGGGCTGCGGCTCAGCGAGGCGCACTACTGACAGGTTTTAACCTGACAGGAAAGTAAGTGCGTCCCCTGCGGAGCAATGAGATGCAGCTTGCGCTGTATGTGCACCTTCTAGCGGCTCTAGGCCGCTACCGCGTTGCCCAAGACTGCGGGTGCTGCGAATAGAGCGATGAGGAATGCTCCTGCGGACCTAGAGAAATCACCACGCACTACAAGCAGAAAACAAACTTTACAATCAGTACTTGCAATATAGATAAAAACAAGCACATTAGAAAATCGTAATAGGAAACAGAATTTATAACTTAACTGCTGGGGAGCAGGAAAAGAAAGAGGACGTATCCCAGCAGCCCCGTGCCTTTCAGGACATCCAGAGCTGCTGATTGGTTCACCTTTGTTGTTGACCTTTCCCTAGGATTCATGGGAAAGATAGTTTTTATATTAAAGTTGAACACTGCTGGTTGTGGAAAATAAAGAAAGTAGAGCATAACCGTCGCCTCCGGTCCTGCCATAGAATTTAAGTAGATCAGATGTACTTGGGGATGAATTTGTTCTTTCCTCACTCACGATCTTCCCCGGATTTACTTTTGGTCAGGACATAAGACTCCTGAAGCTGTGCCACAGGTTTATTAGCCTGATGAAAAACTAATTGAAGTACTTTCTTCCCTGTTGTAACCATAGCCAGGATTTGGATCTTTTTTTCCTTGGCCCCCTTTCAGCAGTATAAAAGTAAGAAACCAACCCCCCACAATGTGTTTTATCGGTATAGCATATTTTTCCTAATACTTCTACAGTTACATTGCTTTTTGCTTAGAATTTTGAATTTGTTTAACACTACCTTCAGTGAATAATATGTGTTTGCATGTGTGCCAACTGACATTTTGTCCATACACTGATTATATTACACTGATTTTATTCATGTAGCAGTCTTAACTTCAGCAATGTCAATAACTGTGAGGTCGTGTAGCATCACTTACTGGGAAGTTGAGTGTCAAAGATCTTAAGATGTCCCTTCCAATGGTGTCATTGGGACCAAAGCATGTGTGATGTCACTCCCATTCTCCTGGTCGTTTTGGTGAATCAACGTCCATACCAGACTGAAGTTAGGACAGCTGTGCCTAATGTAATGCATAGTCTTGGTCTAAGTGATGACTATCGATAAAGGTCCCCAGATTTCTATGGCTACACCATTTAATAAAATGGATTCAATCTTTGATCTATATTTGGTTATATTTTAGTTTCAAAGTTGCCTGCAAAAATCGCAGTAAAAGTCACCATAGCCCCGAGACAATTAGCTGATCATTAAGTGTTGTCTTTGAGGCTCACCATTTTTGGAACTTCAAGGAAAAATAATCCACGGATTATGGACCTGACTATTACGAGGTTCTACATTTGTCGGACACATTCACAATTATTACATTTTTAATCAATAATAACGGTTCAAATATTTTTGTAATGTGGAACTCTTTTGAGACCTTTTGACTGGAGAAATCACCTAATGCTCAATACTATCAAGGGCAAGAAGCAAAAAGAGCAATTTGGCTGAACTGTCAAAATTGAAAACTCACAGAAATTATATCAAGATTAACCTATTTAAACTAAACAAAGATTATTAGCTAAACAATTAGTGATGTCTAGAGAGCATTGTCCCAATTATTCTACATGAAAACTGCAAGTAATTTCTTGTGTAAATATGAATACAATGATAACAGAGGCAAGCTCTTAGCTTTGCAAACAGAAATAAGACCCTATAAACCGTGTACGAAATAACCAATACAGAAGGTATTTAGAAGTTAGGTTAGTTCTGGTTGCTGTACATGGAGCGTACTAATATTAATGCGGAGAAAAAGGACAAAAATTCTGCTCTAAACCTGCAACCCCCACTGTATGTATAACACAGACGCCCCCCCCACCCCCAATACATTTAAAAAAAGAACAATAGAAAGAAATGTCGACTCCTAGCACATGGCCACACCCTTTGGGGCCATAATCTATATGTTTTCAAATATGTGCTTGTTTCTGCATTTGGCAGCTAAACTGGTACTAATGATAAAATGTTTTCCAGACACTATTACCATGTTTGCAAATCATAAAATAATGAAGTCATTATAAAAAAAAAGTGCAGCATTATGTCACATAATTTGCCATTTCACCTGCGTAATGTAGTCAACCCTGCTGCATAATCTGGTGCTCTCCTGCCGCATAATTCCATTGACACTAGTGATAGCACTGGGAGTTTTCACAAGGAGCATGCCTGCGCACAAAGTTGCAGGGGCTATGTGAATGTGTGCTTCTTGAGATCAAAGGTAGATTTGTAGCTTTGGAAATAACTTTTATACTGGCAGTGGCCCAGCAGCTCCCCCAACAACGTTTTGCATAATCCATGACAAAAGTATGTTGTGGTATTGGGTATGTGGCAAGGTGAAGTAATACTATGGCTTTTTTAGTGTCTTTGGAGAACTTGCAGATTCGGCAAAAAGATACGATTTTTTTGTTTATTTACTGTTGCACACATCTCACAGACGTACGCACCCACCGACTAATTGAACGACTGACTTACCTTTGGGTAATGTACCTTATCTGGTAGAGACTCTATTTAGCCACAGATTCCTTATCTTAGAATTATTGCTAGGCGTCAGACTGGATCTGGAATTTTTTGTGTGAAAAGTACCCCTCCATGCCAGTAGGTAGCGTTGTTCGGATCCGCGTGGTGTCATCCACGCTGGAAATTACGTTCACGGTGCCTATATAGGAGCCACCTAGGCGTCTGTTACTTTCGCGACTTTCTACGCCAGAAGCACGGAGCCTCAGAGTACACTGGCGTGGAAAACTAGTGTCCTGAAAAGGGAAAGCCCTGTCCCTAGAAATCCGTTTATAGAGTGAGGCGGATGGGTGGGTGGTTAAGAATGCAGCTAGATAGAGTCTCTACCAGATAAGCATTTACCGAAGTTAAGCAATTTGTTCATCTGATAGAGACTTCTAGCCGCAGGCTTCTTACCTTAGAATAGATACCCAAGCAATACCTCCCCAGAGGTGGGTCTGCGGACCAATTTCACACGAGGAAGTCCTGCAGGACGGAAAGAGCAAAATGCCCATTCCTATAGACCAGACTGTCCAGGCAGTAGTGCCTGGTAAACATCTGCAAGTAAGCCCACGTTCCCGCAAGGCAGAAGTCTAGGACCGGAACTCCGTGTGCTAACAGTGGTGGCAGCTTTAGCTCTGGTGGAATAAGCACGTAAACCCTATGGGGTCTGCTGCTTAGTCAATGCATGCACAATTAACAGGCGGTCACAGTGGATAGCCTAGTAAACAAACATCCCATCACCCATACAATGAATTAAGAAAAACAATTTTGAAAATTCACGTCTTTTTTAATCTCAGCATTATAATCATGCCATTTGGCTATATTTATACACAGGTGGTCCAGGTGGGATTTTGGCCACGTAGGCTATCAGACAGGTTTTGTGTATTAAAAGGCACTGTAAATATTGTATAAACACTCCCTTTTCACTCTTCCAAACCCTCACAATGAGCACTTCCTTGAGCACTATCCCACCTGGAGCACCTGTGTATAAATATATCCAAATGGCATGATTATAATGCTGAGATAAAAAAGACGTGAATTTTCAAAATTGTTTTTCTTAATTCATTGTATGGGTGATGGGATGTTTGTTTACTAGGCTATTCACTGTGACCGCCTGTTAATTGTACTGTCATTGACCCAGGTCCGGTGGCCTTTTGGGTTCCCCCTATTGAAGTGTAGCGGTCTTAGTCAATGCGTAGCCGATCCTTATACAGAACACGATCCATTGGGAGATGGTCTGCTTCTGCATGGCCCGTACTTTCTTCGCAACAACATACCCCACGAAGAGTTGGTCGTCCACCCGGAACGCTTGTGTGCTGTCAAGATAAAACAAAAACGCTCTTTTTAGGTTCAGGCGGTGAAGTCGCTCCTTCCTTGGAGGGATGAGGCGGAACGTAAATGTAGGCAGAGTGATGGTTTTACCTATGTGAAGTTGAGTGACCACTTTCGTAAAAATAAAATAAAAAAAAACCGAGGAAGCCTTCGTACGAAGCACCAGTTTGTCTGGGTAGATGCTCAGGTAAGGAGGCTTGGATCACAAGGCCTGAAGCTCACTGACCCACTGGGCAGATGTAATGACTGCCAGGAAGGCCACTTTGATGGTGAGGAGTCCGAGAGGACAGTTAGTAAGGACTCAAACGGAGCGCACACCAGTAACGTCAGGACCAGATTAAGGTCCCAGTGGGGCATAATAAAGGGAGAAGGAGGAAACATAAGTTGCAAACCTTTCAAACACCTACATACAATAGGGGATTGGAAAAAGGAAGTTTGGTCAGCCTACCGCAGAAAAGCAGATATTGCCGAGGGATATCCTTTAACAGTGCCCAGACCAGAGCCCTGTTGGGCAAGGGAAAGAACAAACAGGAGAACCTGAGAGAGGAGAGCAGAAAGATGGTCAACTTGTTTCTCTGCACACCATGACACAAATTTGCTCCAACAGCAGGTGTATACCGTCTTGGCGGAGAGATGCCTCGCTGCCAGACTAACATTGCAGACTTTGGGCAGAAGGTTGAAAGCTGTCAACCGTCACCGTTCAATCTCCATGCAAGAAAGCGGAGCGTTGACAAGTACAGGTGGAGAACCCTCCCCTGCTGTTGCGACAGAAGATCCTCACAAAGGGGCAGCCTGATCGGAGGACCGATGCCATGCTCAACAGATACCAGACTCTCTGTGCCCAATCTGGAGTCACAAGAATGACTTGGGCCCAGTCGTTCCTGATCTTCTTGAGAACTCTAGGCAGGAGTGGTATGTGCGGAAAGGCATTGAGGAGGCCTAAGCTCCACTCAAGACTAAAAGCGTCTCTAAGCGGGAGCCACCTTGGAAACTCCAGCACCCAGAACTGCTGACATTGCGAGTTCTCGTCAGTGGTGAAGAGATCTAACCACAGCTCTCCCACCTGCTGAAAAAGACCTTGCACCACCTCCAGATGGAGACGCCATTCATGAGCTGAGAGGCATCGTCAGCTGAGTTTGTCCGCTCTGGCGTTCAGATGTTGAACCACCAGGAAAATGCCCTGCTGTTCCAGCCATGTCGAAAGATGGAGAGTCTCTTGACAAAGAGTCCATGACCCCACACCACCCTGTTTGCTGCAGTCCCATATGGCGGTGGTGTTGTCCATGAACACCTGCACCAGCCTTCCCTGGATAGAGGGAAGAAAGGCTTTTTAGTGCCAAACAGATCGCTCGAAGCTCCAACAGGTTGATGTGGAGTCTGGATTCTGCCGGAGACCAAAGTCCTCTGATCTCCACTTCTCCCAGATTGCAGCCCCAGCCCAGAAGTGACGAATCTCTCACTACTGTGAGATCTGGTTGGGGAAGGGAGAGGGGTCTCTTGCTGACCCAATCACGGTTTGTTAACCACCACTGCAGATCTTTCGCAGTTCCCTCGAGATCTGGACCATGTTGGAGAGATTCCCCTGATGCTGCCTGCGCCCACTGGAACTTCAGGTCCCACTGCAGAGCCTTCATATACCAACAGGCATATGTCACCAGCAGGATGCAGGAGGCCATGAGGCCCACCAGCCTCAGAGTCAATCTCACCAAAATCCAGGATAGAGCCTGAAACATTGATATCATAGCTTGCATATCCTGGACTCGCCGTTTGGGAGGATAGGCCCGAAACTGCACAGTGTCCAGAACAGCTCCAATGAAAGGGAGCATCTGAGAGGGAGTCAGGTGTGACTTTGGCACATTGATAATGAACCCCAATGAATGCAAGAGGTCTGCTGTAGTCTGGAAGTGGGAGACAACAGCCTGAGGTGAGCCTGCCTTCAACTTCCTGCACAGATTTTGGCACCAGAACTAAAGTTTACACTGACTCTAGTGGTGTACCCGAAGTGGGTTCAAGAGGCACACAGCGCAGAGGACGAATCCCCCAGCAGTAACCAGCCTGGAGGACCCGGAGGATCCTTGGGCCCAAAAGACATGCCAAAAGGAGCCCGAAGCACACCACAGATGTGCAGCATGATCTCTCAAAAGGCTTTAACCTGCTGCTGCAACAACAACGATGGATCTGGGAACTCGGAGTGCATTAGGACCAAAGTTGGAACTATCTCCTCGTTGGAATGGGAGCAAGACGAGGAGGCATGGTAATGTCCTTGCACCATCTTGTGAGAATGAGAGTTTCATGTTCTTAAACGGCTTTCAGATTAATCTGGGTGCAGACATTGCAGGCCTCTGAGTCATGCGCCAAACTCAAGCACCAGAGGCAAACTTTTTGGGGATCTGTCACAGACATATGTTTGCGACAGTCACTACAAGATTTAAAACCTGTAGCCTTAGAGGAGAGGAGCTCTGGATCTGCGTTTGAAGGCACAGAAAGAAATGAACTGATGTTAGCGCGTCACTGATATGTAGTTCTGCTCGTCACTTCCGGAGTGGAGTTGACTAGGAGTCGCACGGCACCACCTACCGGTTCACAGGAGCACTGCTTTTTTAGTTTAACGGATCAAGTCTAGCGACTGGGAATATTTGCAAAGTGAGGACTCGAAGTATCTATCGGAAAACTTCAGTTTAATTCACATTTAAATACTTTAAGACCTCTCCTAGATAAGAGTATTGTCCAGGACACTTTCAACACCTAACCTCAAGACCAATCATCATAACACAGTTTTACAGTAGTTCCAAATCACATAGGTTTTTACCCAGGGCAATATGTAAACAACGTTTTTGAAGCAGTGTATGCTTTTTAAAATACCCTTCATATAATTTCACAGTTTTAGACAAAAATGCAGTCTGATAATTTTAAATGTGAATAAGTAATCACCAAACAATGGTATAAAGTAGATTTTATATTTGCTGAAGATATCTGGTTGCAGGCTTTGCCTTGAACAACACATACATTTGATAAGTGAGATACTATCTTCAACAACTCAACACAATGCATCATATATGTTCTATACCCAAAAGACATTAACATTTCCCCATTGTTTTAAACAAAAGCCCAAGGTGAAAAGATAAGCTAAGTCCCACATGGATGCTTTTCTGATTAAAAATGTTTTCAAATGTAGATGTGATGGCAAAAGAAGAGACAAGTTTATTTCTAATTGGTACTTTTATTCTGCCAGAAGATCCAGACGCCGCTGATAAAGCTCTCTCAGACTGGAGCCGCAGTCCTTTGGATGTACTTATTCCCGCGAAGTGGTCAAAAAGCCGTAATTCTAAATCCAGCCCATGGTACAACGACAAGCTCACAATTTTACGTAAAGCCTGCAAAAGGCTGGAACGGTCTTGGAGATGGGAGTACGACCCGAGCCAGAAGCGTTGCTATCAGGTGGCTATCAAAAACTATCACAGGGCCATCCATACAGAGCAGGCAGCTTACTTTGTCGGTGAGATCAGGAGTAGCTGTAACCCCTCTAAAACCATCTTCTCTATATTGAAAGACCTGAAACAGCCAGGGGTCCCTGAAGTGCCTCTTATATCATCGGATGAGCAGTGCGAGGCCCTTGCCACCTTCTTTGTTAAGAAGGTGGAAAACATCTACAAGACCTTTCCTCATGTTGTCATGCGTTCTGACCCTGTGCCTCGATCACTCCCTACACACACACTGGCCTCATTTCCAGCGGTTTCCCTGGATGAGCTACGTCTGTTATGTAACAAAGTCAAATCTGGCTCCCCTGCTGACCCCTCAAGTTTGACCTACTCATGAAACTATTACCTGTGCTCCTTACGCCTCTGAACCAGGTGATTAATCTATCCCTGTCCAGGGCAGTTGTTCCCAGTACTTGGAAGCAAGCAAGGGTAGTACCTCTGCTCAAAAAACCTTCCCTTGACACAGCTAAACTGGAAAACTTTCGCCCTATCTCACTCCTGCCATGGGTCTCTAAGATCACTGAGACCTACATTAATTATATTCTCGCAGGATTCCTAGAGGATAATAATTTTCTTGACATCTCTCAGAACGGCTTCTGCCCAGGCCACAGTACTGAGTCGGCCCTCCTAGCTGTCACCGAGCATCTTAGGCTAGCTCTAGATGAGGGTCGTACGTCTGCTCGGATTCTTTTAGACCTCAGTGCTGCTTTTGATACGGTCTCTCATCAGATCCTGCTGCATAGGTTGGAAGTGGCGGGTATTGTGGGCCATGCCCTGGTTTGCCTCCTTCCTTTCTAACAGGACCTTCCAGGTAGTGGCCCCTCCATTCGCCTCCACGATTCATCCTAACAACCGAGGGGTGCCTCAGGGCTCCGCCTCGAGCCCTACGCTCTTTAACCTCTATGTCCAACCGTTAGCAGCCTTGGCCAAGAGTAGAGGGCTTACTATCGTTTCATACGCAGATGACACTCAGTTGGTAGTCGCACTCTCGGACGAGGCCGTGCGGGCGGCCTCCAAGTTTTGTGACGATCTTGCGGCCAACGCTGAGTTCAATGACTGTCAACTGTCTCCAACTTAACTCCAGCAAGTCGGAGGTTCTGCTGGTAGTGAGAGACCCGGAGCTGTGGTGCGAACGCTGGTGGCCGGCCATATTGGGCTGTGCACCCGCCCCCAAGCAGGTGGTGAAAAATTTAAGCGTTTGGGTCGACTCGGCCCTTAGCTTTCAGTATCAAACTAAGAAAGTGGCAGCGACTTGCTTTGGCATCCTACGGGGGCTCAAACCGCTGCTGGGGTTTTTTGATCCACCCATCAGGGAGATGATTGTCCAGGCCTCCATCCTGTCTAGACTTGACTATGCCAATGTACTCTATTTAGGGGCCAATAAGACCGAAGTCCTGAGACTGCAGAGAGTTCAAAAACGCTGCTGCCAGAACTCTTCTTGGCCTTCCTAGATCCTTCCCCACCTCCAGCGCCATTCGTCGGCTACATTGGTTGCCTTTGGCCAACCGCGTGGAATACAAGTCCCTCTGTATCTCATTTAAAATCTTGAACCTCTCCTCTCCTGGCATTCTGGCAAACTTGCGGTCTCCCTACTCTCCCTCTCGTCAACTTCGCTCGATGGGACAACATCTGGCGGCTGTTCCCCGGGTGAGAAAGGTTCGGGCTGGTGGGCGCTCTTTCCGTTTACTGGCTGCCAATCTTTGGAACGCTTTACCTATTTCCATCCGCTGTATGAACAACTATCTGGCATTCCGTAAGGCTATCAAAACATACCTCTTTCCCACGCTTTAGTTTCCTCTTTTGACAGCAGCCTTATATGTTTCTGCTTTCAGCGCTGGGACGCCTCTTTGCTGAGGCAGCTGTGCGCTTTATAAAACAGGATAACATAACATAACGTAACCAATAATCTCGTACTTTGTCTGGTTATGGACTTCACCAGACTAGTCTTTGTCAGGTGTTGGAAAGGAAGTACTCTTTTGATGTTTAATCTATTGTAAGACTGAACACAAAGGGGCGCGCCACATGAATTGGCCAGCATACTAAAGTATACAAAAAGTGATTGATGCAATGCAAATCAGTCTTGACCATACTCCAATGGGAACAGTCCATCCCGAACTGCCAAGCCAGACACTTCCTAAACCGGAATACAAGCAACTAAGGGCTACTTGTGACCTTGTTATGGGCTCACCAACCAGGTATAGCTTAATTCCAGTAACAGTGTGTGCACGGGACCCACACACTTTCGTACACCAACCCATTAGTTCATCAATTTAGAAGCCAAGATCAGAAAGGGTCAGCTCGAATGTGAGAGAACCAAAAGATGGTCATAAGCCTTAGGCTTTCACCTCCCAAGAGAATGAGTCAGTGGGAGGACCCAGCTGAAACCCAAAGATAAAAGCAGTAGCAGACAAGGAATAGGGCCTTTAATTAAATGTGCCTTAATTCTAGCAACCAAAGTAGCTGTCTTTGAGCAGCTGGGACAAATCCTTTCAGGTAGCAGAATAGAACAACATTGAGATTCGAATTCTTTGGAGTTTATTCACTGAAGTTACTGGGAGACTCAAACAGAGAGTACTCTATCAGAAATAAAAGCACCAGCTAGGTTTTGATAGTGATTTGGAGAGAGGAAAGCATGACAAAGTTAGTAAACATTAAGAGTTGATTTGAGATGTAAGAGCTAGGTTTTATTTTAATCAATTTGATACCCAAATCATTTACCACTTTGACAAAGACAAGTGACCAGAAAGAGAGGTCCCCATGTCACGTTGCCAACCACTAACAGATGAACTCCCTTTCATCAGCATTTGATGTGTGAAAATGATCACTCATCCAAGCATGGATGTAAATAAGGCAGTCCCTTAAGGTTGTTTAAGCAACTGCTATACAGCATGCTAAATAGAATGCTTACAATGGGATCAAACTCAGAAATTAATCAACAAATATACATTGTTTATAGATAGCCTTAAAGTAACAGCACAGAAATATATACATTTGCATGACATCATGTTAATTTAAACAATACAGAAAAAGATACATACTTGCTTGTTTTCCAGCATCACTGCTGCTGTTGCTACTGCCTAAACTGGTATTACTTTGCATGAGTTCACTTGCTGGATATCCCAGGGCACCTTTTCTAGAGGGTGGTGGACTTTCTCCAAGCAAATGATCTTCCAGTCCGGAAGGAAAGTTGAAATCATTCCGCTGACCATCATCCTTTGAATATGAGCAGTATGTTACAAGAAAATTGATAAATTTACATATGCATTATTTAATTTTATTCCCAACAGATGAATGCGCAATACCATACCCTAGCAGTATTACATTAGGGAAACCCACATGGGATAAGCATATGGGTGAAAAGAGACACTTTTTTTTACAATAGAAATGTATGACATCAGAAGTGATGCAAAGTGAGTATCCAAACACACAGTGCATGTATAAGCCCCATCATACTCTTGTCAAGTTTTTTTTCACAGGTGCTTGGTAATTCTTATGGGGGAGAGGCGGAAAAGGATCAATTACCCAACAAAGTGTGCTGCAATCCCAGAGCACCTCTCTATTTACCAACTTGTTACCAACCCCACTAGAGCATGCACAGAAAAAAACACTCTACCATCAGTGAGAAGCTAAGCTGCACGCACCTGTTTTTAACTACAGTCACCTCCCCTCATATTCCCCTGAATCTATGACTCTACCTGCGTTTTGATTCCGAGTTCTCAAAAGTAATACTCGCACAACAGGAAGCATACTAAAATGGCATTGAAAACCGAAAAGAAACTTAAGGCTTCAAAGATTACACATAGCAGGAATTGAAAGTTACATTTCACTAGTACCCTACATCCTCGATACGACCACTCCCTCATTTCTATACTAAGTTGGAATTAATAAAGTATCCTATGACAGTGCCGGGTCACCAAAGGCTCCAGTCAAGGCTGAAAAGTTGCATAGCACAGCTTGGATGACTTATTATCTTTAATCCTCTAAAGCAGATAAAGAAACGTTCAAGTTCTCCTCTTACCTTTGTAATGTGAAGGACGTGAACGTCTTGACCTCTGGGGTTGGAGGGTGAGGCGAGGAAACTTGCGCCAGAGGTTTCCCTAATTTATAGATGCAGTAAGGCCTGGCGCAGAATCGCTTCCAAGTCAACTCCAACCACACAACAGCTTTTATCGGGAGAAATGTGGGCACACTCTGTGGTAACAATTTTGTGACTCCAAAGATTTTGAAACTTTTTCTTACAGAAATGTGGGGGAAATGCGTGCATTTTCACCAACGTTTGAGGTTTGCAGGGCATGGTGGGTATGACAAATTAGCAGGAGCCACACAAACACTTCAGCCTACTCTCCCCTGGGTGTCTAGTTTTCAGAAATGTCTGGCTTTGATTGGCTTCCCCTTGGTTGTGGCTGAACATAGGACCAAATACTGCAGCTACCCAGATTGCTAAAATGGGTCAATTTTCAAGGAGAATTCTTGATGTCTCTATGCTGCATTTTGAGCCCTATCCTGTCACAGGCAATAGGCCCAGCCACACAAGTGGGGTACCGTTTAGTGGGTGAAGTGTGGGAACACAGAATAGTAGACCAAAATGCCCCTTGAATCACCCAGTATAGGCAATATGTGTTTTTGGCCAACCAACAAACACTATACAAATCCATGCGACCAGAAGGGTCTTACGGATGTAATTGTATATTCATATTTGTAAATCGGCCATTGGGAGAAAAAAAGTCACCTATTACTATTTGTTGCTACTTATATTCACCATTTTTTCTTTTCAACAATTAATTTCTTTGCGAAAACCATCAGTGATCTACACAAATGACCTCTTGCTAAATTCAGAATTGTGTCTACTTTTCAGTAATGTTTAATTTTTCAGGTTCACCCATGGGTTTCATACCATAAACTGCAAGTAGATAGAAACCACAAAAAATAGGAGAAATCTAATACCACTGTATTTCTTTTTTCAACTCTGTTACTGAAAGCTGGCAGGATGGTGACCTTAGCACAGTAAACCTATTGATTATGCCAGTTTAAAAAAAAAAAAAAAAACTTCCTTTCACAGCACTTTCATCCTTCATTTTTTTTTGTTTTAAATTGCTACATTTTGTGTTTTTATTTTTTTTGGTTTCCCTCTAGCGGAAGCCACAAGCCCCAAGTACCTTTAGAAACCCCACCATGTGCGGGAAAACGGACATAAACATGGCCTGGATCTTTTGGAGGAAAACAAGTATGAATACTAAAGGGCGTACTGCCCTAAACATAAAAAAGGCTCATTGTGGAGGGGGAGCCCCGGGAGTTAAGGGGATGAGTCAATCCTGTTGTTGACACAGATTCATTTATTGTCTGAACAGGTCAAAACATGAAGCTCAACGATACGGGTCTGTCAAATACATAGCAAAACGAAATACTAGGAAAGTGGGTGCTTAAAATGATGTTTTAGTAGTGATGAAAGCACGATTCAGAATGGTTCGTAGGTGTGAAGGACAAAGGCAAAGTGACCAATGTAGAGAGCATTAAGTGGTTTCAACAGTCTACACGTGCATGCTGATACACAGTAGTTTCTGTAATGCCTCTGTCCTCTGACAGTGATGCATTCAAAAACCAGACTGCCAGGCCAGGAGTCAGCAGATTTTCTACAGCTGAACACCATATGCAGGGCTGTGAAGTTGATCCTGCCAGGAGTTAGGCAGTTCACCACAGCAGAATAGAAACCAGATCCTATCCAGTAGCATGTAATGTGAGCCGTCAGATTTGAAAAGACTGTACTGAAGATAGTCTCAACCAAACCAATGACAATCATCTCCATTATCCTATATGATTATTTTGTATTTCTTAAAGTCTTGAGGCTGCGCAGCCACCAAGAAAACACACTACTCTGACAAGCATCAGCATCTAGCAATTCTACAAACTGAAGTCTGCCCTCTGCTTCTTTTTCTGTAACCACCACTTTTGCTGAAGTCTTCAGCAATTCTATTACATGCATCAATCGCAACCATTCAAAGTGTACAATACATGTTCACTAGAACACATTCTTTGAGGTGTCCAATTTCACCTCTACTAAAACTGAACTTCAAATATGGTTGGACCTACCCCTAAAGGCAAACACGTTTGAAGCCATTTTCATGAATTATTAGATATTGGATGTTTCTAATCGATACAAAAGTATAACAAGCTGACAGACGGAAGCAATCAACAAACAAATAACACTTATTACTGGGTGCATGTGAAGACTCCACATGCATGTGCCCCTTTTCAACCAGAGATAAGGTCAGGCATGCAAAACAACACAAACACACACAAAAGAAACCTCTTTAACACCAAGGTGCAAAAAATAATCTTCATTGCTGTCCTGGGTTCTTTCATTTTTTTATGTAGTAAGTCTAAATAATTCCTCCCTTGCTGAACCCAAAATTCTGCCCGGAATATCAGCAAATAAGGCAAAGGAAAATAACCAAGAGATTTAATCTATTAAACTTTCAATTAGACACCTTTATTTCCTTTACTGAATACCATTATCTTATTGGAAATTCTGGAAACACCTTCAACTGAATTACCCTTTCATAGTTCTTCTCCCCTCTTTGTTTGAAGGCAACAACAAAATATAAACAGAGACAACTGGGTACATTCTAGAGCACCACTGACTTTATTAAAACAAACATCCCCATATCAGACAATCCATTCAACTTCTAGAGAAGTCTACACACTCTTGGGATTATAGAGTTGAAAAACTATGGTGGTCTTGCCCCTCTCTCTACAGGGGTTGAATGTGGTAGTAGAAGTTCCAGATAGTTTGAAACTCCAATCATCTACCCTCTATCATAAAATCTACAGACAGCACGGTAGACCACATACGTTTCTATCTACAATGTCACCTAATTGCCAGAGGTGTGATGATGGGGCATATAATCTACTTCATTTCCATCTGGGAATCTCCCCTCAATTACACTAAGAATGCACCTTCTACTGAGTAGCATTAGGATATGTTGGATCTCTTTAACTGGAATTATTTCTGTCTCTCAAAATTAATTTCGTGATACTATGCTTCAAAAGGATATTTTGGAGATATTACTAGAGAACAGCTATCATACAGTTTTATGAGAAGCCTGTATCAGCTTTTGAACGTAGAGACATGTTGGCATGATACACAGCAAACTATTTTGGAATGATTAAGCTTTACATGGGTTTGTATGTAGTGGGCAGTGAACTCCCTTTCTCTGCTTTTCTATAATTAAGTCAAACTATAGGATAGTTTGACTTGATTATAGATTTAAAACAATGTTTTGTTCTGGATTCCCACGATAAAATAAAGTTATTTGCAAAAAACATATACAACTGGTGATTTCTAGTGCCTAAATATTGCATGGTAAAATTAATTTTCTTAGCAAGTTATGAAGACATCTTAGAATACAAAACATCAGCAAATTTTTCAGAACACAAATAGATATGCTTGTGTATGTAATTACCTCATCGTCAGAGTAGTTGTATGCAGATGACACAGCTCCCCACATCCTGCTTGCTGCATTGGCTGCTTGCTTCATGCCAGATTTCAGAACATCGATTTTGGGCCCTGACAACAGTTGATCCACCTTGAGACCAGACAAAGATTTCACTACTGTTCCCAATGAGCCATGTTGTGTAGAACGAATGAGTGCAGTCATAGATGAAGACCGCTCTGCTTGGTTGCGTAACATGACATGCTGCTTTGGGAGACCAACAAAAGTTTTTGACCTAGCAACTTTATAACCCTTTGGGTTCTCAATTTGTTTTTCTTGGGCTGGTGCAGAATCTAAAGGCAAGCTTGATCGCCTATCTCGAGTAGACATTTGTGCTTCTGTTTCTATGGTTCCTTCCTTGCACCCTTGTTTGTGGAGCTCCATGCTGCAAGACTTGTTTCCCAAGGGGCTTTTCAAATTCATGTAGCTTTCAATTTCATCAGCCAAGTTTCGTGCTACCACAGGTGACACTGTTGTTTCTTCTGGTGTGGGGGGACTGCTTAGTACAATTTCAGATGCAAGTAATGATAACGGATCTAAGCCTTTTTCAACACCTTCCCTTTCTACAGGTTTTGCAGCACCATAGAAACTGTTCCTTTTATTTGAATCCTCGTTGAGGTTTGTTCTAACATCTTTTGGATGAATTTCTCCATCCAGTTCCAATTCTGCATCTTTTGCTTTGGTCATTTTGACCTGGTTTTGGTCCTTTTCTGCCACAACGTTTTCAGGGGCCTCCTCTGGCTCCTCCAACACAGGTGATGTTCTATGCTCAGGTTCGCAGTCAAGTTCGCTTGCAAGAGTCCTGCTGTTACATGATACAGAGCACAAATGTTCATCTCCTACATCAAAGCTCGGGGGTTTAGCAACATTGAACGGAGGGGTCTTTGAAACAGACAAGGCTGCTGTTAGTATTTTCACATCTGCCCCCATCATCATTGCTACTTCGTTAGAAGCCAGGTCCAAGCTTCCTTTTTTTAGCATGCCAGCTCTGCTTTCAGCACTAAAGCTACAGCTTCGCTCCGCAAAGACCTTTTGTCTTTTTTGGCCTCTTTCACTTTTCTTAGAACTGGCATCACCAGCAAACACACAATCCTCAATTATGTCCTGGGTAGAGAATACACCACTCCCACTCCCTAAAAAAAAAAAAAGAACTATGTTGTTACACAGTTGTTTTCTCCCTCCTTCCATCATGCATTCTATTTTTGTATAATCAGAAGTACAAGGTTACACAGTTTGTACTACCCAACTATGATTACATTTTCATGCACTAAAACATCAAGTATAAAAGTAGATGGTACTAATGCACGTAACCAGAATCATGCATTACTGACCTATAAGGGTGGTTCTCCGACATACTGTATTTAGACAGATGGTTAAAAAAAATGTTCATTTTTAAGAATGGATCTTGTGGAACAACAAAGCAAATGTGATGGCATGTGCTACTTTGTTTTGCCTCCGTTTTCTTTTTTTTGTGATTGTGACATAAGCCAGAACCTCTAGCCACTGCCTCAATTTAGTTTTTGAAATCACTGAAGACTAGCGATAGGGAGCAGTGTCAGTCAAATGCAAATTTACAAGAGCCCTGTGCTGGAGAACTATTAGTTCCCTCTAGTATGTGAAATATTATACGCGAAAAAGACCTTTTGGATCTGCATATCGTCATGGTAAAAAATAATAGCATGAAAAAGAACACTGATGAAGGTAAACTGAGTGTGCATTAAACCAACATTAAACTCTACAGCTGGAAGAAAACATATAGGTGATGTAAATGGGTGCATACCAAGGTAATTAATATAAATGTTCGGGTTCTGTTTGTGCCTGCCAAATCAGGATAGCAATAGCAAAAGAACATTTATCAGCATGGCAGGAGGGCTGCCAGGTACATGATATGTACAGTGAGTGATCCAGTGGCAAAGCTAGAAAAGGTGGCCAGCTAGAGAGCCATAGTCCCCTGAAGCTTAGGGAAGCAGGGCTATGGGAGATCTTTCTTTTTGATCAGTACTGCTTGACCCTAAGATTTCCGCCCAAAGACTTGTGAGATTGCTACCTTTGAGACTGAAAGATTTCAGGGCTGAAATTTTAAAGTTAGGGTGCACTAACTTGCAATGACACAACCCAAAAGGGAGGCCATATTAAAGTCAGGCTCGCACTCTAATCCTGACAAAAAATTACAGTAAAAACAAGTATGGGCAAAACCAATCTGCCTTTCTTTGCCAATGTTTGATTGCTGCCAGTGTTGGGCTAGCCAATGTTTGTAAAACTGTTTCACAATCATTGACAAAGCAAATTCCGGTCATGCTAGAATGCTGAACAAGTTATTTACCTTTGGTAACGCTTTTTCTGGTAGAGACTTTCTAACCTGATTCCTCACCTTAGAATATTCCCCAGGAGTCAGTCTGGATTCAGAAAACTCTTCAACAGTACCTCTGAGTGCTGGTAGGTGGCCTCATTCTGATCCACTCCGGTGTCCTCTGCGTTGGAAGTGACGCTGCAGTGCCCATATAAGCATCACTCCGGCACGTGGACATCAGTTTCTTTCTTTGGGTAAAGAGTCCAGTTATCAGAGAGAGGAGGATGGGTGAGGAATCTGCAGATTAGATAGGGTCTCTACTACAAAAGGCATTACCAAGGGTACGCAACTTGTTTTTCTGATAGAGACTTCTAGCCGCAGATTCTTCACTTTAGAAAAGATACCTCAGCAATACCTCTCTAGAGTTGGGTCCGCGAACTAGCTTGAAACCAAAAGCCTGGAGGACTGAACGTGCGAAATGCCAATCCTGAAGGACCTGGCTGTCCAAGCAGTAATGCTTTATGAATGTGTGGATGGACACCCATGAGGCAGCTTGGCAAATATCCAAGACAGGTACTGCACGAGTACAATTCATTTGGCGATTGTCAATTTCTGCACAGTCTTTCGCTCCGGTGAACCCAATGAAGAGCTGAATGTCCGCCCAGTGATCTTTGGTGTGATCAATGAAGAAGGAGAGAACTCTTTTAGGGTCCAAGCGATGCAATTTCTCCTTCTCCTTGGAAGGATGAGGCAGAGCATAGAAAGCAGGCACAGTGATGATCTCCCCTATATGGAAGGGAGTGACTACCTTTGAAAGGAAAGAGGCATGTGTCCGGAGAACCAGTTTGTCTTGGAAGAAGTGTAGAGGGCAGACTGACAGAGCCTGAATCTCACTGACCCTCCTGACCGAGGTAATGGCCACCACGAAAACTGTTTTAAAGGTCAAGAGCCGCAGAGAGCAGCTATGCATAGGCTCAAAGGGGAAGCCAATCAGGTAGGTGAAAACCAAATTAAGGTTCACTTTGGGCATAACAAAAGGAGCAGATGGAAACAGGTGTTGCAGGCCTTTCAAGAAATGAGCCACAACTGGTGACAAACAGGGATGGTTGATCCGACAGCTGCAGAAAAGCTGAAATAGCTGATAAGTAACCTTTAGTAATGCCCAGGGCAACGCCTTGCTAGGGTAAAAACAGAACAGACAACAAAACCTCTGAAAGAGGTGCAGAAAGGAGATCCACCTGGTGTGATGAACACAAAGCCACAACCTTATGCAAATTGCAGGCGAAGACAGTCTTAGTGGAAGTACGCTTGACTGCCAAGACAACATCACAGACTTCAGGAGGGAGGTCAAACACTCAATTGTCGTCGCTCAATCTCCATGCAAGAAGGTGGAGAGTGCAGGTTCAGGTGCTGAACCCTGCCATGTTGCTGCAACAAGAGGTCCTCTCAAGGGGCAGCCTGACCGGAGGAGCGATGCTCATGTTCAGAAGTTCTAGATACCTTACTCTCCGTGCCCAATCCGGTGCTAGGATGACTTCGGCCAGGTCTGAACCTGGGAAAGAAGTGGTATTGGCGGGAAGGCGTATAGGAGTCATGAGTGTCACTTAAGGCGTAATGTGGCTCAGTGAAAGTCGCCTTGGAAACTCCAGCGCAGAGAAGTGCAGACATTGCAAGTTCTCGGTGGTGGTGAACGGATCAAGCCAAGACTCTCTACACTCTCTGAAAAGAACTTTCACCACCTCCAGATGTAGACACTATTGATGATCCGCTAGGCATCGATGGCTGGGTTTGCCCTCCCTGGCACTCAAGGAGCCTGCCAGGTGCTGCACAACCAGGAAGCAGTCCTGGTGCTCCAGCCAAGTTCAGAGGTGCAGAGCCCCTGGCAAAAGGTCCACAACCCCATCCTGCCCTGTTTGTTGCAAACCACATGCGGTATTGTTGTCCGTCAACACCAACAAGCCCAGTACTTAATTTGTTGAAGAATATGTGCTGGAGCCCAAAGTTTTGTTCAGATGCCAGTGGCTGGTACCGGCGCACTAAATACCAAGGCTGCATAGTATGGAAATCAACCTCATGCCTCTTTAACCGTCTTCCAGACACCCCCTCTGCTGTTGCACTGGATAGGGTTTATACTGTTGATGCCCAAATATGCCCCTTCCATGCCCATGGTGGGTGCAAAAGGACTGCTGTTGCGGCCGGGTCAATAGGGAAAGGCCAAGGGACTTGGCAGTAACCCTGTTCTCAGAAAAGCTTTTGAGCACTGCATCGGACCTTGTCGCCAAGGCGGGAGCCATTAAAGGGCTTTTCAATTAGTGATGAATGGAAATCCCAGATAACAGTAACCAAATATGACTATGCAGCACCACTGCAGAAGCCATTGCTCTACCCAGGGAGTCTGTGGTGTCCTGTCCACACCGGGTGGCTAACTTCGCTGCATTTCTATGGTCCACCAAAGCTTGGATAAGGATGGCACGGCCTTCCTCTGGAAGCAGCTGTGCAACTGAATCCCATAACGCATCCACCGAAGAGGCATGTGGTGTTCTACAACCGCAGGACAATCCTGTTGGAAGAAAAGATGCGCTTCCTGGAGGTGTCCAGCCTCTTGGATTCCCCATCTAATTTTGTGGCAAGGAACACGCTTCGGTTTACCTCTGCTGTTGAGACCTGAATGTAGGAAGCTGATTTTTTTTTAAAGAGTGCACCAAAATGAGGTACACTATGTAGAAAGTCCAGACAACCCTTATTGGCTTACAGGGCTTAAATTAATAATCCCAAATGCTCTCTTTGTAGTAGTGTGGGCAAGCAGTTTACGCTTATCAGAGGGTAGTGTTAAGCATATGTTGTACACACAAATGAGACACTCAAGAAAAAACTCAAGACCAATTTAGAAAAATAACACAGATTTTATATAATTTTAGACACCAAGATAATCGGAATCAGGTAAAACAGTAGAAAATCACAGCTGTCAGATTTGAGGCATGAGCCTCAAATGTGGTAATGTTATTCTATGGGAGAAACATTAACTGCATAGGTGCAGTTACAAACGATTCTCAGAGTTACTCTTCAGGACTTAAGGTGCTTAGGGGCCAAGGTCCAAAGACCACCAGCAGTTTGGATTTACCTACCCTGGTGTGTCCAGCTGCAGAGGTGCTGGTCACAATGGTAGCCTCAAACGCTACTCATTTAAGTCAATGGAGAAACCAGTAACAAGAAAACAGCTGCAAGGAGGGACTTGGGGACAAGTCCGGCAGAACCCAAAGAGGGGCTTGGCTGTTAAGGGTCTCAGGAGCAAGGAGGCACCATCGGTTTGCTCGGATTCGGGCTGTGGGGCTCGGGTGCAGAGGGTTTTGTCCGGTGGGTCGCTAGCGTTGGAGGCTCTCAATTCTTGGGGTCGACCTGGTGATGGGGGCAAACAAGGCAACAGGGCACTCTCGGTGCTGGCCTCAGTGATGCCGACATCTCTCTACGGTAGGTCGGTCTTGGCAGGGTTGGTGTCCGAACTGGACGCTTAACGAGACTTGGCTGTTACAAGGGCTCCAGTTCCCAGGGTATTGGTGCTGGAGGGCGCCTGGAGGTTCTAGCAGCTCAAGATTCACTGGGGAGACGGGGCTAACCTGTGGAAGTCACGCAGTCCTCCTTCAGGTAAGATACCCCTTCCACTTCAAGGGAGATGCTGACTGATTGGAGAAGTGCTGGCAGCCCTCCAAGGCTTTAGGGGATGCACAGCTGCAGGACGAGTCGGATCTTAGCAATTGTCGAGACCGCAGCAGGCAGGCAGGGTTTGGTGCCATATCTGGGGCTGGTCCACAGTTCCGGCATTTTCAGCTCTTCTTGGTCCTTCTTCTGTTCCCAGTAGATGAATCTGAGTTCCTGGTGTCTGGGGGCCACCTAAACACTGAATTTAGTGGCGTTAAGGGGAGTGTAAGGTAGTAGCCAATGGGCAGCCTACCCCATGGGTGACTACACCCTCTATATGACCACTTCCTGGGGAGAGTGGGCATAAACCTGACCCAGAGTTCCTAGTTCCTCTAAAAGCAAGATGGTGGAACTCTTCTTTCATTGTTTACTTCAGGTAGCCCACATTAAGGGTGTGACAAGCCTGAGAGTGAACACGCCTTCTGACTAGCTAATTTTCCCACCTGTTCTGGTGCCAAATGGGCCTCAGGGCAGGAGCTGGCATCTCCCTGGTCTGCTGGAAGTGGGATCGCATATCAAAGGCGGAAGAGACTGAAGACTATGGCCTTGATATGTGAATACACTAACAATCCTGTTTCTGGCCTCTGAGTATACGGGCTCTCACCTGCAGGGGGTCAGAAAGTTGCCCGTGGTGGCATGCTAGAAGATACCAGTCAGCCAGCACACTAAGAGACTAGTATGATTCAGGGCTTATCTCTAAGGTATGTATTTGTCAAGTCGAGGTGTTTAATACCAAACACCATTATTTTCAGTGAAGCCATCATACAGCTGGGTAACTGGTAATGATCAGTGCCCAGTACATATGCTTAAGATGGCTTTCTGATCACTAGCAATGTTGTGGCAATAGAACCAGACATCACAGACAATAGAACCAGACATCACAGGGGCATATCTGAAGATATGTCCTCACGCACAAGTTACTAACTTGTGTAACGATATATCTGTAAGAGACAGTAGTTGGTGACAGATTCCTTACCTTAGAATATCCCCAGGCGTCAGGCTGGATCCGGATAGTTTTTGCGTAGCAGTACCCTTGCGCGTCGGTAGGCGGCGTCGTGCGGCTCCGCGTCCGCCGTCGGCGTCGTGATCGCCGGGATGACGTCGCGGGCAGTACTTAGACGCCGCCCCTGCGCGCTGACGTCAGTTCTGTACACGACTTTCCGCGCCAGGAACGCAGAGCCATGCAAGAAGCTGACACAGGTGTCTGAAAAATACTAGGGCCCTGAAAGGGATGTCCTTAACCCTAGAAATCAGTTCGCAGAACGGGGAGGATGGGTGGGGCGGTAGGAATCTGTCACTAACTACTGTCTCTTACAGATATATCGTTACACAAGTTAGTAACTTGTGCATCTGAAAGAGACACGTTAGTGACAGATTCCTTACCTTAGAATAGATACCCCAGCAATACCAACCCCGGTGGTGGGTCTGCGAACAAAGATCAGACAAGGAAGTCCTGGAGGACAGAACGGCCAAAGAAGCCGTCCCTCCGGACCGGACTGTCAAGGCAGTAATGCTTTGTAAACGTGTGCAGCGAGGCCCACGTAGCTGACTGACAGATAACCGGCAGCGGAACACCGCGGCCCAAGGCCGTGGTAGCAGCCGTTGCCCTGGTGGAATGGGCACGCAGCCCAACAGGAGGCTCCTTCTTAGCCAAAGAATAGCAGGTCTTGATGCACAAGGTAACCCAGCGGGAGATGGTTCGCTTGTGCACCGCCCGACCTTTTGGCGCCCACGTAGCCAACAAAGAGCTGGTCATCCACCCGGAAGTGTTTTGTGCGGTCGATATAGAAGGAGAGCGCACGTTTTGGGTCCAGACGGTGGAGCCTCTCTTCCTCTCTGGAAGGATGCAGAGGCGGAAAGAAGGTAGGCAAAGTGATGGTCTGCCCAATGTGGAAGGCAGTAACCACCTTTGGCAAGAAGGACGGACGCGTCCGAAGAACAACCTTGTCTGGATGAACAGACAGAAATGGAGGTTTGCAAGATAGAGCCTGGAGCTCACTCACCCGCCGAGCGGAGGTGATGGCCACCAGAAAGGCCGTCTTCAGAGTCAGAAGACGAAGAGGACAGTTATGTAGAGGCTCAAAGGGAGCGCACATTAAAAAGGTAAGAACCAAGTTCAAGTCCCACTGAGGCATTACAAACGGAACAGGAGGGAAGAGGTGTGTAATGCCTTTTAAGAACCTGTTAACAACAGGGGACTTGAAAAGGGAGGGCTGATCAGGGAGCCTGAGGAAGGCCGAGATAGCACAAAGATGACCCTTGATGGTACCCAGGGCAGAACCCTGTTGGGCCAGAGAAAGAAGGAACAGAAGGACCTCAGAAAGAGGGGCAGAAAGGGGATTCACAGCCTTTGCTGTGCACCATGCCACAAATTTGTTCCACCTGCAGGCGTATACCACCTTAGTGGAGGGACGCCTGGCTGCCAGAATCACATCACAAACTTTCGGGAGGCAAGTCGAAAGGAATCAACTGCCGCCGCTCAATCTCCACGCAAGCAGGTGGAGGCTGGACAGGTTCGGGTGGAGGACCGTCCCCTGCTGCTGCGACAGAAGATCCTCCCGAAGAGGCAGACGGATCGGGGGATCTACGCTCATACTGAGTAGCTCGGGATACCAAACTCTTCGAGCCCAGTCCGGAGCCACAAGGAAGACTTGGGCCCGGTCGTGCCGAATCTTCTTCAACACTCTGGGTAGAAGTGGTATAGGCGGAAAGGCGTACAACAGACCGCAACTCCACTCGCGACGAAAAGCGTCGCCGAGCGAGTGCTGCCTTGGAAATTCCAACGCGCAGAACTGATGACATTACGCGTTCTCTTCGGTGGCGAATAGATCTAACCAAGGCTCTCCCCATTGTAGAAAGAGTCCTTGCGCCACTTCAGAGTGAAGACGCCATTCGTGATCCATCATGCACCTGCGGCTGAGTTCGTCCGCCCTGGCGTTCAGGGAACCTGCCAGGTGTTGAACCATCAGGAACATGCCCTGATGTTCCAGCCATGTCCAGAGGCGCAGAGCCTCCTGACAGAGGGTCCACAACCCCACCCCGCCCTGTTTGTTGCAGTACCACATGGCGGTGGTGTTGTCTGTGAACACCTGCACTACCTTCCCTTTGACAGAGGGAAGGAATGCCTTGAGTGCAAGTCGGTTCGCCCGGAGCTCCAGAAGGTTGATATGGAGCCGGGACTCCGCCGGAGACCAGAGGCCTCTGATCTCCGCCTCTCCCATGTGACCGCCCCATCCCAGAAGGGACGCGTCCGTCACAACTGTGTGCTCTGGCCGGGGAAGGGAGAGGGATCTGCCCATGACCCATTGCCGGTTCGAGAGCCACCACTGCAACTGTTTTGCAGTCCCCTCCGAGATCTGGACGTGATCGGACAGGTTGCCCTGGTGCTGCGCCCACTGGAACTTCAGGTCCCACTGCAGAGCCCGCATATGCCATCTGGCATGATTGACCAGCAGGATGCAGGAGGCCATGAGGCCCAGCAGCCTCAGGGTCATCCGTACCGAAACCCAGGATAAAGGCTGAAAGATCGGAATCATAGCCTGAATATCCCGGACTCGCCGTTCGGGAGGATAGGCCCGAAACTGCGTCGTGTCCAGAACTGCTCCGATGAAAAGGAGCTGTGGAGAAGGAATCAGATGCGACTTCGGCACATTGATGGAGAACCCCAGCGAGTGCAGGAGTTCGGGCGTAGTCTGGAGGTGGGAGATGACTTCCTGGGACGAGCCCGCCTTCAGCAGCCAGTCGTCGAGGTAGGGGAAGACTGAAACCCCTGCCCGGCGCAGATGAGCTGCGACCACCGCCATCACTTTCGTGAACACCCGAGGGGCACTGGTAAGGCCAAAGGGGAGCACGGTGAACTGAAAATGCTCGAGGCCTACTGTGAACCGAAGGTAACGCCGGCAGGACGGGGATGTGGAAATAGGCGTCCTGCAAGTCAAACGCTACCAACCAGTCTCCAGGGTCGAGGGCAGTCAAGACCTGAGCTAGGGTGAGCATCTTGAACTTCTCCTTCCGGAGGAAGCGATTGACGTTCCGGAGGTCCAAGATAGGACGCATGTCCTCCTTGTCCTTTTGGGCACCAGGAAGTAGTGGGAGTAGCAACCACGTCCTACTTCTGGGGTCGGAACATGCTCGATGGCCCTCTTGGCCAAGAGGGCCGTGACTTCCTTCTGCAGAAGTACCAAGTGATCCCCTGACATGCGGTGGAATTGAGGTGGCATGGCTGGGGGTGGTCTCGAAGGGGAGGGAGTAGCCCCTTCGGACAATGTCCAAGACCCACCTGTCCGAGGTGATGGGACGCCAGTGGTGAAGGTGATGGCGGACCCTGCACCCTACTGGCGTGCTGTGCACCGGAAAGGAGGGACTAGGAGGGCTTGGAGGCCGCAGACGGGTTGGAGGTGGTGGCCTGACCCGCACGCTGGTTGCCCGAACCGCCACGGCGGTATCCACGTCCTCGGCCACGCGAAGACGCCTGCTGCGCGGGCCGGTGGCTGGGCTGCTGACGTGACTGGGCGCCCCTTCCGTGGCCACGATAGGGGCGAAAAGCAGAAGGTAGCGGAGGGCGTGTAGCAGAAAGGCCCAGGGACTTGGCAGTAGCCCGTGAGTCCTTAAAACGCTCCAACGCATGGTCTGCTTTGGAACCAAAAAGACCGACTCCATCAAAGGGCATGTCCATGAGTGTATTCTGGACATCACCCGAAAAACCAGTGGTTCTCAGCCAGGCGTGGCGACGCAGCGCCACCGTCGTTGCAATAGATCTGCCCAGCGAGTCGGCGGTATCAAGGCCACAACGTATGGTGTATTTGGCCGCATCCCTTCCTTCCGCAATGGCGCGGGTAAGCAGTGTCTGGACCTCCTCAGAACACTGGGGCAAAACAGTCGCCACCGAATCCCACAAGGAGTGGGTATATCGGCCCAAAAGACAAGCGGTGTTGATGGACCGCAAGCCAGCACTGGAGGAAGAAAAACCCTTCTTCCCAAATTGATCCAGGCGTTTGGATTCCCTATCCGGAGGGGCGGTAGGGAAGGCGGTTTGGGAAGCCGAGGCTTGGACAACCAAGCTCTCAGGAGTGGGGTGGACAGAGAGAAACAAGGGGTCGCCCGGAGCTGGGCGATGGCGTCGGGACACGTTCCTATCCACAGGAGCCCCTGTGTTGGGCTTGGACCAGGCGCCCAAAAGAACGTAAGTGAGTGCATCGTTGAACGGCAGCACAGTCTCCAAGGAGGAGGCTGCCGGCTGAAGCACTTCTGTCAAGAGATTAGTCTTGACCGTCACCGTAGGGAGTCGGAGATGTAAGGCTCCAGCTGCCCTACGCAACACCGTTGCAAAATTGGCTCCCTCCTCCGTAGCCACGGGAGGAGACAGCATGCCAGTGTCAGGGGAAGTATCTAGACCACTGGCATCCCCTAGTTCCTCTGCCCAGTCCTCATCATACTGACACTGTTGTGCCAGAGGGTCCTCAGACCCCTCCCAGTCCTCCTGGTCCTCCTCCGGTTCAAAATAAGGAGGAGGAGGGACATTTGGGACCCAAGGTCTCATCGGGCGCCGGAACCGGCGTCGAGCGACGTCCGGTCCGGCTCCATGTCCGGAGCCGGAGAGTACATGGGACGACGCCGCCCGGAGCCCCGGGCGGCGTCAGGAACGGCACCGGAGGCATCGGCGCCGGCGGAGGCGTGGTCAGGTCGACCGGCGTCGATGGGGGTTGCGGTACCACCGGAGCCGGGATCGAGGCCGGGGCCGAAGCCGGAGCCGAGGCTGGAGGCACGAGCGACGCCGGGACCGGAGTCGTCGGCGACGCCGGGGCAACCCCATCAGGGCCCGCGGGGCCCGAAGGCGCACCGGAGGGACCTTGAGGCCCGAAGAGGCGGGCCATGGCTGACAGGAATTCCTGTACTTGGGCCGGATCCGCCCCCGAACCCGGGAAGGACGGGTATTGCGGGGGCGACTCCACAGGCATGTCCGGGGCCGCGGGGGCGGGGACGGTGCCGGGAGGGGCCTCAGCCGAGTCGCGAGACCGGCGAGGCGAAGTCCTAGAGCGATCATGCTTTTTGGACTTCTTGTGTTTAGACTTACCGGACGACGAAGACTTGGATCCCGACGACCGGCGAGGACTCCGCGACCGACCCCTCGACCTCTCACGCGACCGGGGCTTGGTGTGGTGCGGAGCCGACTGCCGGGCCTCGAGGAGCTTTCGAGACCGCTCTCGCAAAGCTTTCGGGTTTAGGGACCGGCAGTCGGAACACGACTTCGTGTCGTGGTCTCGCCCGAGGCAGAAGAGACACTCCAGATGCGGGTCTGTGATGGACATCATCCGAGCACAGGCGTCGCAACGTTTAAAGCCGGGCATCCCTACGACACCTTGGAGTCGATATGAAAGAAACAGTGAAAAAATTCACCAAAAAAGTTAGTCAAAAAATGACTAGGGCACTGCTCTTCCCGGATCTGCGCTTGCTGGCGCGGAAAAGAAGAACTGACGTCAGCGCGCAGGGGCGGCGTCTAAGTACTGCCCGCGACGTCATCCCGGCGATCACGACGCCGACGACGGACGCGGAGCCGCACGACGCCGCCTACCGACGCGCAAGGGTACTGCTACGCAAAAACTTTCTGGATCCAGCCTGACGCCTGGGGATATTCTAAGGTAAGGAATCTGTCACTAACGTGTCTCTTTCAGATATATAATACAATACAATACACCCTGCCTTAGGGCTCTAAGGCCTGCTGTAGGGGTGACTTACATATAGTATATGCAGTGTGCACGGACATGCCACACAGGGAGCGTGCCATGTCTTGTTTTCAAAATGGTTTGCACCATTCCACTCATCCTGCAATGGCAGGCTGCATGCAGCTTGTGTGGGTTCCCTTAGGTGGCACATGCAGCCCATAGGTACCCTCTTTAGTACCCATGCCCTGGGTACCAAGGTACCATTGACTAGGGACTTACAGGGGTGCTAAAGTCCTTGCCAACTGGGTTACAATTAAGCACTTGGTTTTAGGAGAAAGAACACGGGCACTGAAGCCTAGTTAGCATGATATCAAGAAGGTGAAGCCGAAAAGCGCTTCAATAACTTCTTGTGCTTTTTAGACTTATTCGACTTTGACTAGGAGGTCATGGAGCAGGAAAACGATCGGCTGCAGTACAGCACCGTCAACAGACCCGAGACCAGTCACAGGAACGAGACAGGGAGTTGTGCAGAGCCTCCTTCTGCTGCACCACCAGGAGCTTCAACGACCGCTTGTAAATCGCCTTTGACTTGCACTCAACGCAGGCCTTGGGGTCATGTCACGACCCCAGGCACCAGGGATAAACTAGGTGTGGAACAGACAGACATCTGCCTGTGGCAATCCCCACAAGGTTTGAACCCAGAAGGTTTGACAGGGGACATGATGTACTAGCACACTGGAAGCAAAGCTCAAAAAACGTTGACCAAAAGTATAACAATGTTGGACAAAAAGTGACTAATAGCTCTCTGGATCAGTGTGATTGGCATGGAACCACAGGAACTGATGTCAGCATGTCGGGTCGCATTTACATGGGCACCACAACATCACTTTTGATGCGGAGTTGAATTACACCACTTACCGGCGCACTAAAGTATTGCTCTAGATTTTCCAGATCCGATCAGGTGTCTGGGGAATATTCGAATGTGAAGAATATGCAGTTACAAGTCTATCAGAAATTTTCTATACATTCAAGATGGTCTAATTGCAACATAGAGGGTATTTTGGAAGTACAGAAAGGGTAACCCTTTGCACCACAGGAAAGTCTGAAACTACTGTCAGAAGGTCTAACTCTTAACACCACCTGGTTAGCCAAAAAAGGTAAAAAGTAGATGTGCTCAGACAGGCGTCAGCTTGCTGACTCTTCAAGCAGAAGTAACGGTAACCAAAATCATGATATTTAGCACTAGGATCTGTAAAGGATAACAATGCAAAACTCAAAAAAGTAGCATCCATCACAAATGTAAAAAACAAATTAAGGTCCCAGTAGAGAGAGAGACAAACAAGGGGAGGAAATACTTTGGCAGACTATGGGGATGGAAACTCCCCTGCAAGACTCTGGAGAACTGCCTGCGTGAGCTTAACAATGATACAAGCCTATGAATTCCCTAGAGCTGGGCTAGGAGGTCCCGGGGGGCCCTCAAAGTGCATGCATCTTGGATAGTGGCTGTTGGACTTTACCTGGGCTAAGAGAGTGAGCCTGTACATTTTGCAGTCCTTTTCCTCCTGCCCCAAAAACTAGAGTTCTTGTGGTTTAAGGACATAGATACTTTAGTTGGTGAAGCAGTCGCAGTACCTCTTCCAGAATACTATTTACTGCCCCACTCTTCCTGTCATAATCTGCAACTCTGAAGATTTCGGCCTATCATCTCGGGCCACTAAACAATACTCCTGTACAAAGTCAGCTCAAACTGGCTCAGGCAGGAGGCCAGTGTGCCATAGCCCAAACGAACACTCATCACATAGAGCCCAGGTCCTTCCAGGATTTGAGGGTGCCAGACTCTGTAACTGGTCAGGACTGACCACAAATACTGTGTCTCTTGATCAGTACTTGGTTCCACAATCTCTCATCTGAGGAAGAGTTGCACCCCAGCGTAACGGATGAGGACTATGATCCAACTATAGAACCTTGTCGGCTTCTAATTTCCTTCAAGACTAGGACTAAGCTGGGCAAAAATCCTGAAGAGCCTGCTGCTGTCACTGAACAATGGAGAGAGCTGGGGCTGTCTGTGGAGAAGACACTGGACTGCATTGTTCCGTAAAAGAGGCCACCTGCAGTGAAGTACAGAACCAGGGGTGTGGAATTTAATACAATATCTACCTGTTCATTGGACAGGTTGCTTCATAAATCTACTTGCCCTGTAACAAAATCTACACGTCCCTTTGGTGTCATGGAGTGCTGCAACACATTATGCCAGCAATCTCATGATATATGCGCTCTGATAATAACCTCTCTGATTATGCCAGGGCTCACATTATAGCAGGGTTTGAACACTAGCAATTCCCTTATTTTGCCACCTTTACGCAGATCTACATACTGGGGCTGGAGGTAGCGGTAGGCAATAGTTCCAGGGTTGGAATGCCTTTTTGAGTCTGTGTGAATCTATTAACTTGCAAGTTCTAACTTTCATGTTTTTTTTTTTTTACCAGTTCTTCTATAATCCTTTCCCATACTGATAAAGGTCGGAAATCTGCTCCTGACGAGGACAGAAGTAATACTTTTTCCAGGTTTGGGGAAAAAAGTAGTGGAAGGGAAAGTGAACTTGTAAACGCTCAACAGATTTTTGCATGAGCAAATTACACATGCTTATTTGCTTGTGCTAAAATACAGTTCACAGATATTTTCTAGAAGTACTATTTCCTGGCCTATGTCTGTAGATTCTTGAAAATTCATGAAAGCCATAAATCTGCACTAATGCAAGGAAATACTATTGGTGCACTTTTGTGACTTTCTTTTCAGAAATGGGGCCCTAATTAAGTCTGGTGTTAACCAAGATTGTTTGTTTATATTAAAATTCTATCTCTCTCTCTCTCTCTGTGTGTCTGTCTGTCTGCTGGCTACACCTTGAGTTACAGCATTCCGCTCTTTCACAAGGAGCATATTGGTACACAAAGTAGTTTTGTTCAGTGTCAAGAACTACTGTGGCAATGTGTGCTTTTTGAGGCCCAAAAATATTTTTGTTGTTTGCCAATGTTTGTCATATTGGTGAGCCCACTGCAGCTCCCACAACAATAAAGTTTTACAAAATTGATGTCAAACAAGAAACGCATTGACAAAACCAAAAGGCTGACCAATGTCAGACCTATTGGCTTGGTCAGTGCTTGATTATTTTCATGTTTCCTATAAGCTTGTTGAAACTGGTTACATTTATGTTCCATTCTGAATATTTTTGGGAAATACTAGAATGCATCAAGACATTTTACTAAATGATGCTTCAAAGAAATGGTACATAAAATTTCACAGTAGTTTAGCAAAACCTTTTTCTAATGCTTTTTTGTGATCATTTTATTTTGAAAGCAAAGAATCATCAATCTTGCTTTCAAGCTTCTGCAAATATTTGCATCTAATCAGAGCATTCTGGGGGCATTATACGTAGCCTCATACTGTTAAACTTTGCAAACGTGTGTATACCTTTATAAACTAGAGCGACTGTCAGTAGTGCAGTCCGAGCTTACATTTCCTTAGAGCGCTCACCCTAATAATAAAGGCTTTGCATTAATAAATCATAAATACAAGTTCAAACTACATTAACAAGTGAACACAAATATTACCTTTATCTGTAGACAATGCCCTTCCCTGATCCATAATGTGGTACTGTAAACTAGCAGCCGAAGGGTTTGTGCTGCAGGGTTTTGGCCTACTTGTCCCAAGGACAAAATAAACCTAGAAACTTGTTGTTCTTGACTTCAAATAATATGTCCTTGGCGTCGGGCTATAGGAATTCCAGATCCCTGAGAACCCATTTAAGAGAACCTGTTGGTCAGCCTTTGGGATACACTGACTTAAGAACATGCAGTTGCCCCTTTCTTTTGTCATCATATGCTGCTGTACGTGGCCTTACACCTAGAGCGGTTGACTTCGAAGCGGGGAAAAGGGTTCGAGTCTCGGCAACGAAGCTCAACATCCTGTAATTCTGGGCAAAGCACTTAATCTCCCCGTGCCTAACAAAAAACAAAAAAATTAATGTGTCCGTCTGTAACGAAACTGGTGCTTATGTAAAGCGCTCTGATACCGGATATATTCGGGTTGAGTTTGCACTATATAAAACTAAAAAAAAAACTAATAAAAAAAATAGTAATTATCAGGGCCCAATTGAAGAGTTTTCTCCTGTTGTAGCTGTGAGTATGAGATTGCTTCATTGATCTGTCCCTCATGTAGGCTGGTGGCTGTATGAGGACTCAAATTGTCTTGCATTGTTTTTGAAGATTACTTCCATTTCCCTTCTCTGGCCTGGGTATTCAGTGGGATAGTTAGAGGAGGTCACCCCGAGTCCAGATTAGGAATTTCTTCACAGTGACCAGTGGTTCTTTAAATACAAGGCTGTAAACGGTCAATCAAGCAATTAATGAATCTTTATTTGACTATAAATTAGTCATAAAAACACACAATATCATACAGACACTGTGCAAAGAAGGCAAATACACCATATTGCATACACCATAAAATATTAAAATATATAAAACCTAATAAAAAAGTAAATCCTCTAACATTGTTTTCCTAGAGGTTTCAGCAGCTTGAAGAAAAATAGCTATACAGCAGCAGGATTTGTCATCAATCAGAGTGTGTAAAAAACAATATGCTTTCATGCAAGACTGTATGTTTCTGGATCTCATAAGGGCCATAAGAAATTTTCTTGTATATAGCACATAAAAACCACAAAAAGAGAAAGTGCAACATAGTTTGTTTGGACTGGTTATTGCATGGGCATGTCCTTAAATCGAGCTCATGTTGATGCCCGATTGGGATGCATAAAAGATATTTTATTGTGCCAGCCCTAAAACTGAACAATAAGAACCGTATCCAACTCCTGTTTGTATTCCACAAATAGTCCGAGCGAGACTCCCCTAAGTTAAAAAGCAAGTAGTCTAAAACACTAATTTTCTTACTCTCCACCAGCATTCTGTCTCTTGCAGCTTTCTCCAATAATAAATACTTCACTTGCTTCCTGCAAGCAACTGTATGTGGCCCTCTATCCAGAAACATATCAATTAGGCCTATACCTTCCAAAGATTTTTTAACACAGGCCATCCAGGTGATGGAAAAACCCCTATCACAGGCCAAACAATCATTAATTATACTCTTTGTTAGTGTGGCACCGAGTTAACTCTAAATAGATAACCACAGGAAGGTCAGACGACTCTGAATATAGTAACTCAAATGACCTATGCCCAAACTCGCTGTGGCAAATGAAGTGAGAGGAGGATTTAGGCGCTGATAATAACCTTCTAAAGAAAAGATTCTCCTCCTTCTGGAGGTTTGTAGGGTCACCCAGACCTCATACTCCCACACCGTAGGTTGAAATAGGAATACACTGTGCAGAGTATATTTGCAATAAGGGTTTCAAGGGCCTCCCGCCCTTTGATGACGGCAAGCTAAGCAATGACCCGTTTCTCTTGAGAACTTTACTCTACACTGTGCAATATTCTGGGACCACGAGGAGCTAAAATTATTCCCCAAATAGGAAAAAGTGCCAGTGCTGGATAAAGTGCTCTTACCTACAGTAATGGAATGTCATTTTGAGCACTTCGGCCCACATGACATTAAAAATGACTTAGTAAAGTTTTTCGACGGATTAAGATTAGCCATAAAGTTAAAGGAATAGGTTAAAAGATGCAAGGCTTTGTGAGTTCGGGCAATTAAAACTGCATCATCTGCATAAAGTAAGGCAGGAAGGGGGTACCACATACTAGGGGTACGTCAGGGGTGCTCTTAGTAAGTCTACACTAAGCTCATTTATGTACAAGATAAAAAGTAATCAAGCTAAAACACATCATTGACGGACCTCCTGATTAATGCTGAACTCATCAGAAACATCCCCCTTATTGCCAAACCTCGCTCGAGCCTTAGTGCCTGGATGTAGGAAGATCAATAAGTGCACTATCGATGGATCCATTTTAAGTTAATAAGTAACTGCCATAATTTTGCCCAATTAACACAGTCAAATGCCATTGACAAATCCATAAAGGCAAGATACAGGGTTGGATGTTTGGCCACATTGTACTTCTCAATGATTAAGCTTAAATGTAGGCATTGCTCTACAGTCCCAATGCCGGTTCTAAAACCATATTGACAGTAATTTAATACATTATCATCATTAACCCACTCAACTATTCTGTTGTACAGGAGTCTCCCCAGAATTTTTGCTGGGATATCGATCAAGGAAATCGGGCAATGACATTTCGGTTTTGCCTTATTTCCTTTTTTAAGATTCGGGACAATAGTCGAGGAAGTCCAAGAAGAAGGGATTGAAGAACTATTCAAACTGTTATACACATTTGTCAATAATGGGGCCAACAGCTTTACATTGCATTTGATGATGTCGAAAGCGCACCATCAGGCCCTGGTGCTTTGCCACCTGCACTTTCTCGGATATCGGTCTCTACTTCCTACACAGAGATTACCAAACAAGGCGGGTCAGCCCCTTGCCATAGCCGCGGAAAGATCGTATTGACAACTGTGTAAATGTCTATAAAATGTAAAGGCTGTAAACTGTCATATGACATTTTAATGTACATACGCAAGAACCAGCAATCTCCCTCCTCCACGCCCCTAATTGCAATAATTGCCACCCAGCAAGCTCTCCAATGTCTAGATGGACTCCAGTAGATTCAAGCCACAGTCAAGCTGACACTTGACTTTGCTCAAGCCCCTAAAAAAGGACCATTTGGTTTGCCTTTTCTGAATTAGGATGTAAATGAATTAGGTTTTGGCGGAGAGATGTTTAGGTTTCACAGTCCTCAGTAAACTAGCAAACAGTAACAAATGCCTAGCAAATCAGGGCTGTCTATGGTGTTTTTCCGAAAGACAACTCTTTGTTGTTTTAGATGAAAAGTAATTACACTCTCACTTTGGTGCTTGTGAGTAATGCAACGCTTCAAAGAGGACACCTTTGCCATGCTCTATATCAATAAAAGGATGGGCTGATTAACCCAGGGGCGCCCTGGAGATGCAGTGGAGTGAGAAGGCTTGGCATAGCCAGGTCTGTCTGGTGGGTCACTGGAGGAGGCATCATGACCAGGGAGCAGAGCCTGCACTGGTGCCTGGGGTTGATGTTGGGCCTGCAAATGGAAGGTGAGGTGTTGAACAGCGAAGGTCAGAGACGACTTATCGATCACTCATCATAATGACCCTTCATTAAAAAGATGCATTATCTTCAACAACTGAGACCAAGCCCTAATAGACTCTCGGGGATATAACTCACCCCTGTGTGTAATAACTCAGGAGGATCAATTAGATGAAACTGCGACATTGCCAGACCCAAATGATAAACGCTGTCTATTCTTACTGCAGACCGGCAGGACCTGTAGGACTGTGTTGCCTCCTTGTCTATCAGTAGACACTTGGATCCCCTAACACTCCAAAGATAGCACCCCATCTGCAAGACAATATTGATACTGGTCCTAGAGGAAGCTGAAATTAAGTACTTTCAGCCAGATGTTGTAGGGACTTGAATTACCCCCAAGGGCGCAAATATGGGAAGAGATATAATTACGTTAGTGTCCCAACAGATTAAAATAGATCATTGTGCTGGGGACCCAGAATGCCTGGCAGACCAGGACAAAGAGGGACCGTGAGGTCAGATGACTGCCTCAGAACAAACTGGAACACAGATACTGGCAGCCATCGCACAGTCAAGACAGGAGTTGGAAGCTAACATTGACACGATCTTGTTGGAGTGAAACCTTCTCAGAGTTGATTTGGAAAAGTCAACGAAAGTACATTGGAGTCTGAAATATCGGTCAAAGCCCTACAGGCTGAGCTCTCTGATCAGAGATCAAGTGCGCTCCTTGGCTGAATTGACCCAATTCCTAGATGCTCGACTTGACAACGCAGAGAGTGGTCTGCCACAACAACCTTTTCCAAGTGAGCAGAGGGCAACACCCCTTAAAATTTTCTGGAACAATGGATCAAAGATATCTTAAAACCAACAGGCCTGTCATCTGTTTTCGTCATTGATGAACGAGTTACTTACCTTCAGTAACGATGTATCTGGTAGAGACACAGTCTAGCCGCAGATTCCTTAACTTAGAATATCCCCAGGCGTCAGACTGGATCCGGAGAATTTTTTGCAGCAGCACCTCTGCGTGCCGGGGGGCGGCGCCGCATGGCTCCGCCCTGGCGTCGTCCACGGACATGACGTCCGCGGAGCCATAGAAGTCCCTCCCGGCGCGCTGACGTCAGTTTTCTTCGGAGAAACCTTTCCGCGCCACAACGCGGAGCCACCACCAAAAACTGTGAGAGTATGGGAACAGTGTGCGAAAAAAGATGAAAAATCAGTGAAACAAAAACAAAAAGAATCGAATGGTGAGAAACATCACCATAAATGACAGCGACAAGCACTGTATACTGAAAGCAATTGAAGGGAAAGAGGAGAGCACCGCTCTGAGAAGCAGCCCTGCAAAAGCGAAGGCTATGCCCTCCCCTGAGGCAAAACGACATATGAAAAGAATGTCAAGGCAGACGATAGGAAGCCTGCAATCACAAGATCTAACCGTGAGGGGCAACAAAGACCGGAACCACATAAGTAATGACGATCTACCAAAGGTCGGCAACACCAGGAATGCCGTATCCCCTGTAAGAGATCTATGGACTGAGGCACAGTCAAATAGACCCCAAACCAATTGACTGCAGTAGAGTCAAGAGACCCCAAAGCAATGGAGGAGGGAGGGAAGAAGAACACTAGTAGGCCCCACACTGGAAGAACCAGGGTGTAGGGATGTAGAAGGATACATGAACCCACCGTCCAATCACAAGAATGGGTGGAGTAGAACAAGTTAAACAGAATGAATCATCCTACCGAGGAGGGAGGTGAAAGATGTCACCCCGGAGAAAGACAAAAGCCACCCGGGAAGGAGGCGAGTGCCTAAAACCCAACCTGAAAAGGTCCTCGCAGACCGGGGAGGATGGGCGGGCGTTAAGGAATCTGCGGCTAGACTGTGTCTCTACCAGATACATCGTTACCGAAGGTAAGTAACTCGTTCATCTGATAGAGACATCTAGCCGCAGATTCCTTAACTTAGAATAGATACCAAAGCGATACCCCATAGGAGGCGGGTCTGCGACTGAACCCCACCAAGTTCCAAAGAGAACCCAGTCATCAACAAGTTGACTAAACACAGTGGGGGCAGCAATGCCAGCGTGGCCAACACCAGACCAGTAAGCTCTTAAGGAGTGGAAAACAATGGGAGGCAAAGGCATCACAAGCCGCCCAGGGACGGCATGAAAGCCCTCTGGTTTATACAGGGTTGAAAGGGAGCACAGACCAGAATGTCAGTGCGGAATGTGAGAGTCCATAACTTCCGCAAAAGAAGGTGAACTGATCATAGGAGCCGATGGATCCGCAGGATACGATGGATCTGCAAGAGACAAAGACCCAGAGAGAGGACAAGACGTATGACCGAGTCAAAGCATACAGGCCGAGCATGCACAACAGTGAAAGAAGCACTGTTGAAAGCGTACCAGCTAGGAAACTTTGGACAGCAGTGGTAGGATGCTGACCATGTCCAGGAAGAGCCTGTGTTACCAGAGACACAAGACCTGCCATTGCACAATCGCCCCTTAACAAAATGACATGTGAGAGGGCAGACGTCAACAAGCAGAATGTCTTATAACCATGACTACAAAAAGAGACATGCATGCGGGGGACAGAAGTACACATGAGCAGACCGTATGTACCGCTAGAACCACACCACGTAAAAGGAAATGCACAATGGAATGCAGCGAGAACAGCCCAGATGCGAGAGATGCATCACCAGGTAGTCAACCGGCGAAAGGAATCCGGCAAGCTGGACCCACACAGAAGGCTTGCTCCCATGAGAAGGCCGAGAGCAAGACCACGGACACCGCAGCAAGGAAACCCTAGTATGCGTGACCCCTGGTTGTGTGTAGAGCGCAGGACAGAATATACATCAAGAAAGGACAGCCATGAAGGATGCGTTTCACAAAAGAATACAAGCACCATAGGTACAAACAGCTATGTTGCAGCAGAACCGGACAGAGCAATGTCCAGATCCGTAAGCGACATCAGCCACCCGGGAGGGAGGAGCCACGGTCCCCCGCGAGACAGACTGGGAGACTGAGCAGTACACGAAAGAGTCAGTACTAAACGTACATAGAGTAACAGGAAATTGTATAGAGATGTACATACAAGACCACACAAGACAGTGAGTGACCTGAAGAGAACACTTCCACAGAGAGCAGCAGCAGCAGCCCGAAGTAGAAGTGTGACAAACTCCTGCGCGGAAAGCAACAGGGGAAGAGAAAACTCTTGCTGGGGAAGTGCCCAGGAAAGTAGGGCACAAGGCAATGTACAGTATTGGCGTACGTGGCAAGGATGCCACCGTCTATAGACAAAGTCCAGACAGGTCTGAACTACGAGAAAGTACTACCCATCCTGGAGAGAGGAGAGTAGAAACCAGTCATCGCAGAAGCATAAGGAAAGCGTAAGCCCTCCATGACAGCGAACATACTAGGGAACATCAACCTGACGCGCATAGAACACAGAAGAATCGTGCTGCGTCAGCCCTGCGTGCCTGGGGGCAGCGACAAGGCTCCACCCTGAGGCCGTCCATGGGCAGGACGTCCGCAGCGGAAGAACTGTGCCGGAATGGAACAGAACAAGGTGGTCCAAGGGACAGTGGCTGACGATAAGGGCAGCCAACATAGACAAGGAGGGCAAAGCTGAAATGACACTCCTGGAAGAGGCAGGTGAGGCAGAAACATCGAGAAAGTGAGCATCTACAGATGCAGGGGAGTGCCACGGACCAACCGCAGACCCCAACGGATAGGAAATAGAGCGATGCCAACCTGTGGGCCGCAAGAAGGAAAAGAAAGGGTCCACAACAGCAGAAAGAGACCACAGTCTCATCTGCAGGACAACCCCTTTGAAAAAGACTCCACAGGAGCCTACCAAGCCTTCTGTGTAAGGAAGGCAGCTATACAATAGCCAACGAATACCCCACATAGGGTAAGCCTCAACCCCAGCTAGGGGCACCTCTTGAGCACGAACTCAGACAGAGGAATCAAAAGAAAACAGAATCTGCCGACCAGCTGCACTAAATAGAAGCAAAAATGGCGTGAAGTAGCACAAGCGGTCTGGGTATTACGTCATGAACCCAGGGCCCAGAACAAGCAGAGACAACACTGCACATGAAAGTAAAAGTCTGCAAAAGGACTAGAAAACACAAAATCATGGGGGACCAGACATGAGGCGGTTGACTGCTGAGTCCGCATGACAGTCAAAAAGGGTCACGCCATCAAATGGCAAATCCCGAAGACTCTCCCGAACATTGTCAGGGAAACCGCCATTGCGCAGCCAGGCATGGCGACGCAGAGCAACGGACCTGGCCATCGCCCGACCCACAGAGTCAGTGGTGTCCATGGCCGACCGAATGGTAAATTGTGCCATTTCTCGGCCATCATGAAGGAGACGATCCAGGTCAGCACGGGGACCCTCTGGAAGAGAGGGAAGAAGACGCTCGACCAGTCCCAAAGGGCAAAAGTAGCCCATGCAAACACGCAAGACGTGTTCAGAGCACGGATGCCCGAACTAGTGGACGCAAATATATGGCGGCCACATGTCTCCAACCAATGAGACTCGCTAGTGGGAGGTAGCAACGGGAGAGGAGAGGAAGACTGCGAGGCGAAAGCCGCCTGGACTACCCGGCCCTGAGCCCTAGGATGAAGGGACAAACAGACAGGGTCATCTGGAGCCGGGCGATGCCGACGTGCGATGGCCCGATCCACAGGGTCTCCAGAGGAGGGCCGTGCCCACGTGCCAAGAAGGGTGTCAAATAACGACCTGCCAAAAGGCAGCAAGGGCTCCACCTCCACAGCATCCTGGTGGAGGAGATCCAATAATGGATCAGAAGGCAAGGAGACTGAGAGGGGGGGGAGGGGTGCGTGCAAGTGTAAAATAGCTGTAGCCCTGCGAACAGCCCTCACAAATGCTGCGCTAGCCTCTGTAGCCATTCTAGATGGCGATAACAGACCATCTGTAGGGGACGGTTGAAGGCTAACGCGTCCACCAGAAAGGAGAGGTGCTGCAGCCTGAAGCCGAGCAAGGGGCCACTGTCCAAGGGGCAGCGGAGCCGGAGAGCGTGGAAACAACCCTGGGTGCTCCGGGTCCTCATCCTCTTCAAACAGAGGAACAACAGGGACCGGCGCCGGCGTCGAGACGGCGTCGTATCGACGTCGACAACCACCAGAGGTGACTCGGCCTGGCACCGGACCGGCGTCGACTCGCCCTCCACTGAGACCTGCGGGGAGGAAGGATGTCGACAAGGAGTCGAGCTCCGTGCTGCAGCCGAATCCGGCGTCGGCGCAGGGAGCCACAAAGGGCTATGCGGAGACGGGGCAGAAGGGCTCGACGTCTGACTGAGATGCCCCTCCGGGCCGTGTCCCGACGTCGCAGAGACTCCGGAACCGGAGTCGGGGCACTCGGCCGGCACCGAGGGCGAACCCGCCGGCGAAGACCCGACCTGAGTCCCTACCCCATCTGTGGGGCCCGAAGGCGCGCCAGGGAGCAGTGGGTGACCCAAAGATGGATTGAAGAGCCTTGAAATAGGCTTCCATCTGGGCCCGAGTCGCACCAACACCCAGAAAGGGTGGGTATAAGGGGGCCGACTCCTTGGTGCCCGTGCCCGGTAAGGACCAGGAGCAGTGGGCCCCGCCATTACGTTTATGTGAGGTCGACGACCTTGGTGACTTGTGCTTACCTGCGTCAGGCGAACGACATCCGCGGGAACGACTCAGTGACCGGACCCGAACAGGAGCCCCAGCTCGAGATGGAGATCGGCGGCGTGAAGGCACAGAGCGGGACATTCGGGCTGTCAACCACTTCATCCGGCGCTCCCACGGGGACTTCGGCTTCATCTGCCGGCAGGCGTGGCACTCCTCGGAGTCGTGGTGCTCTCCTAGGCAACACATACAGATCGCGTGCGGATCCGTCACTGACATCTGCCGCGTACGGGTCTCACACACCTTGAAAACCGAAGGCATCGCACACTGTTCCCGGATGCCGAAGGCGTCGAGAAGGCCTGAAACAAAAGGCCAGAGGATCCGCTTACTCCTGGATCCGCGTTGGGACGCGGAAAAGTAGGAAACTGACGTCAGCGCGCCGGGAGGGACTTATATGGCTCCGCTGACGTCATGTCCGTGGACGACGTCAGGGTGGAGCCATGCGGCGCTGCCCCCCCAGCGCGCAGAGGTCCTGCTGCAAAAAATTCTGCGGATCCAGTTCAACGCCTGGGGATATTCTAAGTTAAGGAATCTGTGGCTAGATGTCTCTATCAGATAGAGCACACAGGGCCTTTTAGGCTCCTCATCCTTTTGGGGCACCTCCAAGAGCTTTCATTGCTAAGATCCTAAATTATATGGAAAGGGACATTATCCTCTAATGTGCTAGTAAAATAGGGGAACTGCAGTATGAAAAACAGATCAGAATCTTTCCAAACTGTACCAAAATTGCAAACATGAGAAAATCCTTTGTCGCAGTAAAGCAGAAATTGAGAGCCATGAATTTACAATACATGTTGTTGAACCCGACGAAACTGTGTATTGCAGGAGGGCTGCTCACATTTCTTAACAAATCCTGAGGACGCTTGGGACTGGTTGGAGGTAGACGATAGAACTAGAACACGGTCTGGCCATGGCAGCTGTCTACAGATGCTGGATGGTTACGAAATAGTGACTGATCTCCTATACTACAGTCAAATGAATGAAGGGTGGTGGTCAAGTCCAAGATCGGACTAGGAGGACGTAGATGCATCACACAGACACGGAGGAAGCATTATCTGACACCGCCCTGAGTTAGGGTTTATGGGCCCCGACCCCACCTTTTTTTTCCTTTCTCAAACATAAACTTGATGCCTAATATGACATACTAAGTAGAATGGCTTTTACTGTACAAAGTAGTAAGACACCCGCAGAAGAGACATTTGCGTAGAATACGGAGGGCAGGCAAAATCACAAAAGTTTGCAATATGAGTACTGGATGAGGTTCTAGAGGGAGCAGAAAACATTGATTAGCACTCAAACCCGGATACTTGAGTTACACAGGTGGGGGTCTTGGAGAGCCCTCATGCCCCAGTTCAATTAGGATTGCTGGGGTTTCAGGGACTGTATGCCTCCGCCGATGAGTTTAAGTGAAATGGTGAATTGATAAGTATTTGTATCTTTCATCTTTGTTTTATGCATTTGTAGTTGGTCAGAATTGTTACTGCCATCGGGGTTTATGAGGAGACATGAAGGACAAATTACTTACCTTCGGTAACGATATATCTGTAAGAAACATTAGTAGTGATAGATTCCTTCCCTTAGAATATACCCAGGCATCAGACTGGATCCGGAAAGTTTTCGTCAGCAGTACCCCTGCGCGTCGGTAGGTGGCGTCGTGCCGCTCCTCGTCCGTCGTTGGCGTCGTGGTCGCCGAGATGACGTCGCGGGCGCTACTTGGACGCCGCCCACGTGCGCTGACGTCAGTTCTGTTCACGACTTTCCGCACCAGGAACACAGAGCTATGCAAGATACTGACCACTGGTGCATTGAAACTAGGGCCCTGAAAGGGATGACCTTAACCCTAGAAATCAGTTCGCAGAACGGGGAGGATGGGTGGGGCTGTAAGGAATCTATCACTACTAATGTTTCTTACAGATATATCGTTACCGAAGGTAAGTAACTTGTCCATCTGAAAGAAACACATAGTGATAGATTCCTTACCTTAGAATAGATACCCCAGCAATACCAACCCCGGTGGTGGGTCTGCGAACTAAGATCACACCAGAAAGTCACGGAGAACAGAACGGCCAAAGAAGCCGTCTCTCCGGACTTGGCTGTCTAGGCAATAATGCTTGGTAAACGTGTGCAGCGAGGCCCACATGGCTGCCTGACAGATGTCTTGCAGGGGGACACCAAGTCCCAACGCAGTAGTGGCTGCAGTAGCTCTGGTGGAATGAGCACGCAGCCCCACCGGAAGATCTTTTTTAGCCAAAGAGTAACAGGCTTTGATACATAAGACAACCCAGCGGGAGATGGTTCTCTTATGGACCGCCCGACCTTTCTTGGTGCCAACGTAGCCAACAAAAAGCTGGTCGTCCACCCGGAACTGCTGTGTGCGGTTGAGATAAAAAGAGAGCGCACGTTTTGGGTGCAGACGATGGAGCCGCTCTTTCTCCCTGGAAGGATGCGGAGGCGGAAAGAAGGTGGTCAAGGTAATAGTCTGCCCAATGTGAAAGGCCGTAACCACTTTTGGCAAAAAGGAAGGACGGAGCCTGAGCGCAACCTTGTCCGGATGGACTGAAAGGAAAGGAGGCTTACACGAAAGAGCCTGGAGCTCACTCACCCGCCTGGCGGAAGTGATGGCCACCAGGAAGGCAGTCTTTAACGTCAAAAGACGAAAAGGACAGTTGTGAAGGGGCTCAAAGGGAGCGCACATCAAGTATGTCAGAACCAGATTCAAGTCCCACTGAGGCATCACGAAAGGAATAGGAGGAAACAGGTGTGTAATGCCTTTGAGAAATCTATTTACAACAGGGGACTTGAAAAGAGAGGGCTGATCAGGGAGCCTGAGAAAGGCCGAAATAGCAGAAAGGTAGCCTTTGATAGTGCCCAGAGCAGAGCCCTGCTGGGCCAAAGAAAGAAGGAACAGTAGTACTTCAGAAAGAGGGGCAGAAAGGGGATCCCCAGCCTTTGCTGAGCACCATGCCACAAATTTGTTCCACTTTAGTAGAGGGACGCCTGGCTGCCAGAATAACGTCACAAACTTCAGGAGGCAAGTCGAAGGGAATCAACTGCCGCCGCTCAATCTCCACGCAAAGAGGTGGAGGCTGGACAGGTTCGGGTGGAGGACCGTCCCCTGCTGCTGCGACAGAAGATCCTCCCGAAGAGGCAGTCTGATCGGAGGATCGATGCTCATACTGAGTAGCTCGGGATACCAAACTCTTCGAGCCCAGTCCGGAGCCACAAGAATGACTTGGGCCCGGTCGCGCCGAATCTTCTTCAACACTCTGGGTAGAAGTGGTATAATGAAAGTATACAGATATGCTGTTCCTGATGGTTGTCAACACAAGGGAAGTGACACCGACCTGATCCAAATTTGGTTCAAGGTGGGAAGTCCAATTATTGGATTGTAATGCCCTCACACACCCAAAGGGTGTCATGCTTCATCATCTGGGCTGCTCCTCGTCGGGTCGGCGGTGCAATACCCAACGGGCTCTCTATAGTAGGGGCTCTTTATCGGAGATCTTCTTCCAATAGCCGTATGGTGAAGTGGGGGTATGGGGCCAGAATTGTGTAGATGTGTAAAGTTGAATGTGTGATCTAAAATAGAGTTGGGAGTTCCATTAAATGTGATTTATTCAAATGGTCTCCTACCCTAATTAAAAGAGTGATAATGTGATGCTCAAAAGTGAGTATTATGTCTCAAGTAAGGCATCATCATTCTTAAAGGAAGGTCAACATGTTTCACGCTTGTTGTCAAGATCTACATGCGATTCGTCAGGACCTCTATAAAAGGTAGACTATCTACACATACACACGGTGCGGTGGCCAAATACTCACCGCAGCCGATTCATTACCTACGTAAGTATACCTGTCAATCCCTGATCCTACCCCATAAAGTGAGTATAACCAGGCGTCATCAGTGCCCGGTAGGGATACAAACAAGAGGAGTTCCTCAATTGCTGGATAAAACCATTGAAATAAAAGTAAATCAATGTAAACAAGGAAAAGTGTGGTCAATTCAACAACCAACATCCATTCTCATACGTTATGATCGTACATGTAACTTGATATTGTGGCCCCGGGTTAAATATCCCATATCAATGGACAATCAAAGTCATCAGTAATCATGTAGCACCTCTAAACTCTGATTCCCCCATAAGGAAATGGGGAAGAAACAACACTCATACTGCACCTCTAGATTCTTATTCCCCCGTAAGGAAATGGGGAAGGAACAACACTCATGCTGGGATGACCAAGTAAAGTCTATCCGTAGCCCCGTTCATAAGCAGGTAAGGTCTATCCATAGCCCCGTGCATGAACACATGATATAAATGTAAGCCCGCACACGCTGCGTACTCTATACTATGCTGACATTCCCACCAAATAACTCACACTGGTTGGAGACAGTGTCTTAAAACTAAGAGGGTTTTACGGTGGGTACATAGTATGATGGTAGTAGAAAAATTGGTGGCCAATCCATTATTAAACAGATAACACTGTATTAACGGGGAGTATTACAGAATTTGCCGAGCGTCATGTAATCATAACTAGAATGGGGGTCAAGTTCTAGTAACTATAACCAATCTGTCGCGCACTAGTAGCGTACTTACTTCTGTGTCAATAGCACATCTCCAAGCGACCTACCCACATCTACCGGGTCCGGGAGGTGAACTGCTCTGTTTGCGGACTGAATTTATAGTCCCACCTTGCTGTCAATGAAGTATTACAGGCAGAAGTGGCTGGATGTATAGCGGCCATCTTGGAATGGTGTTATTTGGTATACAAACAGAGTTATAAAATAGCATGATAGGCAGTAAGAGTCTATAAATCCCCGACAATCGTAGTCAAGGGAAAGGTCGATAGAGAGTTGGCTTGTTTAAAGACTCTGTATGTAATCCATCCTTTCTGTTAAACAGAGCTGTGCGTGCCAAAGTGACCGGATGTATAGCGGCCATATTGGAAAGGTGTTTATTGTTTAAGAACTGGCACAAAAGGTAAATATAAGGGTCTGTCAGACAGCCAACAGTCATGATCAGAAAAAAGAAAAGAAAGCACTACAGTCAATCGAAGATTAACTGTCAGTGTCTCATGCACAGATAGAGTTAGAAAGATGTATAAAGCCATTCCATGAGTAAAATTAGTCTGTTGTCATCCCCCAGTCAAGAGTGATGGTGATTTGGACTGAAGGGGAAAGTATTCAAGTCCCTTAATATGTTAGCCAGAAAATTATATGCGAGGAGTATGTGAGGTTTATTGACACGCAGACCAAAGGAGAGTAGCGAAATATCGCCAGTGTTCCAAGGAGGATTATTGATGGGTAGGGTCCAAGGGTGGATCCCAGCCGCACCACAAAGCTAACCCATCAGTGCCCGGTCAGATTGTATTTCATCACCACCTTCTCTAGTTGTCAAATAAAGTCTCCTGACCCATGTTATAGGCCATCGATGTTAAATAATGAGAGAATTCCACGGGATTTCCTCATTCAGTCCTCCAATATGGGAGGACAATCTGTGCACCCACCTCTGTTCTTTGATAAGCATTGCCGCTTTAGTGATTTTTGGAAATGATTCTAGAACAACCCATTCTAATGCTTCTGGAGTGTGGCGTTTCTCTAAATAGTGTGTGCACATTTTGGTATTGTTCTTCTGGCAGCGGAAGTTACTGCGATGTTCAGATATGCGTATTTTGATGGGGCGTGTGGTCATCCCTACATAGTATAGTCCACAAGGACATGTAATCAAATATACGCAGTTCTGTGTGTTGCAGTTTGTATGAGACCTTAGCTCCCAGATGAAATTAGTATTGAGAGTCACAGACTTATGTATCTTAGTGAAGGCACAGGCCGTACACATACCACATGGATAGTGGCCTTTGACAGGTGGTAGTTGCCAAAGTGTACATTGTTGCGTCCCCTTGCGCCCCTTAGGTCTAGTCCGGATCAACATGTCTTTGAGATTCATGGAGCGTTTAAATGCAAAACGCGGTTTCTCCAAGGCCAGCGTGCCTGTGTTGAGTATATTCCAGTGCTTTTTTATCACCTTGGTTAGTTGGTTTGACACTGGCGTGAACGTGGTGACACAAGTCAAGGTTTCACACTGGGATTTCTCTCTTGATTCTAGCAGACCTGTGTGAGGGCATTACAATCCAATAATTGGACTTCCCACCTTGAACCAAATTTGGATCAGGTCGGTGTCACTTCCCTTGTGTTGACAACCATCAGGAACAGCATATCTGTATACTTTCATTAGTTCACTCAGGGCGTTTATGCTGGACCTTCCTCCATTCCGATAGGAGGAGAAAGCCCGTCGGTCCCCCCTTTTGTTTCCTTATACTTAGCACGGCTGACCCCGTGGGACCCTCTTTCTGGTGGGTAAAGACTTGCTCTATCCCCCTTATTTAAATCTGACACTACTATCACGAGTGTTCGTTCTATTCCCCAAATAGTTTTTCTAAACCTACTGATTCATCTGGTACCCGACTATGGAAGGCCAGGGCCTCAGTTATGGAGAAGAACTAGCAGCAGAGATTTTGAGGGCACCATCTATTCTGGGAGCGGATAATGGTGGTGCCACTGGTAGTCAGTCAGAGGATTGGCAATCCCTCTCGGTGATGAAAAGAGAGTGGGTGAGGATAACCCTACATGGGGCCCTCATGACGGAATATTTAAGGGCAAATATTTCTCCCAATGGCCTGATTGTAAAGAATTTCCCAAGGATTTTCTTGGAGGACGCCATATTTAAGACAGAATGGTCCCAGATTGCGTGGAAGTGCACGAGGGATTTACTCATTCTGGTGATCAATACAGCCAAGAGACTGGCAGATGAACTACTCACCAGGATACAACTAGCTGAGAGTACCTCAAAAGTGCTCTACCGAGCCTTAACTTTAAATCTAAACTCACTGAGCTTAACAATGAAATTGCCGAACATAAGGAATACCTTATGAAGCAAAAGGTAGCCAAACTCCAGAAGGATGTTCGGGCGCTTCGACAAGGAGAAGGTATACCCATACCTCAAACAAGATTTTACACCACCTGACAACCTCTCAGATACCACTTCGAACTCCACGAGACGGAGTTCATCTAATAATAGTGACTCTAGCGGAGAGAACTGGAATATCGATCAGAATAGAAGAGGTGGTAGACAAGGATACTTTGGTTATCAACAACCACATTATCAACCCCCTCCATTTCAGGGACAAGGCTACTGGCAATACCCGATGTACAATCATGGCCCCCCCTTTGGACCCCCAGGCATGGGCCAACCTTTTTAGGCAGAGGTTGGGGCAGAGGCGCGGGCGAAAAAGAGGGAACTCACAAGAAAAGAGAGTTCAGTGGGAAGAACCACAACAACGAACAATGGAAACACGGAGCTACACGAAAAAGAGACCCTAGTGGTCAATTTATCAACTAGGATATTGACTGAGATAGAGGTGAAGGTTTTACAAAAGGTCTGGGTTTTGTCCCAACCCCTAAGATTGATCAATTTAAACAACTTTGTGAAGTTCAACAATTCTTCCGCAAAGTTCAGTCTTAAGGCTTTCTTTGTAAATAAACCACAGACAAGGGTAGATGACTCAGGACTACATAATCCCTCGACCTTCACCCCCACTGGTGGTATGGTGCCACATGAGGTATCTACCTTTGAACAGGCGGTTCTTAAGGACATATGTGCCACCACCAACCAGAGACATTTCTGTAACATTCCCAATAATGAATTGATGGCCATAAAGACATTGGCTAATGATCCAACAATAACTATTAAACAAGCAGACAAGGGAGGTGCAACGGTCATCATGGCCACTACAGATTACGAGACTGAATGCCTGAGACAACTCAGCAATAGGCGGTATTATACACCCATTGCAAAAAACCCTACAGAAAGGTTAACCAGGGCTATTACATCATTGGTGTTCTCAGCTGAGACCCAAGGCTGGATAAGTAAAAGGAAGCATCCTTTCTCATTAAACAAGAACCTAGGACTCCCTACTTTTACATACTTCCTAAGATTCACAAAGGGACTACTCCGGTACCGGGACGACCTATAGTCTCAGGAATAAACTCCATATTAGAACCATTGTCACAATTTTGTGACCATTTTCTACAGCCCATGGTTAAACTGATCCCCTCTTACATTCAGGATACTACTGATGTTCTTCGTCTACTTGACGAATTCCAATTCACCACAGACATTGACCTCCTCATCACTCTAGATGTGGAAGCACTCTACACCAACATCCCACAGAGGGCCACTTTAGATGTGATTGAGGAGGAACTAAGATTCACAGACGTGGGTATCCGTGACACCACCGGGATTCATCATGGAATGTGCAACTATAGCTCTTACTGAGAACTTTTTGAGTTCAATGGCCAGATTTACCACCAGACACAAGGTACTTCCATGGGAAGTACCTTTGCGCCCTAGTCTAGCCTGTCTCTATATGGCATCCTTTGAGGAGAAAATTATCTTCCAAGAAGGCAACCCATATCGATCCAACATACGTCTGTGGAAACGTTTTATAGATGATATCCTCATCTTTTGGACGGGCGATTCACAGACATATAATCAATTTTTGAGTGGATTAATATTCAGAATCCATTTCTCAAATTTACTGGCACGGTTTCAGTCAACCAGATTGCATTTCTGGATTTGACCATCAGACTGAACAATGGCGTATTGTCTACAACCATGTTTAGAAAGAATACAGACCGCAACAGTCTACTACTTTATAGCAGTCACCATCCCAAGACCTTAAAGGAAAACCTCCCATTTGGTCAATTCCTACGGGTCAGGAGAAATTGCAGCACTCTTGATGATTACAAATCTGAATCAGCCATTCTTGCTAAGAACTTAGCAGCACGCGATTATCCACCACGGAGTATATCACTCTCGAGGAAAAGAGCTAGAAATAATAACCGCGAAGGTCTGCTAGAATCAAGAGAGAAATCCCAGTGTGAAACCTTGACTTGTGTCACCACGTTCACGCCAGTGTCAAACCAACTAACCAAGGTGATAAAAAAGCACTGGAATATACTCAACACAGGCACGCTGGCCTTGGAGAAACCGCGTTTTGCATTTAAACGCTCCATGAATCTCAAAGACATGTTGATCCGGACTAGACCTAAGGGGCGCAAGGGACGCAACAATGTACACTTTGGCAACTACCACCTGTCAAAGGCCACTATCCATGTGGTATGTGTACGGCCTGTGCCTTCACTAAGATACATAAGTCTGTGACTCTCAATACTAATTTCATCTGGGAGCTAAGGTCTCATACAAACTGCAACACACAGAACTGCGTATATTTGATTACATGTCCTTGTGGACTATACTATGTAGGGATGACCACACGCCCCATCAAAATACGCATATCTGAACATCGCAGTAACTTCCGCTGCCAGAAGAACAATACCAAAATGTGCACACACTATTTAGAGAAACGCCACACTCCAGAAGCATTAGAATGGGTTGTTCTAGAATCATTTCCAAAAATCACGAAAGCGGCACTGCTTATCAAAGAACAGAGGTGGGTGCACAGATTGTCCTCCCATATTGGAGGACTGAATGAGGAAATCCCGTGGAATTCTCTCATTATTTAACATCGATGGCCTATAACATGGGTCAGGAGACTTTATTTGACAACTAGAGAAGGTGGTGATGAAATACAATCTGACCGGGCACTGATGGGTTAGCTTTGTGGTGCGGCTGGGATCCACCCTTGGACCCTACCCATCAATAATCCTCCTTGGAACACTGGCGATATTTCGCTACTCTCCTTTGGTCTGCGTGTCAATAAACCTCACATACTCCTCGCATATAATTTTCTGGCTAACATATTAAGGGACTTGAATACTTTCCCCTTCAGTCCAAATCACCATCACTCTTGACTGGGGATGACAACAGACTAATTTTACTCATGGAATGGCTTTATACATCTTTCTAACTCTATCTGTGCATGAGACACTGACAGTTAATCTTCGATTGACTGTAGTGCTTTCTTTTCTTTTTCTGATCATGACTGTTGGCTGTCTGACAGACCCTTATATTTACCTTTTGTGCCAGTTCTTAAACAATAAACACCTTTCCAATATGGCCGCTATACATCCGGTCACTTTGGCACGCACAGCTCTGTTTAACAGAAAGGATGGATTACATACAGAGTCTTTAAACAAGCCAACTCTCTATCGACCTTTCCCTTGACTACGATTGTCGGGGATTTATAGACTCTTACTGCCTATCATGCTATTTTATAACTCTGTTTGTATACCAAATAACACCATTCCAAGATGGCCGCTATACATCCAGCCACTTCTGCCTGTAATACTTCATTGACAGCAAGGTGGGACTATAAATTCAGTCCGCAAACAGAGCAGTTCACCTCCCGGACCCGGTAGATGTGGGTAGGTCGCTTGGAGATGTGCTATTGACACAGAAGTAAGTACGCTACTAGTGCGCGACAGATTGGTTATAGTTACTAGAACTTGACCCCATTCTAGTTATGATTACATGACGCTCGGCAAATTCTGTAATACTCCCCGTTAATACAGTGTTATCTGTTTAATAATGGATTGGCCACCAATTTTTCTACTACCATCATACTATGTACCCACCGTAAAACCCTCTTAGTTTTAAGACACTGTCTCCAACCAGTGTGAGTTATTTGGTGGGAATGTCAGCATAGTATAGAGTACGCAGCGTGTGCGGGCTTACATTTATATCATGTGTTCATGCACGGGGCTATGGATAGACCTTACCTGCTTATGAACGGGGCTACGGATAGACTTTACTTGGTCATCCCAGCATGAGTGTTGTTCCTTCCCCATTTCCTTACGGGGGAATAAGAATCTAGAGGTGCAGTATGAGTGTTGTTTCTTCCCCATTTCCTTATGGGGGAATCAGAGTTTAGAGGTGCTACATGATTACTGATGACTTTGATTGTCCATTGATATGGGATATTTAACCCGGGGCCACAATATCAAGTTACATGTACGATCATAACGTATGAGAATGGATGTTGGTTGTTGAATTGACCACACTTTTCCTTGTTTACATTGATTTACTTTTATTTCAATGGTTTTATCCAGCAATTGAGGAACTCCTCTTGTTTGTATCCCTACCGGGCACTGATGACGCCTGGTTATACTCACTTTATGGGGTAGGATCAGGGATTGACAGGTATACTTACGTAGGTAATGAATCGGCTGCGGTGAGTATTTGGCCACCGCACCGTGTGTATGTGTAGATAGTCTACCTTTTATAGAGGTCCTGACGAATCGCATGTAGATCTTGACAACAAGCGTGAAACATGTTGACCTTCCTTTAAGAATGATGATGCCTTACTTGAGACATAATACTCACTTTTGAGCATCACATTATCACTCTTTTAATTAGGGTAGGAGACCATTTGAATAAATCACATTTAATGGAACTCCCAACTCTATTTTAGATCACACATTCAACTTTACACATCTACACAATTCTGGCCCCATACCCCCACTTCACCATACGGCTATTGGAAGAAGATCTCCGATAAAGAGCCCCTACTATAGAGAGCCCGTTGGGTATTGCACCGCCGACCCGACGAGGAGCAGCCCAGATGATGAAGCATGACACCCTTTGGGTGTGTGAGGGCATTACAATCCAATAATTGGACTTCCCACCTTGAACCAAATTTGGATCAGGTCGGTGTCACTTCCCTTGTGTTGACAACCATCAGGAACAGCATATCTGTATACTTTCATTAGTTCACTCAGGGCGTTTATGCTGGACCTTCCTCCATTCCGATAGGAGGAGAAAGCCCGTCGGTCCCCCCCCCTTTTTGTTTCCTTAGAAGTGGTATAGGCAGAAAGGCGTACAACAGACCGCAACTCCACTCGTGACGAAAAGCGTCACCGAGCGAGTGCCGCCTTGGAAATTCCAACGCGCAGAACTGATGCCATTGAGCGTTCTCTTCGGTGGCGAATAGATCTAACCAAGGCTCTCCCCACTGCTGAAAGAGACCTTGCACCACCTCCGAGTGAAGACGCCATTCGTGATCGAGCATGCACCTGCAGCTGAGTTCGTCCGCCCTGGCGTTCAGAGAACCTGCCAGGTGTTGAACCACCAGGGACATGCCCTGATGTTCCAGCCATGTCCAGAGACGCAGAGCCTCCTGACAGAGGGTCCAAGACCCCACCCCGCCTTGTTTGTTGCAGTACCACATGGCGGTGGTGTTGTCTGTGAACACCTGCACTACTCTCCCTTTGACAGAGGGAAGGAATGCCTTTAGTGCAAGCCTGATCGCCCGCAGCTCCAAAAGGTTGATATGGAGCCGGGACTCCGCCGGAGACCAGAGGCCTCTGATCTCCGCCTCTTCCATGTGGCCGCCCCATCCCAGGAGGGACGCATCCGTCACCACTGTAAACTCCGGTTGGGGAAGGGAGAGGGATCTGCCGTCGACCCAATGCCGGTTCGTGAGCCACCACTGCAACTGTCGTGCAGTGCCCTCCGAGATCTAAACGTGATCGGACAGGTTCCCCTGATGCTGCGCCCACTGGAACTTCAGGTCCCACTGCAGAGCCCGCATATGCCATCTGGCATGATTGACCAGCAGGATGCAGGAGGCCATGAGGCCCAGCAGCCTCAGAGTCACTCTGACCAAAACCCGGGACAAGGGCCGAAAGATGGGAATCAGAGCCCGAATATCCCGGACTCGCTGTTCAGGAGGATAGACCCGAAACTGCGCCGTGTCCAGAACTGCTCTCCGATAAAGAGGAGCTTCTGCGAGGGAATCAGGTGTGACTTCGGTACGTTGATGGAGAACCCCAGCAAGTGCAGGAGGTCGGCCGTAGTCTGGAGGTGGGAGACGACTGTCTGGGGCGAGCCCGCCTTCAACAACCAATCGTCGAGGTAGGGGAAGACTGAGACCCCTGATCTGCGCAGATGAGCTGCGACCACCGCCATCACCTTGGTGAACACCCGAGGGGCGCTGGTAAGGCCAAAGGGGAGCACGGTGAACTGAAAGTGCTCGTGGCCTACCGTGAACCGTAGGTAACGCCGGTGGCTCGCAGGACGGGGATGTGGAAATAGGCGTCCTGCAAGTCCAGCGCCACCATCCAGTCTTGTGGGTCGAGAGCAGACAAGACCTGAGCTAGAGTGAGCATCTTGAACTTCTCTTTGCGGAGGAAGCGATTGACATTCCGGAGGTCTAAGATAGGACGCAGGCCTTTGTTCTTCTTGGGCACCACAAAGTAGTGGGAATAACAACCACGACCTACTTCGGGCGTCGGAACGCGCTTGATGGCCCCCTTGGCCAAGAGGGCCGCAACTTCCTGCTTAAGAAGCACCAAGTGATCCCCCGACATGCGGTGGTATTGAGGTGGCATGGCTGGGCGGGGGGGTAGCCTCGAAGGGGAGGGAGTAGCCCCTCCGGACTATCCCTAAAGCACACCTGTCCGAAGTGATGGTGCGCCAGTGCGGGAGGTGATGGCGAAGCCTGCCGCCCACTGGCGTTTGATGGGCCTGAAAGTTCGGACTAGGAAGGTTTGGAGGCAGTGGTGGCCGGGGCGGTGGAGGACTGACCCACCCGCTGGCCCCTTTGTCCGCCACGGCGGAACCCGCGTCCGCGCTGGGATGATTGCTGCGCCGACCTTTGGCTCTGTTGCGAACGCTGCGGGGCGCCCCTTCCTGTGCCACGAAAGGAGCGAAAAGCGGAAGGCGGAGGAGGGCGGACTGCCGAGAGTTCCAAGGACTTGGCCGTAGCCCGCGAGTCCTTAAACCTCTCCAACGCGCTGTCCGCTTTGTCGCCGAAAAGGCGACGGCCATCAAAGGGCATGTTCATAAGGGTGTTTTGGACATCCCCCGAAAATCCAGTGGTCGTCAACCAGGCGTGACGGCGAACCGCCACCGTCGTTGCAATCGATCTGCCCAGTGAGTTGGAGGTGTCTAGGCCACACCGAATCATGAACTTTGCTGCGTCTCTCCCCTCTGCAACAGCCTGGGAGAGAGCAGGCCGGGCCTCCTCCGGACACTGGGGCAGCACGTTCGCCACCGTATCCCACAGAGAGTGGGAATAACGGCCCAAGAGGCATGCGGTGTTCACGGACCGCAGCGCGGAGCTGGTGGAAGAAAAAATCTTCTTTGCAAACTGATCCAGCTTCTTGGATTCCCTATCCGGTGGTGCGGAAGGGAAGGCGGTAGGGGAAGCAGAGGCTTGTACAACCAAGCTCTCGGGGGTGAGGTGTTGGGAGAGGAAAATGGGGTCACCCGGAGCCGGGCGATGGCGTCGGGCCACGTTCCTATCCACTGTAGCCCCTGTGGTGGGCCTGGACCAAGTGCCCAAAAGAACATCAGAGAGGGCTTCATTGAAAGGAAGCAGCGGCTCTGCAGAAGTAGCTGCTGGCTGAAGCACCTCTGTCAGGAGGTTAGTCCTGACGGCCACAGTAGGGAGCTCGAGGTGTAGGGCCTCGGCCACCCTACGCAACACCACTGCATAACTAGCGCCCTCCTTCGTAGCCACGGTAGGAGGAGATAGCATGCCAAGGTCTGGTGAGGTATCCAGACCACTGGCGTCCCCCAATTCCTCAGCCCAGTCCTGTTCAGACTTGCAGGCTGCAGCGAGAGGGTCCTCAGACCCCTCCCAGTCCTTCCCTTGCTCCTCAGGCTGTTCAACAGGTCTAAAATAAGGAACAGGGACATGGGGATAGAAATCCCCAAGCAGCGTCGAGAACGGCATCGATCGACGCCGGCTCGACGCCGCGTCCCACTTCGGGGCTGAAACTGAGGTCGACGTCGTCCCGAGGTGCGGGCGGCGTCAGGATCGGTGCCGGTGGAGTCGACGTCGGTGGAGGCGTAACAAGGTCAACCGGCGTCGACCGGGCTCCAGGCATGGATCCAAGGGTGTCCTGCAGCACTGGGGCCGGAGCAGACAGCGACGCCGGGACCGGAGCCGCCGGCGAGGAAACGCGAGGACACCCATGCAGGACCGCGGGGCCCGAAGGCGCACCGGCGGGACCCGACGGCCCAAAGAGGCGAGCCATGGCCGACAGGAACACCTGTATCTGGGCCGGAGACGCGACAACCCCGGAAAGGGCGGGTAGTCGGGTGGCGACTCCACAGGCTCCGCCGGAGCCGCGGGGGTGGCACCACCCATACCCTCAGCCGCGTCGCGGGACCGGCGAGGGGAAGTCGAAGAACAGTGGCGTTTCTTCGACTTCTTGTGCTTCGTCTTACCTAACCCAGAGTGCGAAGACTTGGATCCCGAAGACCGATGATGATGACTCCGCGCACGGTCCCTCGACCTCCCTCTGGACCGGGACTTCGAACGGCGCGGAACCGACTGCCGGGCTTCCAGCAACTTTCGGGACCGCTCCCGCAAAGTCTTCGGCGCCATGGCCCGGCAGTCGGAGCACGACTTGGGATCGTGGTCGCGCCCCAGGCAGAAAAGACACACGCGGTGCGGGTCCGTCACCGACATCATGCAGTGACAATCCCCGCAGGACTTGAAACCGGGCATCCTACTGCACCAAGAGTCGATGACTCGAAGAAAAAACAGAGACAAAAAGCCTCAAAAAGTCAGTCAAAAATTGACTGGGGGTTCCTGCTCTTCCCGGATCTGCGGAAAAAGAAATAACTGACGTCAGCGCCCGTGGGCGGCGTCTAAGTAGCGCCCGCGACGTCATCTCGGCGACCACGACGCCAACGACGGACGCGGAGCCGCACGACGCCACCTACCGACGCGCAGGGGTACTGCTGACGAAAACTTTCCGGATCCAGTCTGACGCCTGGGGATATTCTAAGGTAAGGAATCTATCACTATGTGTTTCTTTCAGATTTGTTAGTTTATACTTGTGTTACCCAAAGGGAGAGGGTGGTATTGCTCTGGTAAACACAGTGCTACATGCATTTATATATACGACAGAATATGAGAGGGGAGAATCGGTTAGAATACGGGTTCATATAAAAGAATGGACAACTAGCATGAACGCACATCAATTCTGGGCCGTTATGCCTTGGAAGACCGAAGACCAACTTAAAAATCACATATTAAAATGGTAACAAATGTAAAACTCCTTACACCTTGGTCATAACATTTTCATTAACCAGTATAGTGTCCACACCTTCATTAAATGCCACACTTTGGATGTCTTCATGAGATGCCCCTCATGGAGGAGGAGGTAATTAAACTCTAAAGTAAATGGAGAGGACAGCTGTTGGCTGCAACCTTCTCCTCATACGTTAGAGGGTTAATGATATGGGTGGTCCCAGAAGTTCCTTTCCAGCAGCATTATTCAAAGACCGACATTGAGAGAAGGTATATATACAGTGTGGAAGTTTGCTTAATAAATTCATATGCACTAAATGTGGACAATAGACAGTTTATTTTAACTTTGTATGACATCATTACACCATACATTGGCATCCCTATAATCTGGGCACCTGCTTTTAATTGTGTTCTAGAAAAAAACTGGATAGACATCCATTGAGGCCTCACAGTAAAGCCATATGACCAAAGCATTGATCGAGGTAATGAATAATTTGAAATGTGTGGCCGTTTGGAGGATAATGCACCTAATACAAAAGAATATTTGTATCACTCGGCGGTAGACAATTACAGTAGACTGGACTGCATACTGATCGAAAACACACACACACACAAAAAAACAAAGATCAAAATCATACATTATCTGAGCAAATGTTTGTCTCATCATTCCCCACTATTAATGGAGTATAATGAAAGCCACACACTAGCATACAAACAAGTTACGTACCTTTGGTAACGCCTTATCTGGTAGAGACTATCTAGCCCCAGATTCCTTACCTTTTGAATTATCTCTAGGTGTCGGACTGGATCTGTAAATTTTTCTCAAACAGTACTTCTGCGCTCCAGTACTGGAATCGTTCGGCTCCTTGATGTGTGCGGTGCCTATAAAGGCGTCACCCCAGCGAGCTGATGTCAGTTTCCTTCCACGCCAGGAGCGGGGAGCCATGAACACTGACCTCTGGTGTGGAAAACTAGGGCCCTGAAAGGGGAACAGTCCTGTCCCCAGAAATCCATTTGCAGAGCGGGGAGGATGGGTGGGTCGTTAAGAAATCTGTGGCTAGGTAGAATCTCTACCGGATAAGCCGTTACCGAAGGTAAGCAATTTGCTCTTCTGATAGAGACTTCTAGCTGAAGGTTCCTTACCTTTTGAATAGCTACCCAAGCAATACCTCCCCAGATGTGGGTCTGCGGGACCAATTTCATAAGAGGAAGTCCTACAGGACCGAAACAGGCAAATCGCCTGCCCCGACATACTTGACTGTCCAGGAAGTAGTGTTCTGTGAATGTGTGCAATGCGCCTGCCAGATGTCGAGGACCGGAACTCCTTGTGCTAACGCAGTGGTGGAAGTTTTAACTCTGGTGGAATGAGCACGCAGGCCCTCAGGGATTTGCTTCTTGGCCAATGCGTAGCAGATCTTGATACAGAGCACGATCCATCGGGAGATGCTCAGCTTCTGCGCGGCCTGTCCTTTGTTCGCTACGACATACCCCATGAAGAGTTAGTCATCCACCCGTAACTCACGTATGTGGTCAAGGTAGAATGACAATGCTCTTTTTGGGTTCAGACAGTGAAGTCGCTCCTCTTCTTTGGAGGTATGTGAGCCGGAGCGTAAAAAGTTGGCAGAGTGATGGATTGGCCTATGTGAAAGGGAGTGACCACTTTCAGTAGAAATAAAGCATTCATACGAAGCACTAGTGTGTCTGGGTAGATGTTCAAGTATGGCTGCTTGGATGACAAAGCCTGAAGCTCAGCGACTCTCTGGGCAGTTGTTCTAGCCACAAGAAAGGATGTCTTGATGGTAAGGAGCCTGGGAGGACAAATGTGCAAAGGCTCAAAAGGAGCCCACATAAGGAAAGTGAGGACAAGATTGAGGTCCCACTGAGGCACAATGAAAGGATAAGGTGGGAACAAATGTTGCAAACTTTTCAAAAATGTATTTACAATAGGGGATTTGAAGAGGGAAGGCTGGTTGTTAGGCAACCTCAGAAAAGCTGACATAGCAGAAAGATAGACTTGGAGAGTGCCCAGAGTAGAGCCCTGCTGGGCAAGAGAAAGAACGAAGAGAAGAACCTGAGAAAAAGGGATTGACTTGTCTTTCTGTACACCATGCTACAAATTTTCCCCAAAGGCAAGCGCATACTGTCTTGGTGGAGGGATGCCTGGCTGCCAAGATAAAGTTGCAGACTTTGGGTAGAATGTTGAAAGCTGTCAACGGTCACCGCTAAATCTGCACGCAAGAAGGTGAAGAGTGGACAGGTTCGTGAGGCGGACCCTTCCCTGCTGCTGTGATAGAAGATCCTCCCGAAGGGGCAGTCTGATCAGAGGACTGATGGCCATGCTCAACAGCTCGGGAACTAGATTCTCTGTGCCCAGTCCGGAGACACAAGGATGACTAAGGCCTGGTCGTTCCTGTTCTTCAGAACTCTGTGCAGGAGTGGTATGGGCAGAAAGGAGTATGGGAGGCCTGAGGTCCACTTTGGATGAAAAGCGTGCCAACATTGCACATTCTAGTCAGTGGCGAACAGATCTAACCAAAGCTCTTCCCACTGCTCAAAGAGACCTTGCACCACCTCTGGATGGAGCTGCCATTTGTGATCCACTAGGCACTTTCGGCTGAGTTCGTCCGCTCTGTCATTCAGAGAGCCTGCAAGGTGTTGAACCACCACGGATATACCCTGAAGTTCAAGGTATGCCCAGAGACACAGGGTCCACGTCCCCAGTTCACCCTGTTTGTTGCCCTACCGCATGGTGGTGGTGGTGTTTGTGAACACCTGTACTAGCCTTCCCTTAATGGAGGGTATGTAGGCTTTGAATGCCAGCCGGATCACTCGGAGCTCCAGAAGGTTGATGTAGAGTCCGGATTCCGACGGAGACCAGAGGCTTTTGATCTCCACCTCTCCCAGATGACCGCCCCATCCCAGGAGTGACGCATCTGTCACCACTGTCAAATCTGGTTGGGGAAGGGAGATGGGTCTGCCGCTGACCCAATCGTGGTTCGTTAACCACTACTGCAGATCTTTTCAATTCCCTTCAAGATCTGGACCATGTCGAAGAGATTCCTCTGATGCTGCACCCACTGGAACTTCAGGTATCAGTTCAGAGCCCGAATATGCCAGTGGGTATGTGTTACAATCAGAATGCAGAAGGCCATGTGGCCCAGCAGCCTCAGAGTCAATCTCACCAAAATCCAGGACAGAGGCTGAAACATCAGTATCATATATCCTGGACCCGCTGTTCAGGAGCATAGGCCCGAAACGGCACTGTGTCCAGAACATCTCGGATGAAAGGGAGGGTCTGAGAGGTGTGACTTCGGCACATTGATAGTGAACCACAGTGAATGAAGGAGGTCCGATGTAGTCTGGAGGTGGGAGACAACAGATTGGGGTGAGCCCGTCTCGAACAGTTAGTCTTCGAGATAGGGCAAGACGGGCCCCCTTGATCTCAGCAGATGAGCTGCAACCACCGCCATCACCATGATGAACACCCGAGAGGAGCTGGTAAAGCCAAAAAGGAGCACTGTCAACTGAAAGTGCTGGTGGCCCACCGTGAACCGCAGGTAACGCCTGTGGGCAGGCAGTACTGGAATGTGGAAATAAATATGCGTCCTGCAAGTGCAACGCTAGCATCCAGTCCCCAGGACAGACAGAACTTGAGCAAGAATGAGCATTTTCAACTTCTTCTTGAGTAAGAAATTGATAGAGCACAGGTCTAGGATAGGACGAAGGCCTGCGTCCTTCTTGGCAGGGTTGGACTGGCCGTAGCGGGCACCGGGCGTTTCCCCGGTGGGCCGCCAGGGCGGGGGCCGGTTTTGGGCCCTTGGGGGCCATTTTTGTTACCAGGGGCCGGCAATAGCAGCCCCCTGTAACAAAATCGGCCGAAACCGGCCGTAGCAAAGAGCTCGGCCGCACATCCCCTCGCCCCCAGGGGGTCCAGCCGAGTAGTTTGCCAGGGCCGGTTTCGGTTCCCAGTCCGGCCCTGCTTCTTGGGCAACAAGAAGTAGCGGGAATAGCAACCACAACCTACTTCTGGCATCGGCACCCTCCCTATGGCTCTCTTGGCCAAGAGAGCAATCACTACCTGACAGAGAAAGGATAGGTGGACCTCCATCATGTATTGTTAAGTTAAAAGGATTTGTAGAGTGCCTGGTTACTCCAAGGGGTGTCCCGGCGCTTAAGGAAGCACCAGTCCACAGTCATATAGATTCGAAGATGTCAAAGAGCCAAGAGGCTCTACTTGCTTTGCCTAAACAGCCAGGTCTTGAGATTTTTACAGAAACTTGCTTCTGAAGGATCGACAGAGCCAATGGCATAGAGTTCCAGAGTTTAGCTGCCAAAAAAACAAAGTAGCTACCCCCCTGGCGATTCTGCGCACTCTAGGGATTACAGTCAGGGCTGCTTCACTAGATCGAAGGTATCTAGAGGGTTTATAGGCTTGATTCCCCCTCTAGGCTCCTGTTGGAAGCAGGTGGCATGGTGGAGGGGTAGGTACGAAGGGGAGGGGGTAGCTTCTTCGGACGATCTGCAAAACCCACCGGGGTCTGATGTGATGAACCACCAGTGGGGAAGGTGATGGCGCTTCCGGCTCTACACTGGGTGCAAATGATGATAAGAGGGCAGACTATAAGGGTTGGGAGGCTGCGGCTGCCGGGGGAGTGGTGGGCCGGCTCGAACTTTGGCTGCCCGACCCACGGGGTCTGTGGGTACAGCGTCGTCAGCCACGCAGAGGCTGGGAAGATTGCGTGCCGCAGTGGCTAGGAGGGTATGGACACAGGTGGACGTCCCCTCCGTAGCCATGAAAGGAGCGAAAGGTGGATTGGGGGTGACGAGGGTCCATGAAAAGGCCCAAGGACCTGGTTGTAGTCTTGCTGTCCTTAAAGCGCACCAGCAATGAATCCACCTCGTCTCCGAAGAGACGGGAGCCATCAAAGGGCATGTCCATAAGCTATGCTTGGGCATCCCCAGAAAAGCCAGTAGTCCTCAACCAGAAATGGCACCGTAAGGCCAATGTCGACGTAACCGCTCTGCCCAGTGAGCCAGTGGTGACCAGTGCACACTTTGGCAGCACCTACACAACCGTATCCCAGAGCGTGGTCTTGCCTAAGTGGTCCAGAGGCTCTTGGATTCCCGAACCGGTGGTGCGGTTGGGAATGCACCCGGATTTACTTGGGAAGTGGAAACTTGAACCACCAAACTCTCTGGGATAGTGTGTTGTGTGAGGAAGTTGGGGTTCCTTTGGGCGGGGCGGTGGTGGTGGGCAATAGCTCCTGTGTAAGGCTTGGACCAAGTCCCAAGCAGGACGTCAGTAAGAGCTTCATTAAACGAGAGAAGCGGTTCAGAGGGGGACCCTCCCGGTTGAAGCATTTCTGTCAAGATATTTGTCTTGACTACCACCGAGGGCAAGGTGATGTCCAGGACCTCTGCTGCTCTCCTCACCACCACTGGAAATGACACTCCCTCCTCCGTAGCCACGGTAGAGGGAGAAAGCATGCCAGTACCTGGAGAGGTATCCTGCTCGATGGCATCCGCCAAATCCTCACACCAGTCCATGTCTGTGTCATAAGGCTGGTATTCTTCAATGTCCAGAGCTTCTCCCAGAGTCCTAGCCCATAAGCATAGGGCTCAGACTCCGGCCTGGAAGGCCTGGCTCTAGTCGGTGCCGGAGTCTGCGTCAGATGATGCAATTCCGGCTTCGTGCTGAAGTCGGGGATCAGATTGGGGATGGTAGTCGCCAGGAGCATTGGCATCGCGATCGGTGCCAGGGAAGGTCGAGGTTGCACGACCGGCGTTGATCTAGTGGGTGCCCCTCCAGATCCTGTGGGGTCCGAAGGCACGCTAGAGGGAACGGGCCGCCTAAATATGAGGTGCATAGCCTCATAACATTGTTTTAATTTTAAATGAGAAAACCGGAGTGGTGTGGAAACAGGCCTCGAATGTTCACGCTCCCTCGTCTTGTCAGCCAATGGATGAGACTTTTCCTTCTTGTGGTGGGACTTACCCGAATGACCCGATGACCGAGTGTGGCGAGGATCTCTGACTCCGCGACCGCTCCCCGCACCTTCCTCCAGACCGGGATCTGGATGGTCACTATGTTGCATGTCAAGCTGCCAGGAGCTTGAGGGATCAGGCATGAAGCTGGCCTTCTGAGAAGACATCCCTGCCACACCAGGAGGAGATCCTCAAAAAGACTTGACAAAAAGTAAATAAAAAGTTAGTCAAAAATTGACTAAGGGCTAGCTCTTCTCCGAATATGCGCTTACTGCAGTGGAGAGGAAAGAGTTGACGTCAGCATGCTGGGGTGGCACAGGGTCAAGACTGATTTGCATATGGCTGGGTCTAAACTGGGGAGGCATGGTGAGCAAAAGAACGATGGATTTAACCAAGATCTATTGACTGGGGGAGAATGTTTGATTTGCTCTGCATTCCGTCCATCATCTGTGTCTCTTTTGCCTATATAGGCACAGCGAAAGTCACTTCTGGAACAGATGACGCCGACAACGCCACCTATCGGCGGGCAGGGATATTGCTCGAGAAAAATATCGGGATCCAGTCTGACGCCTGCCGATAATTCAAAAGGTAAGGGAGCCTGCAGCTAGAAGTCTCTATAAGATCTTGAAATACAAGTGATCTTCTGCATCACTCTTCAAATAGGCAAACGTAGAATAGAACGGCAAGATTATCCCCTCAACCGCAAAACACAACAAAGGCAATACGAAACCCTAGGAAAAAGCAACATCAACCAAAGATATTCTTCAACGCTTGGCTCATTAAAGCATCACTCTAGCATCTTCAGCTAAACAGCAATGGTTAGTAAAAGAATCAACAGATTTTCATGTAGCTGCTTTACAGAACACTTAATATGACATTCTGTAACCTGGCAGTAGTAGTGCCTTTCCTCATGCAGAATGAGATCCATGTTTGCTATGAAGGTGCTTGTTGGCTAGTAGATAACAGGAAGTACACAAAATGATCTGTCTTTTAGTAGTTTGTTTGGAAGACACTATGCCAGAATAAAGGAGACCATAACTGAAATAACTTATTAGTTTCACATAACTTTTTTTTTTTTTTTACCCTATCCAAATAAATCTCAGGATCCTGAAGTCATCATAAGTGTAGAGAGTTTTCTGCCAGAAATAAGGGATTGCTAATTTTTTTTTAAAAAGGTTTAAAAAAAAAAAAAAAAAAAAAGGAGAAATATGCTTTGATTTGCTTTAAAATCAGATACAACTTTAGGTGCAAAAAGATGGGTGTGTCTTCAAAAATACCCTTGCTATGAGGAAAACTACGTTAGGTTCTGCTGCCAAAGGAGCTTGAAACTCACTAACTCTCCTAGCATAAGTAAATCTCAATAAGAAAGCCATCTTCCAGGAAAGGTGTTGCAATGAGGCCTTGTGTATGGACTCAAAAGAAGGATAGAACCACATTGAGTTTCCAAGAGGGAGATGGCAACCATATTGTATAAAAGTTCTAAATTACAGGACTTGTGAATAACCGTTGAACAGTCTCTTTTGTGCATGCTGTGATTTAGGCTAAATTAATGTTTATACATGAAAATTGAAGATGCGATCTTGCCTGGTGAAGGAGGTAAGGAATCATTTCTTCCAGACAGGAAAATGGGGTTATATTTAATTTGAAGACATCAAATCACTAATCTTTTCCATTTGACAGTGTAGGAACTTCTGGTAGGACGTTTAGCTACCTTGAGTAGGTTTGTTCAATCCTGAGGTAAATTCAGATGGCTGGTTTGCATAATCTCAGGGACCATGCTGCCAAATTCAAAGACTGCATGTTGAGTGATGTAGTTTCCCTCGCATCATGGACAACAGGCTCCGTTTTCAAGGCAATTTCCTGTAAAGTATGATGGGGATAAGAAACAGCTCTGGAAACCACAACTCTATCTCAATCGCTGGGCCAAGGAGTATCAGTGTTGCATGGGAGAGTTTCATCTTCATTAAGACTGGAGGGATCAGAAGAATCAGAGGAAAAGCTGGACAAAATAATTGAAAGGGTATTGCCCATCAACCCTGGCTCCGATACTCTTGAGGAGAAGCTTGAGCATTTTGCGATCCGAGTACTGGCTAACAAGTCTATTTGGGGGAACTCCAAGTCTTAAAAGATGCCTTGCGAGATGCTGTTATAGAGAACCCAGTTGCAGTTCTCAATAAAGTATCTGCTCAGATGCCTGCTGTAGGAAAGTGGGTTTCTGTTGCAGTAACCCCCCCTACTTTTTGCTAGACTACTGATGCACTTTTTCTTGCTGTGCCCTGGGTCCCTGCCAATCAGGTTCCCAGGGCCTGTGTTCTTTCCCCGAAACTAACCCAATTGGCATCTCTGGCCACAGGTCAGCCCCTGGTAAATGGTGCCACAGGTACCCCCCAGGGCACTGTGACCAGAGAAGGCCTCTAAGGGCTGCAGCACTTATTGTGCCACCCTTAGAGGTCCTGTACCCTGACACTCACACACTGCCTTTGCAGGCTGCGTGTCTTGGTGCAGAACAAAGTGAAGAGTCGACATGGCACACATCCCTGTGTAAACACAAGGAGATGATGGACGGAGCGCTGAAACTTTTCAGGCACTCACCCCCCAGTTACAGATCTGGGTTGAATCCATCATCGTTCTTTAGCTCACTTCACCACCCCAGTTCAGACACAGCCATATGCAATTCAGTTCTGACCCTGTGCCTCATGGGAACAGTCCAGCCCGAACTGCCAAGCCATGTCTTCCCTGGACCGGAAACCAGCATCCTGGGACCGGTTTCGGGCTAACAGCCCTCATCAGCCAGGCTAGCTTGAATCCAGTGGCAAAGTGAGCAAGGGACCCACGTCGGGGCAATCCTGCCAACTTAGGGCGAACAAAGCAAACACAAGGAGATGATGGACGGAGCGCTGAAACTTTTCAGGCACTCACCCCCAGTCACAGATCTGGGTTGAATCCATCATCGTTCTTTAGCGTTACCCAGAAACCGGTCCCAGGATGCATGTCTCCGGTTCGGGGAAGCAGGACTTCTGATCTACGCTGCCTGCTGGGATTCCTGATACCCCGCACTCGTATAATCCTACTTGAGGCGCCTTTAATTATATTATGTGCCATGAGATTTGCGATTGATAATTGTGGGATGCCGACACATTGTTAACTATATAGCCGATGTGTTCCTGTAGCAAGCTCACGCGACAGCTAACACACTTCGAGTAAACTTTAACCACCATCAGTGCTAGTTTTAGCAAGCACACAAGAGTCCATACATTGTGCTTGCCCGGCTATACTCATTTTTGACAATGCTCTCCTGACCCACCATAATTGAGAGCGCTCTGTTTTTTCCAAACATCACTTATACCCGATTCCACACGGGTCTGACGATCCATGCTTCCCGCTGTGAGTTTCGATACCCCGCACACGAATTAACAAATTTGCAGCGCTTTTTAAATATAAATATACTAAAGAGGAGGTTACCACTGAGTACGTGGTTACTAATTCCAATGCATTTAATGTTACTTGTCCATTGTTTTTTCCCCCTTCCCTTGTTTTATCCCAGTACATGAGGAATCCCTCGTGTTTGTTACCTACCGGGTACTGTGATGCCTGGTTAGTCCACAACCCTGGGTAAGTCCTTTTGCTCTCTGCTACGTTCATGCGTGCCACAAGGGTTGAAATTCAAGCTGGTCGACCCTATTTACTCACCGTGTGGCACCCTGGTTTTAATGGTTTTTAACTGTTTGATGCTCCCCATGATACTCCGAGAGACAGTCTTTCACAGAGAATATGAGAGAATTCACTTATTGTAATTGAACTATATTTACCTATGTGATGCATTCTCTCTCCACAGGTAGTTCCAGCACTACCAGGTATCCGACAAGTTAGTCCTATGGTTGATGTGAGTGTGTAGCCACAACACCATTTTAGTTTTAGATGTAGCTAGTATAACCCCCCTTTTTGGTCCTGACGAATCCCCCGCAGATTATTCATTTGGCGAGAAACATGTTGACCGACCACTTATAAGAGCGCCACAACCTGAGACATTACCTCAGCCTTGCGCCTTATATTTTTGTTTTTACTTAGGGTAGGAGACCCCCTGATTAAAGTTGTTGTCTTAGGTACTCCCAACCCTATTTTACTTTCACTTCCAACACAAATACACATCTACACACACGAGGCCCCTAACCCCACTTCACCAAACGGCTGTTGGAAAAAGATCTCCGATAAAGTGCCCCTACTATAGGGAGCCCGTCGGGTATTGCACCGCTGACCCAACGAGGAGCAGCCCAATGATGAAGCATGACACCCGACTGGGTGTGTGAGGGAATTACAATCCAATACAATGGATTCCCAACTTTGAACCATAGTGGTCAGGTTGGTACATATTCCCTGTGTTTTGTCTCATTTCAGAGGAACAGCATAACCTTTTTGTTTAATTCTGGTTCAGGGAAGTCCTGGCTTGGCAGTTTGGGCTGGACTGTTCCCATGAGGCACAGGGTCAAGACTGATTTGCATATAGCTGGGTCTGAACTGAGGTGGCAAAGTGAGCTAAAGAATGATGATGGATTCAACCCAGATCTGTGACTGGGGGTGAGTGTCTGAAAAGTTTCAGCGCTCCGTCCATCATCTCCATGTGTTTGCTTTGTTCGCCCTAAGTTGGCAGGGTATTCCCAGACGTTGGTCCCTTGCTCAGTTTGCCACTGGATTCAAGCTAGCCTGGCTGATGAAGGGCGTTACCCAGAAACCGGCCCCAGGATGCTTGTTTCCGGTTCAGGGAAGACCTGGCTTGGCAGTTCGGGCTGGACTGTTCCCATGAGGCGCAGGGTCAAGACTGATTTGCATATAGCTGGGTCTGAACTGAGGTGGCAAAGTGAGCTAAAGAATGATGATGGATTCAACCCAGATCTGTGACTGGGGGCGAGTGTCTGAAAAGTTTCAGCGCTCCGTCCATCATCTCCTTGTGTTTACACATCCCTGTGTGCCATGCCCACAAACCACTGCCCTGGCATACATCAGTCGCCCCTCTAGCTGGGTGCCCTATGCCAATGGTGAGGGTATAGGTGCATGAGCCCTGTACCCCTATAGTGCCCAAGTCCATTCCTGGGCACTGTAAGTGCAGTGCTGCCATTAAGAGTATATGGTGCTGGGAGTTTGTCATTACGAACTCCCCAACACCATAATGGCTGCACTGAAGACTGGGAAGTTTGGTATCAAACTTCTCAGCACATTAAACCCACACTGATGCCAGTATAGGATTTAATGTAAAATGCACAACAGGGGGCATCTTAGAGATGCTCCCTGAAACTCGACCAACTTCTAGTGACCTGACTGAGTGGCTGCTTAGGCTGCCACCAACAGACATGTTTTTGGACCCCTGGGTCGAGAGCCTGCTGCTCTCTGGGGCCTGAAACAATGCACATCCTGGGACGAGGTGCCAAGTCTCCTCCCCCAGGATGGGCAGGGTTCACGAAGGAGAAGCTTCAAAGGCATGCCGCCTTTGTGAGCCTCTCCAGACCAATTGCTGCTTTCAGCAACTGGCCCCCACTGGTTCTACCCCCCACTTTGGGCGGGAGAGCCGGCGGGAAAAACAAGTGAGGGAGAGAGGTGTGCCCACCTCTGCCAACTCCACCCCTCAGGTGGGGGAGGCGAGGTGAAGCACAACTCTGAGTCCCCGCCATCTTGAGGATGGGGGGACCTAGCCAACCAGGGACAGGCTCCTGCCCCCCTCCCACTGGAGGGTGGCACGATAGGGGGTGTACCCACCCCAAGGAAGGGACCCATTGGTCCCTGCCCTTTACCTACCTGTAACGCCCCTAAATCTAGTATTTAGGGGTCACCCTGAACCTTGCTTCCTCAGATCCAGCTTACCTACAAGAAGAAAAGAAGAAGGACGAAGAGCCGGGCAGAGCTAACAAGAGGACGACGCCCACTGACTTAGCCCCAGCCCTACAGGCCTGTCTCCCCTCGAACCTGCTCCTGCGAAATCCCGGCGTGTCCAGCAGCCAGCAACCTCACAAACCCCGGAGGACCTGCTGGTCTTCACTTCCCAGACTGTTTCTCCCGTGAACACCGGACATGTTTAAACTGCAGCTTCTGGCTCCGGACGGATACCGCGAATCCAGCCCACTCTGCACCCGCTGAACCCGGTCCGAGCTCGAGTGGAAAAACACCAGGAGGAGGTCACCCCGGCGATCCTGACCCGAGATCCGGCGACCCCCGACCTGCCTCAAGCCTCCAGCCGACGCCTGCAGCCTAAATCCAGAGTGCCCCCTTAACCGCGAACCGGAGCTGGTAAGAAGATCCGACCCCAAAAGGCACCCCTGCACCCGACGCCCCACGGCCTTGTGTGCCCAAACCAACGGTGCCTAACCAACCCTTAACTTCCCAACTTACCCCTCGAAGTGGTGGTCGCACCCAGAAGTCCTTAGTCTCCCTGCCTGCAGTGCTTTACAAAACCGGAGGCTCTCCATAGAAAACAGGGCGCCCGACGTCAAAACAGCACTCTGCACCCGGCCGCCTCAGTGCCGCTGAGGGTGCACCTTTTGTGCTACTTTGTTTCCCCATTTGCCCTGACCTAAACCGTAGGAGCTTTGCTCCCACAACCCAGTGGCCTGCTTGCCAGCAGCCACCAACCGGAGACCCCCTATCCTCCATAGGATAACGTATAGTTTCTTACCTGTCAGTGTAGTTTTTCAGCTTGTAGACTTTCTGGATTCACTATGCTGTGCATTATTCCGCCATCTAGTGGTTGGGTCCGGAGTTGTTGTATTTCTTCTCTTTTTTTTTTTTCGTGGCCCAGGTGGGCGTCGACCTCCCACCATTTGGTGTCCTTCGTGACGTCGACGCGCTTCCTCCGGAAGCTCCCACCTTTGGTCGCCATCTTCGGATTCTTTTTTCTTCCTCTTTTAATAGTTTTTCTCCTGTTTAATAGTTCCCTCCTGTCTCATCTTCCTGGCGGAGGAGGGTGAGATCGCTAGTGAATCCAGAAAGTCTTCAAGCTGCAAAACTACACCGACAGGTAAGAAACTATACGTTTTGCAGCGTGAATCTTTCTGGATTCACTATGCTGTGCATAGACTTTGTAGCGGTTTGCTAGGTTTGTGGTGGCTGGGTGGAAAAATGAGCATTGGTTACTGAATATGTGTTGTAAGACCTTCTGTCCCACTTGCGCTTCCTTGTTCATTTGAACATCTACGCAGTAGTGCTTAGTGAACGTGTGCACTGAGGACCATGTTGCTGCTTGGCAAATGTCTTGGATAGGTGTATTTTCTAGAAAGGCAATTGTTGCTCCTTTCTTCCTTGTTGAGTGAGCATGCGTTGCTCCCTGTAGTTGTTGCCCAGCTTGCTTGTGGCAGAATTGTATGGTTTGTGCAATCCATCGTGCAATGGTATTTTTGGTAACTGGCCGTCCCAAAAAACTGCTTGCAAATGACACAAATAATTGCTTTGTTTTCCTACACTCCTTTGTCCTTTCTATGTAGTGCATCACTGCTCTCCGGGCGTCCAGTGTGTGTAACGCCTTTTCTGTCTTTGTGGATGGTTTTTGGAAAAAACTTGGTATTTGTATTGTTTGATTAATGTGGAACCGTGACACCACCTTTGGCATGAAATGTGGGTCCATTCTCATTACGATCTTGTCATTGTGTATTTGTAGGTAGGGCTCTTGTAGTGTTAGTGCTTGTAATTCGCTCACTCTTCGTAGCGATGTTATAGCTACTAAGAAGGCTGTCTTTAGCATGAGCATATGCATTGTTGCTTTATGAATAGGCTCAAATGGTGCCTTCATCAATTGGGTTAGCACTACGTTGAGGTTCCATGCTGGAGGTGGCATTCTGTTTGGAGGTGCGATCCTCTTTGCCCCTTCTAGAAATCTTTTTACTATTTGTGAGGTGAAGAAACTCTTCCCTGTTTCTCCTCTTGTGTAAGCCACTATCGCTGCTAAGTGCACCCTTAGTGATGTGTAGCTTAGTTTATTTTGCAGTAGATATGTTAAGTACTTCAGTACTGTAGATTCCTTGGTAATCTTTTTCTGTAGTTTCTCCTTAAGGCACCATTCTGAGAATCTTCTCCACTTTGCTACGTAGCACTTCCTTGTGGTAGGTCTCCTTGCCTCTCTCAGCAACGCTATTGTGCTTTCTGGCAGTTTGAGGTGTGCAAACTCTAGGTCTTCAGGAGCCATGCTGCTAGGCTGAGGCTCTCTGGCTCTGGGTGCAGCACCCTTCCGTTTTGCATCGTTAACAGGTCCTTTCTTGTGGGGAACCTGTGTGCGGGCGCTTGTGCCATCTCCATAATCTGTGAGAACCAGGTTTGTCTGGCCCACTGAGGTGCTATCAGTATTAGCGTCATGTTGCTGATTCTGCATTTGTTTAGTACTCTGTGTAGCAGTGGTATCGGTGGAAAAACGTAGGCAAATGTTCCTGACCAGCTTATCCATAGCGCATTCCCTAGGGACCGTTTGCACAGTAGTCTGGATGCGAAGTTTTGGCATTTTGGTGTGTTGCAAATAGGTCTATTTGCGGAGTTCCCCATTTGTGGAATATCTTTTGGATTTCTTGTTGGTTGATCTCCCATTCGTGGGATGCCGACGTCTGTCTGCTGAGCCTGTCTGCTTCCACATTGTCCTTCCCGGGTAGATGTATTGCTAACAGGTCTATTTGTTTTGGAATTGCCCATCTCCATATTTCCTGTGCCAGTATTGATAGTGTCACTGATTGTGTACCTCCTTGCTTGTTGATGTAGAACATGGTGGTTGTATTGTCCGTTTGGATTAGTACCCTGTGTCCGTACAGTTGTTTCTGAAAGGCTTTTAAGGCTAGGAACACCGTCTTTAGCTCTAGGTAGTTGATGTGTTTTATCGCATCCTGTTGTGACCACAATCCCCTTACCTTGAGGGTGTCTGTGTGTTCTCCCCACCCCATCTGGGAGGCATCTGTTATGATGGTCACTGTTGGAGTTGGTTGTGTTCCACCACGCTATCTCGTTCTGTATTGTTTGCGTGACAACCACTAGATCTTCCCAACTCCCTGTTGTCTGTGACCATTGTTGTTGAATCCATTCTTGGAATGGTCTCATGTGCAGGCGGATGTTTGGGACCAAATATGTGCACGACGCCATCATTCCCATTAGTTTGCTCACTGTCCTGCTGCCAGGCATTTTGTGAAAACCCTTGGTGCGGATTTGAGTCCGAATGCCAGCACTGTGAACTGGTAGTGAGTCTTGTTGATCATAAACCTTAGTAGATGTTTGTGTTTGCTGTTGATGGGGATGTGCAAGTAAGCATCCTTTAAGTCGATGGTTGCCATGTAATCCCCTCTTTGTAGCTGGGGAATTACCTCTTGGAGTGATGTCATTTTGAATCTTTGAGTCTTTATGAACTTGTTTAAGAACCTTAGATCCAGAATTGGCAGTAAGGTTTCGTCCAGCTTTGGTATGAGGAAGTAAGTGGAGTATACCCCTTTGTTCCGTTCCTTGTATGGTACTATCTCTATGGCCCTTTTCTTTAGAAGTTCTTGTGCTTCTTGTAGCAAATGAGCACGCTCCTTTGTTGTGTACTCTGCCTTTTGGCCTTTTGTTTGGACGTTGTTTTTTTAGCTCTATACAGTACCCATATTGTATGAGGTTTAGAATCCATTTGTCTGATGTGATCTTCCTCCACTCCTGGAGGAAGTGTTTTATCCTGCTTCCTACTGGTGTTGTGTGTTGGAGGAACTGTTGTTGGTCTTGATTTAGTTCTTGTCCTTGTGTTGTCTCTTGTCGCACCGCTAGAGATGTTGTATGGGTGTGCGTTGGTCCTGCTGAGGAGTCACTTGGATGAGGGTTGTTGACCCCCTCTCGGTAAGTTTCCTCTTCCTCGGGCGCGCCCTCGAAAGGATTGTCCTCGGGGCTGGTACTGCCAGTTCTGCTGCTGCTGTCCCTGCTGTTGTCCTTGGTTACCTCCTTGGTAACCCTGCTGGAAGGCTTGGTGTTGTGCTACAGGTTGGTGGTTTCCCCTACCCGTTGGTCTCCTTGAAGGTGTTCCCCTTCTCATTCCTCTGAACTGTAATGCCCCCATGGACCTAGCTGCCTCGTTGTCTATTTTGAGCTGGTTCAGTTTCTCATCCACTGGAGCACCGAAAAGCTGTTCCCCGTTAAAGGGTGTGTTGAGTATGTTATTTTGAACTTCATTCTTGAAGCCCGAAATTCTCAGCCAGGCATGTCTCCTCTCTGTTACTCCCAACATCATCTGCCTGCTTGATGTCTCCGCTGCGTCTAGGGCCGACTTCAGGCATGTATTTGCCATGTTTTTTCCCTCCTCTACCAGGTGGCTCGCCCTTCTCTGGTATTGCTCTGGTAGGTGTTTTAGGAGTTCGCTCACTTCTTCCCAGTGCTGGTATGCGTGCCTGTTGATGAGCGCATTGGAATTGGCGATGCGCCAATGGATCGCCGCACTTCTTTCCATCTTCCTTCCTGTTAGGTCCATTCTCCTGCTCTCCTTGCCTGGAGGTGGTCCTGTGTTTGTGGGTATATTCGCCTTGTGGGTATATTCGCCCTCTTCCTAGCCGTGGATGTTATAATTGAATCCGCTGGCACTGATCCCTTGATATACATAGGGTCTTTAGAAGAGTGCTTATATTTTTTCTCAGCTCTTGGGGTAACCGCTTTACACATAGCTGGTTCCTTGAAGGCTTCCTTCCCCTGGTCCAGCACACTTGGGAGCATGGGTAGGAACTGGCTTCTTGTCTGTGATGGCAAGAAAGTCTCTAAGAGGAAGCAAGATTGAGGTTTCTCCTCTTCTAGCTGCACTCCATATGTGTCTGCAGCTCTTTTGATGACCTGGCTATAGATCCCAATGTCGTCCGGCGGCGAAGGCCTCAAAGGATAGGATTCTACCCCTTCTTCTGGTGATTCGGCATTGAGATCCTGCCACTGCAAGTCCTGCGCCTCCGAGGATGTCGAGCCCTGGTAAGTTCGCTCGTCTTCCTCACCTTCGGCGTCGCCGTAGTACAGCTCTTCCTCCTCCTGTTCCTCACCAGGTTCTGGTGTGGTCGGTGGTTGGATTTCCTCGACGCACTCTTCGGCTTCGGGCGCGGGTTTCGACTGTATAATGTACATTTTCATCTTTTCGTCGAAATCCTTCCTGCATTGCAAGATGCTTGCCATCTCGGCCTCGAGCCTTTTCTTTTTCTTCTCCTACTCGGCGGCGTGTTCGGCGTCGAGGGTTTCGGCTTTTCTCTTCGCGGTCATTGACGTCGAAGTCGTAGCCGCTTTCAGCCCTTCGTTTTTCGACGTCGAAGCGTCCTTTTCGTAACTGCTCTTCGACGCCTTTCCCTTTTCTTGGGTTTTTGCCGTCTGGGAGTCCTTTTCGAAGGAACCGACGGACTGTTTGTCCTTGGATGCAGTTGCGGACGTCGAGTGTTTTGACGGCAGTGCTCCTTTCGAGGACTTTGACTCACTTCTGCGAGTATCAGTGGAGTACCTGGGGTTCGACGACTCTTACCTCCTTCTGTGTTTTCTTTACGACCTCGACGACTATGGCGTCCTGCGGTCCTTTGGCGATGTTGTCTTCTTCTCCACTGGAGAGTCCTAAGTCTCGGAGCGATGGAGGTGTCCCCTGCCCCTGCATGCTGTAGTTTGCTTTTCTTTGCCTCTCCCTTACTCTGAGGGTCTTCGGAGTGAATGCCGCGCAGGCGTTGCAGTCCTCGCTTCGATGGTCGAGCGGCAAGCAGAGATTGCAAACCGGGTGTTGGTCCTTTTGCGCGTACTTGTGGTGGCAGTTTGCGCAGAATTTAAAGGGAGTTTTGTCCATCACCGCGCCCAGGGAGCCCCCTATGTGCGCATTCTCCGTCGAAACGTCGAAGTTCTCGATGTTTCTTCTCCTCTTTCGTCGTTTCCCTTACTTGACTCGTAATCCGGTATGTTCTCCGGTGAATTTTCGATTTTCCTGTAGATTTTTGATTATTCTTCTCTCCAAAGTTGTGGGGCTCCTTCACTGATGATCCAGACCCAACGGCGGAAAAAAGAATCTGAAGATGGCGACCAAAGGTGGGAGCTTTCGGAGGAAGCGCGTCAACGTCACGAAGGACACCAAATGGTGGGAGGTTGACGCCCACCTGGGCCACGAAATAAAATAAAATAAAGAGAAGAAATACAACAACTCCGGACCCAACCACTAGATGGCGGAATAATGCACAGCATAGTGAATCCAGAAATATTCACGCTGCAAAACATTGGGCCTCAACACTCTGCACCTGGCCGCCCCAGTGCGGCCGAGGGTGAAACAAAAGTGCATCACTGACACTGGGGGACCCCTGAGTCTAACCCCAAAACCTTAACTCCCACAGTCGATTACTTACCTACAAACCGATAACCTGTTTTTCCTCCATAGGATAACATTGACACTTTTTCTCCAAAAAGTTTCTAAGTGTGGAGTTTTGAAATCTAAAAATATTCTTTAAAAATCGCACAAATAACCAAAACGTGTTTACTTACCTGTTTGCAGGAAATGTCCCAGTGCTGAATCTAGGTATCCAGCACTGAGATGGAAAAGTAAAGTGAAAAGTAACTTACCTGCAATTTACTGAAAGCACAAGTTACTTACCTTCGGTAACGATATATCTGTAAGAAACATTAGTAGTGATAGATTCCTTACCTTAGAATATCCCCAGGCGTCAGACTGGATCCGGAAAGTTTTCGTCAGCAGTACCCCTGCGCGTCAGTAGGGGCGTCGTGCTGCTCCGCGTCCGTTGTTGGCGTCGTGGTCGCCGAGAGGACGTTGCGGGCGCTACTTGGACGCCGCCACGCGCGCTGACGTCAGTTCTGTACACGACTTTCCGCGCCAGGAACGCAGAGCCATGCAAGATACTGACCACTGGTGTATTGAAACTAGGGCCCTGAAAGGGATGGCCTTAACCCTAGAAATCAGTTCGCAGAACGGGGAGGATGGGTGGGGCGGTAAGTAATCTATCACTACTAATGTTTCTTACAGATATATCGTTACCGAAGGTAAGTAACTTGTGCATCTGAAAGAAACACATAGTGATAGATTCCTTACCTTAGGATAGATACCCCAGCAATACCAACCCCGGTGGTGGGTCTGCGAACTAAGATCACACCAGAAAGTCACGGAGAACAGAACGGCCAAAAAAGCCATCTCTCCGGACTTGGCTGTCCAGGCAGTAATGTTTGGTAAACGTGTGCAGCGAGGCCCACGTGGCTGCCTGACATATGTCTTGCAGGGGGACACCACGTCCCAATGCAGTAGTGGCTGCAGTAGCTCTGGTGGAAAGAGCACGCAGCCCCACCGGAAGTTCTTTTTTAGACAAAGAGTAACAGGCTTTGATACACAAGACAACCCAGCGGGAGATGGTTCTCTTATGGACCGCCCGACCTTTCTTGGTGCCAACGTAGCCAACAAAAAGCTGGTCATCCACCCGGAACTGCTGTGTGCGGTTGAGATAAAAAGAAAGCGCACGTTTTGGGTCCAGACGGTGGAGCCTCTCTTCCTCTCTGGAAGGATGCCGAGTCGTAAAAAAGGTGGGCAAGGTAATAGTCTGCCCAATGTGAAAGGCCGTAACCACTTTTGGCAAAAAGGAAGGACGGGGCCTGAGCACAACCATGTCCGGATGGACAAAGGAAAGGAGGCTTACAGGAAAGAGCCTGGAGCTCACTCACTTGCCTGGCGGAAGTGATGGCCACCAGGAAGGCAGTCTTTAACGTCAAAAGACGAAGAGGACAGTTGTGAAGTGGCTCAAAGGGAGCGCACATCAAGTACGTCAGAACCAGATTCAAGTCCCACTGAGGATTCACGAAAGGAATAGGGGGAAAAAGGTGAGTAATGCCTTTAAGAAACCTATTTACAACAGGGGACTTAAAAAGAGAGGGCTGATCAGGGAGCCTGAGAAAGGCCGAAATAGCAGAAAGGTAGCCCTTGATAGTGCCCAGAGCAGAGCCCTGCTGGGCCAAAGAAAGAAGGAACAGTAAAACCTCAGTAAGAGGGGCAGAAAGGGGATCCACAGCCTTTGCTGTGCACCATGCCACAAATTTGTTCCACCTGCAGGCGTATACCACTTTAGCAGAGGGACGCCTGGCTGCCAGAATAACGTCACAAACTTCAGGAGGCAAGTCGAAGGGAATCAACTGCCGCCGCTCAATCTCCACGCAAAGAGGTGGAGGCTGGACAGTTTCGGGTGGAGGACCGTCCCCTGCTGCTGCGACAGAAGATCCTCCCGAAGAGGCAGTCGGATCGGGGGATCGATGCTCATACTGAGTAGCTCGGGATACCATACTCTTCGAGCCCAGTCCGGAGCCACAAGAATGACTTGTGCCCGGTCGCGCCTGATCTTCAGCACTCTGGGCATAAGTGGTATAGGCGGAAAGGCGTACAACAGACCGCAACTCCACTCGCGACGAAAAGCGTCGCCGAGCGAGTGCCGCCTTGGAAATTCCAACGCGCAGAACTGATGACATTGCGCGTTCTCTTCGGTGGCGAATAGATCTAACCAAGGCTCTCCCCACTGCTGAAAGAGACCTTGCGCCACCTCCGAGTGAAGACGCCATTCGTGATCGAGCATGCACCTGCGGCTGAGTTCGTCCGCCCTGGCGTTCAGAGAACCTGCCAGGTGTTGAACCACCAGGGACATGCCCTGATGTTCCAGCCATGTCCAGAGACGCAGAGCCTCCTGACAGAGGGTCCACGACCCCACCCCGCCCTGTTTGTTGCAGTACCACATGGCGGTGGTGTTGTCTGATAACACCTGCACTACTCTCCCCTTGACAGAGGGAAGGAATGCCTTCAGTGCAAGCCTGATCGCCCGCAGCTCCAAAAGGTTGATATGGAGCCGGGACTCCGCCGGAGACCAGAGGCCTCTGATCTCCGCCTCTCCCATGTGGCCGCCCCATCCCAGGAGGGACGCATCCGTCACCACTGTGAACTCCGCTTGGGGAAGGGAGAGGGATCTGCCGTCGACCCAATGCCGGTTCGTGAGCCACCACTGCAATTGTCATGCAGTGCCCTCTGAGATCTGGACGTGATCGGACAGGTTTCCCTGATGCTGCGCCCACTGGAACTTCAGGTCCCACTGCAGAGCCCGCATATGCCACCTGGCATGATTGACCAGCAGGATGCAGGAGGCCATGAGGCCCAGCAGCCTCAGAGTCACTCTGACCGAAACCCGGGACAAGGGCTGAAAGATGGGAATCAGGGGCCGAATGTCCCAGACTCGCTGTTCGGGAGGATAGCCTCGAAACTGCGCCGTGTCCAGAACCGCTCCGATAAAGAGGAGCTTCTGGGAGGGAATCGGGTGCGACTTCGGCACATTGATGGAGAACCCCAGCAAGTGCAGGAGGTCGGCCGTAGTCTGGAGGTGGGAGACGACTGTCTGGGGCGAGCCCGCCTTCAACAACCAGTCGTCGAGATAAGGGAAGACTGAGACCCCTGATCTGCGCAGATGAGCTGCGACCACCGCCATCACCTTGGTGAACACCCGAGGGCCGCTGGTAAGGCCAAAGGGGAGCACGGTAAACTGAAAGTGCTCGTGACCTACCATGAACCGTAGGTAACGCCTGTGGGCTGGCAGGACGGGGATGTGGAAATAGGCGTCCTGCAAGTCTAGCGCCACCATCCAGTCTTGTGGGTCGAGAGCAGACAAGACCTGAGCTAGAGTGAGCATCTTGAACTTCTCTGTGCGGAGGAAGCGATTGACGTTCCGGAGGTCCAAGATAGGACGCAGGCCTTTGTCCTTCTTGGGCACCACAAAGTAGTGGGAATAACAACCACGACCTACTTCGTGCGTTGGAACACGCTCGATGGCCCCCTTGGCCAAGAGGGTCGCAACTTCCTGCTGAAGAAGCACCAAGTGATCCCCCGACATGCGGTGGTATTGAGGTGGCATGGCTGGGGGGGTAGTCTCGAAGGGGAGGGAGTAGCCCTCCGGACTATCTCTAAAACCCACCTGTCCGAAGTGATGGTGCGCCAGTGAGGGAGGTGATGGCGGAGCCTGCCGCCCACTGGCGTTTGATGGGCCTGAAAGTTCGGACTAGGAAGGTTTGGAGGCAGTGGTGGCCGGGGTGGTGGTGGACTGACCCGCCCGCTGGCCCCTTTGTCTGCCGCAGCGGAACCCGCGTCCGCGCTGGGATGATTGCTGCGCCGGCCTGTGGCTCTGTTGCAAACGCTGCGGGGCGCCCCTTCCTGTGCCACGAAAGGAGCGAAAAGCCGAAGGCGAAGGAGGGCGGACTGCCGAGAGTCCCAAGGACTTGGCCGTAGCCCGTGAGTCCTTAAACCGCTCCAACGCGCTGTCCGCTTTGTCGCCGAAGAGGCGACGGCCATCAAAGGGCATGTCCATAAGGGTGTTTTGGACATCCCCTGAAAATCCAGTGGTTCTCAACCAGGCGTGACGGCGAACCGCCACCGTCGTTGCAATGGATCTGCCCCGTGAGTCGGCGGTGTCTAGACCACAACGGATCATGAACTTTGCTGCGTCTCTCCCCTCTGCAACAGCCTGGGCGAGAGCAGGCCGGGCCTCCTCCGGGCACTGGGGCAGCACGTTCGCCACCGTATCCCACAGACAGTGGGAATAACGGCCCAAGAGGCATGCGGTGTTCACAGACTGCAGCGCAGAGCTGGTGGAAGAGAAAATCTTCTTCCCAAACTGATCCAGCTTCTTGGATTCCCTATCCGGCGGGGCGGAAGGGAAGGCGGTTGGGGAAGCAGAGGCTTGGACAACCAAGCTCTCGGGGTGGGGTGTTGGGAAAGGAAAATGGGGTCACCCGGAGCCGGGCGATGGCTGGCGTCGGGCCACGTTCCTATCCACAGGAGCCCCTGTGGTGGGCCTGGACCAAGTGCCCAAAAGAACGTCCGGAAGGGCTTCATTAAAGGGCAGCAGCGGCTCCGCAGAAGTAGCTGCTGGCTGAAGCACCTCTGTCAGGAGGTTAGTCCTGACGGCCACAGTAGGGAGCTGGAGGTGTAGGGCCTCCGCCGCCCTACGCAACACCACTGCATAACTGGCTCCCTCCTCCGTAGCCACGGTAGGAGGAGACAGCATGCCAAGGTCTGGTGAGGTATCCAAACCACTGGCGTCCCCCAATTCCTCAGCCCAGTCCTGTTCAGACTCGCAGGCTGCAGCGAGAGGGTCGTCCGACCCCTCCCAGTCCTCCCCTTGCTCCTCAGGCTGTTCAACAGGCCTAAAATAAGGAGTAGGGACATGGGGATAGAAATCCCCAAACGGCGTCGAGAACGGCATCGACCGACGCCAGACCAACGCCGCGTCCACTTCGGGGCTGAAGCTGGGGTCGACGTCGTCCCGAGGAGCGGGCGGCGTGAGGATCGGTGCCGGTGGAGTCGACGTCGGTGGAGGCGTAACAAGGTCAACCGGCGTCGACCGGGATCCAGGCCTGGATCCAAGGGTGTCCTGCGGCGCCGACAGCGACGCCGGAGCCGCCGGCGAGGAAACGCAAGAACACCCATGCGGGACCGCAGGGCCCAAAGGCGCATTGGCGGGACCCGACGGCCCAAAGAGGCGAGCCATGGCCGACAGGAAGTCCTGTATCTGGGCCGGAGTCGCCGACGACCCCGGGAAGGGCGGGTAGTCGGGTGGCGACTCCATGGACTCCGCCGGAGCCGCGGGGGTGGCACCACCCGTACCCTCAGCCGCGTCGCGTGACCGGCGAGGGGAAGTCGGAGAACGATGACGTTTCTTCGACTTCTTGTGCTTCGCCTTACCTGACCCAGAGTGCGAAGACTTCGATCCCGACGATCGTCAATGGTGACTCCGCGCACGGTCCCTCGACCTCCCTCTGGACCGGGACCTCTCACGACGCGGAGCCGACTGCCGGGCTTCAAGCAGCTTTCGGGACCGCTCCCGCAAAGACTTCGGCGCCATGGACCAGCAGTCGGGGCACGACTTGGGGTCGTGGTCGCGCCCCAGGCAGAAGAGACACACTCGATGCGGATCCGTCACCGACATCATCCGATGACAGTCCTCGCAGGACTTAAACCCGGGCATCCCTAACTGCACCAGGAGTCGTATCGACTCGAAAAAGGTGAGAAAAAGATCTAAAAAAACTTAGTCAAAAAAGACTAGGGGTACCGCTCTCTCCGGATCTGCGCTTGCTGGCGCGGAAAAAGAAAGAACTGACGTCAGCGCGCGTGGGCGGCGTCCAAGTAGCACCCGCGACGTCTTCTCGGCGACTACGACGCCAACGACGGACGTGGAGCCGCACGACGCTCCTACCGACGCGCAGGGGTACTGCTGACGAAAACTTTCCGGATCCAGTCTGACGCCTGGGGCTATTCTAAGGTAAGGAATCTATCACTATGTGTTTCTTTCAGATAAGCCTATTCAATTCAATGTACTGCTCCAAAAAGTTTGTAAGTGTTAAGTTTTGAAATCTGAAAATATTCTTTAAAAATCGCACGAATAACCAAAACGTATTTACTTACCTGTTTGCAGGAAATGTCCCAGTGCTGAATCTAGGTATCCAGCACTGAGTTAGAAAAGTAACGTAAAAAGTAACTTACCTGTAATTTACTGAAAAAGCCTATTCATTTCAATGTACTGTATTTGTTAAGTGTTGCATACTACTGCTCCCCTGTAATTCAAACAAAGTACAATTTCTATTGCATTTTCAAACTGTTCGACATTCAGTAACTTACTACTGTAAAGTATTTTATGCTTACCTGTGCCAGGCTTGCTTGGTTCTAAAATAAAACAGTACATTTTTTATACAAAAACAATTGGCCTAGAGTTCAGTTCTTGAGTGTGTGAATTAATTTGCTGACTGAGTGTGTACATCAAATGCTTAACACTGTCCTCTGATACTGCCTTACTGCTCGACCAAGCTACCACTATTAGAGAGTAAGGTTCTATCTAACTTTAACCTCTGCCTACCTCTGGAGTCACCTGGACCCTATACACACTATACCTCATTTTGGTGTAGTATATATAGAGCCAGTTTCTTACACCTGCCTGAAAATGAGTCCGGGAATAAGAACAACTTGGATCTATAGGTTCCTTGCCAGGAACCAGTGCCAAAAAGCTTGAGGCTCCAGAGATAGAACTCTGGTACTGGCCTGATTGTTGAGACAGTGCATTGTAGTTGTGTTGTCTGTCTGGATCAGATGTAGGGTCATTGTTAAGGAAGGAAATAAGCATCCAGTACCAGATGGACTGGACTGTCTTCAATTCTAGAACATTCATATGATAGAGCTGCTGTTTCTCTGACAAAAACCCTTGTACTGTCAGATCTTGTAAATGGGTTCCTAGCCAATCAGGCAACACTTAACAACGGTCTGAGTCGGAGGGTCCTGAAGAAAAAGAATTTAATTGAAGGGATTGGTTTTCTTGCACTACCACTTGGGAGATTCTTTGGTATGGACAGACAATTTCAATCTCGGTTCCCAACGGTCTCTCCACTGAGATCACTGATCTTCAAAACACTGAAGAGATATCATGTGAAGGCTTACATTCGATACCAGGCCATTGACCCCAGGAGGGGTGAGATTTGATGTGCAGTAGAAATTGAAGTATTCAAAACGTAAATGCATTTTTGGAAAATGATAGAAACTCTCTCCCACAAATACACTTTTCCTTGCTCTGTACTTAAATCTGCTCCCAGGTACTCAAGAATTTGTACACAAGTTAACGCAGATTTCTTGTACTTGATGCAAAGGCCTAGGCAAAGTAATAACTTGTTGAAATCTTGATGTACCTTTTCTGCAGAGTGGCCAATTATCAACCAAAGGTTGAGGTAAGAGTAGATGAAAATAATTTGCTTACAAAGATGAGCTACCACTTCACGCACTTCGAAAACATTCTTGGAGTCTAATACAAGCCAGGGGGAAGGACTTTGTGCTTGTAATGAGCCCTGCCCACTGTGAACCTTAGGAATCTTCTGTGCTTCTTCATCACAGGAATGCGGAAACTTGCAGATCCACAAAGCATATCTGGTCTCCTTTCATGTTTGAGGCTATAGCTGGTGCAGAGAGAACATTCTGAACTTTTGTTTATTAATCCATCTGTTGGTTCACCGCAGGCCAAAATCAGACTGAAAGTTAATTTAAAGCCTTTTTGAGGCCCAAAAATTAGCCATTTTCTTATGATAGAGAGGAACTGCCTGTATTGCACATTTTTGAAGAAGAGATGCAACTGCCATTCTTAAAAACTGCAGCTGATTGTTTTGGTGCAGACTTTGGGGGGGGATTGATGGAAACATGGATTGCAATTGAAGGGTGTACCTTTATATAATTTGTAGGACCCATCTGTCGATTGTTATCATTTGTCACCCTCCTAGATGATTTGAAACACTTCATCACACCGGAGTGGTCAACAGGCCAGAGGAAGTGGCCTAGTCATTTGGACTGAGAACAGGATTTACCAGAGGGGTGCTGCTTTGGGTGTTGCTGACCTTTACCTCTGCTAGGTGTTCTTTGGTTTGAAGGCTGATGTTGCCCATGTGATTGCAGTAGGACAAGTGAAGGATTTCAACCATCTGACTATTTTAGAAAGCCCACTGCTTTCAAGAATTCAGGCTTTTTTTTCATTCTCTGTCCGGAGACACTGGTGTCTCTGCGGGAGAAGCGGGTTTCTTTCTGACCACTGAGACTGTGACAGAGTCCTGTTAGGCTCCTGCTTTAACTATACCAGGTCTATACTTCTTTAAATGTATTGGGGTTGCCATTTTTGCTGAGGCTGGAGAAAGGAATTTTTTGTTGACATGTTCCACAAACACAGGAACCAAATCCAAAAGTGACTTTGGAGAAGATCTAGATTGCAATGTCTCTATGGTGACGGATACAGTGGATCGAGGAAGTTCCACTTGTATACTAAGAGTTAGTGCCCCTCTCAGAAGCACATCATGAAAGCTGCGATGTCATCAATGAATGAAGGTCTTGCACCAGTGGAGTAGGTCTGTGAGATGAATAGGAAGAGTCACTAGAACGATGTCTCGAAGTGGAAGGAGTAGCAAACCTTATTTTATGCTTCCTAGGTTATGATGGGGGAGAAGCAGCTAGCCTATTAGAAGGAGCAACGGGCAATGAAGGACGCACTTGTATCAGTAGCATCCTCTGAATAGGTGGCAGAGGTTCTCTTCCGTACCATAACTGACTTTGGTGAAAGGTCTAAAGGAGCAAGAGGTAGCTGAAATGAATCTTCTAAAGGCGTAATTAATATTGAAAGAGTCAATGGCAAAGGAGATACAGGTGCAAGAAAAAAGGCATCCAGAATGTGAACCTGAGAATTCAGACTAAGTTGATTCTCTTGATCTCGAACGGAGTACTTGCCTGGTGGAACTAGTCCTCTCAGCATAGACGTCGTACCTGCAGCTGAGCTGGTTTTCGACACCGAACATGTGCATCAATGTCGACTAGTGGTATCAGGAGTGGAGGAAGTGTCTGGAGCAGTGATGATGATGTCGCTTTCTCTCCCTGGATCTCTTGACAGTCATTTTTTTGAGAATGAACACACTCTGTAGAGGGGAAACCCTCCCTTGCCAGCTTACAATGTTTCGTTCCCACCGCCTCTGCTGAGGTCCTCCAGCTTCCATCAAACAAATCCCCCCTCCCCCCCAGTTCTTTTTTGTTATCTTTTGACCTAACTCATTCCTTGACTGAATGAGAGGAGGGTAGACAGAAATTAAACAGAACGTAGGCAAGAGGCCAGCTGTTCCTCCACAGGAGGGACACTTCATACAGTGAAGGTATTTGTGCATAACCCTTAAAGACTGAAGGGAAAAAATAAAGAAGGTGAAAGATTCAGACAAGTATAAAAAGTTGAATGAAGATGGAAGAAATTTTAAGAGTAAACTGGTGGCCGCCGGTACAGATGGCTGCTGGATTCAGGAGGCCCGAGGAGGAGAAGTACCAGCTCTCGGCAGTCTTTAACCACCACCATGCCCAGGTGACTCATTAAGCCAAAGTAGATGACCGGGGGACGATCATGAGCCCTTCGGCCAAACTCCTGCATCCGACAACATCGAAGCAGTCCGACCTGACTACGACTGGCCCGCCATAAAGTGAAGCTGGCAGGACCTGAAGAGCCGCGACCTTGCCCGGCACTCCTCCTATCAACCGTCAGCTTTGTTGGACCACGCGGCCATGCCAACATGCCTGGGAGCATTCACGGTGTTCCCCTGCCCGAGCTGCAAGGTGTGATACCGAGGCCAGCACACCACCTGCTGCCAACTGCCACTGCTGGATCCTGCGGCCCTTTCAACGGCTCAGAAGGCATCTGTGCCATATTCTGCCCACCCGCCCCAAGAACAGAAGCACCAGTGGGCAGTCCTCTACCTGCAGGGAGAATCACTAGTACGTTTTTGGGACTACTTGGCTTCCTCTAAGAAATTTTGTAATTTGGGAAAGGAGAGAGGTAGCCATTCAATGGTGCCTGTTTACAAAGCAATACTTTTACGTCCAGAAAATTATACAATCCTGACTCATTCAGACCAATGATGCTTTGCAGGTTGGTGAAAGGTCACAGATCATTTTTGGTACCCAAGTGTTGAGTTACCAAACTAACATATTAACGCACAAGTTACTACTTGTGTAACGATATATCTGTAAGAGACATTAGTTAGTGATAGATTCCTTACCTTAGAATATCCCCAGGCGTCAGACTGGATCCGGAAAGTTTTTCGTTAGCAGTACCTCTGCGCGTCAGTAGGTGGCGTCGTGCGGCTCCGCGTCCATCGCTGGCGTTGTAAGCGCCGAGATGACGTCACGGAGACTACATAGGCGCCACCCATGCGCGCTGACGTCAGTTCTGTACACGACTTTCCGCGCCAGGAACACAGAGCCATTGGTGCCATGAAACTAGGGCCCTGAAAGGGATGACCTTAACCCTAGAAATCAGTTCGCAGAACGGGGAGGATGGGTGGGGCGGTAAGGAATCTATCACTAACTAATGTCTCTTACAGATATATCGTTGCACAAGTAGTAACTTGTGCATCTGAAAGAGACACGTTAGTGATAGATTCCTTACCTTAGAATAGATACCCCAGCAATACCAACCCCGGTGGAGGGTCTGCGAATGGATTACACCAGAAAGTCACGGAGAACAGAACGGCCAAAGAAGCCGTCTCTCCGGACCCGACTGTCAAGGCAGTAATGCTTGGTAAACGTGTGCAGCGAGGCCCACGTAGCTGCCTGACAAATATCCTGCAAGGGGACGCTGCGTCCCAAGGCAGTAGTGGCTGCTGTCGCCCTGGTAGAATGGGCACGCAGCCCCACAGGAGGCTCCTTCTTAGCCAACGAGTAACAGGCTTTGATGCAGAGAACGACCCACCGAGAGATGGTCCATTTGTGCACAGCCCGATCTTTTTTGGCGCCCTTGTAGCCAACAAAGAGCTGGTCCTCCACCCGGAACTGTCGAGTGCGCTCCAGGTAGAACGAGAGCGCACGTTTTGGGTCCAGACGGTGGAGCCGCTCTTCCTCTTTTGAAGGATGCGGAGGCGGAAAGAAGGTGGGCAAAGTGATGGTCTGCCCGATGTGGAAGGGCGTGACAACCTTTGGCAAGAAAGAAGGACGGGTCCTTAAAACCACCTTGTCCGGATGAACAGAAGGGAAAGGAGGTTTGGAAGAAAGAGCCTGGAGCTCACTCACTCTTCTGGCAGAGGTGATAGCTACCAGGAAAGCCGTCTTGAGAGTGAGAAGACGCAAAGGACAGGTATGAAGGGGCTCGAAGGGAGCGCACATCAGATATGTCAAGACAAGATTTAAATCCCATTGAGGCATAATGAACGGCACGGGAGGAAACGTGTGCGTAATGCCTTTCAGGAAACGGTTAACAACCGGAGATTTAAACAAGGAAGGCTGATCTGGAGGCCTGAGAAAGGCGGAGATGGCCGAAAGATAACCTTTGATAGTGCCCAGAGCAGAGCCCTGCCGGCCAAAGAAAGAAGGAATAGAAGGACTTCGGAAAGAGGGGCAGAAAGGGATCCACAGCCTTAGCTGTGCACCATGCACAAACTTGTTCCACCTGCAGGCGTATACCGATTTAGTGGAGGGACGCCGGGCTGCCAGAATGACATCACAGACTTCGGGAGGAAGATCGAAAGCTGTCAACTGTCGCCGCTCAATCTCCACGCATGGAGGTGGAGGCTGGACAGGTTCGGGTGGAGGACCGTCCCCTGCTGCTGCGACAGAAGATCCTCCCGAAGAGGCAGACGGATGGGGGATCGAGCGCCATGTCGAGTAGCTCGGGACACCAGTATCTTCGTGCCCAATCCGGAGCCACAAGAATGACTTGGGCCCGGTCGCGCCGAATCTTCTTCAGCACTCTGGGCAGAAGCGGTATAGGCGGAAAGGCGTACAACAGACCGCAACTCCACTCGCGACGAAAAGTGTCGCCGAGCGAGTGCCGCCTTGGAAATTCCAACGCGCAGAACTGATGACATTGCGCGTTCTCTTCGGTGGCGAATAGATCTAACCAAGGCTCTCCCCACTGCAGAAAGAGACCTTGCGCCACGTCCGAGTTCAGACGCCATTCTTGATCCATCAAGCACCGGCGGCTGAGTTCGTCCGCCCTGGCGTTCAGAGAACCTGCCACGTGTTGAACCACCAAGGTAATGCCTTGACATTCCAGCCAAGTCCAGAGGCGCAGAGCCTCCTGACATAGGGTCCACGACCCCACCCCGCCCTGCTTGTTGCAATACCACATGGCGGTGGTGTTGTCCGTGAACACCTGCACTACACTTACCCGGACAGAGGGAAGGAATGCCTTCAGTGCAAGTCGCATCGCCCGCAGCTCCAAAAGATTGATATGGAGCCGGGACTCCGCCGGAGACCAGAGGCCTCTGATCTCCGCCTCTCCCAAGTGGCCACCCCATCCCAAGAGGGACGCATCCGTCACCACTGTGTGCTCCGGTTGGGGAAGGGAGAGGGATCTGCCATTGACCCAATCGCGATTCGTGAGCCACCACTGCAATTGCCGTGCAGTGCCGTCCGAGATCTGGACATGATCGGACAGGTTGCCCTGATGCTGTGCCCACTGGAACTTCAGGTCCCACTGCAGAGCCCGCATATGCCATCTGGCATGTTGCACCAGCAGGATGCAGGATGGCATCAGGCCCAGGAGCCGGAGGGTCATCCTGACTGAAACCCGGGAGAGAGGCTGAAAGATCGGAATCATAGCCTTAATATCCTGGACTCGCTGCTCGGGAGGATAAACCCGAAACAGCGTCGAATCCAGAACCGCTCCGATGAAGGGGAGCTTCTGAGAGGGACTCAGGTGCGACTTCGGCACGTTGATGGAGAACCCCAGCAAATGCAGGAGGTCGGCCTTAGTCTGAAGGTGGGGGACGATTGCCTGGGGCGAGCCCGCCTTCAACAACCAGTCGTCGAGGTAGGGGAAGACTGACACCCCTGACCTGCGCAGATGAGCTGTGACCACCGTCATCACCTTCGTGAATACCCGAGGGGCGCTTGTAAGGCCGAAGGGGAGCACGGCAAACTGAAAATGCTCCTGGCCTACCGTGAACCTCAGGGAACGCCGGTGGGCCGGTAGGACGGGGATGTGAAAATAGGCGTCCTGCAAGTCCAACGCTACCATCCAGTCTCCAGGGTCGAGGGCAGCCAAGACCTGAGCCAGAGTCAACATCTTGAACTTGAAGCGATTGACGTTCCTGAGGTCCAAGATGGGGCGCAAGCCCCCCTTGTCCTTCTTGGGGACCAGAAAGTAGTGGGAATAACAACCACTCCCTACTTCTGGCCCAGGAACACACTTTATGGCCCCCTTGGCCATGAGGGCCGTGACTTCCTGCAGGAGAAGTGCCAAGTGGTCCCCCGACATGCGGTGGAACTGAGGTGGCATGGCTGGAGGGGGGGACCGAAAGGGAAGGGCGCAACCCTTGCGGATGATCTGCAACACCCACTTGTCCGATGTGATAGCGTGCCAGTGGGGGAGATGATGGCGGATTCTGCCACCCACTGGCGTCGGGTGCCCCCCAAAGCTCGGATTAGGAAGGTTTGGAGGCAGAAGCAGCGGGGGCGGAGGTGGACTGACCCCCACGCTGATTCCCAGACCCGCCCCTGCGGAAACCGCGTCCGCGTTGAGGCTGGTTCTGCACAGGTTTGCTGAAGGAACGTGCCTGGGCGCCCTTTCCGTGGCCACGAAAGGAACGAAAACCAGGAGTGGCTGGGCTTTTCGTGGAAAGACCTAAGGACTTGGCCGTGATCCGCGAGTCCTTAAAACGCTCCAGCGCACTGTCGGCCTTATCGCCAAACAGGCGAGTGCCATCAAAGGGCATGTCCATGAGCGAGCTTTGGACATCTGGCGAGAACCCGGTAGATCTCAACCAGGCGTGGCGACGAAGCTCCACAGTCGTAGAAATCGCTCTACCTAGTGAGTCCGCGGTGTCCAAACCACACCGAATGGCGAACTTAGCCGCATCTTTACCCTCGGCAACAGCTTGGGACAGCACAGCTTGGGTCTCTTCAGGACACTGAGGCAACACCTGTGCAACTGTATCCCACACCGCGTGGGAATAGCGGCCCAATAGGCAAGCGGTGTTCACCGACCGCAGCCCCAAGCTGGCCAAAGAGACCAACCGCTTGCCAAACTGCTCCAGCCTCTTGGAGTCCTTATCCGGCGGAGCCGTGGGGAAGGCACTCTGGGACGTCGAAGCTTGGATGACCAGGCTCTCAGGCATAGGATGAGTGGTCAGAAAGGCAGGGTCACCGGGCGCCGGGCGATGACGCCTGGCGACGTTCTTATCCACATGGGCCCCTGTGGCTGGTCGCGACCAAGTGCCCAGCAAGACGTCAGAGAGGGCGTCATTAAATGGCAGCAGGGGCTCCGACGAAGTGGACGCCGTCTGGAGCACCTCAGTGAGGAGGTTAGTTTTGAGGGCCACCGTAGGGAGATCAAGGTTGAGAACCTCAGCTGCCCGACGGAGCACCATCGTTTAGGAGGCGCCCTCCTCCATGGTAGGCGGGGGAAGAGGCAAACCCCGGGTCAGAGGAGATGTCGAGGTCGCCGGCATCCTCCAAATCGTCCGCCCAGTCCTGCTCAGTAACACTGACGAGCAAGAGGGTCCTCGGACCCCTCCCAGTCGTCCTCCACCTCCGCCGCATGTGGCACAGACCGCGGCGGCAGGGCAGGAGCTGGAGAAGGAACAAACGGCATCGGGAACGGCGCTGAGAACGGCGCCGGCCGGGGCCGGGCCGGCGCCGTGTCCCAATGCGGATCCCAGGTAGGAGCAAAATGGTCCTGGAACCTGGGCAAGGGCGAGACAAATGGCACCCACTGCGGCGCAGGAGGCGGAGCCGAGGGTGGCACTGGGGCCGGAAGCGATGGACCTTGTGGCGCCGTGGCCGGAGCAGACGGCGCAAGATCCTGTGGCGCCGAAGCTGGATCCGCCGGCGGCCCAACAGGATCCTAACACGGGACCGCGGGACCCGAGGGCGCGCCGGCGGGAGCCCGAGGCCTAAAAAGGCGGTCCATGGTAGCAAGAAACTCTTGCACCTGTGCGGGAGTCGCAGACGGACCCGGGTAAGGTGGGTAGGCCACGGGACTCTCGAGCTCCGAAGGAGCCGCAGGGGCAAAGCCCCTGTCCCCCTCGTCCGCATCCGGGGACCGACGGGGGGACGTCGGAGAGCAAACACGCTTCTTCGACTTTTTTTTGTGTCGTCTCTTACCCGAATCCGAGGGTGAAGACTTGGAGCCCGAGGAGCGATGACTGTGGCCCCGCGAGCGTTCCCTGGAACGGCCCCTGGACCGGGAACGGCGCTGGGACGAGTGCCGGACCTCCAGCAGCTTCCGGTGCTGCTCCCTCAAGGCCTTCGGGGCCATGGCCTGACAGTCCAGACAGGACTGGGAGTCGTGGTCGGTCTCCAGGCAGTAGAGGCAGACATTGTGGGGGTCCGCAACCGACATATTGCGACGGCAGGCCCCACAAGACTTAAATCCAGGCATCCCTACATGCACCAAGGAAACCAAAGCTTACAGGAGACAAAAGTCTCAAAAAGGGTAGTCAAAAAGTGACTAAGGTACGTGCTCTAACCGGATCTGCGCTTACTGGCGCGGAAAAAGAAAGAACTGACGTCAGCGCGCATGGGTGGCGCCTAAGTAGTCTCCGTGACGTCATCTCGGCGCTTACAACGCCAGCGACGGACGCGGAGCCGCACGACGCCACCTACTGACGCGCAGAGGTACTGCTAACGAAAAACTTTCCGGATCCAGTCTGACGCCTGGGGATATTCTAAGGTAAGGAATCTATCACTAACGTGTCTCTTTCAGATAGCACTGTTTAAAAATAAATGTGCCGGGGCAAGTTTCTCTGCTGTAGAGAACTATTGAGAGAAGTTGCTGCAGTAACATCAAATTTATATGTCACTTTCTACATTTGGAAGGACTGCAAGGTATAAAGCATTGGAACAAGGTGCCTTTGTTATAGATATGCTGAACAGATCTGACACTTCAGAGAGTTAGAGTGGGGACACACAAGTCTGGCCGCCGTTGCAGGTGGCCGCCTAACCCTGGTGCTCCGCTGCATCTCCAACTGCCATTGCTGGGATTCTGCAGCACTTCCGACGGCCTTGCAGTTATTCCAATGGGACGGGGAGCACACACAGCATATTTGTCAAGCACCCCTCCAACCACCTGCAGCCATCACTGGAGCCCGCGGCCATTCCATCGGACCTGGGCACATCTACACCATACTCTGCCCCGCCCGCTCAAAGGACCAGTGGACCTCATATTGCGGGAGCATGGGTTGCATGGGGGCCTGGATGCGCAGACTTTATTGACCTTTGGGCTGCTTGCCATTGTCGGTGTACTGGGCTGATCCTGACCACGCTGGAGGGGCTGTGGCACATGCGGCCTATCAGCCACTGTCTTCTTCACATCTGAACTAGGCAAGCCGCTTCAGAGCCCCGCCTAATCCTATTTCACTAGGAACCTTCGGCCCCCGGAGCTGACCACTTTGCAGTAGTGTGTGAGCCTTCACATTTCCCTTGCTTTGGAGTCACAGCCCCTTCCATGTCCCCCCTCTAGCCAGATAGAGGGTGCCACACTTGGATTGTCAACTGACCCTCAACCACTGCTGGGTCCTACTACATCCGCAATGGCCTCTGGAAAAATGACAGCAGCTGCTGCTCACAGAAGTGGTCTCCCAACCCAAACTACCACCTTCCCGCTCATCGAGCCACTCGGAAACCACCATGGACCTGATACTCAAGGAAGTAACGGCAGTAGGGCACCGGCTGGGAGCCCTGGACGTGAAGATGACCGATTTCATGACGGAGACTAAGTCGAACTGTGCTGAGATCTCTGCTTTTCATGACAAAGTGGAGGGTCTGGGCCACCACTTAACCTCTCTCGAAGCTAGAGTGGAACACCTCCCAAACAGAGACCAGGCATTGTAGGTCCTACGTGATCGAATCACTGACCTCGAGGACCGCAGCCGTAGGGACAATGTCCGCTTCTTTGGCATCCCAGAGAAGGTGGAGGGCTCTGTCAGGGGCTTTCTCCGCGACTTCCTCCCTACCCTCACAGTGATCACTTTTTCACCCCAACAGTAAATGCAGAGGGCTCACAGAATCCGACCACACAGGACGCTTGCATCCGGGAGAGAAAGATCCATCATAGCCTGCTTCTTCCGGCACAAACAAGCACAGAAGATCCAGACTGCAGTGCAGGCGCATGGGCCCTATGATTTTGAAGGTCACAAGATTCAAATCCCTGCTGATTTCTCCAGGTAGAAGAATGACAGGCGCAGAACCTTCCTCGCTCTTCGTCTGCAGCTCCGGAAGTGGGACATCAAGTTTGGCCTCTTTGAACCGGTGTGGGTAACGTTTGATGGCAAAGAACTTCTACGATCCGGAAGCGCTCCGAACCTTCCTGGATGGGCTACATGAGAGCACCATGGACACTTATCCATGACCTCCTGGCCTCACACTGGATCACTTGTCCTTGGAGAGCATGGAAACGTGGCCCGGTGCACCCCGGCACAAGGGCAAAGCACACTGTATGCAGAGTGGCAGGGAGAAGGCACTCAAGGCAGTAGTGGAGCATACACAGGTCAGTGGTCGCGAGACATGATGCCAACCACACAGTGGTGGACACTTGGACTACCCTGGGCCTGCCGGCTGATGTATAGCATGTCTTTCTATTGTTACTGTTGGCTTGCTCTGTTTACTGTTAATACTGCTACTGTTATGGCCTGCCTGTTAGCAGCGACAGCCCCGCCTTCACACCATCCTGTGCGCCCCGCTGCTGCACGCAACCCAGCGATCCTTCTCCCTCTTCCACCTCACACCTTGTGTCTGCCCCCACTCATCGGTACCTCTCTTCCTCTACCATTTCCGGGGATTCCCCTGGCCTGATCTGGTGATCTGGCCCCCTTAATTATTAGTTAGCATAATTAATTATCTGCTTAAGTCCAGCTCAGTATTCCCCCCTCCCCCTGCCTGGCATCCCTCCTAGCATCCCTCTCCAGACCCTTCTCCGGAACGCTCATCCCTCACTCGCCTCTCAGCCAATCTGTCCTACCCTGGGGCCTTCCATGCCCAGTGACTCCTCCGGTCTTGACCCGCTGACTACAGTTTTTTTCTTTCCGTGCTACCTTAAGCTATTGCAAGTGAATTTTATTGCAGTTTTGTTTGTTGAAAGTGTTTTCAACACTTGGTTTTCTCCCTCTCTATGCCTTCCATTCCCCCCTCCCCTCCCTCGTTTTACCTTTCTCACTTTCTTCTCTCTCTGCTCACTGCCCCTCTCTCCTTATTCCCCCCCACCCCACTTCATGACAGCCTTCTCCTTGACTGCCTTGAAGGGAAATCCCCTTTCACGGTACCAGCTCCTAACAAGCTTCCCCCGAGGGGCCTGACAGATCACACCGCCCAACCCATGCATGCTCCCCACCCTCCTCCCTTAGGGTCGAACCCCTGATGGCTTCACGATCCAACCTCAAGGTCATCTCTTGGAATGTTAATGGTCTTACACATTATATTAAACACAAGTAAGTCCTTACATACCTTAATTCCAAACATGCCTACATAGCCCTTCTCCAGGAAATGCACATCACAGAGTCAGAGGCGGAGAAGCTCCGGCGAGATTGGGGGAGGGCACCCGGGGGCAGCGGATAACCCTGAGACCCCCAGAAAACGAGGAGTGGCCATCTTGATCCGCAGAACCCTGCCCCACACCGTACTCAAATCCTGCGGTTGACCTAGAAGGTCACTATGCATTTGCCAAACTGAAGATAGGCAGAAGGGTACTGTGTGTTGGCTCAGTCTATGCGCAGACGGGTGCAAGGCATTCCTTCCTCCTCCAACTCACCCAGGTCCTGACAGAAATCGCTGCCATGCATCTCCTGATAGCAGGCGACTAGAACTTGGCCTGGGATGCGATTCTGGATTGTACGGTGTCTATAGATGTGGCCAATAATGCACACCGGGCCCTCCTCGAGGGACATTAAAATGACCATAGGCTCCTGGACGTGTGCCACTTACTGTATACGGCGGACCGGGAATATACTTATCTGTCCTCAGTACATGGTATGCAGTCGCGCCTAGACTCTTTCCTTGTGGCCCAACCGTTACTTCCCCTCGTATGTGAGACCTCCATTCTGGAAGGCGCTCTCTGACCACTCCTCGATCAGCCTGTTGCTGATATCGGCCTGATCCAGCCGGTTCGGAAGCCCTGGCACCTCAACCTGTCCCGCTATATCCATCCCGCAGGCAAAGAACAACTCAAAACCCAAATCAAGACCTATCGGGAGTTAAACCAAGGCTTGGTCGCCTCGGCTCTGATGCTATGGTTGGCGACGAAGGCCACTATCAGGAGTCAGCTGATGAGGGATGCAGCCTTGTCCAACAGGCAACGGGTAGAGCAGCAGACTGCACTAGAAGGTGATATAGCCTGCCTCATGCGCACCTATATGGCCCACCCCTCGGATACTACTTGGCGCAGCCTGGAAAAAGCATGCATGGACCTCAACACCCTCTTCACCTCCAGGGCCGAATATGCACTTCAAAAGAGGAGGCACCGACATTACAAGCAGGGGGAGAAGGCGGGCAGACTCCTTGCAGCGCAGCTGAGGAAAAGAGAGGCGGGTATGGCTATATCAGCCATTACGTCAGATTCCGGGACCCTGTTCACCAGGCCTCCAGAAATAGCAGACATGTTTGCCTCCTACTACAAGGTCCTGTGCTTCCCGGAGGTGACTCCGGAGGTGGCGCAGGCCACCACCTTCCTGGACATAGACCATGGATATGGCGACCCCACTATCGAGTCGGCTGCTTCTCCTGCACGACCTGGCGGACCTCTCCAAGTTAACACACCATGCTCACCGCCTACTTACCAGTGCCCTCACAACTGGAAGGATCCGAATCCTACGTCATAGGCATTCTCCGCAAGTCCAACCCAGAGGAATGGCTTGCGGCCATGTTCAAGACTGACTCTTATGAGAAGGTGATCTATAACCTGAAGGATAGGGCTGATGAGTTCCTCCTTATTTGGTCTCCCTTTCTAGGGGAAAACTGACCCCCTTAGCGATCTGCCCTGCCATCATCTGCCTTGCCTCCTCCTTCTTTCTCTCTTTCTCCCTCCCCTCTACCTCTCTCCAACCCCACCCCTTCTCCATCAGTTTTTTTTTTATTCCTGGTTACACTGGCTCTGTCTACCTTCCCCACCTTTCTTTTTTGTCGGGTTCACATGTATCATATTTGACAGCTGTATCATTCTCCGGTATTTTTGCCGATTGTATTTAGTTTTGCTCCCCTTGATTTCTGGGATTCCAATAAACTAATTTCAACAGAAAAAAAGAGCAAATTGGCAAAACATTGGTAAAACAACACGGAGGTGTTCTATGATCCACTCAGCAAACACCAGTAAAAAGAATTGAGGCTGTGAGGCACACTGCCAATAAAGTGCATGTTCGGAGATGGAACCTGCTGGCTCCAAAAAGGACCAGAGCATGTTTTTCAACCTTGTACATTTTTTACCGGACAGGTCCCTTTCCCTTAATTTTTCTCTCTGCCATATAGGGATGTAGCGGTTGATCCTAGGGTGATAGCAACGGTTTCAGCCAGGTGCTGCAATGTTGTCTTTGTATCGCATAAAAATGGGAATCTGAAGAAAGATTTTTTTTTTTTTTTTTTTTTAAACTGACCAGATTATACTAAGGAGGTGACATCTCATCTATGAATGATGCAGGGTCTACCTCCAGTTGAAGACATATGAGATGATTGACTGATGAAAACCAGTGTTCCACACACTGCACACTGGTAGGAATTTTGTACATTAATGACCATCAGTAAGGATACTACGAAGCACACATTTATGATACTACGAAGCAGAACGATACAAGTTTACTTTTTTATTTCAATTGTTGACCTTCAGAGGATTGCGCTGTGGCGATCAGTTAGTCGGAAATCTTTTTGAATGCAGATAGGAGGAATATTACTTTCCCCTACAACATAGCTCAAATATTTGAGACGGAGACAGCACTGTTCAATGCCCAAATTATGACATCTACTACTAAGTCAATTATCCACTTACCTCTAAATTTAGCTATTTTTGCTGTATTCAACTAACTCAAATGGGCAAAGAGGACCCCTTGCCTTCTTATATTAATATTAACCATTTCAACCTTCTCAATGCTGGTATACTATGAGTTTTTTATTGATAGCAAGTATTCTGATCTTGATTGACGGGTTACGCGAGGAAGAAAATGCTGCATACCTGTTGATCTGGTTCTGCATCGTAGGAATCTTCACTGAGGGAATAAATGCTAGAATAATTCCCTGCTGCCAGCTCGGATCTCAGACCGAACACACACACACACAGCCCTGCTAAGTTCCCCGTTTCAGGGGTTAGATTTATGCATTTTAGTGCTGGTATCCGCATTACCGCACTAAAATGCATTATTCATGCAATTATAGCGACCCAGGGACCACCCCAAAGCATGCTCTACAAGGGGAGGCCGAAACACATTTAAAGCAGCGAGCGGGCTGTTCTCATAGCAGTGGCCGCCTCAATTTTAATTTACTCATTTTCACTTGATTGTATTTATTTATGCACCACGCAGCGGGCCGGGAAACTAATTATCTCCCATTTACAAGGCAGTTGAAGTTGAGACGCCCAACAGAGAGAGTGTACCTCGTGGTCTCTGTCATTGGAGGAGCGCGTGCTGAAAAGAAACAATCCGGACCTGCTGTCAGAGACTGGCGCCTTGCGTGGATCCAAGAACAGGACACTGCATGTTGCTTTCCAAATTCTTGCAAGGTACAGGCCGCACTGTGTCCATGCAAGGTCTGATGGGCCGGCACACCAAAAAGGGAGCAATTTGGTATTTTTGGTTGTGCCAGCCCCTGCCAGAGTGGCCCCTTGTCCAAGAAGGAACAGCGGAAGAGTTCGCGCTCACTAGTAATAAGGCTGGCAGGATGCTTTGGAAAGTCCTGCCAGGCTCCGGCCTGTCCACCACAGCAGCCCCTCACCTCCAGGCAGATTGCGGTCTCCCGGCCACCATGGCCAAATTGGAAATTTTCACTTGCCCTCCTAGTGGGGGTGTGGATCACATTCTTGTTGAACTATGGCAGGATGCTTCAGAAAGTCTGCTTGACTCAGCAGCTCCCCCTCACGCCCAGGCAGACTGCTCCCAATTGGACCCCAGCTCCTTTAACAATGACAGGGATTCCAGATCATCTCGATTTATAACAGTGTACAGAGTCCAAAGAGTTCATTATCTGGGCTGCTTACAGCTCCTTGGACACCAATACACCACCAGCAAAGATAATCAGGATTGAGGACACAGTCTGAAGTCGACACTTGTGAGTAATTGGGTATACCAGCACTTGTGATCAATCCTCAATTGGTGCGCATAGTCCCGTTTCTGTTGGCAGCTGGCCTCGAGGCAAAAAAGTCCTGTAATGAGAATGAGCTATTTTTGTTTAATTGTGAATTCAGTTACATGTCGGTTTGCAACTGTAGTAGTAAGTCTAATGGTCCTACAGTGGGCTGCATCAATGTCTGGTCAATCAATCCGGATTTATAAAGCGCAGCTAATCACCTGATAGGGTATCCAGGCGCGAGCAGGTCCCGGAGGCTTATTCAAACAGCCAGATCTTTAGGGCCATTCAGAATTCCAGAAGTGAGGTGATGGTCCGGAGGTACGTGGGGAAACTGCTCAAGGTCTTTGCTGCGATATGGGAGAAGGAGCGTCCTCCAATTCTGCTTCGGTAAATGTGGGGAGTATGGGAAAGTGAAAGAAGGGAGGTGGAGTGTAGTCTTCAACGAATGGTGAAAGTTCAAACAGTGGTTAATGTAGGCAGGACCCTGGTTGTGTAGGCCTTGGGTGCGTGGGTCAACAGCTTGAATTGGCATCTGCTTTGTATGGGGAGCCAGTGGAGTTGCCCGTGATTGGGTGTGATGTGGGTTTGTTGGGGAAGGCAGAGGATGAGTCTGGCTGTGGCGTTCTGTACTGTCTGAAGTCTCTGTAGGAGGGGTGCGGCGATTCTTACGTAGAGGGTGTTGCCGTAGTCCAGTTGGCTGGTGATGAGGGCTTGTATCACAGTGCGTCTAGGGTGTAGGGGTAGCTTCTTGAAGGTCTTACGTAGCTGTTGGTTTCAGTAGCATACGCAGAGAGGGGAAGCAGGCGGAGGAGACGGCGTTGATCTGTCATTTCATGGTGAGCTTTTTGTCAATGATGATTCTGAGGTTTCTGGCATGGTCAGAGGGAGTAGGTGCGGGTCCTAGGCTTGATGGCTACCAGGAGTCATTCAATGTGTTGTTGCCGTCTTGTCTGTTTTCAGCTGCAGGCAGTTGTTCTTCATCCAGTCGGCGACGTTAGTAATGCATCTGTGGAAGTTGGTTCTGGTGGTGGTGGGGTCCTCAGTCAGTGAGAGGAGGAGTTGGGTGTCGTCCGCGGAGGAAATTATGTTGAGACCGTGGGATCTGATGATGTTGGGCAGCAGGGTCATATGTCCGTTGAAGAGCGTGGGGCTGAGGGATGAGCCCTGGGATACACAGCAGGTGATCTCCTTGGGTTCAGAGGTGGGAGGTGGATCCTCTGGGTTCTTCTGGTGAGGAAGGAGGTGATCCATTTGAGCGCGCCCCCTTGGATTCCGATGTGGTGGAGTCTTTCGTTCAGCGAGTGGTGAGATAAGGTGTCGAAGGCTGCCGAGAGGTTGAGGAGGATCAAAGCTGCTGTTTTTCCTCTTTTGAGGAGGGTACGGATGTAGTCGGTGGCTCGGATCAGGGCAGTTTCGGTGCTGTGATTGCTGTGGAAACTGGATTGGAAGGCTTCAAGTAGCTGACTCTGCTCCAGGTATGTCATGAGTTGATTATTGATGATCTTTTCCAGTACTTGCGCTGGGAATGGGAGCAGGGAGATTGGCCAGTAGTTTTTGAGTTTGCTGGGGTCGGAGGGTCTTTTGAGTAGTGGTATGACTTGTGTTTCGAGGCAGAGTGAAATGTTGCAGTGGTGATAGAGGTGTTGAGTAGGGTGGTGAGTTCCTGGCCAATCCTTTGGTTTCCGATGTTGAAGATGTGGTGCGGGCATGGGTCTGTGGGAGCTTCTGAGTGGATGGATTTCATGGTGGAGGAGGTGTCCTGGGTGGAGAGGATGTTCCAGGTGGGCAGTGTGTGACTTGCGCCTGTTACGGTGGTGGCGTACCTGTTAAGGAAGTCCGTAGGTGTGGGTTGGGGTTCGAAGTTTCTGTATATGGTTAATATCTTGTCATGGAAGAAGTGGGCGAGTTTGTCGCACAGCTCCTGAGAGGGTGTGATGTTGTTTTCACTGGCAGCCGGGTTGGAGAATTCCTTAACAATGTTGAAAAGTTCCTTGGTGTTGTTGGTGCCGGTTTGAATACATGCAGCATGGGCTGTCTTCTTTGTTGCCCTCAGCAGGCAGTGGTAGCGGTTGAGGGAGGTCTTGAAAGCTGCCCTGTCAGAGGTGTCCTTGCTGGTGCGCCATCTCCTCTCCAGCTGTTTGCTGTTCTGAGTTCTTGGGTGTACTAGCCGGCCTTTTTGGAGGATTTTCTCTGGATGTTGCTCTTGATGGAGATGATGCTGTCTGCGCAATTGGTGATCTAGGCATTGAGGTTTTTCCCTTCCTGTTCGAGGCTGTTGGCGGTAGCGGGGTTGGAAGTGTTGAGGGCGTTCACCCAGCTGGTCTCTGAGATTTTGTTCCACCTCCTTTCGGGTGCACTGGTCGTCTTGGGGGTGGCGGTGCAGGTGTGGAGATGCTGAAGTGGACGATGGAGTGATCGGTGCGTGCAAGTTCTGAGATATGGCTGTATTTGACGTGGTTGTTGGGGGTGAAAATTGGGCCCAGCGTGTGTCCTGTGGTGTGTTTAGGGCCTTGGACGATCTGGGTCAATCAGAGGCTGCTCATACCGTCGAGGAGGTGTGTGGTGTTTTTGCCATTTGGGTCATCGATGTGGAAATTTAGGTCGCCAAGGAAGATGTAATCCTTGGAGTCTAAGGGTAGGGGTGCAATAAAGTCTGCAATGGTGTTGTGTAAGTTGTAGTATGGTCCTGGGGTCGGTGTGCGAGGGTGCCTCTGTTTGTCTTGTCTGTGTGGAGCTTGAAGTTGAGATGTTCCATGGGGGTGGTGGTGTATTTGGTGGTGGTACATTGTATAGTCTTTTTGTGGATCATGGCTATTCCTCCTCCTGGCTTGGCGGATGTGGGGTTGAGCCAGGTCTCAGTGAGAGACTATGTCGGGTACGAGGGTGGCGATGAGGTCCCATTATTCTGTGGAATGCTTGTATAGTGAGCGTGTGTTGAGAAGGGCTCATGCGAGTTGGTGTTTCTGTTCAGGTGGTATCTGTGGTGTGTTCGCAGTGGAGCTGGCCGGTGGGCTGGTGTGTGTACAGCGGCAGGTGAAGCGGCAGTGGGTGCAGGTGAAAGGTCCTACGGTGGAGACTGGGTCGGTGCGGTGGCAGTTAGCTGCAGCGTCTGGTGTCAAGGGTGTAGAGCTCAGCAATGGTATATCCTTGGGGGGGTGGAGAGGGAGGGCCAGGGATCGTAGCGCTGGGCATGGTCCAGGCGCGGATGGGCGCAGACGGGCTGTGGATGGGTGTATGGGTGTGTGAGTAGGTGTCTGAGGTGAATGAGTGCTTGTATGGGTCTGTAAGTGGGTGTTTGAGTGGTTGAGTAGGTGTGTTTATTTCCATATAGGTACCCTATATAGGCGCAGGTAACTTTGTAACCTTTCACCTATATTCTTCCCTACATTACACACATAACGGTTCTTGGGTATTGACCTTTTACCAAGATATGACACTGCATTCAGAACGCGGGTTTTTCCCTGATTCGATTCTCATACATTATGCATGAGGCTTTTTGGAAGCACAGCAGGACTAACAGTAGGATTACCATCTCCTGTATAATATCTCTGTATAAAGTTCAGGCCCAACGTCATCCTTTAGGCAGACACAGTAACACAGCAAGGTAGGACCCCTGGGGAGACCTATGGGTATATATACAGCACATCTTGCTTAGGAAGATAGAGGAGACCGAGACTTCCCGGCTGACACACGGACCAGAGACGCTTAGGTTCCTGCATTCAGACGCTCCAGCTCGCAGTGGTCTAACATCCCTCGCGGGGTGTCCAACTCGAGACCAGGACGGGGTCCCATATTCTCTCATTCTAAGGTAATGGGGTTGACTAGATCCTAGAGGGATTCTTGGCATATCACCTACACAGATGCTAGGTACATTTAGGTACATCTAGTTAGGGAGACATCGTAGGAGCATGCACTTTTTATCATGTGTTTTATGTACTTGTATATATTCATGATTACTGCAAGATGGTAGAACTATACCATCCCTTTACTTTCGTAGTACTGCTAATCATATATCTCTGCTACTGTCTAATGGTTGTTGCAGCTCATCTATTCTACACTAGAATAACAACTGTTCAATAAATACTTATTGAAAACGCCCAGCCTGTTTATTCTGTGTATCTCTCTGAGACAAACTAAGTAAGCACGAGTGACTGAGCGAAAGGTAGTATATTGTTTCCACGATTCTGAGGGATCAGGGTTGTCATGTTCTGAGGTTGCCAGAATCTATTCTCTACTTGGTAAGAGGAGATTATAGTGGCACTGTGAGCTAGCTAATACAGATAGGCTAACGTATCCAGTGGGGGTGCACGGAATCAGTCTGCCACCAGTCCCACAGTTTGTTAACCAAACGCGCAGATCCTGTATAGGTTATATAGGAACTACACGACATGGCGCCACCAATGTTGGTTGGGTACTAATTTAACAGTAGAATCGGAGTAGTTCAGTCGTGCTATTCTCAGAGACCCCTACTCACAAAACACCAGAGACATCTGGAGTGGGTGGGCACAAACTCCGCCACAGCTGAGTAGGCTACAAAATCCTATTTATTGGCTGTTGGTTAATCGAGCTTGAAGGACACAGTCTTCCTAAAATTGTGCATAACACCTTATCTTGGTTCCCTTGAAAAACTATTTTAGTGTTCTAGAAACAATGACTAACCAGGTCTTAGACCCACTGCAACAAGCACTGCCCCTCTCAGACGAGGAGGAAGATGCAAACGCAATACAAATTGCACCAAACTTTAGAAATACGGTCACCCTGAGACTGCTAGAACATGGTCTATCATCTAGGGGTGGCATAGTAGTTTTTGTGATTGAGGCACACGAATCAAACAGAACGGAGGTATTTTATTCGTGGGTTACATTCCCAGCAGCAAATGCAAGAACAAAAACATTTCACTCCTACACAGAAGGCGATGCACCAGCGGAATATTGTCCGTTCGAGGACATTGAGGTTCCGCTCACATACCAGGAACACTTATACTGGTTTAAAGGCGCCCTACCCCATATAAGAAGAAGAGTGAGACTCGGCCCGTTCGGAAGAGAAGGGGCCACATGGCCTATATTAGCGGCCTACACACCACATCTTGACATTGAAACAATGCCACCAGGAGACTTACTCACACAACACAAAGATTTAATTAAAATATACAGAAACTTCACGCAATTCGTCATGAGTACACTTACAGTCCAACCAGCGATAGTTGCAACTAATGGAACTCAAATTCAGGGTACAGCAACTAAAATTACACCACAAACATTACACACGGTAATGGGTAAAATGCCCACAAAACGTGAACAAATGCCATTCTGGGTAGCTCAGAAAATAACACAGCTAGAGGCAGTATTCCTGAATACTACCCCGTATGAAAAACACAGAATGCTAACAATCTGCTTGCCCATGGGGAAAGCACCACAAGTAGAGGATTGTACCACTTGGGATACAGTCTTTGCTGCGATTTATACCAGAACACATGGTATCCCGTCATTAGCAGTAGTACCAGACTTATTGAGACAAATACAAAATGAGTACGGAGCAGAGCCTGCTCTGAACTTCGGGATGAAGTTACTAGGTAACTATGCCCAGGTATCAGCCATAATATTATCTAATATTAAAGGGGAAGCAGCTTCAGTGGCTATCCGCCAACGCCTAAGGGAGTTCAGTACTTTAAAACAACAACACGAACTACAAGAAATAATTGAAACTGCATATGCAGAATTAGGCAGAGACAGTTTGGGTGGGAAAGCTTTAAAACCACAACTGATGGCCAGTCCTGAAAAGGACACTTCCAAGCAGATACCTACTTCTACAAAGAAGAAGTGGGACAATAAAATACAACAAAGCTTTAAAGGAAACAGATCTCAATCCAGAGGTAGATCTCCTCCACAGGAGCCCTCCGAAAAGGAGGTATAACCTAAGGAATAGGGATAACATTAGGAAACCTGACAGGTATCAGGATACTGATACACGTTCCTCTTGTTCCTTTCAGGGTTCATCGAAAAACTCAGAGAGGGAAGGACGGTCAGAAAGGCAAGAAGAGCGTACAAAGTCCAGAGACAAGCAGCACGCTCAAGATTACTCTTCTAAAAAAGAAAAACCAAAGCAAAAGCCACAGTTCAAAAAGAAGAAGGTTGCAGGTCTAAAGATCAGACATGCCCAGAATTCTGAGGACTCGACTACTGAACAGGGAATGGGCTCTGATGTTGCTCGACAGTGCAGCAGAAATAACAATAGCTCGCCAGAACCTGATGGAATTTCTGGTGACAGCGGACTTGAATGATTATATCACGGTAGAAACACCCGATACTAGGGTAAGTGTCCCACATAAAGTATATGAAATAACGCTCCAAATGGAGGGGGACAAATGTAGAACAGTAAGAGGTCTCTTTGGGAGAACCTGACGTTTGGCTATGATATTTTATTAGCTGAACAAGATTGGCCGCCAGCATTCGTCATGGATTGCCCTAAAGGAGAAACGGTAATTCTTCCAGCCTTCTCAGACCATATTCCCAGGCACTTACAACACACTTATGCGCAGGAGTGGGCGGTAGCCCAGGCTCCAGCATTATACAAAAACAATGTTGGATGGGATGAGGATTCAACCCACCACATAATTCCTTTAAAACGTACTCCAACTGCACAGAGGCAGTATCCAATAAAGCAAGAAGCTAAAAAACAGGTCAAGGAGATCTTAGATCAACTTGAGTACCAAGGGGTGATCGAAAATTGCACCTCATCAATGAACAATCCTTTGTTTCCGGTCATGAAACCTGACAATACATATAGTTTAGTTTTAGATTATAGACATTTAAACACTTGCACTAAGACATTTGCAGTTCAAAATGCACACAGTGCCGTATTAATGAATAACATAGTGCGGGAAAAATATAAAACACTTGATATCTCAAATGGATTTTTCTGCCAAAATATAGCGCCTGAAAGCAGGTATCTGACAGCCTTCTCAGCGCTGGGGACCCAAAGGCAATTTTGTCGACTCCCCCAAGGGTATAATAGCCCGGGGTTGTTTTTGGCCAGAGTAACTGAGTTACTTCAAAATTTGGATGAAGAGGCATTGTCCTATGTGGATGATATTTATCTAACGGACGATGACCTAGAGGAGCACTTGAACAGAGTGAATACCATCATTTTGGGATTTGCATCTGAGGGCTACAAATTCAACTTTAAAAATATCAAAAATTGCCCATCTCGGTGTCCTGTTTTTAGGATATGAGCTTTCAAGTGAAGGAAAAAGCCTGGCAGCCAATTTTTTAGAAAAATGCGCGCTGCTCCAACCTCCAAAATCATTGAAAAATTTACAGCCAATTCTGGGATTCCTAAATTTTGGTAGAACATACATTTTAGATTACGCAGAAAGAGTAAAACCTTTCTACGATGTAATAAAACCTGATTTTTCAATAAAACAATGGACACAGGAACATACAGATACACTTCGTTCCTTACAAGCTGACATGATAGCTTCCAAACACTTACAGACACGCGTAAATGTACGCAACCTGGTGATCCGTATAGTTGCGGGTCAATCTGGGTACACCTATCTAACATAAAATGAAGGTGAAACAGTACCAATTGCATACAAGTCACATTTGTACACAAATGCTGAGATGCGCTTGGCATCTACAGAAAAGATTCTGACAGCAGTACAGACTGCTGTAGTGAGAGAAAGAGCACTGGCTCAGGGGAAACGAATAATATTAGTGACTCCGGTTCCAGCCTTAGAGGCTGCGACAAAGGCAAGCGTTCCTAATGCTAAAGCTTTACATCCGAGATGGATACAATGGGCTAATTCACTCACTGCATCAGATGTAGAATACAGGTACGACCCAAATTTAAAGACACAAGCATTTCTGCAATACGAGCAAGAATATCCTCTACCAAATGAAATAATGCCTCTAGATCAGTATGAATATATAATTTACACTGACGGATCTGCTCAACCGGCCACAGGAAGTAAGCAACAATATAGCGCGGCATGCGCAATCGTTAAAGGTCGCATGCAGGATGGAAGGTTCCACCCAAGTTGCACAAAAATGAATCTCTAGGAGACTGCACAGCTGGCAGAGTTGAAAGTCTTGATACTGGCACTGGTAAATACGGATCAAGAATTCCCCACACTAATTGTGTGGGATTCCTTTTACTTTGTGCAGTTATAATGAATATTTGCAGCACTGGGTTCAAAACGGGTTCAAAGATGCAAAAGGTGGCACAATTAAGCATAAAATGCTATGGGAACAGGTGGTGGAGTTGAAAACCGAACTACCGAGAGCTCACATGATATATACACTGAGTCATCAGCGTGATGGCGTTCACGTTGAAGGGAATTCGTTGGCTGATGAAGCCGCAAAGGGGGCTGTACGCACGGCTTCCGTAGCTGCAATCATTCGTTCTAAAACGAGAATAGATGGTGAGATTATGGTAGCTATCAATGCTTGTCGCAAAAACAGCGGAGCAGTACCGAAAAGGTTTCCACTCAAGTACTCCTACAAGTTAGATGCCAATAACATTCCATTTGCTCAGATTCCTGGAGTGGGGGATAGAGTAATTCCAAACATGGATCGTAGGTTTGGTTTAATTCTAGCAGCACACGAAGGAATAGGTTCTGCCCATGCAGGAGTTACGGCGACTGTTTCTTTATTGAAACAACGCTATTGGTGGCCTGGGTTAATGAAGCAGACTAAAGACTATGTCTTGAAATGCGACATCTGGCAGCAGATGAAAGGTTCCACCGTAACACGTCCAGCACAGACACCTTTGTTAATATCTGATAAACCACTAGCGTGCGTATACTCGGACCACTGCGGCCCCTTACAAAGAGATGGGGCTTACAGGTATATCATGGTTGCAGTGGATTCCTGCTCAAGATTCCTATGGGTGTGGCTCCAACGCTCGGCTGACGCTCAAACTGTTATCAAAGATTTGCGAGTCTTTATAGGGACATACGCAATTGGCACATTACATTCTGACCAGGGCCCTGCGTTTAGCTCTCGGGCTTACAAGGAGGCCATGCGAGGATTGGGTGTAGCGTTGCGGTACTCATCTCCGTACCATCCCGAGGGAAATTCGGTTGCGGAGAGAAAAAAGCGGGACTTAAAGCAATCTTTAACAGCTGGAGTATTAGGCACGGGTGAAAGTTGGGTAAAACATCTGTATGGAGTCCATCGAGCTTTGAACAACATGCCAAGAAGTTCTCTAGGGGGGGGTCACTCCATATGAGGTCCTATTTGGAACAAGAATGTGGGTACTTGATCTTGATTGTGAAGGCGCAGTGGCGGACGAAAAGCCTTTTGACATCCATGATCGTTTGGCTGTTTTACAGGATCTAAATGAATCCAGGACACAACAAAGTAAGGTCCACCTAAAGAAGACCGCCACTGGGGAAGTCAAATCAGTCACGGCAAGGCCTGTCTGGATCCCAAAAGTCGGGGATCTAGTCAGAGAGAAGATAGAGGACAAGAAAGAGTTTGGGCCATCATACAGAAAGCCTGTACCGGTCCTAGCAATTGAAGGAACAAGAACTGTACTTCTGCCGCCTCTTGCTGAATAAAAGGAGAAGAGATTTGTCTCAATCGACTTAATCAAACCACACTATGTGGCCGATACTGAGTAGTAGGCCACGTGGACTCCAAAGTAGCAGACGCCCTCCTCTCGCTACAATCCAAGAAGTTCAAACGGAAAGACTCATCACGTTCGAAGAGTCCCCTGCACGGAATGAAGGACTATGCAACAATGCTATGGAACTCGTTCCTCTTGAACCTGAAGTTCAATTTCAAAATCAAACTCAAAATGAAAGACAACTCGCTATACGACCAAATACAGATGTCTACGTCAACATACCTCGACAAGAACAAACTACGATTTCTACAAATCCTGATGCAATACCAACAATTGATAGAACTGCTTCTGGCTACTTCATAAACTTTGATACGTTTTCTTTGGATCCAAGCGAACCGGAAACTATGCCAGCCAAAAAATCACGCAAGCAGCAAGTAAAAGACTTTCTGAACTTTCTTAAAAAGACTTACCTGGTGTCACTATGGGTAATCACCGGGATACTTTGCTTTCTTTTCTGGGTAGGCTTGGTAACATTTTTTAGTATGCTTGTTAATGGAAGATACCTTCGACAAAGCTCTGCAGCCCAAAAAGTGAACTTACTTTTAAAACCATACCTATCATCTCATCGTGAACAATGAGACTTGTCATTAGTGAACATTACTGCAGTTCCTATACCTGATGGTATAGTTTGGGACAAGGTTGATTTCGATATATTTGGTCCGACTGAAATTTTAGGAATTCCTCATTTATTTAAAATATCGTTGAATTATATCATTACCTCAAGTACATTTTCCGATGATTGGGATTTCGAAACTGTTAATAACATGTTGTCTGATTTGGAAAAATCTGCTGCATTTTCTAATAGTGAAACATTGGAAAGCACATCAGATTTCGAAACTATGTATTGTTATCAACACTATGGTCATCACGTTTTGCATAAATCAGCTAATCCTAGACCTGTGTTCACATACCAACAGTGGGAACATTGTCCAACACCGCCGAAAGGCAGTTCAAAAACATTTTCACAAAAGTTTCCATATTTTTCGGGGTTTAATATGTCCGAGCCAACCTCATATTATTATAAGGTTGCACCAACATCAGCACAGAAAATTATGTTAAACACCAAACAGATTTACTCTGCTTCTTTTATTGCCCAGTTGTCTGAACAGGGTTTCGACTTATGGAAAACCACCATAGACTTAAAATCAGTCTGGGGTACTAGGGAATGGCAAGTTCAGGGAACAGAAGCTTTGTTTAGAGCATGCCTCATCCCGCAACAAATCATGTTTTTGAACGAGACGGTGCAACAGACGTCTTGCCTTGGACTAGCCAAGAACAAAGACTTGAACACACCTCGGTTGCCAACTCCGACACACACCGAGGGTAACGATGCATCACAGAAAGAGATTACAGTAGATGACATCATACAATACAACAGATCAGACCCCAATTGGAAAAAATGGTTGATTTGGCCCACAGACACTAATAGTTGTCAGGCAAGATTCATGGGTAAAACCGAAGGGTTTAGTATCCATAGGCCAGATCCACGTTATGTACAGACACAACATTCCAGGGGTAGTGACATCCTACAGTGTTGGGAAGTTGTGCCTTGATTGGCTAAAAACCTCGACACTCACAAAGGTGAAACAACACATATACTTACTGTCACAGGATGTGGATCTCAGGGATTTTTTATTGGGTCCCAGGCAACCACGTCAGAAACGTTTCTATTATGCTGTCTACAATGAAATATGGAAAATATCACAACAAGAGGCCGCAGTGAAGTTACATGGAATAGATCGTATAAATCTAGAAAAATCTCTAGCAGTGGTAGACAATGGGTTAACTACGTTGACCTCCAGGATATATTCCTTAGGCAACATTGTATCTTCTGCGATAGACATACTAGAACAAGATTTGGCCATATTACAACACGGGCAATCTCAATTACGTTCTATTATGTTATAAGCTGGACGCTGCAATCTTTGCGTGCAGGCTACGTGCCTTGACGTTATATCAACAGTATGTCTCTGTTTTCTGAATACAATCTAACAGATAGATAGAAATGGCACAAAGGGGAGCAAAATATACAATGCTGCGTATCGAAAAACTGGATCGATTAGCATTTACAGTGACAGAATCACCGTCCACAGAGTGGCTAATCCATGGCCACATAACTCTACCGGTCACTACTTTTCAGTTTCAGTATTGCCTTGAACAAAAGCAAGTAGGCAGATATGACGAAATGGGTAAGGAATACATTAAGGAATCATGGGTATTACCATACAGATTTCGATGCCGGAGTGGGGATCGAGAAGTGTTTGAGCGGTACAAACTGTGAGAACGCTTTACATGGATCACTCATATGCCAGGATATAATGCTGCACGGGGCTTGTAATGGTTCTGTGGCGAACCTGTCCTGCCTTTTGAGGGGTGCCCCAGCTGCTGTGATTACTCCAGCATTCGGGCTACTTTCGCATGGGAGTTACTTGATGCTGAACAGACAAGGCTGCTGCGGCATGCTCCCGGGCATCGCATATCTGGTAACCGTGAGCTCCAGGGTTACTTGTTGTATGCAAGTATTGTTTCCACCGAAATGTACAGTCAGGGAGACGCCGTTATGCCCTTCACTGAATGTTTCTTTAATACGGTTTGATACTCTAAGCAGAATGAAAGCCATGCTTCTACAGAAGTCTGTGCCCTTAACCTCCGCTCAAGAGACTTTTGATCTCCAGATCGCAAGGTCTTCGGCAGAGATCCAGGCGCTAATTCATACATACTGCCCTTTCCATTTCGCAGAAATGGTCAATCGTATCTTTAACATGTCTGATACGACAGGCATAGTCCACCTATTTAAGACCATAGGTTCTGGACTTCTGAGCACCTTTCAGACGGTACTTGGAGTTATCCCAAACTTCATACACTCCGTATTTGGAAGCACCTTTGGAGGACTTCCTCTCATCCTGTTCCTAGCAGCAGGTATCCTGACTGTTTTATATTTGCCACGCAATGGACATCCCAGTCACCAAGGAGATGGAAAAAGCACTCCTGGAGCGTAAATACTGTGACCGCATGGTACAACATCTGGGCACACCTCGCCTAAGAGAACTAAGTGCATCTTGGTTCTTTTCGTTTCGACCAGTCTGGATGGACTGCATCTTACCTGTCCTCCGATGACTGTTTTGCGGAGAAGAATGGGCGTTAGACCTGTGTTTGACACTCCCATCATGAGCGCAACTGGACGTGAATGTGTTACTGGACCAGATAACGGCCCATGTTCTGCAGTGTCCTCAGCGTATTCCAATGTTGATGGCGGCATTCCTTGAGCCACCGCAGGTAGTAACTGCACCTGTTGGTATGAACACCGGCTCCTCCACTGACACCCAGGCTTTGGACGGCGCACAGGCTGCCCCAGCACCGGCTGCGGACCGCGTGGAACATCATCTGTGCTCAATTGACATCCTCTGCGAGGTGTTACAGGGGCCGTCTACGGCGGAAGCAAGCAACGGAAATGTTGCGTCTACCAGCCAGGACACAAACATTTGACTCATTTGGCTCGTCGTGTGCTGGGAAGAAATTCGCCCTTTTTTAAAAAGGCTCAAATTTAGAACTCAAAAACAAAAATTGACATTCCTTTCATTTTTTGGGCATACATGGCTTTTTAATGCTTATAGTGCTTCGGACTATAATTATGGACACTTTAGAGCTATGGCTTGCATTATTTTTTAACAATTTAAAAAAAAAAGTTTTTAGAAATTTTAGAGGATTTTAAACATTTTTTAGCATAATCAATGTTTTTATAAATCTATACTAATATGCGTTAGCCTAGTAGTACGGAAATAAGTTACATATGTCGTCCAGTCGGAAGAGGAGTGGGTGTTATATTCCATATAGGTACCCTATATAGGCGCAGGTAACCTTGTAACCTTTCACCTCTATTCTTCCCTACATTACACACAACGGTTCTTGGGTACTGAACTTTTACCTAGATATGACACTGCATTCAGAACGCAGGTTTTTTCCCTGGTTCGATTCGCATACATTATGCATGAGGCTTCTTGGAAGCACAGCAGGACTAACAGTAGGATTACCATCTCCTGTATAATCTCTCTGGATAAAGTTCAGGCCCAACGTCATCCTTTAGGCAGACACAGTAACACAGCAAGGTAGGACCCCTGGGGAGACCTATGGGTATATATACAGCACATCTTGCTTAGGAAGATAGAGTAGACCGAGACTTCCCGGCTGACACACTGACCAGAGACGCTGAGGTTCCTGCATACAGACGCTCCAGCTCGCAGTGGTCTAACATCCCTCGCGGGGTGTCCAACTTGAGACCAGGACGGGGTCCCATATTCTCTCATTCTAAGGTAATGGGGTTGACTAGATCCTAGAGGGATTCTTGGCATATCACCTACACAGATGCTAGGTACATTTAGGTACATCTAGTTAGGGAGACATCGGAGGAGCATGCACTTTTTATCATGTGTTTTATGTACTTGTATATATTCATGATTACTGCAAGATGGTAGAACTATACCATCCCTTTACTTTTGTAGTACTGCTAATCATATATCTCTGCTACTGTCTAATGGTTGTTGCAGCTCATCTATTCTACACTAGAATAACAACTGTTCAATAAATACTTATTGAAAACACGCAGCCTGTTTATTCTGTGTATCTCTCTGAGACAAACTAAGTAAGCACGTGTGACTGAGCGAAAGGTAGTATATTGTTTCCACGATTCTGAGGGATCAGGGTTGTCATGTTCTGAGGTTGCCAGAATCTATTCTCTCCTTGGTAAGAGGAGATTATAGTGGCACTGTGAGCTAGCTAATACAGATAGGCTAACGTACCCGGTGGGGGTGCACGGAATCAGTCTGCCACCAGTCCCACAGTTTATGTTATCCAAACGCGCAGATCCTGTATAGGTTATATAGGAACTACACGACAGGTGTGTGAGTGGTTGTGTAGGTGTGCGAGTGGTTGTGTAGGTGTGTGAGTGATTGAATGGATCTGTGAGTGGGTGTATGAGTGGTTATGTGGGTGTATGAGTGGTTGTATGGGTGTGTGAGTGGTTCTGTGGATGTCATTAGTGATGTCATCAGCGATGTCATTGATCATGTCCTGAGTGATGTAATATGTGAGGTCTTAAGCAGTGCACTGCAGGGGGCGTAAGTTATTGTTAGTGCAGGTAACCAACTACTGAATTTCTACGGTTTTGTGTGCATGAAATCTGAGCCTAGCTATAACATCCCTGTAACCTTTTTTAATTGAATTTCTAAGGTTTTTTTATTCTATTTCCTAACTATAACGTCGCTGTAACCTTTGTTTATTTCAGAGAATTTCTAGTTTTTTAAATTTTTTATTTCCTAATTGTAACCTGGAAACTTTGACAGTGTGTATGTGAGTGGCTGTATAAGTCGAAGAGTGGTTGTGTGAGTGGCTGTGTGGGTCTGTGAGTGGGGGTGTGAGTGGTATTGTGGGGGTGAGTGGATGTATGGGTCTGTCAGTGAGAGTGACTGAGTGGGTCTGTGAGTGGGTTTGTAAATGAGTGGTTGTGTGAGTAGGTTTGTGAATGGGTGTGTGAGTCTGAGTGGGTGTGTGAGTGTGTGAGTCTGTGAGTGGGTGTGTGAGTCTGTGAGTGGGTGTGTGAGTCTGTGAGTGGGTGTGTGAGTCTGTGAGTGGGTGTGTGAGTCTGTGAGTGGGTGTGTGAGTCTGTGAGTGGGTGTGTGAGTCTGAGTGGGTGTGTGAGTCTGTGAGTACGTGGGTGAGTTTGTCTGAGCTGGTGGGTTTGTGAGTGTCTGAAAGTCTCTGGGTGGGTGCGTGAGTGTCTGAGTGGGTGTGTGAGCCTCTGATTGGGTCTGTGAGTGGGTGCATGAGTGTCTAAGTGGGTCTGTCAGTGGGTGCATGAGTGAGTAGTGGCTCTGTGAGTGGATGCGTCAGTGTCTGAGTGAGTCTGCGAGTGGGTGCAAGAGAGAGAGTCAATCTGTAAGCGGGTGTGTGAGTAGCTCTGTGAGTCAGAGCATAAGTGTCTAAGGACTGTGAGTAAGTGTGTGAGTGTGTGAGTGTCTGAGTGGGTCTGTGAGTGGCTGTATGGATCTGTGAATGGGTGTGAGTGCCAGTGTGGGTCTGTGAGTAGGTGTGCGAGTGAGTAGATCTGAGTGGGTGTGCGAGTGGGTATGCAAATGGGTCTGTAAGTGGGTACATGAGTATCTGAGTGGGTCTGTGAGTGGGTGTGTGAGTCTATGGGTGGGTGTGTGAAAGAGTCTAAGTGACTGAGTCAGTGTCTGAATGGGTTGTAAGTGGGTTTACGAGTCTCTGAGTGGGTGTGAGGGGACGCGCGAGTGCCTGAGTGGTACTCTGAGTATGTGCACGAGTATCTGAGTGAGTGCATCAGTGTCTGAGCGGTTCGTGAGTGGGTGCATGGGTGTCTGTTTCTGTGTGAGACTGGGTGTGAGTGTCTCTGGGGGTCACAAAGGGTGTAAGAGTATCTGTCTGGGTGTCAAAGCGGGTGTGTGAGTATATGTATATATTTTTTAATTTACGGTGAGATTCGCGGATCCGTTGCAGATTTACTCCAGGCAGCGCTGAGCCCAACGAGGGATCCACGAATATCGTATGTGGCAAAAAAAATAACGTTTTCTGCCATTTTGCTGACCATAGTACATGTGTTTCCCACATCTATTACACAAACATGGGGTCAGGAAAGCTCTAACCTGACCCCTTCATTTATTTTACATGCAACTTTCCAGCCCAGTGGACCGCTCCCCGATATATAAAATGGTGGCCACAACTTTTCTGTGAAGGTGCGCCCAGCCAATCAGGACCTTGCTTTGGAGTGTGGAGCTACCGCGGGTGGATCTGTGGAGAGTCCGTGTCCCTAGGTATATAAATTTGGATTTTCTTTAATATCTCCAAAACTACTGAACTGATTTACACCAAATAACAAAAAGGACGTTTCCGGTGCAGATGACACCAACGAGGCCACGTGGAGCCAACCAACGCCACCTACCGGCACGCAGGGGTACTGCTCACAAAAAATCTCTGGATCCAGTCTGATGCCTGAGGATAATTCTAAGGTAAGAGATCTGTGGCTAGAAGTCTCTATCAGATGCTGAGTGTTCGATAAGTTGGTGGTGAGGGGGCATCAATGGGCGGCGTGGCTTGATTTCTTAAGGGTGAGGTTTACTGAGTGTTGGGGGAGGTTTACGGAGTGTCGAGAGGAAGGATCTCTGGGTCAAACAGTATCTGTCATGAAATCAGACTCTGTTGGTGAAGAAACAAATGGCAAGGAAATAACACTCTAAACTTCAATGTGGCATAGCACATTTTGGTTCCTGATGGCCCTGCTATTGGTTGTATTCTAGAAAGTACTTCTGGACTTCATGTCGCAGAAATTTCTCAGCGGTAGCCATTTTGAGAGTGGTCCTGCTATAAATAGAATCACACCAAAGATCAACCTGCTCAGTAATGAAAAACCTTCCTGAAGGAAGTTTGGAGCTCTGCAGCAAACTATCTTGGAGAAGAGGTAATTTTTCCTGAAGTGTATAAGATTGCCACACCCAAGATTCTGGTATGGACTTGTGAAGCCAAATTTTGACTTTAAAGACCAGCTATAGGGGGCTTATGAAAGAGAAGGCATATTATGATATGGCCTTTGGCACACCCATGTCTCTGGTGTAGCCATAAACAATGCTGTTTTATTGTTGGCATTTTCAGAATCTCAAACTAGGCTGTCTTTAAAAGTCCACACTAAATGTGGAATTGCAAAACTAGTTTCCTTAAGGTTTATATTTGAACTGTGGTGCTTTGTTAGGCTTGGAGTACATTTTGAAATTAGTGTCACAGGGTGAAGTTAAACAACTGTGAAATGATCCTATAGGTCTAGTGGTTTGCAGACAAAACAGAGTATAAGAAATCTAATTGGTCCAGGTCCAAGCGGTTTAATCTAGAATACATTGTAAGAAGAGTCACAAGGATTTCAGTAAGGATGCCTCTAGTATGCCACTGTGTATTAAAAGAAAATCCAATCTGAAGATTTGAGGGAACTGATATATTGATAACTATTTAAGCGTCAAGTCTTGTTTAATTCTTACACAGCTCTACTTATTCTTTTGACCTGAAGCAATTAGAGACAAGCTAAAGGAAACTTCAGGTGAAAGATTTGGGTCCCAATTCTTAGTGCAAAAAGGCAACAGGAGAGAAGTGGCTGAATTTGTGATAACCTTAATTGTATTTTTCTTCCTGATTTTCCTTGCAGCTTTCTTCCCTAAAGCACAAGTTACTTACCTTCGGTATCGATATATCTGTAAGAGACATTAGTTAGTGATAGATTCCTTACCTTAGAATTACCCCCAGGCATCAGACTGGATCCGGAAAGTTTTCGTCAGCAGTACCCCTGCGCGTCGGAAGGTGGCGTCGTGAGGCTCCGCGTCCGTCGTCGGCGTCATGATCGCCAGGATGACGTCGCGGCAGCTACTTAGACGCCGCCCTCGCGCGCTGACGTCAGTTCTGTACACGACTTTCCGCGCCAGGAACGCAGAGCCATGCAAGATACTGACCACTGGTGCATTGAAACTAGGGCCCTGAAAGGAATGACCTTAACCCTAGAAATCAGTTCGCAGAACGGGGAGGATGGGTGGGGCGGTAAGGAATCTATCACTAACTAATGTCTCTTACAGATATATCGTTACCGAAGGTAAGTAACTTGTGCATCTGAAAGAGACACGTTAGTGATAGATTCCTTACCTTAGAATAGATACCCCAGCAATACCAACCCCGGTGGTGGGTCTGCGAACCAAGATCACACCAGAAAGTCACAGAGAACAGAACGGCCAAAGAAGCCGTCTCTCCGGACTTGGCTGTCAAGACAATAATGCTTAGTAAACGTGTGCAGCGAGGCCCACGTGGCTGCCTGACAGATGTCTTGCAGGGGACACCACGTCCCAATGCAGTAGTAGCTGCTGTCGCCCTGGTAGAATGGGCGCGCAGCCCCACCGGAGGTTCCTTTTTAGCCAGAGAATAACAGGCTTTTATACACAAGACGACCCAGCGGGAGATAGTCCTCTTGTGTACATCCCGGCCTTTCTTGGCGCCTACGTAGCCAACAAAGAGCTGGTCATCCACCCGGAACGGTTGTGTGCAATTCAGGTAAAATGAGAGCGCACGTTTTGGGTCCAGACGGTGGAGCCTCTCTTCCTCTCTGGAAGGGTGCGGAGGCGGAAAGAAAGTGGGCAAGGTGATAGTTTGCCCGATGTGGAAGGCAGTAACAACCTTTGGCAAGAAGAAAGGACGAGTGCGGAGCACAACCTTGTCCGGATGAACAGACAGAAAAGGAGGTTTACAGGAAAGAGCCTGGAGCTCACTCACGCGCCTAGCGGAGGTGATGGCAACCAGGAAAGCAGTCTTTAAAGTCAGTAAACGAAGAGGACAGTTGTGAAGCGGCTCAAAAGGAGCGCACATCAAATAAGTAAGAACCAGATTCAAGTCCCACTGCGGCATCACAAACGGAATAGGAGGGAAAAGGTGAGTAATGCCTTTGAGAAATCTACTTACGACAGGGGACTTGAAAAGAGAGGTCTGATCAGGGAGCCTGAGAAAGGCCGAAATTGCTGAAAGGTAGCCCTTAATAGTGCCCAGAGCAGAGCCGTGCCGGGCCAAAGAAAGAAGGAACAAAAGGACTTCTGAAAGAGGGGCAGAAAGGGGATCTACAGCCTTTGCTGTGCACCATGCCACAAATTTGTTCCACCTGCAGGCGTATACCAATTTAGTGGAGGGACGCCTGGCTGCCAGAATGATATCACAGACTTCAGGAGGCAAGTCAAATGGAATCAGCTGTCGCCGCTCAATCTCCACGCAAGGAGGTGGAGGCTGGACAGGTTCGGGTGGAGGACCGTCCCCTGCTGCTGCGACAGAAAATCCTCCCGAAGAGGCAGTCGGATCGGGGATCCACACTCATACTGAGTAGCTCGGGATACCAAACTCTTCGAGCCCAGTCCGGAGCCACAAGAATGACTTGGGCCCGGTCGCGCCTGATCTTCTTCAGCACTCTGGGTAGAAGTGGTATAGGCGGAAAGGCGTACAATAGACCGCAACTCCACTCGTGACGAAAAGCGTCGCCGAGCGAGTGCCGCCTTGGAAATTCCAACGCGCAGAACTGCTGACATTGCGCGTTCTCTTCGGTGGCAAATAGATCTAACCAAGGCTCTCCCCACTGTTGAAAGAGACCTTGCGCAACCTCCGAGTGAACACGCCATTCGTGATCCATCATGCACCTGCAGCTGAGTTCGTCCGCCCTGGCGTTCAAAGAACCTGCCAAGTGTTGCACCCCCAAGGAAATGCCTTGACGTTCCAGCCATGTCCAGAGAAGAAGAGCCTCCTGACATAGGGTCCACGACCCCACCCCGCCTTGCTTGTTGCAGTACCACATGGAGGCGGTGTTGTCTGTGAACACCTGCACTACTCTCCCCTTGACAGAGGGAAGGAATGCCTTCAGTGCAAGTAGGATCGCCCGGAGCTCCAGAAGGTTGATATGGAGCCTGGACTCCGCCGGAGACCAGAGGCCTCTGATCTCCGCCTCTCCCATGTGGCCGCTCCATCCCAGGAGAGACGCATCCGTTAGCACTGTGTGCTCCGGTTGGGGAAGGGAGAGTGATCTGCCGCTGACCCAACGCTGGTCCGTGAGCCACCACTGCAACTGTTGTGCAGTGCCCTCCGAGATCTGGACGTACTCGGACAGGTCCCCTTGATGCTGCGCCCACTGGAACTTCAGGTCCCACTGCAGAGCCCGCATATGCCATCTGGCATGATTAGTCAGCAGGATGCAGGAGGCCATGAGGCCCAGCAGCCTCAAGGTCATCCTGACCGAAACCCAGGACAAGGGCCGAAAGATCGGAATCATAGCCCAAATGTCCCGGACTCGCTGTTCGGGAGGATAAACCCGAAACTGCGCCGTGTCCAGAACCGCTCCGATAAAGAGGAGCTTCTGAGAGGGAATCAGGTGCGAATTCGGCACGTTGATGGAGAACCCCAGCAAATGCAGGAGGTTGGCCGTAGTCTGGAGGTGGGAGACGACTGCCTGGGGCGAGCCCGCCTTCAACAACCAGTTGTCGAGATAGGGGAAGACTGAAACCCCCGATCTGCACAGATGAGCTGCGACCACCGCCATCACTTTCGTGAACACCCGAGGGGCGCTGGTAAGGCCAAAAGGGAGCACGGTGAACTGAAAGGGCTCGTGGCCCACCGTGAACCGCAGGTAAAGCCGGTGGGCCAGCAGGACGGGGATATGAAAATAAGCGTCCTGCAGGTCCAACGCTACCATCCAGTCTTGCGGGTCTAGGGCAGACAAGACCTGAGCAAGTGTGAGCATCTTGAACTTCTCCTTACGGAGGAAGCGATTGACATTCTGAAGGTCTAAGATAGGACGCAGGCCCTTGTCCTTCTTTGGAACCAAGAAGTAGTGGGAGTAACAACCACGACCTACTTCTGGCGTCGGAACGCGCTCGATGGCCCCCTTGGCCAAGAGGGCCGCATCTTCCTGCTGGAGAAGTGCCAAGTGATCCCCCGACATGCGGTGGTATTGAGGTGACCGCGCTCGTGAAGGTCTTTGCTGCTGTCCCTTGCCCTGATCCCTGGTACACTTTGCTATTTGCACACAGCCCCTGGAGGGGCTGCAACGCGATAAAGAGCCGCCCCGCGGTCCCGGTGAGCGGGAGACCGCGCTCGTGAAGGTCTTTGCTGCTGTCCCTTGCCCTGATCCCTGGTACACTTTGCTATTTGCACACAGCCCCTGGAGGGGCTGCAACGCGATAAAGAGCCGCCGCGTGGTTCCGCGGCGCGGGACGCGCGCGGGACGTGCCCGGGCGAAGACCGGGCCAAGACGGGCCCGTCTTGGCCCGTCTGAGACCGACAGAGGCTGGGCTGGGCCACCCCCCTAAAGTGGACACAGTGACATATGGATATTTATATGCGCAAGTACTCATAGATTAACGTATTATATTTTATTATTTGAGGGGCTTTTATAAAAAACAAAGGAAATGACCAAAAGAAAGCTGGGCCATATAGCTCAGGGGGAGAACTCCGATTTAAAATTGGCAGGCCAAACATCATTGCTGACATATTTGACTGGTGCTATGGGGGCAATTGAAGAACAAATTAACACGGTAGAAGAAACACTGACAAAAGGGACGAAAGGAAGGCAGGGCAGGTTAACGGAAGAGAATAGTGCATTGATTACAGCTGTTATAAACCCAAATGAGAGTGAGACTGCACAGGGTGCGCTAAATGGGTGTAGACTAGAGTTTTCTGAGCGCATAGATGTGAGTGATTTACGAGATGATTGTCAACCTCCCTTGAAGCGAAGTAAGAACCCAGATATGATGGAGGAGAATGCATGTGGGAAATTGGCGAGAGAGACACCGGCTAGTTTAATTAGTCGGCCAAAAAATCAAACATTAAAGAAAAGAAAATCACAGGGGAAACAGCATTCATCAAAACAACTTGATTGCAAAAATACTGCCAGGAACGGTATACCTTCCCTGAGCAGCCAAATTGATGTCCAAACAATGTTATTGGAAAAAATATCTAAGAGAATAGAAGAAGTGTACAGTCATATGGTTGGAGCCCTAGGAAATTTAACAGATAGAGTAGCAAATTTGGAAGGGTATTTAAGTGGAATGAATAAATCGATCATAGGGGGTGCCTTTACAAGGTAGTGATACACCTAATCTTATACTTACAGAGAGACTCACGATTAATCCCATTGAAATGAATGTTAGATCTACCGTTAATAGTGGTACTTCCCATGCTGTAACTAGATTACCACCCGAAAGTTCTATCCACCCAAGGAAAAATTTGCACTCAATAGAGGGTGTAGATAGAGTGGAATCAGAGAAGATTAGAACAAATACCAATACTAACAGAGGGGCCTTTGTATCGAGGCCAAGGTCAAACCTAGAGAGTATAGAGGGTGATCGCCTTGATTTACCACCAGCTGCTACACCTTATGTAGTAATCTTGGCAAATGTACCAACGAGACATAGCTTAGATTCTGAACCTTGGGAGGAGATCCGAAATAAGTCTCTGCATTGGTTAGGAAGACAATTTGGTTTTAACGATGCTTTGTTCAAAAATTTTAAAATGGTAAGAAGAGTTAGGTGGCTGGGAAAGGGTCGAAAAGCTCTACATGGAGATTGTATAGTTTTAACATTCAGTGACCCGATGCTAGTGCATGCGATTCTTGCTAGGATAGGAAATGTAACTTATAAAGACAATGAAATAAATGTCCTACCACTAGGGGCTTTTTATCCCCCAAATCATTCTCCCCCAAGACCTCTGCGGGTAACCATGTAGGGGATTCTCGTATTGACTTAACAAACCCAAGGCGTATTCCACTTTATAATCGCTATGACTTGTTAACTTCAATGGAAGATTTAGATTGACCAATAGTAAAGCAAGGGGAGAGGATGGTCAAATTAAGGTGAATTTGATACCTATATTGGGCGAGAACCCGCCTGTACATGATTACGTTACTGATACTGCGTTAGAGGTAGAAAGTGAATACACGTTCTGCCCAAATGAAGAGGAAGGGGAAAGATATGGAAATTGTGACACAGTACAAGATAATAGTGGAAAGGGAGCTAGTGAAATAAGAACATTAATCACGCAAGGGAAAACCAAATGAGAGATATGACCCACACGGAATTAGGAGGAGGGCAGATGCAACTAAATACTATCATGTCTTATAAAATTTTAACATGGAATATTGCGGGACTAACCACCAAAGTAAAAGATCAAGAGTGGTTAACTTTTATTAATGATTTCTCTGTAATCTGCCTTCAAGAAACCTGGGTAACAGGAGAACACCATATAAATGGTTTCCAAACTTTTAATACACCAGCCATTAATAGTAATCAGGGGCGAAATAAAGGGGGTTTATGTACCTATATTTCTAATGTAGCAGGTTTCACAAATATAAAACTTGTAAATACATCTGACTACTATCAGATATTAATGATGGGCATAAGGGGAGAAGGGGTTGTAATGCTAATAAATTTTTATAATAATATTCCCAAAGCTCAGTTAAAAAATGTCCTTGTGGATTTTTGTCAAATCTTAAAAAATATAGAGGGAAAAACGTCTGGAGATATGCTTATTTTATGGGTGGGTGATTTTAATTGTTTTTTATGCCAACATAGCCAGCAGGGAATTTGTGGCCTAGGTAACTACAAGGATGAACTTCCGACACATTTTTCACATATAGTTCTAGGGGATCTGCTAAACGACATAATTTTTCACTTCGACATGGGATACGCAAACGAACTATGTCGACCGCCCATACCTTCTGAGCCCACTTTTAATGGGAGAGGTTGCAATTCTACAATTGATTTTGCCATAATGTCAAAAAGATATTCGAGTATTATTTCATCCTGTGAAACTCTTGACATTTTAATGAGTGACCACTACCCAATTCAATTGAATCTCAATATAAAAAGCTTAGTAACAACTATGACTAATGTTATCACTTGTAACTATAATTACAATATTAACTTAGCGAGTATAAATGGATATACATTGAATTGGGAAAAAGTGGATCCCGCGGCCTTTCTTAATCAATTAGTTAAAAGATCATTAGATGACATTGAAACTTGCCTATCACAGACGAGTGACGATGCGGAAATTTTGAATGCTTTTATTAAGATAACTGAGGAGGCGCGAGATCTATTAAAAAAGGAACAGCGGCGAGGAACGAATAAACGACAGGGTTGGTTTGACAGAGATTGTAGCAAGGCCCACTCTCACTTGAAAAATGTCCTCCAAAGTAGGAATAGATGCAAAGAAGAAGTAAGACAGGCCCGAGCAGTATATCGATTAGCCCAAAAAACGTAAGACACAATTAAAAATGGAAGCTTGGCAGGCCCTGCATCAAGCATGCCTAAAGAAAGATACCATTGGTTTTTGGAAAGCGGTTAATGCACCCTTCTATGCAAATAGGAGACGGATATTATAGATTTAGCTATTACTGAGCAGAAATGGGTGGATTTTTTTTCGTCTCTTTATAATGATGAGACTGTTGATTTTAATAAGATAGCCACAGCCAAAATAGGGACTGAAGAAGATGCGCAGTCAAAAATATTTCCTATAGTTATTGATATTTCCCTTGAGGAGGTCAGTAGGGCTATAACTGATAGTGCTTCAGGGAAAGCTCCAGGGCCGGACGGCGTCCCAGTTGATGTCTATAAATCTAACCTAGCGTTATGGGCCCCTTTTAACGAATGTTTTAAATAGTTGTAATCGCTATAAGTTTATCCCCACCTGGACTGATGCAGTAGTGATCCCTATTTTTAAAAAAGGAGATAGAAATGACCCAAGTTGCTACCGCCCAATTTCTTTATTGGATGCATTTATGAAAATTGCAGGGAGGGTCATCCTGAATAAATTACAGTTATGGGCAGAAGAAAAAGGTGTGCTATCGATTTATCAATATGGATTTCGTACAGGTCTCGGTACGATTGAACAGGGACTAAACCTATCACTAATTATTGCGAAATACACTCTAGCAAAGGAGGGTAACCTCTTTTTAACGTTTGTCGATTTAAGCTCCGCATTCAACTGCGTCAAACATGAAAAGTTGTGGACCATCCTTCAAGAAATGGACGTTGATCCACCCCTGCTAGTATTTATTAAGGAATTGTATAGGGGGCAGGGGCGAGGGTGCGATATGGGAGACAGGGGGAGTGTTCAGCTAAGTTTTGTATTAAAAAGGGGTGAGACAAGGGTGCATACTTGCCCCTTTTCTTTTTCGTTATACATCAATAGCTTAGGACAATTTTTGATTGATCATAGACAAGATTACCCCATTATTCAAAATACCCCTGTTCCCATTTTATTGTATGCGGACTGACGCAGTTATTATGGCGCGGACGCGGATAGGATTACAAAGAACTGTGACTAATTTTGTTTTATATATGAAAGAAAGGGGCTTAAAAGTTAACATCACAAAGACATACACAATGAGCTGTGGAACTAAGAAAAGTAAAAAATGTGACATTTTTATCGATAATAAAAAAATTGAAAATACAGACAGATTTTCCTACTTGGGAATCAATTTTGATAGGAAGGGGTCATGGAAACCGGCCATTAAGGCAAGAAAGCTCACCTTTTCAAGAGCAATAGGAGCAGTTATGAATTTCTCGAAAAAAATAGGCTGTAGACCAGTCCCTGAGCTACTGGATATTTATAAATCTAAATGCATTACGACCGCGACATATGGGGCAGGGATATGGGGTATCGCAGAATCACAAGATATTCAATTCTGCGAAAACGCTTTTATTCGCTATTTATTGGCGGTCCCCAGTTCTACTGCCACATATAATTGCCATCGGGAACTTGGTCTTACTTATATTACGGACATAATCAAAATTAATCCCCTACTATTGTGGCATAAGGTATGGGCATCTGTGGAAACAGGTTTTAACAGAGACGTAATTTTAGACTGTATTAAACTAGATAAGGTGGCTAGTATACCATGGATTAGTTATATAAAAAAAATGTCGTATGAGATTGGTCATCCAGAATATTTTGATTCCCCAACTTGTATGGAAACGATATCTAGAAAAATTATAAAAATGTGTTATTTGAATCACCTAGCGGATAAACGACGGTGCATAGAAAGAGAGAAACAAACGGTAATGGAGAACCATCTGATGACAATTTGTCTAGGAATACAACCGTACTTGGTAAAGGTACAGAGTAGTTTTTGCCGTATGCTTTTAACCCGCTTCCGAGGTGGTTCTTTTTTCAGGTTGACTACTTTCCCAGAAATTAACGATTGGTCGAAAAATGTGCCCCTATGCCCTTGTGATGATATTTCGGTACAATCGACTATGCATTGTACACTGTTTTGTAAATATTACGTTTCATTGAGGAAAAAGTTTTTAATACCAATTTTAAGAAAATGGGGTTTAAGACAATGCAGAATTGCTTTTTAAGATTACAATCTTTGGAAAATGAACAAACTATTTTAGCTGTTTCTGCTTTTTTAAGAGCTGTGATTAGGTTTAGGAATACAATGTAAACTGCTTTTTAGACTAATCTTATAGCAAGTGGTTATGAGGATAGATATGTACTGTTTTTAATATTCTGTATCATGGTGTAATTTGTGTTTTACTCTTTTATACTTCTGTGCTTTTATGATTTTTATCGCATCAAAAATCGAATAAAGCGTATTTTGATTTGATTTGATTTGAGGTGGCATGGCTGGTGGGGTAGACTCGAAGGGGAGGGAGTAGCCCCTTCGGACTATCTGTAAAACCCACCTGTCCGAAGTGATGGTGCACCAGTGGGGGAGGTGATGGCGAATCCTGCCGCCCACTGGCGTTTGGTGGGCCTGAAACACCGGACTAGGAAGGTTTGGAGGCAGTGGTGGCAGAGGAGGTGGTGGACTGACCCGCCCGCTGGCCCCGTGACCCACCTCGGCGGGTCCCACGTCCGCGGCTGCGCTGAGACTGTTGCTGCGCAGGCCTGTGGCTCTGAAACGAACGTGTTTGGGCGCCCCTTCCTTGGCCACGAAAGGAGCGAAAAGCAGAAGCCGAAGGAGTGCGCGTGGCCGAAAGGCCCAAGGACTTGGCCGTAGCCCGCGAGTCCTTAAAACGCTCCAACGCACTGTCTGCCTTGACGCCAAAAAGGCGAGTGCCATCCAAGGGCATGTCCATCAGAGTATTCTGGACATCCCCAGAAAAGCCAGCTGTCCTCAGCCAGGCGTGACGGCGTAGCGCCACTGTCGTGGAAATCGTCCTGCCCAGCGAGTCGGCGGTGTCAAGGCCACAACGAATCATGAACTTGGCTGCATCTCTCCCCTCAGCAATAGCTTGGGAAAGCACCGTCGGGCCTCCTCCGGACACTGAGGCAGCACCTGCGCCACCGTATCCCACACAGAGTGGGAATAACGGCCAAGAGGCATGCAGTGTTCACAGACCGCAACCCTGAACTGGCAGAAGAGAAAATCTTCTTCCCAAACTGCTCCAGTTTCTTGGATTCCCTGTCCGGAGGTGCAGAAGGGAATGCGCTCGGGGATGCAGAGGCTTGGATAACCAAGCTCTCAGGGGTAGGGTGTTGGGAGAGGAAAATGAGGTCGCCCGGGGCCGGGTGATGGCGTCGGGCCACGTTCCTATCCACAGGAGCCCCTGTGTTGGGCCTGGACCAGGTGCCCAAAAGAACGTCCGAAAGTGCGTCATTGAAGCGCAGCAGCGGCTCCGCAGCGGAAGCCGCCGGCCGAAGCACTTCTGTCAGGAGGTTAGTCCTGACGGCCACTGTAGGGAGCTTGAGAGCCTCAGCTGCCCTACGCAACACCACTGAATAAGTACCACCCTCCTCCGTAGCCACGGTAGAAGGAGACAGTGTGCCAGGTTATGGAGAAAAATCCAGTCCACCTGCATCCTCCAAATCCTCTTCCCAGTCCGGGTCTAACTCGCATTGGGCTGCGAGAGGGTCCTCAGAACCCTCCCAGTCCTCCCCGTCCTCCGTAACCTGCGTGGCAGGCGGAAAAGAAGGAGGAGGATGGAGAAAGGGATAGAAATTCCCCAACGGCGTCCGAATCAGCGTCGATCGATACCTGTCCAGCACGTCTCCACGTCGGGGTGGAAGCCGGGGACGGCATCGGTCGGGGAGCCGGCCGGTGGCGGTGCCGTAGACATCGATGTTGGTGGAGGTCGTACGAGGCCAACCGACATCAGCTGGGATCCATGCATGGATCCATGGGGGTCTCGCGGCGCCGAGGCCGGAGCCGTCGACTACATCGGGGCCGGAGCCGGCGACGAAGAAGGGCGAGGACCCGCGGGGCCCGAAGGCGCGCCGGCGGGACCCGACGGGCCAAAGAGGCGGGCCATGGCTGACACAAATTCCTGCAGCTGGGCCGGAGTCGCCGACGGACTCGGGAAGGGCGGGTAGGCCGACGGCGACTGCGTAGGCTCCGCCGGAGCCGCGGAGGTGGCACCACCCACACCCTCAGCCGTGTCGCGCGTCAGGGAAGGCGAAGAGCGACGTCGCTTCTTTTGCTTCGCCTTACCTGACCCAGAGTGCGAAGACTTCGTCGAACGATGGTGGCGGCTCCGCGACCGGTGCCTCGACCTCCCACAGGACCGGGACCTTGAATGCCGCAGAGCCGACTCCCGGGCCTCAAGCAACTTTCGGGACCATTCCCGCAAAGTTTTCGGAGCCATGGCCCGGCAGTCGGGGCACGACGCGGGGTCGTGGTCGCGCCCTAGGCAGTAGAGACACTTGCGGTGCGGGTCCGTCACAGACATCGTGCGGGGACAGGCCTCGCAAGACTTGAAACCAGGCATCTCTACACACCAGGAGTCAAAGACTCAAAAGAACAGAGTCAAAAGTCCCCAAAAACTCAGTCAAAAATTGACTGGCGGTACCACTCTCTCCGGATCTGCGCTTGCTGGCGCGTAAAAAATAAGAACTGATATAAGCGCATGAGGGCGGCGTCTAAGTAGCTGCCGCGACGTCATCCCGGCGATCATGACGCCTACGACGGACGCAGAGCTGCACGACGCCACCTTCCGACTAGCAGGGGTACTGCTGACGAAAACTTTCCGGATCCAGTCTGACGCCTGGGGGTAATTCTAAGGTAAGGAATCTATCACCAACGTGTCTCTTTCAGATACCATTATTACTCGTCAAGTCACTCCGATAGCATGTAGAAATATCTGAAGCAGATGGTGGTGCTTGGAAAAGGGCCACCTTGAGCATCAAGTTACTCCTTATGTCGTGAACTCCCGAGTCTGACTCCATTTTTAAAACATTAAGCCAGCCTTTCTGCCTTTAGTCCTTATTCAGCATGTCATTATCATTTGCAGAACTTGAGTGTTTTCACCTAAAAATTGATTTGTTAGAGCATCAGGCGGCACAAGTCTGCCACAAACTACTCAATATCTACATTTCAAGGTTTAATAGTAGAGGTGTAAGATAAACATAGTCAGAGTTGAAATATTGTCATCTCGCTGGTTTAGACCAGCTGCATCATGGATTTTGGAAAATCCCCCCTAGATTTTGCAATGCAGGCTAAACGTCAGTGGTTACTATCTTAATAAAGCAAACACAAGGAGATGATGGACGGAGCGCTGAAACTTTTCAGACACTCACCCCCAGTCACAGATCTGGGTTGAATCCATCATTGTTCTTTAGCTCACTTCACCACCCCAGTTCAGACCCCTCATCAGCCAGGCTAGCTGTTACCCCGAAACCAGTCCCAGGATGCTCGTTTCTGGTCCAGGGAAGACCTAACTTCGCAGTTCGGGCTGGAATGTTCCCATGTGGCACAGGGTCAAGACTGATTTGCATATAGCTGGGTCTGAAATGGGGTGGCAAAGTGAGCTAAAGAACGATGATGGATTCAACCCAGATCTGTGACTGGGGGTGAGTTTCTGAATAGTTTCAACGCTCCGCCCATCATCTCCTTGTGTTTGCCTAATATCTTAATAAAACACTTGCATTCACTACTGAGTTTGACAGGCCTTTGCTTTGTTTGCCCTGAGTTGGCGGGGGTATGCCCAGACGTGGGTCCCTTGCTCACTTTGCCACTGGATTCAAGCAAGCCTGGCTGATGACGGCTGGAATGCCAGAAACCGGTCCTAGGATGCTTGTTTCCGGTCCAGGGAAGACATGGCTTGGCAGTTCGGGCTGGACTGTTCCCATGAGGCACAGGGTCAGACTGATTTGCATATGGCCATGTCTGAACTGGGGTGGTGGAGTGAGCTAAAGAATGATGATGGATTAAACCCAGATCAGTTGACTGGGGGTGAGTGTTTGATTGGCTCAAGCGTTCCGTCCATCATCCCCTTTTGTATCGCTTTGTTCGCCCTGAGTTGGCGGGGGTATGCCCAGACGTGGGTCCCTTGCACACTTTGCCACTGGATTCAAGCAAGCCTGGCTGATGATGGCTGGAATGCCAGAAACCGGTCCTAGGATGCTTGTTTCCGGTCCAGGGAAGACATGGCTTGGCAGTTCGGGCTGGACTGTTCCCATGAGGCACAGGGTCAGACTGATTTGCATATGGCCATGTCTGAACTGGGGTGGTGGAGTGAGCTAAAGAATGATGATGGATTAAACCCAGATCAGTTGACTGGGGGTGAGTGTTTGATTGGCTCAAACGTTCCGTCCATCATCCCCTTTTGTATCGCTTTGCACCAGGTTATCATGAGGGTCCTACCAAACTGCTGGAGCATCCACTCTTAAGCCAAGAGTTGATCCGGAGTCGAGAGGAGCTGAGCCCAGCTTATTGTGTGTTTTGTACTCTGAAGGAACACTTTATCCCGGCTGGAGGCTGATAAACACAGCTGATGTGCTGTCAACAGCTATGCAGTGCACAGGCCCCAAGAAACTCTAGAGGCAAGTTAGCTTTTCCATGCTCTCATAGTGTAGTGCATATAAGTAGCATTAGGGTGGTAGACTGTTAGGAACATTCTAAAAACATGTTGGAACTACTCATTGTATTCTCGATGTTAGCAGCATGCACAAATGCTGTTTAAATTAAATTCTATGTGGTTATTATTCATGTACTAAGCAACAGAATAAAACTGTTGAAATTAACACTTTAAATACATAGTGTCTTTCTTAGTGCTAAGCTTGAGTGTGCCATTCTAAGAACAAAGTAGTGTTGGAATTATCACTATCCCCGAACCTTTTATGGAACTGTTGGTAACCTAAAAAACACAAACTCCACACTTGCAGGCATGCTCAGTGGGTTGTGTGGGACTGCAGCAAAAAAATTGACTTCTTACTCGTGATGGTGCACTGAACTAAGTCCTTGCACATGCGGGTTAGGAAACCAAACCCTGCAGACCTGGGTCCTAGAACCCAAGAATCGCACCACTTAGATTTGGAGAAGAGAGTCTGAGGAGCCGGACCCGAATGTTGATGCCTTACAGACTGGTCTCTGGCCACAATGGCTTAACTCCCTCAGGAGATGTGGTCTGCCTTGGTCTGGGAAGACTTAGGAGGTCGAGAGAACTGACCTTGGTGGGTCTGCAGCAGGACTGTGTCCTTCGGTGTAGACCTAGTTTTCATGACCAGAACTTCAGAGCTCGGCACTCAGCCTTCTCGTGCTCAACTTTAGAGACCCCAGAGCACGCTATCTCTTGGCTCACATGCCCACAGACAGCTGGGAGGCCCGAGGGATGGACCCCCTTTTTCCTTCTCAGTACTGAACAGATCTTCTGGCCAGAATATGTCTCTGATGCACCCAGCGCCTTCGTCTTTGGTGGGGGAGGGTTTTCTTGCAGCAGAATGATCAGCAGGTGTCTGCACACACCGTTTTGTTCTGATATGGGGTACTTGGTGTTGCACCTAAAGAGAAACTCAAAAGGTATCCATTCATAACACTATCCCACCACTCCCAACAGTCATTATCCCAAATATAATCTGAATCACTGAAGTCCCATCGGTCAAGGGTGTTGGTGCCCACTTTTAGTGCACTGTGTCCTCTGGCCAGGGACAAAATAGTCAGCAATTGTTTTCAAACTCACTGGGTTTGAAAACTTGAAAGATGACCCTGAAGAATCCTAAGAAGAACGAGTCTGTCCTGAAGCTGGCACTGAATGTCTGAACCCAATGACAGAAGAAAACAATCTAAGGTGGAATATTTGCCCTAGTGCATTGTGGACCAAGGGTGGAGTCATAACATATCTTATGACGCAAAACTCTTGATGGCAGGAGTATGCAGAGCATGTGAATCTATAGCCACACTTGCTATAAACAATACATTTATCAATATATTGGGGGGTAGTGGGGGAACAGCCTTTGCAGCGAAGGCTGAATCACCCATGCCTATACAATGAAGACTTTACCACAAATGTGTCTTTATGATGCAAGCCTTTATCGTGCAAGATTTTACAACAAATATGCCTTTACCACGCATGACTTTTCAACGAATTTCATTGTAAAAGCATGAATGGTAAAGGGATATATTTTTTGCAGGCTCAATCGCACGCAAGTTCAATGCACGTAAAGTATACTATGTGTGAATCATACCGGGTCAGGAAGAGGGGAGAGATTTGGCCTAGGAATACAGCTTTAGCATTTACAAAATGAACTCGCCACATCATCACACGAAAAATACTTTTACACTTACCAAACCATACTTCATATGGGAAAGTTGTACTCACTCCTTCAGAAAACTCGACTTCTGAGGAGACTCACAGACGAGCGTCCAAAGTTCCCACTTTAATAAATCCTTTACTTTACAAGGAACAGGACACAGAGGTACGTTATATCATCCCGGACTCTCTTCTAAAAAGAACAAGCAGTCCTTTCCAGCACCGGAGTCCTCCCCCGCTGACATACACTGTCTAACAATGCTGCTGACACACTTCCTATATTGCCACTGCAACAAACAAACAGTACGCATCGCAGTCATTGAGCTGTGATGAAAACAAAGTCTGACACACCCACGTCCATCACAAGCACCTGAATTCCTGGAAAGCAGTGCATGGCAGGCTCGCAAACTCCGGGATTTGTTTGTGGTAAAACACATATATGGATTATACTTACCATTACACTTTTACCACACATCTTTACCAAGCATGCCTTTACCACGAAAATTACATTGTACAGGCAGGCGTGGTAAAGGCATATGAGTGGAAAAGGTTTTAGTCGTAAAGGCATGCGCTCTAAACATGCTTACATAGTAATGACGGCGTTATAAATGCATGCATTCTTTTGGCATGCGTTAATCCATCATACAACCGTTGGAGGGTGGTGAGAATTGATGGCAGCCTTTAAATCATTTTTTTTGTCTAAATACAAGGACATTATACAATGTAATTGATGTATTAGTATAAACCAAATCAAGCTGTAAAAATATTTTGCTGATCGCTGGTACTGAAAGCACTCTGCATGTCCTCATGATTTACTAGTCAGTGGAAATTGCTTCACAGTTTACTCTGCTACATCCTTATGTGCTATTGTTCACACACAACATACCTCCACTGCTCTTTCTGCCAATGCTATCAAAGATGCCAGATGGAACTTTCACAATACTGTTCCCACAAGCTGGAGATTCTGGAGAATTCTGGGCAGTTGGACTGGAGGGCATCTCCACATAACCATCTGCAAAGTTACCTAAACAAATGAGCACCACTTTCTTAAATACAGACTTGCTTTACACATCAAAAATACAGGACAGATTATTAAAACAGTCTAATTGAACATGCATTTACAAACCAAGCTACAAAGCTTATGAGTACAAAGTATTTTGATAGTTTCAGATTTGTGCAGACTTTTTATTTAATAACACTAAAGCACAAGTTACTAACTTGTGTAACGATATATCTGTAAGAGACAGTAGTTAGTGACAGATTCCTTACCTTAGAATATCCCCAGGCGTCAGGCTGGATCCGGAAAGTTTTTTGCGTAGCAGTACCCTTGCGCGTCGGTAGGCGGCGTCGTGCGGCTCCGCGTCCGTCGTCGGCGTCGTGATCGCCGGGATGACGTCGCGGGCAGTACTTAGGCGCCGCCCCTGCGCGCTGACGTCAGTTCTGTACACGACTTTCCGCGCCAGGAACGCAGAGCCATGCAAGAAGCTGACATAGGTGTCTGAAAAATACTAGGGCCCTGAAAGGGATGTCCTTAACCCTAGAAATCAGTTCGCAGAACGGGGAGGATGGGTGGGGCGGTAAGGAATCTGTCACTAACTACTGTCTCTTACAGATATATCGTTACACAAGTTAGTAACTTGTGCATCTGAAAGAGACACGTTAGTGACAGATTCCTTACCTTAGAATAGATACCCCAGCAATACCAACCCCGGTGGTGGGTCTGCGAACAAAGATCAGACAAGGAAGTCCTGGAGGACAGAACGGCCAAAGAAGCCGTCCCTCCGGACCTGACTGTCAAGGCAGTAATGCTTTGTAAACGTGTGCAGCGAGGCCCACGTAGCTGCCTGACAGATAACCGGCAGCGGAACACCGCGGCCCAAGGCCGTGGTAGCAGCCGTTGCCCTGGTGGAATGGGCACGCAGCCCAACAGGAGGCTCCTTTTTAGCCAAAGAATAGCAGGTCTTGATGCACAAGGTAACCCAGCGGGAGATGGTCCTCTTGTGCACCGCCCGACCTTTTTGGCGCCCACGTAGCCAATAAAGAGCTGGTCATCCACCCGGAAGTGTTTTGTGCGGTCAATATAGAAGGAGAGCGCACGTTTTGGGTCCAGACGGTGGAGCCTCTCTTCCTCTCTGGAAGGATGCGGAGGCGGAAAGAAGGTGGGCAAAGTGATGGTCTGCCCAATGTGGAAAGCAGTAACCACCTTTGGCAAGAAGGACGGACGCGTCCGAAGAACAACCTTGTCTGGATGAACAGACAGAAGGGGAGGTTTGCAAGATAGAGCCTGGAGCTCACTCACCCGCCGAGCGGAGGTGATGGCCACCAGAAAGGCTGTCTTCAGAGTCAGAAGACGAAGAGGACAGTTATGTAGAGGCTCAAAGGGAGCGCACATTAAAAAGGTAAGAACCAAGTTTAAGTCCCACTGAGGCATCACAAACGGAACAGGAGGGAAGAGGTGAGTAATGCCTTTTAAGAACCTGTTAACAACAGGGGACTTGAAAAGGGAGGGGCTGATCAGGGAGCCTGAGGAAGGCCGAGATAGCACAAAGATAACCCTTGATGGTACCCAGGGCAGAACCCTGTTGGGCCAGAGAGAGAAGGAACAGAAGGACCTCAGAAAGAGGGGCAGAAAGGGGATCCACAGCCTTTGCTGTGCACCATGCCACAAATTTGTTCCACCTGCAGGCGTATACCACCTTAGTGGAGGGACGCCTGGCTGCCAGAATCACATCACAAACTTCGGGAGGCAAGTCGAAAGGAATCAACTGCCGCCGCTCAATCTCCACGCAAGCAGGTGTAGACTGGACAGGTTCGGGTGGAGGACCGTCCCCTGCTGCTGCGACAGAAGATCCTCCCGAAGAGGCAGACGGATCGGGGGATCTACGCTCATATTGAGTAGCTCGGGATACCAAACTCTTCGAGCCCAGTCCGGAGCCACAAGAATGACTTGGGCCCGGTCGTGCCAAATCTTCTTCAACACTCTGGGTAGAAGTGGTATAGGCGGAAAGGCGTACAATAGACCGCAACTCCACTCGTGACGAAAAGCGCCGCCGAGCGAGTGCCGCCTTGGAAATTCCAACGCGCAGAACTGATGACATTGCGCGTTCTCTTCGGTGGCGAATAGATCTAACCAAGGCTCTCCCCACTGTAGAAAGAGTCCTTGCGCCACTTCCGAGTGAAGACGCCATTCGTGATCCATCATGCACCTGCGGCTGAGTTCGTCCGCCCTGGCGTTCAGGGAACCTGCCAGGTGTTGAACCACCAGGAACATGCCCTGGTGTTCCAGCCATGTCCAGAGGCGCAGAGCCTCCTGACAAAGGGTCCACGACCCCACCCCGCCTTGTTTGTTGCAGTACCACATGGCAGTGGTGTTGTCTGTGAACACCTGCACTACCTTCCCTTTGACAGAGGGAAGGAATGCCTTGAGTGCAAGTCGGATCGCCCGGAGCTCCAGAAGGTTGATATGGAGCCGGGACTCCGCCCGGAGACCAGAGGCCTCTGATCTCCGCCTCTCCCATGTGACCGCCCCATCCCAGAAGGGACGCGTCCGTCACAACTGTGTGCTCTGGCTGGGGAAGGGAGAGGGATCTGCCCATGACCCATTGCCGGTTCGAGAGCCACCACTGCAACTGTTTTGCAGTCCCCTCCGAGATCTGGACGTGATCGGACAGGTCGCCCTGGTGCTGCGCCCACTGGAACTTCAGGTCCCACTGCAGAGCCCGCATATGCCATCTGGCATGAGTGACCAGCAGGATGCAGGAGGCCATGAGGCCCAGCAGCCTCAGGGTCATCCGTACCGAAACCCAGGATAAGGGCTGAAAGATCGGAATCATAGCCTGAATATCCCGGACTCGCCGTTCGGGAGGATAGGCCCGAAACTGCGTCGTGTCCAGAACTGCTCCGATGAAAAGGAGCTGTGGAGAAGGAATCAGATGCGACTTTGGCACATTGATGGAGAACCCCAGCGAGTGCAGGAGTTCGGCCGTAGTCTGGAGGTGGGAGACAACTGCCTGGGACGAGCCCGCCTTCAGCAGCCAGTCGTCGAGGTAGGGGAAGACTGAAACCCCTGCCCGGCGCAGATGAGCTGCGACCACCGCCATCACTTTCGTGAACACCCGAGGGGCACTGGTAAGGCCAAAGGGGAGCACGGTGAACTGAAAATGCTCGAGGCCTACCGTGAACCGAAGGTAACGCCGGTGGGCCGGCAGGACGGGGATGTGGAAATAGGCGTCCTGCAAGTCCAACGCTACCAACCAGTCTCCGGGGTCGAGGGCAGTCAAGACCTGAGCTAGGGTGAGCATCTTGAACTTCTCCTTCCGGAGGAAGCGATTGACGTTCCGGAGGTCCAAGATAGGACGCATGTCCTCCTTGTCCTTTTTGGGCACCAGAAAGTAGTGGGAGTAGCAACCACGCCCTACTTCTGGGGTCGGAACATGCTCGATGGCCCTCTTGGCCAAGAGGGCCGTGACTTCCTTCTGTAGAAGCACCAAGTGATCCCCTGACATGCGGTGGAATTGAGGTGGCATGGCTGGGGGGTGGTCTCGAAGGGGAGGGAGTAGCCCCTTCGGACAATGTCCAAGACCCACTTGTCCGAGGTGATGGGACGCCAGTGGTGAAGGTGATGGCGGACCCTGCCCCCGACTGGCGTGCTGTGCACCTGAAAGGAGGGACTAGGAGGGCTTGGAGGCCGCGGACGGGTTGGAGGTGGTGGCCTGACCCGCACGCTGGTTGCCCGAACCGCCACGGCGGTATCCACGTCCTCGGCCACGCGAAGGCGCTTGCTGCGCGGGCCGTTGGCCGGGCTGTGGACGTGACTGGGCGCCCCTTCCGTGGCCACGAAAGGGGCGAAAAGCAGACGTTTGCGGAGGGCGCACAACAGCAAGGCCCAGGGACTTAGCAGTAGCCCGTGAATCCTTGAAACGCTCCAGCGCATGGTCCGCCTTTGAACCAAAGAGACCGACTCCATCAAAGGGCATGTCCATGAGAGTATTCTGGACATCCCCTGAAAAACCAGTGGTTCTCAGCCAGGCGTGGCGACGCAGCGCCACCGTCGTTGCAAGCGATCTGCCCAGCGAGTCGGCGGTATCAAGGCCACAGCGGATGGTATACTTAGCCGCATCACGCCCTTCCGCAATAGCGCGGGTAAGCAGTGTCTGGACCTCCTCAGAACACTGCGGCAAAACATCAGCCACCGAATCCCACAGGGAGTGGGTGTATCGGCCCAAGAGGCAAGCGGTATTAACAGACCGCAAGCCAGCACTGGAGGAAGAGAAAGCCTTCTTCCCAAAGTGATCCAGGCGCTTGGATTCCCTATCCGGAGGGGCGGTAGGGAAGGCTGTTTGGGAGGCAGAGGCTTGGACAACCAAGCTCTCAGGGGTGGGGTGTTGGGAGAGAAACAGGGGGTCGCCCGGAGCCGGGCGATGGCGTCGGGCCACGTTCCTATCCACAGGAGCCCCTGTGGTGGGTTTGGACCAGGCACCCAAAAGAACGTCAGTGAGTGCATCGTTGAACGGCAGCACAGGCTCCGAAGAGGAGGCCGCCGGCTGAAGCACTTCAGTCAGGAGGTTAGTCCTGACGGCCACTGTAGGCAACTGGAGATTTAAGGCTCCAGCAGCTCTACGCAACACCGTTGCAAAATTAGCCCCCTCCTCCGTTGCCACGGGAGGAGACAGCATGCCAGAGTCGGGGGAGGTATCCAGCCCACTGGCATCCCCAAGTTCCTCAACCCAGTCCGGGTCAAACTCGCACTGTTGTGTGAGAGGGTCGTCAGACCCCTCCCAGCTCTCCTGGTCCTCCTCAGGTTGAAAAGATGGAGGAGGAGGGACATAAGGGACCCAAGGCCTCATCGGCGCCGGAACCGGCGTCGGGCGACGCCGGTCCGGCTCCATGTCCGGACCCGGGGAGAACCGGGGAACGACGCCGCCCGGAGCCCCGGACGGCGTCGGAAACGGCACCGGGGACATCGGCGTCGGCGGAGGCGTGGTTAGGTCAACCGGCGTTGATGGAGGTTGCGGCACCACCGGAACCGGGGTCGAGGCCGGGGCCGGAGCCGAGGCCGGGACGAAGGCTGGTGGGACAGGCGACGCCGGGACCGGAGTCGACGGCGACGCCGGAGCAACCCCATCTGGGCCCGCGGGGCCCGAAGGCGCACCGGAGGGACCTTGAGGCCCAAAGAGGCGGGCCATGGCCGACAGGAATTTCTGTACTTCGGCCGGAGTCGCCCCGAACCCGGGAAGGACGGGTAATGCGGGGGCAACTCGACAGGCACGTCCGGGGCCGCGGGGGCGGGGACGGTGCCGACAGGGACCTCAGCCGAGTCGCGCGACCGGCGAGGCGAAGTCTTAGAGCGATGACGCCGCTTAGACTTCTTGTGCTTCGACTTACCGGAGGAGCGCGAAGACTTGGATTCCGACGAACGGCGGGGACTCCGCGTCCGGCCCCTCGACCTCTCCCGGGACCGGGGCTTGCTGCGGCGCGGAGCCGACTGCCGGACTTCAAGGAGCTTTCGAGACCGCTCTCGCAAAGCCTTCGGATGAAGTTTCCGGCAGTCAGGGCACGACTTCGTGTCGTGGCCTCGGCCGAGGCAGAAGAGACACTCGAGGTGGGGGTCCGTGATGGACATCATACGACCACATACCTCGCAGGGCTTAAAGCCGGGCATCCCTACGACACCTTAGGAGTCGTGAAGACTCGTTGAAGAGAACAGTGAAAAATTTCACAAAAAGATAGTCAAAAAGTGACTAGGGCACTGCTCTTCCCGGATCTGCGCTTACTGGCGCGGAAAAAGAAGAACTGACGTCAGCGCGCAGGGGCGGCGCCTAAGTACTGCCCGCGACGTCATCCCGGCGATCACGACGCCGACGACGGACGCGGAGCCGCACGACGCCGCCTACCGACGCGCAAGGGTACTGCTACGCAAAAAACTTTCCGGATCCAGCCTGACGCCTGGGGATATTCTAAGGTAAGGAATCTGTCACTAACGTGTCTCTTTCAGATTAGAGCAATTCTTTATAGACATTCTAGAATGCCACTCCACCCCAGTGGAGACGATCCAAACTATATGGAAATGACAAGAGTGCACCAAGAGACCCCAAATTGATGCATGTATTGCGTTGCCCCATATAAATAAAACTACAAAGGAATTACACACTGCAGGAAAGGTAGACTCCCATTTCCAAATAAATCCCCCAAAGTACAAATTCTGTCAATGGGACACCAATTAGCCCCAGTCACATAAGTGGTTCTCTTGTCCACCAGGGATACTCAACTAAATGTAATGGGGTTGACCCATGAACCCCAGTCAATGGCAACAATCCCTACATTATAGGAACCACGTCTATTTACTGCAATGCTAAGCTCCTGAGACAGCCTAGCAACATCTTTCAGGACAATCACACATTTGGACTGTCTTTGATGCTTGGACATCCCTCCTTATTGGAAGGACAAGACAATCTAGGCAAAATGGGGATCCCTGGAATTCAAAAGAGCCTGTCCTTGGAAAGCAAAAACATCAAAATTAACAGGCATGTCGAGCACTGACATTCCTTAGCTGACTTAGATCTTCATCTTTTGCAGTTTACTCTTGTATTCTTTGAAAGAGATAAGTTACTTACTTATAACTACCATTCTGCAATTTTGGTATATTTTTTAGATTCGCATGATTGAATTATTCCCTGTGGTTAGGCTGGGAATTCTCGGCAGTCAGTATTTAAAGAGCAGTGTTCACATGCACTCATTTAACATCGCTTTAGCTGTGCACATTATGTAGTCTCTCCTAGTCACTTTATAGCCTAAACTGTGGACAATGAGGTGAAAGGACATTGAGCTATGTTCCCCTCTAAAGTTTCCATCGCTCATATTTCTTTAGCAAAAAGAGTATAAACATTAGAGCCTCTTGATACGGGAAAGTGAACAGTAGCATGTGAAATATTTGAAAAATGCCAAACCTGGACTACTGGAGTCAAAGGTAAGTAATTTATTTATAATCAAGCATAAGATATATCATTGTATCACACGCTTGAATTAATATTTCAAAAGCAATACCGCAAAGAGTAATAACAATGGAAAGCATGATGAAGCTCAAGTTATTGAAATACCAGTGTAGTTTCCAATCTTGTCCGGATGTTGAGACAATAATGCTTCATGAAGGTATGGGTAGATGTTCACGTTCATTCTTTAGCAATGTCAGTAAGAGGAACCTGGCCTTTGGTGGAGTGGCGCCCTACTTTACCTTTCAGTGGTCTCCTAACTGGTATGTAAAAGAGTGATGCAAGCTGCAATCGAGCAGGAAATGCCTTATTTAGAGAATAACTGGTTAGATCTATTAAAGTCTTTAGTTTTATCCATGTACATTGAAATCAAAAGAATGTAGGGGACTTTCGGCCACTGAGGAAGGCTGTGGAATGAACTTTGGTAAGGACTCCTTTCTTAGTGAGGTGAACTGTAGTCAGCATGAAATGTGGAATGAGTCAGAGAGTAACTTTGTTCTCTGCTGAAGTTCGAAATATTTCCTTTGACATAATAAGTCAGAATTTCTGCCATAAATCAAGCTAACATAACAAGCAAGAAAGCAGTCTTCCAGAAAAGCATCTACAAGGACACATTGTGAACTCTTCAAGAGGTCCTCTAGCACAAAATTAAGCACCCAATTTGACAAGTGGCAGAAAGCATTGCCTTCATGAATGCTGTGACCACTTTGGTGATTAAAAGAGACTGCGAACCAGAGGACCTTAAGTGTTGTGATGTAACTGCTAAATACATCTTTTCAGACAAATATTTTAGTCCCTTTTAGGCCAAATGCATCTAGTAAGTGAGGCTCTTGTAAGGTTAGTTTCTAAAAAGGTAAATGTTATTTGACCTTGCTTGGATGCAGAACATTTTCCGCCTTAATGGATAGGTCTTGACAAAGGAACCTGCCTTGGCCACCCACAGGATATACCTAGTTCGGAGGAATTGTATGACAATGATCTGAAGTAGCCTAACTACTAAGTGTAGTGGGTCTGTTCCATGAAGAAGGACCTGGTCACAGCTTTTGGTCATCAGATGCTGGAAATAGGGTAATTAGCAGAAAACAACAGCAGGATTAATGGAAACACAGGCATAACTTCTCTGAAGAGGTATCTCTAATAGCACGATCAAGAGCGTCAAAAGTCAAGATTGCCTACATGCTTTGTAAAATGTCACCATACTACTTCTAAAGATAACCTAGCACATTTAAAGGGTGGTATTTTCTATTAGTAATTAAGATGACTGAAAATATTAATACATAAAATAGTAATCCTTGGATAAACAAATGATTGAAGTTCGACCTTGTGAAGGAAAATGTGACTGTCAACAACTTTTAAAGTAGGATCATGATTAAGAACTCTAAAAGGGTTACAACCATAAGGTTAACTACCATGATGTGTAAACCGAAAATAATAGCTGACTGTGCCCAACTCTTTGCTTCTATCTCTCTGGCACTGGACAGAGGGGAATGCCTCCTTCATTCCACGAAAGACTGATTAAAAGTAAGGCAGTTTTTGGTGTAACGATACCGGAGGCCCAGAATCTCCAATTCCAGATGGTATTCCAGCATCAAAAATAGTGATTACACGATATTGCCTCAGAATGGGAAATAGGTGAACAGATCTGGAGACACATGGTGGGTGAGGAGTTAACATTAATGCACAAGTTACTACTTATATAATGATATATGTGTAAGAGACATTAGTTAGTGATGGATTCCTTACCTTAGAATATCCCCAGGCGTCAGACTGGATCCGGAAAGTTTTTCGTCAGTAGTACCCCTGCGTGTCGGTAGGTGGCGTCGTGCGGCTCCGCGTTCGTCGCTGGCGTCGTAAGCGCCGAGATGACGTCACGGAGACTACTTAGGCGCCACCCATGCGCGCTGACGTCAGTTCTGTACACGACTTTCTGCGCCAGGAACGCAGAGCCATGCAAGAAACTGACCACTGGTGCCATGAAACTAGGGCCCTGAAAGGGATGACCTTAACCCTAGAATCAGTTCGCAGAACGGAGAGGATGGGTGGGGCGGTAAGGAATCTATCACTAACTAATGTCTCTTACAGATATATCGTTACACAAGTAGTAACTTGTGCATCTGAAAGAGACACGTTAGTGATAGATTCCTTACCTTAGAATAGATACCCCAGCAATACCAACCCCGGTGGTGGGTCTGCGAATAGATTACACCAGAAAGTCACGGAGAACAGAACGGCCAAAGAAGCCGTCTCTCCGGACTAGACTGTCAAGGCAGTAATGCTTGGTAAATGTGTGCAGTGAGGCCCACGTGGCTGCCTGACAAATATCCTGCAAGGGAACGCCGCGTTCCAAAGCAGTAGTGGCTGCTGTAGCCCTGGTAGAATGGGCACGCAGCCCTACAGGAGGCTCCTTTTTAGCCAACGAGTAACACGCTTTGATGCACAAAACGACCCACCGAAAGATGGTGCGTTTGTGCACGGCCCGACCTTTTTTGGCGCCCACGTAGCCAACAAAGAGCTGGTCATCCACCCGGAACTGTTGTGTGCGCTTCAGATAGAACGAGAGCGCACGTTTTGGGTCCAGATGATGGAGCCTCTCTTCCTGTTTTGAAGGATGCGGAGGCGGAAAGAAGGTGGGCAAAGTGATGGTCTGCCCGATGTGGAAGGGCGTGACAACCTTTGGCAAGAAAGAAGGATGGGTCCTTAAAACCACCTTGTCCGGATGAACAGAAACGAAAGGAGGTTTAGAAGAAAGAGCCTGGCGCTCACTCACTCTTCTGGCAGAGGTGATAGCTACCAGGAAAGCCGTCTTTAGAGTAAGAAGACGTAAAGGACAGTTATGAAGGGGCTCAAAAGGAGCGCACATCAGATAGGTCAAGACAAGATTTAAGTCCCATTGAGGCATTATGAAAGGCACGGGAGGAAATGTGTGTGTAATGCCTTTTAGGAAACGGTTAACAACTGGGGACTTAAAGAGAGAAGGCTGATCTGGAAGCCGGAGAAAGGCGGAGATGGCCGAAAGATAACCTTTGATAGTGCCCAGAGCAGAGCCCTGCTGGGCCAAGGATAGTAGGAACAGAAGGACTCCAGAAAGAGGGGCAGAAAGGGGATCCACAGGCTTCGCTGTGCACCACGCCACAAACTTGTTCCACCTGCAGGCGTAATCCGTCTTAGTGGAGGGACGCCTGGCTGCCAGAATGACATCACAGACTTCGGGAGGAAGATCGAAAGCTGTCAACTGTCGCCGCTCAATCTCCACGCATGGAGGTGGAGGCTGGACAGGTTCGGGTGGAGGACCGTCCCCTGCTGCTGCGACAGAAGATCCTCCCGAAGAGGCAGTCGGATCGGGGGATCGATCGCCATGTTGAGTAGCTCGGGATACCAGTATCTTCGTGCCCAATCCGGAGCCACAAGGATGACTTAGGCCCGGTCGCGCCGAATCTTCTTCAGCACTCTGGGCAGAAGTGGTACAGGCGGAAAGGCGTACAACAGACCGCAGCTCCACTCGCAACGAAAAGCGTCGCCGAGCGAGTGCCGCCTTGGAAATTCCAACGCGCAGAACTGATGACATTGCGCGTTCTCTTCGGTGGCGAATAGATCTAACCAAGGCTCTCCCCACTGCAGAAAGAGACCTTGCGCCACGTCCGAGTTCAGACGCCATTCGTGATCCATCAAGCACCGGCGGCTGAGTTCGTCCGCCTTGGCGTTCAGAGAACCTGCCAGGTGTTGAACCACCAAGGTAATGCCTTGATGTTCCAGCCATGTCCAGAGGCGCAGAGCCTCCTGACATAGGGTCCACGACCCCACCCCGCCCTGTTTGTTGCAATACCTTATGGCGGTGGTGTTGTCCGTGAACACCTGCACTACACTGCCCCGGACAGAGGGAAGGAATGCCTTCAGTGCAAGTCGGATCGCCCGAAGCTCCAAAAGATTGATATGGAGCCGGGACTCCGCCGGAGACCAGAGGCCTCTGATCTCTGCCTCTCCCAAGTGGCCACCCCAGCCCTGGAGGGACACATCCATCACCACTGTGTGCTCCGGTTGGGGGAGGGAGAGGGATCTGCCACTGACCCAATCGCGATTCGTGAGCCACCACCGCAATTGTTGTGCAGTGCCCCCCGAGATCTGGACATGATCGGACAGGTTGCCCTGATGCTGCGCCCACTGGAACTTCAGGTCCCACTGCAGAGCCCGCATATGCCACCTGGCATGTCGCACCAGCAGAATGCAGGAGGCCATCAGGCCCAGGAGCCGGAGGGTCATCCTGACCGAAACCCAGGATAGAGGCTGAAAGATCGGAATCATAGCCTGAATATCCTGGACTCGCTGCTCGGGAGTATAAACCCGAAACCGCGTCGAATCCAGAACCGCTCCGATGAAGGGGAGCTTCTGAGAGGGACTGAGGTGCGACTTCGGCACGTTGATGGAGAACCCCAGCAAATGCAGGAGGTCGGCCGTAGTCTGAAGGTGGGTGACTGCCTGGGGCGAGCCCGTCTTCAACAACCAGTCGTCGAGGTAGGGGAAGACTGACAACCCTGACCTGCGCAGATGAGCTGCGACCACCGCCATCACTTTTGTGAACACCCGAGGGGCGCTTGTAAGGCCGAAAGGGAGCACGGTAAACTGAAAATGCCCCTGGCCTACCGTGAACCGCAGGTAACGCCGGAGAGCCGGCAGGACTGGAATGTGAAAATATGCGTCCTGCAAGTCCAATGCTACCATCCAGTCTCCAGGGTCGAGGGCAGCCAAGACCTGAGCCAGAGTCAACATCTTGAACTTCTCCTTCCTGAGGAAGCGATTGACGTTCCGGAGGTCCAAGATGGGGCGCAAGCCCCCTTTGTCCTTCTTGGGGACCAGAAAGTAGTGGGAATAACAACCATGTCCTACTTCTGGCCCAGGAACGTGCTCGATGGCCCCCTTGTCCAAGAGGGCCGTGACTTCCTGTTGGAGAAGCGCTAAGTGATCCCCCGAAATGCAGTGGAACTGAGGTGGCATGGACGGGGGGGGCAGACTCGAAGGGGAGGGAGTAGCCCCTTCGGACGATTTGCAGCACCCAGCTGTCCAAAGTGACAGAGCGCCAGTGGGGGAGGTGATGTTGAATCCTGCCGCCCACCGGCGTGGGGTGCACCCCAAAGCACAGACTAGGAAGGCTTTGAGGCGGATGCTGCGGGAGCGGAGGTGGACTGACCCGCACGCTGGCCCCCTGTGCCGCCACGGCGGCCACCACGCCCGCGCTGAGGCTGGTTCTGCGCAGGCCTTTGGCTGAACGGACGTGTAGGGGCGCCCCTTCCGCGGCCACGAAAGGAACGAAAGGTAGACGTGGCCGGACGGTTGGTGGAGAGACCCAAGGACTTGGCTGTAGCCCGAGAGTCCTTAAAACGCTCCAGCGCACTGTCTGCCTTATCGCCAAATAGGCGAGTACCATCAAAAGGCATGTCCATGAGGGAACTCTGGACATCCCCCGAAAACCCCGTGGACCGCAGCCAGGCATGTCGCCGCAAGGCCACCGTTGTGGAGATGGCTCTTCCCAAAGAGTCCGCGGTGTCCAACCCACACCGAATGGCGAACTTCGCAGCATCCTTCCCCTCAGCAACAGCTTGGGAAAGCACAGCCCGAACCTCTTCCGGGCACTGGGGCAGAGTTTGCACCACCGTGTCCCACACAGCGTGAGAATAGCGGCCCAAGAGGCATGTGGTATTGACCGACCTCAGCCCCAGGATGGCAGAGGAAAACAACCTTTTGCCAAGCTGCTCCAGCTTTTTTGATTCCTTATCCGGCGGAGCGGTAGGGAATGCTGTTTGGGAAGTGGAAGCCTGAATGACCAGGCTCTCTGGTGTCGGATGAGTCGTCAAAAAGGCAGGGTCACCCGGTGCCGGGCGGTGATGCCTGGCCACGTTTTTATCCACAGGAACCCCTGTGGCTGGCCTAGACCAGGTACCCATCAAAACATCCGTCAAGGCCTCATTGAACGGAAGCAGAGGTTCTATAGAACTTGCTGCCGGCTGAAGCACTTCAGTAAGGAGGTTAGTCTGGAGGGTAACAGTAGGCAATTCAAGGCCAAGAGCCTCAGCCGCTCTACGGAGCACCACAGTGTATGTTGCGCCTTCCTCCATGACAGTGGGAGGAGACACAAACCCAGGCTCAGAGGAGAGGTCAAGGCCACTTGCATCCTCTGAGTCTTCTGTCCACTCCTGTTCGGACTCACACTGCCGTGCAAGAGGGTCCTCCGACCCCTCCCAGTCCTCCCCTTCCACAACAGCCCGGGGCACAGGCTGCAGCAGCGAGGGAGGCACAGGGGAAAACAAATGCTCCACCGGCGCCGGTCGACGTCGCTCCGGCTCCAAGGCCCAATCGGGGTTCCAAGCTGGAAACGCGGGCAAGGGCGGAGGTGGAACAAACGGCACCCAGGGCGGTGCCGGGAAGGGAGCCGCAGGGGGCACCGGAGCCGCCGGCGAAGGACCTTGCGGTGCCGGAGCCGCCGGCGGAGGACCTTGCGGCGCCGGGGCCGGAGCCGGCAGCGGCGGAGCCGGCGGCAACCAAGGGCCCCCAAACGGGACCGCGGGGCCCGAAGGCGCACCGGCGGGAGCCCTAGGCTTGAAAAGGCGGTCCATGGCAGCAAGAAACTCTTGCACCTGGACTGGAGTCGCCGACGGACCCGGGTATGGCGGGTAGGCCGCGGGACTGACAGGCTCCAACGGAGCCGCGGGGGAAAGACCCCGGGCCCCCTCGTCCGAAGACCGACGGGGGGAGGTCGGAGAGCGTACGCACTTCTTTGACTTCTTTTTGTGATGTCGCTTACCCGAATCCGAGGGTGAAGACTTGGACCCCGAGGAGCGATGATGACGACTCCACGGCCGGTCCCTCGAGCGACCCCTGGACCCGGAACGGCGCGGAGACAACTGTCGGGCCTCCAGCAGCTTTCGGGACCGCTCCCGCAAAGCCTTCGGAGCCATGGCCAGACAGTCGGAACATGACCGGGAGTCATGGTCGCGCTCCAGACAGTAGAGACAGACGCCGTGGGGGTCGACCACCGACATCGTACGGCGGCAGGCCCCGCAGAATTTAAACCCAGGCATCCCTACGTGGCACCAGGAGTCAAGATTTAGAAAAGTAGAGACAAAAGTCCCAAAAACAACTAGTCAAAAAGTGACTAAGGTACGTGCTCTAACCGGATCTGCGCTTGCTGGCGCGGAAAAAGAAAGCACTGACGTCAGTGCGCATGGGTGGCGCCTAAGTAGTCTCCGTGACGTCATCTCGGCGCTTACGACGCCAGCGACTAACGCGGAGCCGCACGACGCCACCTACCGACGCGCAGGGGTACTGCTGACGAAAAACTTTCCGGATCCAGTCTGACGCCTGGGGATATTCTAAGGTAAGGAATCTATCACTAACGTGTCTCTTTCAGATTAGTTCATTATCAATAAAAAAAAAATAGAATAAAGAACTCTTAACTATAATGTACATATAGTTTGTTTTTGATCTAATTAAGTTACAAATGATAAATTCCAGTAACTCAATAGGAAAATAATTTTGGCGCTAAATCCATCTACTGAATAACTGGAAAGTTTTACTTGAGCAATAGATATGCACCTTTCAGTTGTCCAGCATCACCACATTGCCACAGAATAGCCAGGATTCAAACACACTAATTACACCCCTCCCCTTTTAATGGACTCAATTGACTTTCTACGAGATGGTTTGGACTGACAACACAGAGTGTGCTTTTTAATTATCAGAGTTACAAGTCCCCTTACTCTTTCAAACCATATAGCATAATGCTTCCTCAATTCAAAAATAGTCTAATAATCTTTCTTAATAGTCACACCAAAGGAAGCAAAACATCACTATCCATGGTAACCCACATACATTACATGTTAAGACCAGCCATTACCGACCAGTCTTGTGCACCACTAGAAGCATTTCACACTGATAATTTTAATTCCTTTATTTTTAAACTAATCAGGGACAAATGAATAATATGGTGATAAAGAAAATACTTAAATGGGAGTTCTTCCAAGTGGCAAAAACTGAATAACAAACATAAATAAGACATTACGATATCACAGGAAAATTAAAAGACATTCTCAATTAAAGTCATTTTAAATGCACATACACAGTGAAAACTTTACATTGTTGCCTGGCCGAAAAACCTTCTAATCTTTATTTTATTTTTTTAACTTTTTAAATGTACTTTACTATTTTCTTTTAAATAGAATAATTCCAATAATCGTTCACTATATTTTCCTGGATGACAGAAGATAACGACCCCTAACTGAACTGTACCACATACTTATACTGTACAAATATATATAGCACAATAGTGACCATGCTGACAACCATAGACACCACCATACACCATCCACCATCCCCTGCTTTCTGAGCGGATAAAAATATATTCTGCACACAGAAAACTGCAAAATAAACACCGTTCTCTACTGATTTAAAATCAACTGTTTCCCTTCCTCCACGATGCACCAGCATGGAAAGTTTTATTGTTTATACAAGATGTTCACATTTCATAGCTAAACCACTTCACTGAAAGTGAGACCACTTTGAAAACATCTGACCAACAATAATCACTCATTTAACAACATTCAAAAAGGTACATTTAAGATCTCATAAACTTGTTAGGGATAGCCTCCCACATCAAATTTAATTACATCAATTACCCCAAAAATCTGCTATGAATAAAGGGACCCTTCAAACTTAAATAGAAATGAATTAGTGCACTGTAATCATCAATTAGCCTTATTTATTTAAGAGGGGTTTTTGAATTTTAATCTACTTCCATCTGCCTTATTTAATACCACTTTATCCACTTTCATTATCTATCCGTGCAAAATTTATACACCTTCCCCAAGGTTGCAAAATTACCCATCAGCTGTTTGCAGAAACATCACTTGAATATAGAATGTGCAAATAGAGAAACAGCTGTCAGCTGCAATCCTTTTCCAATCTTAAATGATTAAATACAATTTTTACCTTTAGGAATCATTACTTTTGTTTCTCTTCCGAGCCTTAAACAGGACTTTAAGCGACACTTTCACTTTTATTCAGCAAATTTAGCCTTCATATGTTACTTAGTTTCACTTCCTTTCCCCCTGTCGTGTAGTTCCTACAAATCTATATAGGATCTGCACGTTTAGACAACATAAGCTGAAGGGATTGGTGTCCAGACTGATTACAGACACCCCAAAGGATATTTTAGTCTGTTAGTCCAGCTAGCTCACAGTGCCACTATGAGCCCCTCTTACCAAAGAGCAAATAGCTTCTGGCAACTATTGAACATGACAACCCTGACCCCTCAGGGATCGTAGAAACAGTACAGTATTTTTCACTCAGTCACTCTTGCTCACTTTGCCTTAGAGAGATGCACAGAATAAACAATGGGGATGTTTTCCAATAATCATTTATTGAACCAGCGTCATTCTAGTGTAAAATACGTGTGCTGCAACAACCATAAGACATAAACAGATATATACGGTTATAAGCACCAATAGAGTAAAGAAAAGGTAGAATTCTACCATAGTGCTAAAACAATGAATATATATAAGCATATAGATACAGGACAGGAATAATGCACACTCCTACGATGCAAACTCTAACTAGATGTACCTAGCAAGTATGTAGGTGTAGTGCAAAGAATCCCCTTAGAATAAAGCCAACCCCATTACCTGATGTGAGAGAACGAAGGACCCCGTCTTGGTCTCCAGATGGACACCCTGCAAGGGATGTCAGACCACTGCATGCTGGAGTGTCTGCGTGCAGGGACCTCAGTGTCTCGTGTCAGCATGGAAGTCTTTTTCTCCTCTGGTTTGCCCAGCGAAGATGTAGTGCTTATATACCCGAAAGGTACCTTCAGGGGTTTCTACCTAAAAGAGTACTATGGGCATGTCGGACAAGGATGACGATAGAGGTGACCCTTATACAGAGTTATTATGCAGACAATGGTAATCCTGCTGTGATACTGAGAATCCTCATGAGTAATACATGAGGCTAGTTTTCGAAAAAAAAACACACAACAGTCATGTAGCACTTAACTTGGTAAAAGGCCAGCATCAGACCAGTTATGTAGAACAATGGTAGGACAGATGTAGGTAAAAGGTCGTGTAACTACCTAGGCCTATATTGGGGTTCATAACACCCGTCTGCCTCTACTAACATTAGCCTTCCTCTTGGAGGCTACTTCTATCCGCAATATACAGTAGTACAGAGACTACACTTTATTTGGAGCATCTCTCCTTACTTTCTGGACATAACAAGCAAGTTAAATTTGTGTTTTGGAAGGTGAGGTCATCTCCCTGTGCAAAGACCGAAACCTAGCCAGCTTACTTAACTCAAAGGCCTTTTTCAGAAAACCATCGCCTGTCCTGCAACCTATAAGTACCAGGATGCTTATATCAACATCTCCACAGGCTTCGGTAGGGAAGTTCTTCCATAGAAATGCCTCAAATGATTTCATACTTTTCTAACTTAAGCTAACCCAGGTTTCTGTCTTGCACCGTGCATCCTCCTTTATGTTCCACCAATTAAATCTTTAGGCAAATAAGATGATTCCTTTCAATCACCTGGCTACCTTTATTTCTTGCATTCATGTCCAGTACATTTTATAGATATTTCTTTTTCTAGCCACATAAAAGCTGATCCAGTGCCTTGTGACTTCCAGCATCACAGATTTAGTTGTGTCACACATTCTCATATCTTTATATCAGATACAGGTCACAACCCTCCCAGGTCTCATGCTCACATAAAATGCATTCAGGTTCTTTTCAACAAAATACTCTGTTTTTCACATGTGTAGCCTGTTTTGACATGCAGGCAAGCATATTGGTCTCCCGATAGTTGAGTCACAATGAATCTCCCTATGCACTCAGTAAAACACTTCAACGTACATGATTTTATATTGGTATGTCAGCATCTATGATTTAATCTGCAGTTTTCCATGTATCCTTTGCAGACTGGAAAATCCTGTTAAAAATATCTATAAATCCAACACATTACAATTCAGCTACTTATTACTAAATACATGAGACCTCCCTTTCCTCAATATAAACATTACTTTGGAGTTATGCCTTTAGGCTCAGGGTTTTCATGAATGAGGTAATCATATGCATTACATTCATTTAAAAGATGTAATACATGAATATGGGACAGTTTTTCATAGTACCTCCACATGCTTAATTTATCATTAAAAATGAATTCACCTTAACTTCCTTACCTCTAACATAAAATAGAATATTAAAATAGGTGCCAAATTAGCCCCTACAGTCTGGCCCGCCTTTGCTGCTGAAGGGGTTGGACGGAGCCAGGCTGTGCTGCTGCTCGCAGCATCTGCCCCTGCAGCAACAAAGACGGTCTCAGAGGCCGGAATTGTCGAGTTTTCAGACCAGAGAATTCTGGGACCGGAGATGATCTGAATTGAGAGTAGCAGAATTTCACCCAGAAGTACCACTCTAGGTGAAATCTGCACTATACGCACAAGTTACTAACTTGTGTAACGATATATCTGTAAGAGACAGTAGTTAGTGACAGATTCCTTACCTTAGAATATCCCCAGGCGTCAGGCTGGATCCGGAAAGTTTTTGCGTAGCAGTACCATTGCGCGTCGGTAGGCGGCGTCGTGTGGCTCCGCGTCCGTCGTCGGCGTCAAGATCGCCGGGATGACGTTGCGGGCAGTACTTAGACGCCGCCCCTGCGCGCTGACGTCAGTTCTGTACACGACTTTCCGCGCCAGGAACGCAGAGCCATGCAAGAAGCTGACATAGGTGTCTGAAAAAATACTAGGGCCCTGAAAGGGATGTCCTTAACCCTAGAAATCAGTTCGCAGAACGGGGAGGATGGGTGGGCGGTAGGAATCTGTCACTAACTACTGTCTCTTACAGATATATCGTTACACAAGTTAGTAACTTGTGCATCTGAAAGAGACACGTTAGTGACAGATTCCTTACCTTAGAATAGATACCCCAGCAATACCAACCCCGGTGGTGGGTCTGCGAACAGAGTCAGACAAGGAAGTCCCAGAGGACAGAACGGCCAAAGAAGCCGTCCCTCCGGAACTGGCTGTCAAGGCAGTAATATTTGGTAAACGTGTGCAGCGAGGCCCACGTAGCTGCTGACAAATATCCTGCAACGGAACACCGCGGCCTAAAGCCGTGGTAGCAGCCGTAGCCCTGGTGGAATGGGCACGCAGCCCAACAGGAGGCTCCTTCTTAGCCAAAGAATAACAGGCCTTGATACACAAGATGACCCAGCGGGAGATGGTCCTCTTGTGTACCGCCCGACCTTTTTTGGCGCCCACGTAGCCAACAAAGAGCTGGTCATCCACCCGGAACTGTTGTGTGCGGTTGAGGTAAAAGGAAAGCGCACGTTTTGGGTCCAGACGGTGGAGCCTCTCTTCCTCTCTGGAAGGATGCGGAGGCGGAAAGAAGGTGGGCAAAGTGATGGTCTGCCCAATGTGGAAGGCAGTAACCACCTTTGGCAAGAAGGACGGACGCGTCCGAAGAACAACCTTGTCTGGATGAACAGACAGAAAGGGGGGTTTGCATGAAAGAGCCTGGAGCTCGCTCACCCGCCGAGTGGAGGTGATGGCCACCAGAAAGGCTGTCTTCAGAGTCAGAAGACGAAGAGGACAGTTATGCAGAGGCTCAAAGGGAGCGCACATTAAGAAGGTAAGAACCAAATTTAAGTCCCACTGAGGCATTATAAATGGAACAGGGGGAAAGAGGTGAGTAATGCCTTTAAGAAACCTGTTAACAACAGGGGACTTAAAAAGAGAGGGCTGATCAGGAAGCCTGAGGAAGGCAGATATTGCACAAAGATAGCCCTTGATGGTACCCAGGGCAGAACCCTGTTGGGCCAGAGAAAGAAGGAACAGAAGAACCTCAGAAAGAGGGGCAGAAAGGGGATTCACAGCCTTTGCTGTGCACCATGCCACAAACTTGTTCCACCTGCAGGCGTATACCACCTTAGTGGAGGGACGCCCTGGCTGCCAGAATCACATCACAAACTTCGGGAGGCAAGTCGAAAGGAATCAACTGCCGCCGCTCAATCTCCACGCAAGCAGGTGTAGACTGGACAGGTTCGGGTGGAGGACCGTCCCCTGCTGCTGCGACAGAAGATCCTCCCGAAGAGGCAGACGGATCGGGGATCGACGCTCATACTGAGTAGCTCGGGATACCAAACTCTTCGAGCCCAGTCCGGAGCCACAAGAATGACTTGGGCCCGGTCGCGCCGAATCTTCTTCAACACTCTGGGTAGAAGTGGTATAGGCGGAAAGGCGTACAACAGACCGGCAACTCCACTCAAGACGAAAAGCGTCGCTGAGCGAGTGCCGCCTTGGAAATTCCAACGCGCAGAACTGCTGACATTGCACGTTCTCTTCGGTGGCGAACAGATCTAACCAAGGCTCTCCCCACTGCTGAAAGAGACCTTGCGCCACCTCCGAGTGAAGACGCCATTCGTGATCCATCATGCACCTGCGGCTGAGTTCGTCCGCTCTGGCGTTCAGGGAACCTGCCAGGTGTTGAACCATCAGGAATATGCCCTGATGTTCCAGCCATGTCCAGAGGCGCAGAGCCTCCTGACATAGGGTCCACGACCCCACTCCGCCCTGTTTGTTGCAGTACCACATGGCTGTGGTGTTGTCTGTGAACACCTGCACTACCTTCCCTTTGACAGAGGGAAGGAATGCCTTGAGTGCAAGTCGGATCGCCCGGAGCTCCAGAATGTTGATATGGAGCCGGGACTCCGCCTGAGACCAGAGGCCTCTGATCTCCGCCTCTCCCATGTGACTGCCCCATCCCAGAAGGGACGCGTCCGTCACAACTGTGTGCTCTGGCTGGGGAAGGGAGAGGGATCTGTCCATGACCCATTGCCGGTTCGAGAGCCACCACTGCAACTGTTTTGCAGTCCCCTCCGAGATCTGGACGTGATCGGACAGGTTGCCCTGGTGCTGCGCCCACTGGAACTTCAGGTCCCACTGCAGAGCCCGCATATGCCATCTGGCATGATCGACCAGCAGGATGCAGGAGGCCATGAGGCCCAGCAGCCTCAGGGTCATCCGTACCGAAACCCAGGATAAAGGCCGAAAGATCGGAATCATAGCCTGAATATCCCGGACTCGCCTTTCGGGAGGATAAACCCGAAACTGCGTCGTGTCCAGAACTGCTCCGATGAAAAGGAGCTGTGGAGAAGGAATCAGGTGCGACTTCGGCACGTTGATGGAGAACCCCAGCGAGTACAGGAGTTCGGCCGTTGTCTGGAGGTGGGAGACGACTGCCTGGGACGAGCCCGCCTTCAGCAGCCAGTCGTCGAGGTAGGGGAAGACTGGAACCCCTGCCCGGCGCAGATGGGCTGCGACCACCGCCATCACTTTCGTGAACACCCGAGGGGCGCTGGTAAGGCCACAAGGGAGCACGGTGAACTGAAAATGCTCGAGGCCTACCGTGAACCGCAGGTAACACCGGTGGGCCGGCAGGACGGGGATGTGGAAATAAGCGTCCTGCAAGTCCAACGCTACCATCCAGTCTCCAGGGTCGAGAGCAGTCAAGACCTGAGCTAGGGTGAGCATCTTGAACTTCTCCTTCCGGAGGAAGCGATTGACGTGCCGGAGGTCCAAGATAGGACGCATGTCCTCCTTGTCCTTTTTGGGCACCAGAAAGTAGTGGGAGTAGCAACCACGTCCTACTTCTGGGGTCGGAACGCGCTCGATGGCCCTCTTGGCCAAGAGGGCCGCAACTTCCTTTTGAAGAAGCACCAAGTGATCCCCTGACATGCGGTGGAATTGAGGTGGCATGGCTGGGGGATGGTCACGAAGGGGAGGGAGTAGCCCCGTTGGACAATGTCCAAGACCCACCTGTCCGAGGTGATGGCACGCCAGTGGTGAAGGTGATGGCGGACCCTGCCCCCTACTGGCGTGCTGTGCACCTGAAAGGAAGGACTAGGAGGGCTTGGAGGCCGAGGACGGGGCGGGGTTTGTGGCCTGACCCACACGCTGGTTGCCTGACCCGCTATGGCGGGAGCCACGTCCTCGGCCACGCGAAGACGCTTGCTGCGCGGGCCGGTGGCTGGGCAGCGGACGTGACTGGGAGCCCCTTCCGTGTCCACGAAAGGGGCGAAAAGCAGATGGCTGCGGAGGGCGTACAGCAGAAAGGCCCAGGGACTTAGCCGTAGCCCGCGAGTCCTTAAAACGCTCCAGCGCATGGTCTGCCTTGTTCCCAAAAAGACCGATCCCATCAAAGGGCATGTCCATAAGGGTATTTTGGACATCACCCGAGAAACCAGTGGTTCTCAGCCAGGCGTGACGGCGCAGCGCCACTGTCGTCGCAAGCGATCTGCCTAGCGAGTCGGCGGTATCAAGGCCACATCTGATGGTGTACTTTGCCGCATCTCTTCCCTCAGCAATGACGCGGGTAAGCAGTGTCTGGACCTCCTCAGAACACTGGGGCAGAACTTGCGCCACCGAATCCCACAGGGAGTGGGAATATCGGCCCAAGAGTCAAGTGGTATTGACGAACCGCAAGCCAGCACTTGAGGAAGGAAGAAAAAACCTTCTTCCCAAATTGATCCAGGCGTTTGGATTGCCTATCCGGGGGAGCGGTAGGGAAGGCGCTTTGGGAAGCAGAGGCTTGGACCACCATGCTCTCAGGAACAGAGGGTCGCCCGGAGCAGGGCGATGGCGTCGGGCCACGTTCCTATCCACAGGAGCCCCTGTGGTGGGCTTGGACCAGGTGCCCAAAAGAACGTCGGAAAGCGCCTCGTTAAACGGCAGCAGTGGCTCCAAGGAGGTAGCCGCCGGCTGAAGCACTTCCGTCAGGATGTTAGTCCTGACAGCCACCATAGGCAACTGGAGGTGTAAGGCCCCAGCTGCTCTACGCAACACCGTTGCAAAGTTTGCTCCCTCCTCCGTTGCCACGGAAGGAGGAGACAGCATGCCAGGGTCAGGGGAGGTGTCCAAACCACTGGCATCCCCAAGCTCCTCAGCCCAGTCCTGATCAAACTCACACTGCTGAGTGAGAGGGTCATCAGACCCCTCCCAGTCCTCTGCGTCCTCCAATTCTGGTTCAAAATATGGAGGAGGGACATGCGGGACCCAAGGTCCCATCGGCGTCGGAGCCGGCGTAGAGCGACGCCGGTCCGGCGCCATGTCCGGATCCGGAGAGAACCGGGGAACGACGCCGCCCGGAGCCCCGGGCGGCGTCGGGAACGGCACCGGAGAGATTGCGCCGGTGGAGGTGTCGTCAGGTCAACCGGCGTCGATCGGGGTTGTGGCAGCACCGGAGCCGGGGTCGAGGCCAGGGCCGGAGCCGGGGCTGGTGTCGCTGGCGGCGCCGGGACCGGAGTCGCCGGCGGCGCCGTAGGAACCCCACTGGGGCCCGCAGGGCCCGAAGGCGCACCGGGGGGACCTTGAGGCCCGAAGAGGCGGGCCATGGCCGACAGGAACTCCTGTATCTCGGCCGGAGTCGCCCCCGAATCCGGGAAGGACGGGTAATGCGGGGGCGGCTCCATAGGCACTCCCGGCGCCGCGGGGACGGTGCCGACAGGACCCTCAGCCGAGTCGCGAGACCGGCGAGGGGAAGTCGTCGAGCGATGATGCTTCTTAGACTTCTTATGCTTCGACTTACCCGAGGAGTGCGAAGACTTGGATCCCGACGACCGATGAGGACTCCGCGACCGGCCCCTCGACCTCTCACGTGACCGGGGCTTGGCGTGGCGCGGAGTCGACTGCCGGACCTCGAGGAGCTTTCGAGACCGCTCTCGCAAAGCCTTCGGGTGCAAGGCCTGGCAGTCGGGGCACGACTGTGTCGTGGTCGCGGCCGAGGCAGTAAAGACACTCCTGATGCGGGTCTGTGATCGACATCATTCGACCACAGGCGTCGCATGGCTTGAAGCCGGGCATCCCTACCGACACCTACGGAGTCGAGACACTTGTGAGAAAACAGTGAAAAATCACCAAAAAAACTTAGTCAAAAAATGACTAGGGCACTGCTCTTCCCGGATCTGCGCTTACTGGCGCGGAAAAAGAAAGAACTGACGTCAGCGCGCAGGGGCAGCGTCTAAGTACTGCCCGCGACGTCATCCCGGCGATCTCAACGCCGACGACGGACGTGGAGCCGCACGACGCCGCCTACCGACGCGTAAGGGTACTGCTACGCAAAAACTTTCCGGATCCAGCCTGACGCCGGGGGATATTCTAAGGTAAGGAATCTGTCACTAACGTGTCTCTTTCAGATAGAACGTTTTCCATTTGCAAATATGCCTCCTTTGGAAAGGTCACTTCTGTTTGCAACTGTATATCCATATCCATCAGACTGAAGGGATGTGCCTGGAAAATGTAGTTCTTCCAGTTTCTCAGAATCCAGTGTGGCAATTAGCGAGATGGGAATCCCCATATCTTTTAGGTGGGGGACTGGAATTGACTATTTGATCCAGAACTAGACTGAGTCAGAAGCCCAGGGACTGCTGTGCATGGTGCGGTGCAGTCTACTATCTCTTTGAAGGAGGTCTGGCAGAGTGAGCCTGGAGATGGTAGGGAATATATCTTTTGTTCACGTACTCACAGCCACTACTCTCACATTGACTTCTTGCTTTTAGCATCACATGTTGGCTATTATCAGCTCAATATATCATATTTCTAATAGCTTATCTGTAGTTTCCACTATGAAAGATGGCAGTGGTATGTAACTAAAGATCCTCCTGGACATTCCATAAAGTCCATACTGTTTGACCAAGATGACCTTTCTTATGTAGATAAATCACCAGTGAATATTATAATATGTTTTTGGTGTCTTTGACGGCCTTGAAAGAGGGGTCACAATCACCCATGTGGTACAAGAGACATGCTGTGCCCTTATGAAGTCATACAGTACCAGCTACAGCAAATGAAACTACCTGATGGGTTGGCCATCATGGAAGATTACAAGATTACCTCCGTTATCTACGATAACTTATAATAATGATTCTGGGTGATATTTCTGAATTCATATGCCTGTAAAAAATCAGGTGTGCTGAAGAGAAAGGAAGTGCCTCTTGGAGACTCTGGTCAAGGATCTCCTCAAATTTAATTCATACATTTAGTAAATCTGTGGAGGTGGCCCAAGACCCAAGTGGAATTATACAAAATAGTCAAGAAATCCTACTCCAACTTGAACATGAGTGTAGGAAAGTAGGATCTGCTTCTTATGGTTACCCCCACTTTTTGCTTGATGTCTCACTGTTTTTGACTAGTCTGACTGGGATCCTGCTAATCAGGACCCCAGTCTATCTGCTTTCTCCCTTAAATTGACATACATGTACTTTGGTACACTCCAGATTGGATACTGGGGTACCCTTATAAGTCCCTAGTATATGGTACCCATGTACCCAGGGCAAAGGTACCCCAGAGGCCTCCCATGGGCTGAAGCATGTATTATGCCACCCATGAGCGGCCATACAAAATGGAACTCCAGGTCTGCTACTGCAGCCTGTGTAAGATGGTGCTTGCACCACTTACTTTAGATATAGGTTCACTATATCTATAGGTCAATACACTTAAAACTTATAAGTCACCCCTATAGCAGGCCTTATCAATCCTGAAGGCAGGGTGCTGGGTTTCATGTGAGAGGGTGCCCCTGCATGAGCAGAGCCTCTCTGCAGCCTTCGGAGACCATTCTCCCGGGTTGTCGGTGATGCAGCATGACATATAGGTAGAGGTGCATTATATGCTCGCGTAAAATGCTATCTCAAAAACGGCTGCAACAAACCATGTCGTGTTTGGTATCAAACACCTTGGAATCATATCTCCACACCAGTAACTGGTGTGGGAGGTATGATTCCACCCTTCAGAAGCAAGCTTAGTGGGATCCCTGGTCTTCCCGGTACCAGCCTTCTCGACCCGGACAGCACAAAATGGTTGCTGCCGACCAGAGACACATTTCTGCCCTCCTGCTGATGAGCCAAGCTAGAGCAGGGGAAGGCAGCACAATAGGCATCCTGTCACAGGGAGGTGTGACCACCTCCCAGACAGGATTTAGTGTATTGGAGCCGGGTGGGTGCACTTCCAAAGTGCCTGAAAGTCTGCACGAGGGGCACATTTGGTATCCCTGTGCATAGTCCAGTTCAAACCAGTCCTGGGAGCCGTTGGCTCCTGCCCTGGCGCGAAACTGGTCAAAGGACATGGGAGTAACCTCCCCCCCCCCTGTCCTGACCCTCCCCTGGGAGGGTCCCCTGAATCTGTTAAACCCTCTCCCGTGGGTACAAAAGGGTTTAACCTGGCTGTAGGACCCTAGATTCGACGTGGACAAGATTCTGATCAAGAAACCACTGACCTTCGACCGTCTGGACACTCTGGACTTCGTTTCCCTCTCCGTCCAAAGCATTGTCTGCGCCCGTGCACCATACAGGCTCCGTGCAGGACCCGTGGAGCATCAAGGACAATTGAAGTATCTCCCTTAGGGTGAAGGAGTCACTCCCCAGCGTTTGCAGGCACCGTAACGCAACTGACCGGTCTGCTGATCCTAAGCTCCTGTGGACTCCCAAGGCTCCAACAACACAGGAGGTGGGTTCCTACGTTCCTTAAGGTCGAGCGGCCCTCTCACCAAGTTTGAGGCCAGTATCCCTCGTGGGGACGGCATAACCCAAACCCCTGTGCACCGTGTACATTTGCAAGTGCATATGCTTGTTGGCGTTCCCCAACCAAGTGCATTGGGCTATCGATAGCCCCAACCTCTGCGCACATTTCGTACAAAGGACTTTGGCCTCCTCGCACTCTGTGCCCTGCAATCTGTTGTTTTGTGAAACTGCTAGAGGTCCCCTCACGACTCCTGTGCCTTTGGCCTGTGGGTCCATTTGAGGAACAACACTGATTTTCTTGGGCTCCCTTGGTTGCTCCAGGCCTGCCCTGACTGCCCATGCTGTGGTGAGTCTCCTGGTCCTTGCTGGGCCAGACCGTGACCTTCCTCGACCTTCTGCGTGGGATGCCGCTAACGAGGCTTGTTGGTGCTCCCGCCGGACACCGACCCCTCAGCACTCGACATCCTTCGTGGGACAGCTCGAATCCGGCTCCTGGTCGTCCTCAACGTCTCCTGGTCCCTGCAGCTGTAGAGTCAAGGTCTCCATCTTCACACCTGAAACACCCGACATCGGTGGGCATTCGTCTACCGAGGCCTTGGTCACTCCTGAGTGACCCAGACTCTGTTCCCTCTGCTTTCAGGTTCCTTACTTCAAGAATCCAACTGGGGGTTCCACCGGACACTTTTCTTCTTTCCAGAAGTGGCTTTTCTTTGAAGACGACGGAGGTTTCCGACGCCACTTCAGCCCTATGCAACCGGCTTCCCTGGGATAGGCAACTCTGGTACTTCAGTATCCACGGGTGGGGTGGCTCTCCAACCTTCTATGTTCCAAAGGGTTTCCTCGTAATCCACTGGGAAGAGTCCTTAAACTTTAAAACTGCAACCGCGACTCTCCCATTGAATTGCACGTAGCACGCGGTCGTGTTCTCACACTGCACCCGTCCTCCGTGGAGTCCCTACTTACTCACCTTGGGTGGTTCCTTGGGGTCCCAGCGATTCTACATCCTCTTGACACTGTCTCGACTCGAGTCGTGGGTCTTATACCACTATTTTAGTAAAGGTTTGGTCTCCCCGGGAGCCCACTGTGTATTAGTGCTACTTACGTTTGTTTCTGTGCTACAGTGTTGTGTGCTTTGTGTTTATCTGTGTGTAGCAGATATTGTGAGGTATTTAAGGTGTGTTATAATAATAAATATATATTCTTATAACTACTGTGTGGTTCTCCTTTCATTTAACCAATACAATAAGATTGTATTCTGGTAAAACAAGCTGTTTAACATTCCTTCAAGACTAAGCCAGAAGACTGCTCTTAACAGCTACCACTTGGCTAGCTTTCTAAGGTTATCTTTCACCTCTTAAATTACCATAAGGGTTATTTGGACTGGTGCAAGGTGCCCACTTTAACTAGTGGACATCATATACCAGGCCAACTTCTCACAATGCGTGATAACCAGGGGAGCACCGATATTGTGTTAGAACAATTAGTCAAAAATATTGGCACAGCAGGATTTCTTTTTGGCCCCATTGCCCCTTTTATAGAACCTCATGAGGTGGCTGCTCCACCCCGAACAAATGCAGTTTAAGCAAACTTTGTAAGTCTACACACCCTTTATTTGTCACATTATGTTTGACAGTTATGAATGACTCCATCAGGCCGGGGTCTAGAAACATATCAAAGATTGATATTAATCTAAAATAAAAAAAACACAGAAAAATTAACTCTATTGAACTTTTTTCTAATATTGATTTGAGTTATGAACGTTGAAACAAAGGCCATAGCTAGTTTCATGGCCAATCGCCTGAATGTTCAGCCATCCCTAATTTCTCTATCGCAGCACGGCATTCCTTGTTGTGACCACAGCTTATTTGAATGATGCTGTCACATTGCTGGAACAGGTGGAAGTTTGCAGTCAACCCTACGAATTAATACTGTTAACTACAAAGAAAAACGTCTGTTGTGTGCTATGTCCAATATGAATGTTCTTTACTGATGAGACAGTAACCTGCAGTGTACCATGTGGTAGAAGTAAAGCCACTTACAATAGTGCTGTTTATGGGGGTAATCCGGAGGGTTTTAACTGCTTATTGCCTGCATGGAATGACTACCCTTTCCTTCATGAAGCAGAAATAGGGACAGCAAAAGAAAAGGTAGATAGTCTTGTGAGGGGGAAGCAACACCTGATTCTTGCAGCCGCCCTGCACTGCAAGCCTGCATCGAGAGCCTTCCCTTGGAGTTAGTAGATTGAATCTAAACTAGGTTTGCACCAAACTCAAGCAGACACAGAGCAAGCACACTATCGGTGGTGCAAACTGCAGAAAAAGAACTGATAGACAGTTCGGGGTGGTCAAGTACATGGAAGTATATGGACAAGTATTTTTACTTCCCAGCTCCATGGGCCAGCCCGAGAGGTTGGCAGTAGCGAGGTGACACATTTGGCCCAGAGGCACATACCGACCGTTTGTGATAGCTAGGTAGGCAGTGACCATCCTGCGTACCTCTGACTTTTGCCAAGTGCCCGATCTTTCTAAGGAAGCTTCAGCTGGGCTTTGGCCTACCTCTTCCTAAAAAGTCCAGCACTAACAAGATGGAAGACCACGAAGGAGGTCCTGTGAGATGGAACTTTGACCAAGAATATTCCAGATTTGTTACTCTCAGTGCATATGTAGGACAGGTTCTGTGACTAGCTGACACTCGCTCATCCTCAGATTATACTCTAGGAGTGGTGTGACATACTTCTTACTCCCTTTCAGGCTTGAATATCCTCTTTCTTGTCTATTACCAATGAATAAAAGGAGTCAGTCAAGCTAGGCAGGGAGGGGGGGGAAAGTCTCAACAATGAGAATAGTGATGGCAAGCTTCGCTAGGAGACTAGTACAGATGGAACCAAAGCTCCAAACTCTGAACCCTTCCATAAGTTGGTGCTAACTGTGGTAACTGATTCAAGGACTGTACCAGAACACAACATTGACTACAAATACCAAAGTCCACTTGCTGTGAGTGTACTTAGAAAATAAATGTCAGAAATGTTCGGGTTGACACAGAAAGTCCTTCAAGATGCATCTTTCAGGCAGGACAACTGAAATGGTGTATGAATCAGCCAGTAGGAAACTCCAGATGCCTCTTTCAAACGGTTGATGACACAGAAAGAAGTCCTTACTGCAAAAATGTTTCTTTTATTAGGGCAGCTGAGAAGATCACGTGACAAAGTATTGAATTCTTCATTGAAGACTAGTTAAAGACAGCAGAAGGGACTTCTCTGTAAAAAGGGTAGATAAAGTGCCATCTGCACAACCACACCATTGGACACAACACCAGGAAATTCTTGCAAAGTTCCTTAACTAGAGGGACGGGTAAGCAAATCTACAAGCTGATAATTTGGGGGTCCCAAACAATCTGAAAATGCTAGGGTTATGCTGTTTACTGATTTCACGCAGGTGGTAGAGAAACCGTGCAAATGTTTTGATGCAGCCAGAAGTAACTCTGGGACCTGGAAATAAAATTTAGGATGCTCTTCCTAGTCAGCCTTAGGGTCATTGCTGAGGGGAAAACGTTGCACTTCTCAACTTCATAGAAGGTATGGAAGTAGTAGGATAAATGAGACTACCTGGTCAGAGACAGAGGACAAAGACCACAGCAGGAATGACCAAGGGGCAACTTGATGAACTGTGTTGGGACGAGAGGCTGATATTACAGACGCAGAACCCTCATGATGTGCATTAAGACTGCTGCTGCAAAGCACAGAAGCTTAAAAGAGACACAAACTTGTCTTGGACACCAAAGACACCACAAGCAAGAAATAAAATTTGGTATCCGCCAATTGTGACGAGAAACAACTTACCTATAAACCCTGTGAACTAAGTTTTAGTGTTCAATAAATACTCACTTATGGTTAACATTTGCCTATGTATGAGCTCAAACTGGGTAGCCAGATGGAGGAGAATCCTCAACCTCCCTCACCCCTGGGGGAAACCGCCTGGTTATTGCCAGTCAATAAGGGCCAATAATTAACAGTATAGTAGCTGTTCTCTGAACATTTTGTGACTGTAGCGGGAACACCATTTGTGGGTGGTTATTCTTTGCTTTTAAGTTTTACATAATCTAGACTGCCTGGATTCAGAATACGTTTTTTATTTTAGGTTCATAGGTTTTTTTAGCTCACCATCATTATATGCTGGCTAGTCACCACAAATGTCCTGATGAAAATCTTAGTATTTGTTGACAATGTTGCTATATGTACCCCAGACTCTGCTCTTGTACTCCTGGCAAAAGAACATGAGGACATGAAACTTGAGGACCCACAATGAATATGTATAAAAAACACATTTGTAGGATTGCAGGATACCTGGATTGATCTTGATTAGAATGAGCTCATTAATTTTCACTAGTAATTACTGTCCACTAATGGCTTCAGAAGGGGGACTATTTCATGCGGTCACTAAATGGCTCATCAACACAGTACAGATGCTTATTGCCCAAATTTGTTTTTTTTTTAGTCCTCATTCTACCAATACTCTTGTTTGGATTTCCCCTGTCTCTCTATACCAACCTATACCAACCCTCGGGGGGGGGGGGGGAATAGAGAGATCAGAGATTCCTCACAAAGATAATGCTGTTTCCATTTCCATCTCCTATTCACTTTTGGGGGCCCCGGAGTGTTACTAAGGAGGCCAGGACGAACAGCATGCTTGGCTTAATCATTGGACTCACTTGCCTTCTCCCTCCAATCCATCAGTGCAGACCAAATCCTAACTCTGCTTCTTCGATCACACACCATGTCTGATTCACTGATGTAAATAATGTTCTTTAAGCATTCAGCAAAAGTTGGGGGAGTTTTTGATTTCCACAGCCTACAAATCTCCCGTCTCGCCACAATTATCACATAGAACGTAAACTTGGAGCTAGGTGCATTCAGCTGGTAACCATTCGTAAGTCCAAAGAATATCAAACTGGTACTTACTTCCATTGGTGTCCCCAGCACTTCTTCCCAAAAATTGCATACCCCCATCCAGTAGGCTTTAATTCTTGGACACTCCATAAACATATGTAAGTCATCTGCTGCGGAGTACTTACACCTTGGACAGTTATACGTATCACCTGTGACTTTAGATAACTTTTGGGGAGACCAGTAGACTCTGTAGGCTGTATACAAGTGATTCCTCTTAAGTGATGCTGGTTTTACTACAGCCTGTAACATGCCAAACGAATCAAACCAGAGTTTCTTGATGTCCTCATCTCTGTATTCTCTACCCCAAAGATTTATAATTTCAGTTTCTACATTATCCTCCGTTTCCAAAAGGGCCCAATACCAGAAAGATATTTCCTTCTTCCACTTATCCGTTCTAGTTGCTTGATCCAATTTCAAATTTTCCTCCTCCTGAGGCCAGCTTTGATTTGCCCACCAAGAGGACAGCTGATAATATTTAAACCTAGTCAACGTCCCTCTTGTAAGGTTATTAAGCCCTTCCCAACTTACTAAATTGGATTCCTTTTTTAGATCTGCCCAGTAATTTATACCTCCCATTCTCAAAGGCTGACTGAGTTGATCGCTCAAGCATTCAGGGGTGTCTGGAGAGTCCCAGATAGGGGCCCGTGCTGCATAGAATGGAATCTTCATTCTCTTTCTTATAAAGACCCAGGTCTCTAAAGCCGCCCTTAAAATCTTTAACCTTACTTTCTTATAAAACTTTGGGTCTCCATATTTAAAGAGAAAGTGTTGCTGACCCTGAATCACATCCTTTAACATGGCACCAAATAGTAGTCCCATTGATGAACTATCAGTCTTACTAGCCAACATTCGAAATTTTTTGAAGTGGAAGGCATAACAATAAGTAAGTAAATCCGGTAGCGCCAACCCACCCGCAGGGAGCCCTCTTCTAAGCTTTTTCCAAGCTATTCTTGGGCCTTTCGTCATCCAAATAAAGCTAAATATTTTTCCCTGTAGCTTGGCTATATCTTCTTTCCTAAAAGACAGTGGGATAGAATTATAGAGAAAAGTAATTTTTGGTAAGAATCATTTTTACGAGTTTTACCCTCCCGTAGATATTTAAAGGGAGGTTTGCCCATCGTAGAAGTAAGCTCATTACCTCCTTACTGACTCTCTTCCAGTTCACTACAGGAATATCCTCCATTTTCTGAGTTAACTGTACCCCTAAGTATGTCATCTGATTTTTGGCTCCCTGGCTTCTCACCCCCTGATTCCACGCCATAATTTCTATTTTTCCCCTATTAATCTTGTACCCTGAGACCTCGCCAAATCTCTCCGCCTTCTCCATTAAACTAGGGATTGCTTCTTGAGGGTTTGTCGTGTACAGGAGAAGGTCATCTGCATATAAAGTTAGTTTAATTTCTAACTCGCCAAAACTAAAAGGAGAAATTAGGATGTCTGCCCTGAGCCAGTTGGCGAAAGGCTCAATATACAAATCAAACAGTAGCGGGGACATGGGACACCCCTGCCTTGTGCCTCTTGTGATGCTAAACCAATCTGTTAGGTCCCCATTCACCAGCACCTTTGCCTTGGGGCCAAGGTATAGATTTTTCACTGTCTTAACTAGGTTGTTCGGGAAGACAAAACTTTTTAAGGTCTCCCACAGGTATGCCCAATTCACTTGATCAAAAGCTTTGGCAGCATCTATTGCCACTACAGTTAGTGGAACCTTTCTTACTTCCGCCATGTCTATGGCCCCCATTATCTGGAAAGTTAATTCATTCAACTGCCTCCCTGGTTTAAAGCCCCTCTGGTCCGAGTGAACAACCCCCTTTATTACCTTTGCAATCCGTGAAGCCACTATGCCTAAGAATACCTTATAATCTGTGTTTAATAGGGATATAGGTCTATAGGAGTCGATCGCCTGGGGGTCTTTATTCAGTTTTAAAATTAGCTTGACTGTAGCTTCTGCCCATGAGCTAGGTGGATTCTCCCAATCTATATATATTTTATTAAACATAATTTTTAAAATTGGCACCACTTTATCCAAGATGCATAGATACAGTTCTACTGGCAGACCATCCGGTCCTGCTGCCTTTCCCCATGCCATTTGTTTGCACTGTGCCCTTATTTCTTCTTCTGTAATGCCACCTTCTAGGGAAGCCTTCTGTTCCTCTGTCAGTTGGGGGATTGTTGTCATTTTTAACCAATTCTCAATATTCTCTTGCCCTGGCGTTATATCCTCTCTATAAAGTTCGCTCATAAAACTTCGAGCTTCTTCACGAATATCTTTGTCCGCTTGAATGATTTCTCCTGACCCTCTTTTAATTGGATTCCTTATCGTATTCCTTGCCCTATCCGCCTTAGCTTTCCACGCCAATAAAGAACTGCACTTCTCCCCATATGCGAAATGCTGAAGCTTACTTGTTTTCCATCTGTCTAAAAGCTTCTCATCTAATTGTGCCTGAAACTCAGCCTGCAAGCCCTCCAACTCTTTCGCTAATACTGGTACTGTTCTTAGGCCTTCCATTGATGCTTTCTGCAGTTCTCCTTCTTTTCCCTTAATCTCGCTCATTTTTCTCTCTTCGTCTTGTTTCACGGCTTTTCTCCTCCCCACCGTTATGGACCTGATTATCCCCCTTAAATACATTTTAAAAGCCTCCCAGACTATCTGATCCTTAGCTGTGCCCATATTGAATTGGAAATACTCATCCGCTTTTTCCCCCACATCGCAGATCACTTCTTCATTTAATAATATCGTGCTAACCATTGTCCACCTCCTCTGTGCCTCTTTTTGCTGTAATCTCAGAGTCATAGCCACTGCAGAGTGATCTGATAATATCGCGGGGATGTGATTAACTATCTCCACCCAGGAAACCCCCTTTTTACTCCTCCGGCGGTTCAAACCGCATTCGTGACCCTCCTGTCCCAGCAGGAAGCATTAACACAAAAATTGAAGAAACCCCCTATTTTTCTCTGTTAAATAAACACTATCTATCTCCAACAAAATTCTATTTCTAACCTCAAATGTCTGTATCAAACTCATCTCTACATCTGCGCCAAGAAAATGTCCACTTCCTCTGGACTACGAATGTTATGCATTTTATTTTGCCACATTATTTTAAGCATAGTTGGGAATTTCATTTGGACCTGGGCACCCCTACTTCTCAGCTCACCCATTCTGGTCCCAAGCTCCCACTGCCTCTGAGCTGTTCTTTTCCCAAGATCTGATCTAACTTGGTAACTGAATGCCTCATACTTTAAGGACGTTTCTTTCAGAGCTTTCCCCAGTACTAGCTCTTACCGCGTACGTGAGGAAGTTTATTAATATTTTCATCGGAGCCTTTCTGGCCGGGTTTAGCTTAAAGGGGTCTCTGTGAACTCTCTGGATCTCTTTCTCTAGGTCTATATCAGGTCTGTCCTTCAGGATTCCTTCTTTCAACATTTTACATATAAAGACCTTAATATCTCCCCCTTCTGCACCCTCCGGGACTTTAAGGACTCTTAGGTTGTTTCGTCTGGCCTGCATCTCAAGCCTCTCCATATCCTCCTGCAAGGTTCTATTCTTTTAATTTTTCTAAATCTTTAGTATTTTCTGAAACTACTTCTGACAAGATCGTCACCTCGCTCTCCAAAGCCCCAGTTCGTAGAGCAATATCGTCCAGCTCTTCTTCCAGGACATAGTACTTATCATGGATCCCTTTCTGATTGATCTCAGAAATCTCAAATTTCGAGAGAATATCTTGTCTTAAGCTCAAAAACATCGATTCCACCTGACCCTTTGTCCCCTCTACTCCTTGTATCTTTTCCATATTAACCTCCTCCAAGGTACTGCCACTACCTTGAGGTTGGCTAACACCTGAGGTTGACACAATGGGGGATGTGGCTGTAGTATAGAGGGAATTTGCAGTTCTATCTGCCCCCTGGATTTCACACTGGTCCGCACACTGGCCGCCTCTGCTTTGTTCATTCGCTAGTAAGGCAGATCGATTTTCCAATTGCAGGGGGGCCGAATTTACCTGGGTGACCTTATTTCCTCCTCCTTCAGGAGCTGCGACATGCTCCATTATTTTAAAATAAGAAGTGAGAGACGGGGCACGTTTTATCTGAGTACGCATTGCCTTACCGCCACACCGTTTTTGTCTCACCCCAGATTTTGTCGCTTTTCTTTTTGGCGAGGCTGGTATCACCTCTCTGATCACCTGTTCTCTGCCAGCACTAGTTTTACCGCCTCTGTTTTTTGCCTCGGGATGAGACCTTAGCTGGTATCTGTTTTTTATCTGATTTGAGGGGGCTCCCTTATTGGTTGGCGTGTTAAAAATGCCCCTGTCTGCCTCCTCCAGTGCCTCTGTCCCCGCTCGTACACCACCTGTTTCCTCTATGGCTGCAATGTCTTCCCTCTCTCCCTCCTTCTCCCTCTCTTTATCACACTGCAATGCCTTTGAGAGCGAGGCCGAGTCCTTTTCCATCGACAAAGCCACTATTCCCTTGAATTGTAAATTTTCCCAACTCCTGCGCCTTACCCAGTCTGTTCGTGAGTCCAGGCTAAATCTCTCACCACAGCGTCCGCCCCGACGCTTCCCAGGCTTCTCCTCCCCTCTTACCGGCCAGAGTCCTGTTCTGACACTGCCGCTCCCGGCCCGGAAACCAACCAGTGCTGAGGCTGACCTCGTCCTCCTCCAGAGGTCAGCTACACGTCTCCAGGTCCCCTGCTGATACGCTGTATCCTGACCCATATAACCGGCCAAGAAGGTTCCAATTATTTTCAGAGGTTAGTCCTATTAATTATTATCTCGTCCGTTCCTTTCTGCTCCGTCTCACATCTTTGGTGGGCTGAATCTTCGTAGAAAAATCGCTCTGCTCAGCTCATGCTTCGCGCTACTTTGGGAGCTCCCGCGACCGGCGTCAGCCTGCCGCCATATTTGCTCCCCGGAACTAAAGCATTGTGACGTCTTATTGCCCAAATTAAAAAATATTTTTAGGCCCCTATTGCTCTATGTTCCCAGCAAATTATTTGCCAGTTAGAATGCCTTTGAATGATACGGATAGGCACATTAACTTCTATAACTTCCCTTGCTGCAAGGTGGAAGGATTTCCCCACGTGTTAAGGAATTTCATGGGCTTTTCTGTTTTAGCACCTATTTGAATTTAACTTTGGGAAATAAGGAATATGATTGGTTACAATTCTGCTACTGGAAATCTAGTGCTCACAAGTTTTGTAAGTGGGTTAAATAAAAATCTGTGCAGTAGTCCTACTGGATGATGCAATTCATACATGGAAATTTCGGTTCACTACAGACGTACTGTGGTCTGTGGCCATCAGTTCTTACCTGGTATAGTTAAGGAAGATTATAAGTAGTAGGTTAACTTCCCTCTAAAACACATTTAGCTCCTGAGAATAGGATAATGTGAACTTTAAAACATATTTAGTCATAAAATTATGACTAAATATAATGTACCACAGAGCAAACTCTTCCATCATCTCCAAATCTGTCATGCTTATTGAACTCCACTGGCCGGCACTGGCATCCAAGATCTGTCCTGTGGTTAAACAAAGAACACCCAACTGTGAGAAGTTGGCCTGGTATATGCTGTCCACTACTTAAAGTGGGCACCCTGTACCAGTCCAAACGACCCTTATGATGTATGAGGTCAAAGATAACCTTTAGAAAGCTATCCTAGTGGTAGCTGTGGAGAGCAGCCTTCAGGCTTAATCTTGAAAGAATGTAAAGCAGCTTATTTTACCAGAATATCACCTCCCGAATGACTAAATGAAGGAGAACCACACAGTAGTTATATAAAAATATGTATTTATTAATATAACACTCTACTATCCTCTACACGAGGATAGAACACAAAGCACACAATACGAGATCAATAGAACAGTTGTAAGTAGCACAATACATAGTGGGCTCCAGGGGGAGACCAAACCATATACTAAAATAGTGGTATAACAGTCACAACTGAGATCAAGACAAGGTCTGGAGCACGTAGAATCGCTGGGACCCCAAGGAACCACCCAAGGTGAGTAGACAGGGACCCCACAGAGGCCGGGTGCAGTGTGGGAACACGACCGCGGGTTCCGTACAATTCTATGGGGGAAGTCGCGGTTACACTTTTAAAGTTTAAGGACCCTTCTAGGAGGACTTCGAGCAAACCTGTTGGAACTTAAGAGTTTGAAGAGCCACCCCACCCGTGGATACCGAAGTACCCGAGTTACCTATCCCAGAGGAGCCGGGTGCATAGGTCTGAAGTGGCGCCGGAAACTGCCGTCGTTCTCAATGGAGAGCTGCAAAGAAGTACTGCTGCCGTGAAGATGAAAAGGGTCCGGTGGAATCCAAGCCTGGATTCTGGAAGGAAGGAACCTGAAAGCAGAGGGGACAGAGTCTGGGTCACTCCAGAGTGACCAGGGGCTCAGTAGACGAATGCCCACCGATGTCGGGTGCTTCAGGTGCGAAGAAGGGATGCTTGGGTCTGCAGCCACGAGGACCAGGAGACATCAAGGACGACCAGGAGCGGGAGGTGAGCTGTCCCACGAAGAATGTCGAGTGCTGAGGGGTCGGTGTCCGGCGGGAGCACCAACAAGCCTTGTCAAAAGAAACCCACGCAGGAAGGTCACGGTGTGGACCAGCAAGGTCCAGGGGACTCACCAAGCAATGGGGAGTCAGGGCATGTCTGGAGCAACCAGGAAAGCCCAACAGAAATCAAGATGACCCTCAGGAGGACCCACAGGCCGAATGACCAGGAGTCGCGAGGGGACCTCGAGCAGGATTGCAAAGTACCAGCCCACAGAGCACTCGGTGCGAGGAGGCCGGAGTTCTTTGGTGCAAATACTGCTCAGGGTCAGGACTACACGGAGTCCAATGCACAAGCTCGGGAATTGCCAACAAGCATATGCACTTGCAAATGGACGCGGTGCACAGGGGTTCAGGTTATGCAGTCCCCACGAGGGATACTGGCCTCAAACTCGGTGAGAGGGCAGATCGACCTCAGGGACCCTCAGAAACCCACCTCCTGTGTTGCTGAAATCTTCAGAGTCCACAAGAGCAGCAGACCGGTCAGTTGCGGTTAGGTGCCTGCGAACGCAGGGGAGTGACTCCTTCACTCCAAGGGAGATTCTTCAGTTGTCTTTAGTGCACCAAGGTCCTGCACGGAGCCTGTATGGGGCACAGGCACAAACTAAGCTTCGGACGGAAAGGGGGACGAAGTTGAGCCCAGTCGAGGTCCAGCGAAGTCCAGAGTGTCCAGACGGTCGAGGGTCAGTGGTTTCTTCTTGTAGAATCTTGTCCACGTAAAATCCAAAGTCTTACCGCCAGGTAAGCCCTTTTGTGCCCAAGGGAGAGGGTTGGACAGATTCGGGAGACCCTCCTAGGGGAGGGTCAGGACAGAGGGGTGGTTACACCCATGTCCTTTGTCCAGTTTCGCGCCAGAGCAGGAGCCAATGGCTCCCAGAACTGGTTTGAGCTGGACTATGCACAGGGATACCAAATGTGTCGCAGGTGCACACTTTCAGGCACTCTGAGTGCACCCACCCAGCCCCAATACACTAAACCCTGTCTGGGAGGTGGTCACACCTCCTGTGACAAGATGCCTATTGTGCTGCCTTCCTCTGCTCGAGCTTGGCTCATCAGCAGGAGGGCAGAAATGTGTCTCTGGTCGGCAGCAACCATTTTGTGCTGTCGGGGTCGAGAAGGCTGGTACCGGGAAGACCAGGGATTCCACGAAGCTTGCTTCTGAAGGGTGGATTCATACCTGCCACACCAGTTACTGGTGTGGAGATATGATTCCAAGGTGTTTGATACCAAACACGACATGGTTTGTTGCAGCCGTTTTCGAGATAGCATTTTACGCGAGCATATAATGCACCCCTACCTATATGTCATGCTGCATCACCGACAACCCGGGAGAATGGTCTCCGAAGGCTGCAGAGAGGCTCTGCTCATGCAGGGGCACCCTCTCACATGAAACCCAGCACCCTGCCTTCAGGATTGATAAGGCCTGCTATAGGGGTGACTTATAAGTTTTAAGTGTAGTGACCTATAGATATAGTGAACCTATATCTAAAGTAAGTGGTGCAAGCACCATCTTACACAGGCTGCAGTAGCAGAACTGGAGTTCCATTTTGTATGACCGCTCATGGGTGGCATAATACATGCTTCAGCCCATGGGAGGCCTCTGGGGTACCTTTGCCCTGGGTACATGGGTACCATATACTAGGGACTTATAAGGGTACCCCAGTATCCAATCTGGAGTGTACCAAAGTACATGTATGTCAATTTAAGGGAGAAAGCAGATAGACTGGGGTCCTGATTAGCAGGATCCCAGTCAGACTAGTCAAAAACAGTGAGACATCAAGCAAAAAGTGGGGGTAACCATAAGAAGCAGATCCTACTTTCCTACACCAACTAGCTCATTTCAGTTTTGGTGAACTACCGGTTTTTCATGAGCTGCTGATATTTCAATCATGATTGATGGGTTGTCCAATGAAAGCAGTGAATTCTGATGAGATCAGTGAGAAGTTTCCACCCTGTTCTTTCAGGGTGCCAAACACTAGTGATATCAATTTTGGTTGTAAGATTCAACTTTATAAAATCCTCCTCAAATTCAGTCTCACCCAAAAAAAAAAAGTGGGCACCCAACTGGGTAATGACTTGCTGTGCAGTCAGCGCTTGGCCATGGACGATAAGATGCATATATTTGCTGCCTGTATTGGTGTCAATTAATACTGGGCTACCCTCTTTGAAACCAAGGTCCAACTGTACTTCCACATAGGACCAAACAAAAATAATGTAGGTGAGAACTGGTTACTGCATGGCCGAACTAATGTGTTTCGCAATGAGTATTAGTGGGATTAGCTCTTGCACTCCACTGGAAGGACGTCAGCACAAACGTGGTGGGGCAAAGGAAGCCACATTATTTGAAAAGCAATATTTGGACACTGAACTGTTGGGAAGGAAAAGTCTTCTGCATGGTAATGGACGTGCACCCCTGCTCCGAGTGCCCAACTGCAGTGACGTCTGGATCCTCAATGCTGATTTTTGTTGTAATAGCCAAACATGGATCACACATGTGCACCAGGGCATAGGCTGTCTCACGGATTGCGGTCTTGTAGGACCAGGAGGAGTGTGTACAGTGCTTCCCTCATAGTGACAGAAGCCAGGAGTTAAGCAGCACAGGCATGTGGTGGCACCATACCGTACAGTGACCAGTAGGAGTGAACAAGTCCTTTTTAGGTCTCGCCTAGGTAGCACATGTGTCGTCTCTTCGAGACATGCTGTATCTAGAATATGGGCTTCAAGAACCGCCCATCTTTTTTCATTGGTTCCTCTTACTGTCCTTTGTAAATGCCAGCATTTGATTGGTGAATACACTTAGTAGTCCCTCCTTTTGGACTTTTGTAACCTCCCATGAGGACTGCCCCGTTACATGTGCTCTTACGCTTTCATTTTATTCACTATACCTTGTGGACACTCAATTGTTGACTTTTCGCTTTTTGAACTAACACACACGGCATTTGCATTTCTTTGTTTCCTGCTCATCAGACGCGGTCAGAGGCTGCCTGTTCTGTAGACTTTCCCCTCCTGAGTTGGCTTTCAAGCTAACAAACTTGCACGACATTTGCATTTCTTTTTTTCTGCTCTTCAGACGAGGTCCGAGGGCACCTGTTCCGTGCACTTTCCCCTCCTGCTTGTTTACTTTTGCTCCTGTAATGTTTGTGTACCCAATCCTGTAACTCTTTATGTTCAACCATTGTTTAATTAGATTTGTTATGCATTTAAATTTAATTGTTACCATCGGCATGTTTTTGCAGAGCCCACGCCGAGACTCGAACCCGGTTCCCCAGGCCAAAAGTCAGTAGCTGTTTGTTACGTCACAGTGCTAGCTTGTTTTTTTTTAGGCGCTAGTGTCTACTGGTTTCTTGACGGTGCCTCCAGTAAAGCTATTTTATATGGATATACTTGCAGCCAATCACAAGCTGTCCTGCAAGCTTGAGCCCGCTGCAGCTGTAGCCAATAGGAGCAGTCATAATGTGGAATAATCAGAGCCCACGCTGCCCTAGGGGCACATCTGAAGGCAAGAAACGGGAAACCCGAAGCCAAGCCACCGCCCAGTCACTGTGCCCTCTTTCAACTGCTGATAACGGTTGAGTGACTCCAACGCAGGAACTAAAGCTGCCAGAGCAAAATGCGCCTGTCTTCTATGTATACTTATACTATTGGGATTTTAGCCCAAGTTCACCCATATACACATTTGCCATATTGGGATGGTATAGGATCTACCGGAAGTGCCTGGGTGGCGAGTGAAAGGTAAATAAACAGAATACGAGTGATTTAGTGAACTCTCACCATTGGGGGCTAGTTACAGACTGACCTCAAGCTGTTTGCGAGTGGGAAAGTGTTAGATCTGGGGGTCTCTCGTTGGCAGAGGTAAGTACCTTTGTCCAAATAGGGACCCTTACTTCTAGTCAGGGTAAGGGGGAAACACACTGCTGATAACCCCGGCTCACCCCCTTGGTAGCTTGGCACGAGCAGACAGGCTTATCCCCAAGGCAATGTGTAAAGTATTTGTACCAACACTCACAGTAATATAGTGAAACACCACAAATGGACACTACACAAGTTGTTTATAAAAATATATAAATCACTTTATATAGATTAGGCAGATCAAAACAACATAAAAATCACATACACAATCAATCTTGTCTTAGAAATGTTCTCTTGTGGAAAAAAAGTTCACTTTAGTAATGTTCTCTTTGTTAAAACGTACTGGTAAGCATAGAAACACTTGTAGGCTCAGTATGGCTGTGAGCCCTTGTGGCTAGTGTGGGGAAGTTACTTGAAAAATGCCAAAGAGGTGCTCCTCACCAATGCCTTTGCGTAGAGAGCACCACGGGACAAAGAAAATGGTGCCCTTAATGATAAAATGCCCCCATTGTAGCACGGAATGTGATACACTTGTGTACTCAGCATTGAATCAGGGAATCACTCCTTCGTGAATGCGTGGGCGCGCGCCAGCCACCCAAAAGGATTTAACTGTTCCTAAGGCGGGCCGCCGGCAGCGCGTTCAAACACGGTTTCCCCCCTTGCGCAGGCTCCGGTTACCTTTTGAATGCGGAGGAGGCTTGGCAGTTCGTGCGGATCTCCGGCGGGGCAGCTCTTTCCTCGGCGGCGCTCCCTGGCTTCCGGTATGGCTCCGCCCTTGATGACGAGTGTGGGGAGGCCCCGGTTGCTAGGGGACGCCTCGCGCTGCGCTCTCCTTAACGCGGCTCTGCCGGGACGAGCCTCCTTGTCGTTAGGGGAAACCCTCGATGCTGGGACCAATCCCAGCGCCGCTTTTCCTTGATGTAGGCAGGGGAATGGAAACAATGCTTGCGAGGCTCCCAGGCCGGCGGCGGTGATTCTCCCTCGCACAGCGCTTCTCTCCTCCGTCGTACCGGGCAGGCGGCGGTGATCTCGGCCACTTGTTGACGGTCTCTGGTAGTGCACTGGCACACACTCTCGAGCGCCGAGACAGTTGTTCAGGAGGCACGGCAGACCTCACGCAGAGCCCCACTGTGTGCCGAGAAGCACACCGAGTCAAATAACACACGGGCAGGCAGGGCAAAGTTCACGAGGCCACAGTTAGTGCGCAGCCACACGCACTCAGCGCTGACAAGGTGGTTTCTTCTGTAAACTTTTGTGTCCCTGAGTTTACAACAGGAGGCCAGCTCTTCTCAGGCCCTTGGAGACAGGTAGACTTCAGAGGGGGGCAAAGCACACAGCACAGCTCCTCTTCAAGCAAGGGGGACACAGCACACAGCAGAGAGTCCCTTAGTCCTCCTCCTCAGTAATAACAGCAACTGCAGGTCAGCTTCCAGACACTCAACAATGGCAGCACTTTTCCTCAGTCTTCCTGGCTGTTTTTCTTCTGCAGGGATTCCTTCTTGATCACGAAGTTGTTCCTAAACTTGGAAACTTTTATATCCCTGTGTTTCCGCAACAGAAGGCCAGCTCTACTCAGGCCCTTGGAGACTTTCTTTTCAGGACAACAGCACACAGCAAAAGTCCTTCTTCAAGCAGGGGACAAAGCACACAGCACAGTCCTTTAGATCTCTCCTCAGTAGAAACAGCAACTGCAGGTCAGCTTCCAGACACTCAGCAATGGCAGCACTTTTCCTCAGTCTTCCTGGCCGTTCTCTTTGGCAGGGATTCCTCTTGATTCCAAAGTAGTCTAAAATTCAGAGGTTTCAGCTCAGATATTTATACTCCAAAAGTCTTTGTTCTTCATGTGTGAGGGGTCCAGGACCCAGTCCAAATCAGTTCTGGGTGCACTCTGCCAGTGCACATCTTCTTCCTTTGTGAGTGTGGGCCAGGGCCATCAGACGCACCACAGGAGGTGGAGCCAGCATTGTGGAAGGCAGGCACAGCCCTATTCAGACCCAGGTGCTACTCCTCCAACCACTCTACATGCAGATGGGTCTATTCAGCCTAGTGCTGACTCACCCAGCCTCCTGGAGCCACCCCAGCCCCTGTCACTCACAAACCAGTCAGTCAACTCACAAACAGGCAGAGGCACACAGAAAGGTTGAACAAGAAAATAGCCACTTTGTAAAAGTGCTATTTCCAAACACTGAATTTAAAAACCATCCTCCCTAAAAGATGTGTTATTAAATTCTGAGTTCGGGGATACCAGATTCCAAATTTCTATCTTGCTTCTATGGGAAGATATGCAGGTAAACATGTTACACAGCATTCCCCATTCTATCCTATGGGCAAGATAGCCTTTCAATAGTGAAAAACGAAATTGGCAGTATTTCACTATCAGGACATGTTACCCACACTAGTACATGTCCTACCTTTCACATACACTGCACCCTGCCCAGGGGGGTACCTTGGGCCTACCATAGGGGTGTCCAATGTGTAAGAGAAGGGAAGGGTCAGGCCTGGCAAGTGTGTACACTGGCCAGGACAACATGGCAGTTAACAAACTGCGCACAGGCACTGCAGTGGCAGGCCTGAGACACCATCTTAGGGCTACTCCTGTGGGTGGCACAATCAGTGCTGCAGGCCCACTAGTAGCATTTGAATCACCAGCCCTGGCACACTCAGTGCACTTTACTAGGGACCTACTGGTAAAACAAATAAGCCAATCATGGATAACCAATCACAATAACAATTTACAGAGAGAGCATATGCACTTTAGCACTGATCAGCAGTGGTAAAGTGCCCAGAGTCCTATAGCCAACAACCACAGGTCAGGAAAAATAAAGGAGGAAGAAGCAAAACGTTTGGGGATAACCCTGCAAAAAGGGCCATTTCCAACAGAAAGCATGTGAAATACATGTGAGACGTGGGCATCAGGGCTTGGCGCTCTTGAATGCTGAAGGATGTCCCAGGGACTGCTAGGAAGTGGTAGCAAATTATGTCACAGGGGCTGCAGTTGACGAGCACCATTGTGATTCTGCATGCCACGTTTTTCTAGTAGTTGCTGCAGCTTCCTCATCCACATGTTTGGACCAGAAAAAGCAGTTTTCCAGTTTGGCTGCCAGAAATAGGACCTGCCCCATCATTATGAGTCGTAACTCAAGCCAGTACTGCTTGTTAAAGCCCACAGCACATTGAATTCTGGGTGGCTGGCTAAAATGTCATAATTTGCTGAACGTGTGTAACACTCACCTCTGCATATGTAAAGCAATAAGTTACTAACGTTTATGATCAAAGACCAATGGTGCAGAGGTGCGGATGGACTATAAGTTCAGAATTAGCTTACAAATCCTGTTACTTTTGCAAAGTTCTATTATCACATTTGTCATTTTATATGAGTAAGCATACTTTTTTGCTATCAATTTTAGAATGCAGTTTTTTTGCATCCATTTTTACATAGAATTATATTTTGGTGAATGCAGGAGTATTCAACAGACAAAACGGGCGGAAGGGGACAGGGTTTCACATTGTTTAAATGTTTTTTACTGTTGTCTTTTTAGCCTATGACTCCATGGTGATGGTTGACCAATCGCCACACAATGATATTTTGAACCCAGACATTGTTGTGCAATCTGCAGCTGGCAATCTTTTGAGTGATCATGGCCCAGCCATCTCACCCCTGGGGCTAAAGCAGCTGTAGCCCTTAGAGTCAAGCTACCAGCTCTTCTCCTGACTCTAGGAGGCAGTTTCCAGGAGTTTCTCTCTATCACAATATCTCTTTCTCACCTATTTATGACTCTACAACTTTCTCCCTCTCTGTCATCAGCCCATCTCTCTCCCACCTGTCTCTTTTGCTCTCTTACCCAGCCTCTTTTTCCGTATCTTCCGGAGTCTCCCCCTATTTTTATGTCCTTTCTCTCGTCCTTTATCCATCTCTCTCTCCCTCTCCTCCCCTCTCTGACGGTGGCTTTTATCTGCTCTCTCTTTCTCCAATCTCGATTGGTCTTTCTTCTAGGCTCTATATTTCTCAGTCTTCTCCTCTCTTCCTCTCCTATAGGTCGCCCTCTTCAGCTATTTCCTTTTATCTATCTCGCTATTCCCGTCTCTCCTTTCTTTTTTCCCCTTTTTTTAAATTAAACTTTATTGATCGTAACAAAAACACAGCAATGCAGTTCATCCAAAAAGTCACAATCAGATACAAAGCATACATATGTTACTGTGCGTACATCGTCCCACATTGACACATCAATCTGGTGTTTCTCCAATAGCATTAAATAAGTCATGCAATCCAGGTTCGCCACGGCGTAATTCCACGGTGGGAGATAAACAAATGTCTCCCCGGTAAGTGTTCCACGCTGCCCATTTACAGTCCCACTTCTGGAGGCATTCTCTGTGTTTAAAAACATCTTTCTCCGCGATCATGGCTCTGTCCATATCAGCGGCCCAGTTTCTAGCACACGGCACCTCCCCCACACCCCATCTCTGTGCGATGTTTCGTTTTGCAATGGCCCATCCCAACGAAACCAAAGATTTCTCGGTCTGGGTGAGGTCAGTGGCATCCCAAATATTCAATAGACAGAGCTTCGGGGATGTCGTTACGTTTTTACCCCCAGCGTTATTTAAGTGTGTGGTGACAGCTTTCCAGTACATTTGTGCGGCTGGACATTCCCAAATCGTATGAAAGAAGGTCCCCTCCTGATGACGGTGTCTGAGACAAGAAGGATCAGTCCTCCTTCCCATCCTGACCAACACCCTCGCGGCAAGATGGACTCGGTGCAGGATTTTAAGTTGGACCAACCTCAGTCTCATAGGAATGGCCACCTCTCTAGGTGAAGCCAGGGCGTCTCGCCAATCATACTCATCCAGTTCCCCCAGATCTGCCTCCCAATGCTGCCGCAAGCGCGTTAAGGGGTCCGGGCGGTTGTTAATCAATTTTTTTATAGGTGAGGGAGATGGCCTTCCTGACCATGGGGTCGAGTATTAACCTGTCTTCTAGCAGGGAAGCCTCAGGAGGTGGGTCGCCCCCTAGTATTGCTGCTTTGAGCGCATGACTGATCTGTAAATATCTAAATGTTTCAGTTTGTGCGAGGTCGTATTCTTTCTGCAGGGTGGCAAAAGTGATCAGTCCCTCATAGTTCCACATGTCTCCCACCTGTGAGATTCCTATAAGATCCCACTTGTCAAACCCCGGGCAGGTACCTAAGTGTCCCAGTTGTTCAGGTTCCCAGAGAGGCTTTGTGTGCGTGATTCTATTGTGCCAACCTAACTTTTTGTTAACCTTATGCCAGGTTTCGACTGTGCGTACTGTCGGTCCAGTAAGGCACAGTTTAGTGGGACTCGTGTAGAGTGCTCCATTAAATCCGCCCTGTCCCATGAGCCACCAGTCCGTGCGGAAACTCGGATCACCACTGTCCCCATGAGCCCAGCGATTAATCGCCACCAGTTGAGACGCCTGATAATATAACCGAAGGTCGGGTAACGCAATTCCCCCGTCATACCACCCCGCAGACAGCTTGTGCATCGCTATTCGTGGAGCTCGTCCATCCCATAACAGGGTGTGTATGGCACGGTCTATACCGGAGAAATAGGAGTCGGGGATCCTATTGGGGGTATTTTGCAGCACAGAGTAATCAGGGCAACGCCAACATTTTAAAAAGGGCAGCGAGTCCCAGTAGGGTAAGAGGAAGAGAACACCAGTGTTTTACATCAGCACGGAAGCGTGTCAGGGGGCCTAGCAGATTTATGTCAAAAAAACGAGAGGAATCAGTCGTAATATAAATGCCCAAGTAGCGAAAGCCCTCCAGTGCTACAGGGAACTGATAGTCCCTCGGTATGTGTGGCGACGGGACAAACGGTGGGTATAATTGCGATTTGGACCAATTTATGATGTAACCCGAGTGGTTGGCAAATATGCGGAAGATATGGAGGATACGATGTAGGGTGGATGTCGGAGAGGCCATGTATAGCAGTATATCATCCGCATACAATGATATTCTATCCTAGTGACCATTGGTTCATTTGAGTCCACAAATCAAAGGGTCACCCCTCACCCAGACTGCCAAGAACTCAAGTACCAAAGCGAATATTAGGGGTGATAGGGGGCATCCCTGCCGGGTTCCCCTTCCCAATTGAAACTTTCTAGAAGTGTGCTGGTTCACTGCCACTTGAGCGGTTGGGCTAGCATACAGCAGCTTGACCCACTTTATGAAATTGGGCCCAAATCCCATTCGCTCTAGGACCGCAAACAGATAATTCCATTCAATAGTGTCAAAGGCCATTTGGGCATCCAGGGAAAGCAGGGCCACATCTTCTCTGATCGTCTGCTGTCTGCCCAGCACTCCGTGCAGGCGACGTAAGTTCAGGGCAGTATTTCGGCCCGGTATAAAACCTGATTGATCCGGATGGATCAGCCTGGCGAGAAGGGGGACAAGTCTATTGGCGAGTAATTTGGCAAGTATCTTAGCTTCCGCAGTAAGTAGAGAAATAGGCCTATATGCCTTGCAGTCAGTAGGCGGTTTGCCTGGTTTGTGGATGACCACTATCGTGGCTAGTCGGATCTCCTCAGGCAGGGCCCCCTTCTCATAGCTCTCCATATACATTTGGCAGAGATGGGGAGATAGTTTGGAAGCCGTTGATTTAAAAAACTCAATTGGGGGTCCATTGGATCCCATAGCCTTGCCCGAGTGGATGTCTCGAATGGCCAATTGGATTTCTTCTTCAGTGGGATCTCCTTCAAGAGAATCCCTGTCTTCCGCTGACAAACAGGAGACCTTGATGGTCGAGAGAAACTCCCTAGCTTCAGGCGACGAGACTGTCGCAGTCGACGTATAAACTGAGTCGAAATGAGTGGCGAATGTTTCTGCTATCTGTTGAGGGTTGGTGATTTACTCCCCCTTGGACCCCTGTAGTCAATGCACAAATCTCGATAATTGCTCCCTTTTTTCTAACCAGGCCAGAAGCTTACCCGTCCTCTCCCCATGCTCATAAATCTTATGACAGATTGATTTCTGTTTTGCCTTCGCCGCTTCGGTAAGGAGCTGTTTATAGTCCAGTGTCTGGACCGCCAACAACTGCTGTGCGGCTATGTCGTGGGACTGTGCCAACGCCGTTTCACCCTGAAGGATATCTATCTCCAGTTGGTCTATGCGCTTCCTTAATTCCCTCTTGTGGCCTACCATCAGGGCGAGTGCTCTCCCCTTTATGACAGCCCCGAAAGCACCCCACAGGATCTGGGCCGAGGCAACCGAACCAACGTTTTCTTTAAAATACAATTTGGTATCTTTAATCAGTGCCGCCTTGACATGTGGCATCTTGAGCACCCATGGGTTTATAGTCCCAGTCTCTCCTTTCTGCTCCATTGTTTTAGCATGCCTAAACTGACAGCTGGATGCACGGACTGATGCCAAAAGAGGTGACAGGTGCTGGTGGTGTTGCCGTGCTGCCCAGCTTGTGCTGGTGTCCGAATATTAGCGACCTTGGATGCTGCGGGTGACAGCACCAGCATCAGGCAGTTGGGCTTGGAGGTCATGCTGGCTGTAATAGGTTGAGGGTCTTGAGCTTCCCACAGCTCAACCTAAGTGCTTTCAGTTTCAGCCTGCATCTCCCTCATGCACTATCCCTGGGCTGTTTCCAGACCGGCCCAAGAACAGCAGAGCCGCCAGGGCACTGACAAGCCTTCAAATGATCTGGTTACACCCGAGGTGACAGGCTCAATAATCTCTGGTAACTGCAATCACAGCAGTGGCAGGTTGCTTCAATCACCAGTACTTTTCCACTGGTTGCAGTCTCTGTAAGAGACATGAGGGTACAGTCAAGATGTGATGTGCACCATGTGGACCTAAATAGGATCTACTCTGGAGCTCTCCAGCTGCATGGTGCACCAGAGCTTTACTCTGATTGGCTGTTGTGACCACTGGATCCATCCATCACTATCAGGGGAGTGTGTGGACTTTCGGCACAGGGAAAATAGTAACCCAGCATTAACAGACAATGTGGTTGAATTTAAAGATGCGTGATCAATTTATGTCCTTGGGGTAAATTTCCTTGAAATGCGTGACTTTCACCCCAGATACGTGATGTTTGCCAGAGCTGCTGCAGGAAGAAATTGCACTCCATAATAAACAATCCCACTCCACATAATTCCAGCACACTTGATGCCACATAATTACTATCCACATAATTCCACAGCACACCATGCCACATAATTCCACTACACAAATCCACTCTACACCACACAATTCCATGCCACACCATACCACAACTAACTAAACCAATCCAACCCACATAATTCCACTACACACCACGTACATGCCCTCCTTAACACATAGGTAAAAGACATTGCCATTTACAATGCCAAAAGCTCTAACTCCAACAAATATGAGATCAATTGCATTTCCAATGCTTGTTATCCTGGGTCACTGGAGTAAGGCCTACAGGCTCACTCATTTTTAAGTTTCCGCTGCTGTGTGCTAAACTCACCCTTGGCCTATATCAGTTTGGTGTGTAGTGTAGTGGTGTGTAGTGCAGAAGTGGTGTATCTGTGCTGGGTGTATGGGTGCCTGGGAAGGATGGTGTATCTGTGCTGGGTGTATGGGTGCCTGGGAAGGATACAATACAGCGATACTGCAGTACTGGGCATGTTAAAAGCATGCGCTGGATGAATGTGTGCCTATGAGTGGTTCAACACATGAAGGATGTAGTGCTGTGCAGTTTAAATGCATGTACTAAGTGTATGTGTACCTGTGAGTGGTAAAATCCATGAAGGGTGCAGTGATTGCATGTTAAATGTATAGTCTAGATGTATGAGTGAGTATGAGGGGTACAGTACAAAAAGATACAGCGCTGAGCAGTGTGTGCATTTTAAACGCATATGCTGTATGTATGTGTGCCTATGCATGGTACAGTACGTGGAGTATACAGTACTGTGCAGTTCTTGTATTCTGTATACATGCACTGGATGCATGTGTCTGTGGATGGTTCAATACATGGAGGGCCTTGGGTTCCATGCTGGGAGACCAATACCTGCATGGTGAAACATGGAGGTAGAAGGATTCCCCCAGATAGATGAGTGTACTGCTGCATTCCTGTAAGCTGGGTGGAACATCACCCAGGGAATCTTAGACGACCTGCCCTGGCGCACCAGCAACGGCCTGTTTGTCACGTCCAGTGTGCCCTATGAGGAAGAGTAGAGAGCGAGTGACAGTAGGGAGCCCTGTCAATTGGACTCCATATGCGAGGTGTGAGGAAACGGCTGCTGCACAGATCGGGTCGGTGCCCGTGTGCAGGACAAAGTCGGCAACCCCTGTATGCCAGAAGAGGGCCTCCGTGTGTCGTGCTGCACCAATCGGGCAGGAGCCCATGTGTAGTGCCAAGGAGACGACCCTGTATGCTAGGAGGGGCCAACGTGAAAGACTGCTGTGCGATAACAGCCATAGCCTTGTGTGGTAGCAGACGGCGACCCTGTATGCCAGAAGGGGTGGCTGTGGAAAAGACTGCTGTACAATAAGGGCCGTAGCATTGTGCGGTAGCGGACGATGACAGAGTATGCTAGGCGGACCACCATGAAGGATTTCACACCGTGTGCTGTGAGATGTGGTGACTTCTTTTGCCAATGGAGGTCACCAGGAACATCAAGTACTCCGACCTGATCTGTTATCTCCAACTGGAGAAGTGAGGACACTGTGGGAGCAACTGCACACCATCAACTAGGTGAGAGACCCAAGACAGGGTCATCACAACCAACTACCAACCAGGAGAGGAACCGGACACTTACCCTACAGGAGTAGCCGCAGAGAGCCTTGGGTCACTTCAGCAGCGCAATCGTGAGTGAGAGACTCTGAGTGTAGATGTCTTGGTCGCATGCTGCTGAATAATCTGAACTCAGCTGCAGAAGCTGCGAGCACCTGCAGATGGGGCGCACTCAAACTCCAGACTCATCAAGCCTTCAGGTGTGGATAAGACTGGTTTCGGACCGGTCGGCCCCGGGGAAATTTGTTCCTAAGTTAGAGTGGTAGCGCTGGAATGCTATTGACTTCAAATTAGAGTCAAAGTGGAATCTTGAGGCTATGACTGCTGGCGGGGCATAACCTGGATGTTACCAATAGTAAATTCGGAATAAACACTATTGTTAACACGAGGAGAAAGTGGGATAGGGAATCGCCATAGAAACACTTGAGCCTGGACCTCAAGGGGAGGTCTGTGTAATTCTTTGTGAATATCATATTTCCCCTTTGTGTGATATAAATAAAATACTTTGCTTTTTTCATAAAAGTATTTGGCAGGCTGGACACCGATTTATTGCTAATGCTGCAGTTTGAGCGGTGAGCCTGTGTTAATTATACTGTATCCACACCTCCCCCTTAAGAAATCCTTGACCTGCTCGGACCATGCTATTCTGAGACTCAAGTGCAGAAGGGGTACTTGACCCAGTTACTCAGAATCCATAGTAAGGTGGGCCCTGGGACATCAGGAGTAAAAGGCTTCAACCACCCCAGTTGGGCTCAGTAGCCCCTGCATACCTTGTTGCCCTCTGAAGAGGTTCTGACATAAACTATGCAACCGTAGCCAACTTTGCTGTAAAATATGCTTTACTAGACCACAGCTAAACTTCTACCAACCCTCGATGTGTCCACCAACTTAGCTGACACATTGCTTCTCAGAAATAATAATTAAAAAAACAAAACAGCTCTGGCCATCAGTTCTACCTTACCCAAGTCTGAGTCAATTCCTTAATCTCAGGAATACTTCATACAATACAGAAGAAACTAAAATTGAAAATGGTCATCAGAAGATTTTTGACAGAATGATCTTGAGGGCCTTACAAGTAAGTGGATGTCTGGTGTCCTTTAAACACTAAAACAGAAATGGAATGTCTGGTCTCCAAGAGGGATAATAAACACATGGCCCTGCACAGACGGAAGACAGAACTAGAACGCATTCTCTCAAGTAAGGAATGGTCAGATATCTTCTACAGAACCCACATCTTAGTCTTTAGTGTGGCAGGTAAAGAAGCAATGCTAAAACATTGCCCAATGTTGGTACTAAACCTCGCACAAATAGCAAAGTGGAAGACCTCAGAAACTGAGGCCTGCTGGCATAATTGTGGAAACAATAGGGAAGCTGACCCATCTTTTATGGGAAAGCTCCAAACTTAAAAGATATTGGGGTTCAGTGCTAAAGAATTTAAATGAAATCATTGATACAGACCTACCTATTTTCCCCTGCAACATCCTTTTTGGCTTCCCGAGCTAACAAGCCTACTCCCTGTGGTAAGGTGATCACACTCACCCTCAGTGCAACCAGGCAGGTCATCACAGCCTGCTGTGATACTGAAAGTTGCTGACCATCTAGATTGGCTTTACAAGCTATGGGATCTCGCAGGAATGGAGAAAATAGTTTCCGCACAGGAAAACAAGCAAAACAAGCAAGACAAGGCGTGGGGGCCCTGCAAAACCATCCTCTCACATGAATTAAAAAACGTACTTGCTTCACTTATCTGCAAGTACTGAGATTTGAAGCGAATACCACTGCACTCGAATCGCCGATTGATGGATACCTAAATTATCTAAATCGGACACATAACCGATTGGAAAAGTGACAAGGACCGCTCTAGTTTCACCTCATTGACCCCCTGTGCAGGTGATATGGACACTCCCTGTTTAACTTGGGTTATGGTTTCCCCTGTCCCTGAATCCCCCTTTACGCCTCTCCCCATTCCTGCCCTCACCCGCCAGCATATGAGTTCTCGAGTCCCACCCAACCAGTGGTCGTAAATGGGTGAATTTGTTACAATCTTTCAATCTAATAAATAGATTTTAACCATAAAATAGAAATATAAAAATGCACAGATCTCTTTTGTCACTGATTAGTATACTGTAAATCTACTGAGGATCACATTATAAGGAAATTTGCTTACCAAGATGTTCAGATTATTTTTTTCCCTATTAAATACTATTTTATGTATTGTTTAAATACAAATTACTTTTTACCATGTTATGTATGCACTAATACAAACCAAGCTATGCCACAAAAGATTTTGCTATTAGTCACTGGTTTTGAAGGCACCATGTGTGGCACCATGATTCCCTAACTCTCTGTGAACTATGCCCTGCATGATTCTTTGCTACATTCATATTCTGCATCATGAATTATTGCTCACATAGAACGTACCTCCACTGCTCTTTCTGCTTGCTCTATCAAAGATGATAGATGGGACTTTTACAATGCTGCTACCACAAGCTGGAGATTCACAGGAATTCTGAGCAGCTGGACTGGACGGCATCTGCAAAGATTCCTCAGCAGAGACATCTACAAAAAACACAAATTACATGTTATCAAATAAAGGCAGTCCTCCGCAATTACTAAAACGAAACACATTATTAAGCATTATTGTCTTTCAACATGTTTTCGCAGATCAAATTATTCTAATTACAATTAACAATGCTGCAGATGGGTATTTTCATATCAATGATGATTTTTAGTTTCATTAGCTACATAGATCCTTCCTTTTAAGACCACTAAGACAACACCCCAGCCCAGTTTGGGTAACCCAGACTCCTGCATGAAACCTGCAAGGGCATCAAAGAAGAGACATTCATAGAATCCAAAGCTACTAGAGCAAGAGAAAAAATATTTTTTGAATAGTGAAACAAGCATCCAAAAATAGGACGAGCCCTATATAGGTTTGCTTCCTGTAAATGAAACAGAATGTCAGTGCTGAGAATGATAGACTCCCATTTACAACTAATTTAAATAACACCATACAAACACAAACAGTATTCTCTGCTTAGGCACAATCCCAACTGGTTCTCTTGACCATTGTGGATACTCGTAACAAATCGAAGAGTTATGTTCCACACACCAACCCCAGACACGGACCACTGACTCTGCTTCGTAGCTCCCACAGCTCTGACAATAACTTCAGCACCAGAATGTAATATATTAGCAAATACAGGAGAGAGCAATAGGCCATAATAAAGAATCGTATCTAGGCCAACTCCTAAAGAAAATGAAGTCTTCATTTCATAAGACACCTCATCTCTGAATATTTCTTCCAGAGGATTACACTGATAGCTAGTGAAAACGTGTTTTGATGACCACTGGGAACCTTTTAGCTACACATGAATAAGAGGCTGCATAAGCAGACATGTTCTTAAGGTAATCCGGAAGCAAAAAAAGTACTTGATTGTGGGTAAAAAGAGTGGAATTTTGAGAACCCATGGATTTCTCTGCACAGGGAAGTCCCAAAGGATAATAGTATACAAAGTTAGAAATCCAGAAAGATTCCACACTGTGCCTGAGAAAAAAAGGTGGAGAAGGGCCACGCTCAGTCTTACTCTTTGTTACAAAGAGACAAGAGCAACCCCATTGTCCATGCGAACCTGGGAATACATGCACAAACAACAAAAATGGTCCTGACAGAACTCATTCCATAAAAGATTGTTGGATACACAGCAAAAGTGACTGTAGTCATCATACAACAGTATCATAACAAAATCCGGATAGCAGGTTTCTAGTGCAATGATGCAAATGTATTCACCACATAAATTGCATCCTTCGCCTTATGCAAACAATGTTTAAAACAAAATGCGTACGAAGTGACCCCCACGTGAACCACAACCAAACAAAGTGAAACAGGTGGTAAGAAAATTGTAGGTATATTAGCATGCAAACAACCATGCAGAGAGGACCTGTTAGACCAGGCACTTAGTTGCCTAACTACAAGTTATTATGGTTTAACAATAGGTTTGTTTGCTAACAGTATCAATGACGTTTCTACCCTACAAAAGGTACATGGGTCTCATCAGGGCTGAGAGATGGCCTGGAGGACCTGGAAAATATAAGAATATGAAAGAGTATATATGAGCCAGGAAACCAACTTAAAAAAGTGCCGTAAATTAGGGGTAATGAGGATACCTACTAAACCTCTAAGGGAGTTTGAACACAAGCAGTCAATGAATTACTGCGCATAAGGAGTGAACAATCACCTTGTGAAATAAAACATAAGGATTCTCACTGAGGCAGTACCTACAGTCCTGAGGAGGGGAACACAATAATGAGTGCCAGGTAGAATTGCCAAAAATAATAATAAAGAAATAAGGATTCACCCATGAGGGAAGATGGTGAGCGGAGAAAATTCTCAAACGCGGGGCATGGATAACAGTACCCATGTAAACTCCTCAAGCGGAGGCGATGAGGCAAGCGGTCTTAATGGACAGTCACTGTCTGAAAGAAGCCTTTGCACCTGCGAGTTTGCAGACCACAAATATAGTGGAACGCAGGAGCGAGGCTTGAAGCACACGTCATCAGTGGACAGGGAGTGTTGAACACAAATGCTGTCTAGGGACGAAAAGCATGGGTGGCAGATCTGGGGAGATCTCCAGGCGACTGGCCTTGGTCTCACAACACGAGTCCCGACTCAACCGGGCGCTTCACACTCTGCACACCGTAATCCACTTGCCAGGATCCCCCACTGGGCTTTGCTCCCTCCAGGCTCTCTCCTCCTCAGAGGACCCTCTGGTCTTGGCATGCAGGCTTCTGAGCGCTCTCCTCCTCCTCCTCCTCCTCCTCCTCCTCCTCCTCCTCCTCACAGAAGCCATTTGTCTTGGCAGGCAGACTACTGGTGCTCCAAGAACAGGGCACGTGTTCTTGGCTCCTGTGTAATGGCCACTCATACAGATGGGAGAATGGCAGACCCTGGTCCCCAGTCCTGGTTCCAGCAACAGAGATATCTTGGTGATCTTCCCTCGCCTAATGAAATGGTGATGTTCAACATGCTACCAATTTTACAGTTCAAACCCAAACTCATATGTGAATTAGTGTCTGTCCTTTGAAATCTGTGTTCATGTCCGCTCCTTTGAAGCACTCTCTCCTCTGCATTGCCCTTTGCACTGCCCTTTGTGAAAGGGACAGTCTGCCAAAGCAGGAGTGGTTCCAATTCTGAGTGACACCAACATGGGTCAAATGAGCAACCATGGGTCACACCTGGCTGTAAGCGTTCACTGAAATACAGTGCGTGTGGTGTTGACCAGCTAGCTGCTTGTAGAGGTCTGCTAGTGGTATGTTACTAGGAAAATCGACGGAGTTCCCGTAACGATCAAGTAGGTGGTGCTGTGGGTTCTGGACTGTGACGAAAGTGTGACTGCAAGTCGAACCCCCGCCGGGGACTCATGGAGTCAGTCTCTTAGATCATAAGAGCACGACCATAGAGGAAACCATCCTCTTACATTTCTCGCACCTTAGCGTGTGCGACACATAGGAGCCTGTACACTTTATAGACTCCCCTTTTAACTCACTACACACATACCGGTCCTGATGAAAGCCAGTTTTACCATAAGGGCTGGCTGAAACTAGTTGACCTCACTGGATGTAGGGGGTGATAATTACCCACAGTTAACACCCGTAGCCTTGTTTTTAAACACTGCCATGAGCCCATGAATAAAACTCCCCTGCGGACCCTGGGACTCATTGGACAGTTTTTTATTTTCATATTCACCACAGCCATCACTGCACACTCACTTTACACAATCCGCTCCGCTGTAAGCAGACGTTGTAGCACACCCGAGGCACATTCGGTACCATCGGGTGGGGCCCGATGATGAAGCATGCCACCAACTAGGTTGGTGGGTGAGGGCCTTCATATAAAACAGAATTGTTTTTTCTGACATACATTATAAGAGGTTTCTTATTCATATAGTTAGCTCCTATTGATTATTATTATGTTACTAGGAAAGCCATGGCAGTTTCATAGGTGTAGAGTGTGACCTGGAAGTTGCAGTGAGGACACGTTCAACCTTGGCGTAGCAGGTTTGGATGCTTGCTTGACGTGGATAAAGTTTTTTCTGCTGCTGAATCAGGTTGAGGGAATAATACAGACAGCTCAATAGTTGTAGTTTGAAAAGGTGAGACTACCTTCTGCAGAACTTTGGAGTGGTCGTAGGGATATCTTGTCCTTGTGTCCCTGAAGAACGAGTTACTTACCTTCGGTAACGATGGATCCGGTAGAGACACAGTCTAGCCGCAGATTCCTTAACTCAGAATATCCCCAGGCGTCAGACTGGATCCGGAAAACGTTTCCCCAGCAGTACCTCTGCGCGCCGGGGGACGGCGTCGTCTGGCTCCGTCATGACGTCGTCCACGGAAGTGACGTTAATGGAGCTCTATAAGTCCACCTCCCCCTCCCTCCACAAGGCGCGCTGACGTCAGTTTTCTACTCTGAAACTTTTCCGCGCCACAACGCGGAGCCACTACAAAAACTGCGAGAGTATGGGAACAGTGTGCCAAAAAAAGAGCAAAAATCTTGGGAAGAACAATGACAAGAAATCATAGAAAGATGAGAAAACATCACCACGCTAACAAAATGACTGGCCTGACCACGAAGGACAGTGTGCAACCACAGGATGGAACTGTTTGAATGACAGTTTACAACCACAGGAAGTAACTGTAAAGGATAATAATACTAGAACAACATGACTCAAGGCAAGTGACCACCAGTGTGCAACAACAGAGAATGTGCACCACACCCCCCACAATGACCTATGAACTGTAGCATAGTCAAAGAGAACCTCAACCCAATCGACAGCAGCATAGATAAGGAGACCCCAAAGTAAGGGGGAGAAACAGACGAGGGCGGAGGGAGGGTAGACGAACATGAGAAACTCCACGCCGGAAGAACCCGGGTGGAGGAGCATTGAAGGGCACATAACCTAGCCACCCCAGAACTAGAATGGGTGGAGAGCCAGTGTGTTAAAACAGAATGACACATCCTGGCCCGGAGGTAGGTGAACTAGAGCACCCCTCAGGAAGACCAAGGCCATCTGCAAGGAGGCAAGTGGGTAGAACCCAACCTGGAAAGGTCCTCGCAGAACGGGGAGGATTGGCGGGCGTTAAGGAATCTGCGGCTAGACTGTGTCTCTACCAGATACATCGTTACCGAAGGTAAGTAACTCGTTCATCTGATAGAGACATCTAGCCGCAGATTCCTTAACTTAGAATAGATACCAAAGCTATACCCAATCGGAGGAGGGTCTGTGACTGAAACCCACCAAGTTCCAAAGTGAACTAATCCGTCATTAACATTGACGGAAACACGGTGGGGACCTCAATGCCAGTGTGGCTGACACCAGACCCATTAAGCTGTGTAAAGGAGCATTAACAAGAGGAGGCAAAGGCCCCACAATCCGTCAGAGGACGGAACAAGGTACCTTAATCCACCAGAGTACGGTACGAGTCAACTGTCGGCCGGACAGGGACGAAACGAAATCACAGAACCAGAAAGGGCAGTTCACAATGGCAGAATGCCATAAACGTCTACAAAAAGAAGGGAAACTGAGTATAGGATCCCAGGATCTGCAAGAAACAAAGTCCCGGCGACTTAAACAGTATGACAGAGTCAGAACACACAATGTGAGCGGCACAACAGCAGGTGCCAAAAAATGAGATGTCAGGGGCAGAGGTCACCATGCCGAGACATACAAACTAGGACTACCAGGAGATACATAGATGTGGATTACAAGAACACACGGAGCATACATTGTGTACCGTGAGAACCACACCACACAATGCACAAGCTCAATGAAACGTAACAGCAACAGTATGTGCGCGTCGACAGGGAAGACGGGCGCATCACCAGGTAGTCAACCAGCCAACCGCACCCACAGGTTCAATGACCAATGGTCACCGGGAAGCCGTACACACCAAAGCTATCTCCGATGAGGAAGAGAGAGAGAGCGAAAGAGAGACAAACAGAAAGGAAACCTGGGACAATCCCCAGAAACCACAGCAGGGAAACCCCGCATGCTTGCCCTCTTGTGTGCGTACACAGCACAGAGAAATATATGACAAAAGTCAAGAAAGTGACAACCAAGAGGAAACCGGAAGAGTAACCCTAGAGAATAGGAAGTCGCCCAAGAGGTACCAACGGTACCGATGTGAAACGTAGCGGGACATACAAGTCCATCCACTAAAGGGGACGACACCAACACCCCCCAACCGGGGAAGGAAAGACAGAGTCACTGCGATACAGGCGGTGATTCGGACCACCGCATTAACGAAGAAAAAGGGAGTCAGTAACACTCAGACATAGAATGTCTGAAAAAGTATATATATACAGGATGATGCCAGACACCATCTGGAGACAGAATATGACCACTGAAGAAGACAACACCACAGGAAGATAACGCAGCCGAGATATTGGCTCAAGGAATACTACGGGTCCCCGTGGTAGCGCACACACCCAGTGTGGACCCACATGTGGTGCCCGCCTAGAACACAGAAAGAAGTTGAGCCAAAGCCAAGACTCGAACCTGGCTAGTTCTGTAAAGTCTGAAGCACTGGCAATAATGCCACAAAGAACCGACCTGGAGCAGAACGGAACAAAGCGCCCACATGGACGCGTACTCACGTCCAGGACAGTCAACAGTGCCAGGGGCATAACGAAGGCGGAAAGATGAGCCAAATGCAAGGCAGGAGAACGTGAAACCCCCGGGGCGAGCCGGACACGGCAGAACCCCAACAATACTCTGGAGCAGGGTGCGTCCACAGACGCATGAGAGTGCAACGGAACAACCGTAGCAGCAACACAGAAGCTCCAGGAGAGGACCATACCAGTCCGTGGTTCTCAACAGAGGAGGCGTTCCACCCCAGCAGGGAGTATGGAACGAAGGGAGAGGCCCACAGCCTAACCCATAGGAAAAATCCCCAGAGGGACAGAAAAAAAATGAAGAGAACTCCACGGGAGCCTCCGAAACTACCTGTCAAGGAAGAGCAGCTATATAATAGCGAATGAATACCCCACATCGGGTATGTCACATCCCTATAAAAAGCAAGGGACCCCCCTTGAGACAAGCTCATAGGCAGGGGTCAAAAGGAACTATATAAACAGCTGGCCCAGCTGAACCAAAGGAAGGAAAAACACGGCTGAACAGCCATACAGGCCGTCAGGGAAATAATGTCTTGAACCCAGAGACGGAAATCATAAAAGCAGTGACAATACTGCACACGAAAACACAAGTCCACCAAGAGGACTAAAAACCTGGCAGTCATGGAAAACCAGATAGGAGGCGCTGGACCGCCGAGTCGGCATGCTCATCAAACAGATTGACCCATCAAAGGTCAGATCCCGGAGTCGCTCCCGAACATTCTTGGGGAAACTGCCATCGCATAGCCACGCATGGCGACGCAGAGCAACCGACCTAGCCATAGCTCGACCCACGGAGTCAGTGGTGTCCATGGTGCACCAGACGGAAAACTGCGCCATGTCGCGGCCATCCCGAATAAGCCGGGCCAGGTCAGCACGAGGGCCCTCTGGTAAAGAGGGAAGGAGTTGTTCGACTGAGTCCCAAAGGGCAAAAGTAGCCCGAGCAAACACGCAGGTCGTGTTCAGGGACCGAAGGCCTGAGCTGGTGGATGCAAAGACATTGCGGCCACACGACTCCAACCACCTAGACTCCCGAGTGGGTGGAAGCAACGGAGGAGGAGAGGAAGGGAGCGCTGCCTGGACTACAAGCCCTTGAGCCCTAGGATGGAGGGACAAACAGGCAGGGTCATCTGGAGCCGGCCGATGGCGATGTGCAATAGCACGACCCACCGGGTCCCCCGACAAGGGCCTGGCCCAAGTCCCCAGAAGGACATCATGCAATGACCCGCCAAAAGGCAACAAGGGCTCCGCATCCACCGTGCCCTGGTGGAGAAGATCCAACAAAGGATCCAAAGGCAGGGAGACAGAGGGCGGCTGCATCTGCAAGATATCCGCAGTCCTGCGAACCGCCCTCGCAAATGCTGCGCTAGCCTCCGTGGACATTCGAGGTGATGATAGCAAGTCATCCGTTGGGGACGGCTGCAGACTAATCCGTCCACCCAACGACAGAGGCACCGCAGAATGATGAGCCGGCCAGTGGCCCATGGGCCCCTGCTCTGTGGAGCAGTGAAAAAACCCTGCGGGTGGAGAACGCACTGGGGTCACGTCCTCTACCAGCAGAGGAATAGCAGGGGACGGAACCAGCGTCGACCGACGTCGGGTCGACGACCCCCGAAGAGGGATCGTCCGCCGAACGTCGACTCGACCTCCACCAAGGTAGGAACCTGCGGGAAGGAACGACGTCCACTCGGAGTAGAGCTCCGTGCTGCAGCCGCATCTAGCGACGACGCAGGGAGCCCCGCAGGGCTGTGCGAAGATGCTGCAGGAGGGCTAGACGTCAGAGTGGGATGCCCCTCCGGGCCGTGTCCCGACGTCGCAGCCACCCCGGAACCGGAGTCAGGGCACTTGGTCGGCGCTGAGGGAGAACCCCTGACCCGAGTCCCTACCCCCACTGTGGGGTCCGAAGGCGCGCCAGGGAGAGGGGGTGACCCAAAGATGGCCTGCAGAGCCCTGGAATAGGCCTCCATCTGGGTCCGAGTCGCCCCATCACCAGGAAAAGGTGGGTAGGCGGGGGCCGACTCCTGAGGGCCCGTGTCCGGTGAAGACCGGGAGCAGTGGGCCCCGACGTGCTTGCGCGAGGCAGACGACCTCCGCGACTTCTTCCGGTGCTTACCTGAGGCAGGCGAGCGACGTCCACGGGAACGACTCCGGGACCTGCCCCGAACAGGAACCTCAGCGTGGGATGAAGAACTGCGCCGTTTGGACCCTTCCGCTGGAGACGGAGGCCGGCGCCGCGATGATTCTGACCGGGACAACCGGGCGGACATCAATTTCATCCGTCGTTCCCACAGGAACTTCGGTTTCAGCTGCCAGCAGGCGTTGCACTCGGCGTAGTCGTGGTGCTCGCCCAAGCACCGCATACAGATCTCGTGTGGATCCGTCGCTGACATCTGCTGCGAACAGGACGCACACGACTTGAAGGCCGCAGGCATCGGTACACTGTTCCACACGCGAAAAGGTGTTGCAAAGGCCGGAAAACAAAAAGGCCAGAGGAAGCGCTTCTCCCGGATCCGCGTTGGGACGCGAAAAAGAAGAAAACTGACGTCAGCGCGCCGGGGGGGTGACTTATAGGGCTCCATTGACGTCACTTCCGTGGACGACGTCATGATGGAGCCGGACGACAACGTCCCCCGGTGCGCACAGTTACTGCTGGGGAAAAGTTTTCCGGATCCAGTCTGACGCCTGGGGATATTCTAAGTTAAGGAATCTGCGGCTAGATGTCTCTATCAGATAGAATGGTTCCTGAATGGTGAGTGCTTGTAACACGCTGATGGGTCTGAGCGAGGCTAGGACTATCACACAGACCACTTTCCAGGAGAGAAACTATTATCTGCACAAATCGAGGCGTTTGAAAGGCAGACTCATAAGCCTTGGGAGAACTACATGAAGGTTCCACACCAGGGCTGTGGGGTGTTCTAGCAGGGAGTTCGCTGTTTTTCATGTATGCCGTCACAATGGGTGTATAGAAGTTCTTGAAAGACCAGCATTCTGAAGGTGTAATAAGTAACAGATGACCTTGACTTTAAAAGAGTCTAGTTGCTTGGAGATGCAGTAATGACGAGATCTCTTCCATTTGGCTGCATAACGTGTGTGTAGTGGGCCTACGTGCCTAAAACAATAGGTGCATACATTCATCAGCGAGCTGTAAGTACCCAAACTCCAGGACCTTGTGTGCCCGATTGCTAGCTTAATTTGTGTGGGATCTGGGTGCCTCATTTGGCAGCCCTGTTGTGCAAAAAGGTCCTGCGTAATCTGTTGTTTCTCGTGTGGGCTGATGGACTACTCTAGGACCATTGAGTAGCAGGGCTGTCAGGCCTAAGTTGCGACCACCATAAGGAGAGTCATGGACACCTGCCTCATTTTCCTCACCATTTAAGAGATGAGTGGGAGATGCAGAAAAGCGTAGGCAAATATCCCAGACCAGCTCTTCCGTAGTGCATTGCCCATGGACTGTTGATGTGGGTACCACAAGGTGCAGCCTGGGCATTTTGCATTTTCAGAGATGTTACAGCTGGGGTATCCCACTACTGGAAGTACATGTAGAGGACTTGTTGATGCGTCCTGCTTAGCAGAATCATTGTTCGTCTCCAGTAGGTGTCAGCTAGAATATGGATTTGTTGTTGTCTGCCCAGCATCCAATCTCTTGTGCTAGTGCAGACAGCTGGGGACAGTGGGTGCCCCCTATTTCGGTATGTAATACATGGCTGTGATATTGTCTGACTTTATGAGGACCAACTGAGTGTGGACAAGCCTTAGAAGGCTTTGAAGGCTAGGCAGATGGCCATCAGCTCTAGGTAAGTTTACCCTTGTTGTGAGGGGTCCATGAGCCTTGCACAGTCATTTCCCCAGATGTGCACTCTGGCGGTAATGGTCTCCTGCAGAAAGGGTCTAGGAAAGACTTTGCTGAGCAACAGGTTATTGTTCATCAACCACTGAAGAGAGCACTGAGTACTGGTCTTTATCAACACTAGATCTTCCCAGTGACTCTCCACTTGTGATCACTGCTTTGTGAAGCACTGTAGGAGCAGGGGCATGTGTAATCTAGTATGCAGCACAACAGCTATGCATAACACCATCATACTGAAGAGCTTCAGCACAGTTCCTACAGTGAGCAGACGAGTGGACTGAGAAGGAGACAACAGTTGCCAAAATGCCATCATCTTCTTCTGTCTGGTGTATGCTTTCCCCATAACAGCGTTTAGTATGGCGCTCAGGAAGGGGTGGATCTATTGAGGTTGGAAATGGGATTTTTCTTTTTGCGTTTCGGGGGAACCATTGGCTAAGGAGCAGGGGTATAGCTGTCTGAGTGTGCGCAAAGTTGTATGCTGCTGCTCCTTTTGATCAGCCCTCAAGTTACAGAAAGGCTCGGATGCCTGCTCTGTGTAGATGAGTGGTCACCACGACCAGACACTCGTTGAAGACCCCTGGAGCTGTGACCGCTCCAAAAGGTAGTACTATGAGCTGGTAGTGTTTTCCACTCAACACACACCGAAGGAACTGGTGATGGGTGGGGTGGATGGAGATGTGAAAGTAGGTGTCCTTTAGGTCTATAAGCAGTTATGAAATCTCCTTGGCATGATGACTTCATGCAGGGTCATCCTATGAAAGTACTTTGTCAGAATGTACAGATTCAGAGGCCTGAGGTATAAGATGGACAGGAGGGAGACCTTCTTTGGAATGAGCAAGTACAAAGAGTAGAAGCTTTTGCCCTGCTGGTGTGGGAATAAGGGCTATCACACTCTTTTGGAGGAGCATCTGAACTTCATCTTGTAGAAGAGAGTGAAGTGATCTAGGCTGAGGATGTGTCTGTGTGGTGGAATCTCAAGTGGGTGGGTGTGATATTCTAAGCAGTAGCCCTGCTTAACTACTGCCCTTGAATTTGGGTAAGAACTAGGCAGCATGTTTGGATTTGTGGAAGGTCTCTACCAGAAAGTCATCCTTGCCCTGTAGGACATGGATGTCAACTTAATGATGACAATTTGCACCCTGAATGACACATGATATGCAGTGGTATCATCTGGCAGGGATGGCTTGGCTGGGTGAGGCTCTACATCTGGGTCATCTTTAGGCTCACGGTTGTTGTCCCAGGGAAATCTTTATCCTCTCCCCAGTAGGCTGGTCATAAGGGTCTTCCCTCTCCATACAGGTAACCTGGGTCAGAAATAGAATGGACTGACTTCTCAGGACATTCTGGAAGAAGTGGAGGAGGTGGTGAATCTGGCCATGGTGGTGGAAGAGCAACTGGTGAATATCAAGTGACTCACGGTCAAAGAAAAACAAGTTTTAATGTCAGAGTGCAACACTAGATGGCAGAAGTATACAGAGCATGTGCATCTACAGCCACGCACGCTACAAACATACACACACAATTACTGAGGAGGGCTTTGAACTGCTATTTAAATATGTTGCACTATACTCAATAACAAAGTAATCATGTTGGAAATGTATGGGGAGGGAAGGGGCAGTAGTGTTTAAGTGGCAAATACAAGCATTGGACTTCGATATTTAGCTCCTTTTTTACAGTCTTACCTTACATGATTTAAATAGATGTGGTGCAAAATGGATCATATTCTTTATACAACCAACTGAATCTATCCATGTAGTTTTCAATAGCACGGAAATAAGGTCTCAAAACATCATAGAAATCAGGCAGAGTGTAACAAGGGTGAGACACAGACCATACTTCCACTGAAAAAGATTAATATTGAATAACTACCTCCTGCTTGGTCCTTTGCTTTAGTAACAGAATCAATTTCGATAAGCGATCCAGTAGCATTAGGGCAGTCTGCATCATACTTCACAAGTTCATCCTTGGAGCCATAGCCTTGATCCGACTGGGCACCTGCAGAATGAAAAATAAAATTCTTTTATCAATAAGTGCTCTCCATTTCTGAAATCCTTCAAAATCCAAAGCCAGCTTGCCTGAAGTACTGTGATAATGAAATAATAAAGCAAAGCATTTCGTGAGGCTTGCTAAAATACGACAAAACCTTTAATGGATTTTAATATTTTGCAGGACGATCGCTTAAAAATCCCTTATCTTTTCGGCCTTCAGAGTTCACTTGTTGCCAATGATAGCTGGGTAATCAAAGAGCACCTGCAGATCCCTTATTCACTCATTTAAGGAAATGGAAAACGTACCATCATGGTGATTTCTGTACATATGTTTGGCTCTGCCCTTTACAACTGGTTGGGAATAGCTGCATATAGGCAGGACCCAAAAAACATCTTCTCCAAAAGATAGCTTTCATTTTAAATATTTCATCAAAGATCCAGCCTGAATGCTTTACTGTGAATCACCAACCACCACAGCCCAATATCCAAATGTTTTTCCTACCATGCAAGATTGTAGCAAGGCATATAATTGATGAGGGAATGGTTGAAAAGGATTGAAAAAGATGGAGAGCCCAATTGAAGAGCACCTTATTTACCATGATGGTTATTTTTTCTTTTTCTGCCACTCCAGCTCTTACCTTATGAACTGGTTGGAGGCTGAATTGGAAGGGCCAAGATCACTGGAGGGGGCATGCATATACCACACCCGACTTAAAGCATGCAGGATATGGATAGCTTCCTAGGTGAAGGATGCATCTTCACAGGAGAAAGGTGCTCAGAGGCATTGTGCAGAGTAGCACAAGCAGCTGCTTTGCAAATCTCCACAATAGGTACATATACTGATAAGCCACAGACTGTACCTTGGTTCAGATGAGTGGAGATATCAAGGGAGGTTAACGTCTTCTCATATTGTAAGCCATTAATATCCCACAGACTATCTACTTGGCAATTATAGCTTTTGCTGCTTTACTGCAAACAGTAAGAAAATCATAAATAATAGAGAGAATTTGATTTGTTAAAATCGTAAGTTCTTTCAAGCTACAAGTTTAGAGCTCTGAATTTATAAACTAATGATTTTGGCTGACACTACAAGAGAGTTCATGCTTACGATGGAAATCTGTCAAGCCCCTGCACCCTTTCTATTTAAGAAACCTAGACAGTGGTACCTGAGAGTTAATGTTTACAGAAATAAACTAAGATCACACAATCTTCCAGATGAGGCAAGAAGGCAAGACATCATCCGAAGGATAAAGAATTGTGGCTAGAGTCAAGAGTCCTATGACAAAGAAAGCTGCTTGCTCTTACAATGATGCTAAGAGGCGTCCTTCGTCTCCGCACAAATGATTTATTTTTTAATCTAACCAATCGAGGTGTACATTAGTTTATTCAGCAACCCAACACTCAGACAGCAGAAGGGAGGGATGGAGAAATATTGCCTCCTGCAGAATGAAGAGATCCAGGACCCAAGGAAGTTCGAGACCAGTCAGTCAACACACTAGTGGTCAGTAGGTTTTCAGGGAGCAACTCTAAGGTGCCCTCTGGGTGCATTTCTTAATAAATCCAACACTGGCATCAGTGTGGGTTTATTAAGACGAGATGATTGGTACCAAACATCTATATGTAAAGAGACGCCATCACATAGCTGGGGAACTCGTAATCATGAGTGTTCAGCCCATGTACTCAGTATGGCTTCCCTGTGGACTTGTGGTATCGAAGAGTGAACTTAGACATCACAGAGGCACATCCACTCACCCAGATATGCGAGTGACTTACCTATACCACATGCAGTGCTTTGCAGGCTTGGCACACAGGCATGTGTGCCTTGTCGACTCCTCACTTTTCTTTGCACTGAGACACGCAGGCTGCAATGGCAATTTGCATGAGCCTGGTGAGAGGTCTCTTCGGGTGACACAATTCGTGCTGCAGCCCTTAGGGCCCTCTTTAGACCCCATGCCATAGGTACCAGGGGTATCATTTACTAGGGTCTTACATGAAGTGTAAAGTGGTGTCAATTGAGGAAAAATTGTACAGTTTAGGGAAAGAACACTGGTACTGGGGACCTGGTTAGCAAGAACCCAGTACACTTTTAGTCAAAGTTGCATCAGATACAAGGCAAAAAGTGGGGGTTGGGGTCACTGTGTCAAAAGGGGCATTTCCCCACACAGGTGATTTGTGTCTGATGCAAATAGACTGAACAGTGGAAACCTGCAAATGCTGAAAATGGAACTAGGACCTTTGTTATTCATTTTCTACTCTTGAAGACCATAATACAAGTTACAACAATCTTGCGTTTCCCCTCGAGATGGAAATCTCTGGGAAGATGATGTCCAGAATGGACTAGATCCATAGCTAAACAGCCTGAGGACAGTACCTGCAACTTCTTTCTGAAAATAAGACATTATCAGAGGACTTGAACTACTGTTCTCTAAAGAAAAATGCCTTTAAACTCCAGATGGTTTATGTAGTCTGTCATTTCCTGACCTGACCATAGTGGGTACAGCGGTCTGTCCATTGTGCTTCTCTCCTGTATAAAGAAGAGTCAGTCAACATCTTTCTGCAAGTGTCTGCTGGACAGAACATATGCCCTTTCAGGAGATTCTGGACCTGAAAGCAACGCAAGCGAGAATCAACATTATTTTCTGAAATAATTAACTTTTTGGATCGTGGGTCCCAATGCTGACCCAATGGTCAACCAGATAACGTTGCCCTCATTTTCAAGCAAGATGGACTTTATGGATGCAGGAAGGCACAAAGCCTAGAAGACTTTGAAACCATCATGCTAATATTTGAATTCTGAACGGAAAATCAAGAATGGTGCCTTGACTCCATTCTGCCCAGAGGAAGAAGTACCAATCCATGGGATGTACAGAGAACAGCTCCAACAAACTGCATTCTCTGATGTAAAATCAATTGAGACTTTTCAATGCTTACTAAGAACCACAAATCCGGAAGACTGGTGCAAATAATTTGAAGGCATTTTTAAACATCCCATGAAAATTGAGGTCTGTTCAGCCAACAGTCTAAGTAAGAGAATGAAGTCTAAAATTACAAGGCACTATAAAGAGCATCTTTGTAAATAAACTTGAGGCATAAAGGATGTCCAATGGGAAACATGTGAAATGGCAATGTTGACTTGCAATGGTAAAACAAAGATTTTTCTGGTGCTCTTTCAAAACACATAGAAAGTTGCATCTAGGAGGTCCACAGATGCCAGCTGATCTGGCTGCAATCCAAGCAAAAGTTATGATGTAAAATGTGTTCCCTGTAGAAACAGATTCATGTTGTACTGGTCCAAAATCAGCTTGATGCCCTCTGCTGTTTTTAGGACCCCTTACGTCCCCCGCACTGTGATCTGTAAACTGTGCAATCTTTAAAAGAAACTGTGGAGAAAACTTCTGAAATTGTGGAGGGAGATAATGTGAACTTTTGTGTGGGTTAGGTATGGAGAGATGTAGGGCCAGCCCTTTGTGTATTGTCCTTTAAACTCTGTGTGATGGAAGTGCACAAATTTTGAGAAAGGGAAAGGCAGCCTACTATTGATCTATGCTCTAATCCAGGATTCTTGCAAGCTACTGGTAGCATTCTAGCTACCTGTAAATAGCTCTACTGTGTACATCCCATCCTGCTAAGGGAGAAGCTTTCGCTTGTTTGAATTACTACAGGTATACCAAAATTCAAAAGTGAGTATTCAAGACAAACATGTGTGTCTTTTCAGAACTCAACTGTGTGTAAACTAGGGCCCTGAAAAGGGAAGCAGTCTTTCTACTACAAATCCGTTTGCAGAGCGGGTGAGGACGGGTGGGTAGGTTAGGAATCTGCAGCTAGAGTCTCTACAAGATAAGGTGTTATAGAATGTAAGTAACTTGTTCATCTGATAGAGACTTCTAGCCGCAGATTACTTAACTTAGAATAGATACCCAACCAACACCTCCCTGGAGGTGGTCTGCGAAATAATTACACACCAAAAAGTCCTGCAGAAAGAACCGAATGGGCAAAGTGCCCATCCCAACGGATGTCCAGGCAGCAGTGTTTAGTGAATGTGTGCAAAGAGGCCCACGTTGCTGCCTGGCATTTGTTCAGGACCAGAAGAACAAGTTACTTACCTTTGGTAACGCTTTTTCTGGTGGATACAGTATCTGCCTGTGGATTCCTCACCTTTTGAATTTTCCCCTGCGCCAGCATTCCACGGAAACTTATTTTTTTTCTAGCTCTCCCACGTCGACAAGGACGTCACAATGGAACGGCTCGGCACGCGACTCCGCATGACGTCATCGGAGCCATAAAAAGACCTCGTCGGCGTGCTGACGGCAGTTCCACCCATTTTTTCCATGCCCTCAAGGCGAACGGGCGGACTGACAACATAATACAAGTATATACAGCATACAAAATATATATGCACAAATACATACAGTATATAGGTAAAGAGGAAAAGCTAAAATCAAAGCATTTCCCAACAACAAACTGTTGTTTTTCATATGTCGTTTGCTTGCCATACAATGTCAAACAATAAGAACCTTTTCAGTATATGCAGGTGGACAACGGGGAGGCGGGTGGGTCAGTGAGGAATCCACAGGCAGATACAGTATCCACCAGAAAAAGTGTTACCGAAGGTAAGTAACTTGTTCTTCTGATGGACACATCAGCCTGTGGATTCCTCACCTTTTGAATTGAATCCCCAAGCTGTTCCTCTCCCGGAACATGGTGTCCACCTACCTATATCAAAAAATCCTGCAGCACAGAACGTGCAAAATGGTCATCCCTCCTAACCTCCGAATCTAAGCAGTAATGCTTCACGAAAGTGTGGAGGGAGGCCCAAGTTGCCGCCTTGCATATGTCTACAACAGGGACACCTCTAGCCAAAGCAGAAAAAAATGACTTGGCTCTGGTGGAATGAGCTCTAATACCTTCAGGCGGCTCCTTACACAAGGCGTAGCAGATCTTGATGCACAAGATAATCCACCTGGAGAGTGCTTCTTTGTGGACAGCTTTGCCCTTCATCCTTCCAATATAACCAACGAAGAGCTGGTCATCCAGTCTTAAGTCCCTGGTTCTGTCCAGGTAGAAGCTGACCGCTCTCCTAGGGTCCAGGCGGTGAAGTCTCTCCTCCTTCTTGGAAGGGTGAGGGGGGAGGATAGAAGGTAGGTAAGGTAACTGACTGTCCAAGATGGAAAGGAGTAACCACCTTAGGCAGGAAAGAAGCCCTGGTCCTGCGAACCATCTTATTTGCATGAACGGTTAAAAAAGGAGGTTTAAAGCTGAGAGCCTGAAGCTCACTTACCCTCTTAATAGCAATCAGAAAAACTGTCTTGAAAGTAAGAAGCCTCAACGGGCAACTATGAAGAGGCTCAAAAGTAGACCCCATCAGAAATGTAAGTACTAAATTCAAATCCCACTGAGGCATAATAAAGGGAGTGGGAGGGAACCTCTTAGTGAGGCCCTTAATGAACGCCATGACAATGGGGGACTTAAATAAAGAGGGCTGGTCCGGCAAACAAAGGAAGGCCGACAAGTAACCCTTAACCGTAGCCACAGCACAACCTTGCTGTGAAAAATCAAGTACAACAGATAAATGGGCCTTCAAAGGATCAATGGATTTCTCTCTAAACCACTTTACAAACTTGGACCATCTAGAGGAATAAATAGATTAGGTGGAGTGTCTCCTGAATAATAAAATAACATCCACCACATCCGGTGGGAGAAAGAAAGAACTCAGGTTGCCTAGTTCAATCTCCAGGCATGAAGGTGCAGGCTCTGGAGGTGGGGTGTAGAACCTGCCCCTGCGAGAAGAGGTCTGCCCTGAGAGGGACGCGGAGGGTGTGATGAGAGGTGAAGGTCTGTGTATCACACCCTTCTTGGCCAATCCGGAGCAATCAAAATGACTTGGGCCCGGTCTTGGCGAATCTTCCTCATTACTCGAGGTATCAAGGGTATGGGGAGAAATGCGTAAAGAAGTTGTGAGCGCCAATCCAATTGAAACACGTCCCCCAACACTCCCTGCATCGGATACTGAAGAATGAATGCAGAACGACGGGCAGTGCGCGTTCTCTTGAGTGGCAAAAAGGTCCAACCCAGGAAAACCCCACATCCCGAAGATGTGATGGACCTCCTCCGGATGAAGCCGCCACTCGTGATCGGCCGAGTATTGCCGACTGAGACTGTCCACACGCACATTTAGCCCCCCGGCCAGATGATTTGCAATCACACAAATCTGATGGCCCTGAGCCCAGGACCAGAGTCGCAGAGCCTCTCTGCAGAGACGATACGACCCTACACCTGCCTGCTTGTTTATGTACCACATCGCGGTAGTGTTGTCCGTCAGGACTTGAACTGACTGGCCGTGAAGGGAGGGAAGGAAGGCCTTGATAGCCAAACGTATTGCCCGCAATTCTAGAAGGTTGATGTGGAGCAATCTTTCCTCCGGAGACCATAGACCCTTGATCTCCAGATCCCCCAGATGAGCACCCCAACCTAGAGTGGAGGCATCCGAGATCACTGTGGCCACCGGTGGAGGAGGTGGAAAAGGCTTCCCTTGAGACAGGTTGTCCAGCACACTCCACCAAGACAGTTCCGCTGCAGTGTCTCTGGAGAGTCTGACCATCTCCCTGAGATCTCCATTGTGCGGATACCACTGCCTGCGGAGGCACCACTGGAGTGCCCTCATGTGCCAGCGTGAATGGTTGACCAACATTATGCAGGAAGCGAGCAGACCTAGCAGGCGTAGGACTTTCAGGACTGGAACAACCTCTCCATCATGAAACAAAGGAATCATCATCTCCTGGATGTCGAGAATCCTCTGCGGAGGCGGAAAAGCACGACACACAGTAGTGTCCAGTACTGCCCCTATGAACAGGCAGCGCCGAGAGGGCACCAGGTGAGATTTGGGTACATTTATTGAAAAACCCAAGTCAAACAACAGCTGTGTTGTTATCTGCAGATGATGCAGCACCATCTCTGGTGACTTTGCTTTGAGCAGCCAGTCATCCAGATAGGGGAAAACAAGAATCCCCGAACCTTCTGAGATGAGCTGCCACCACCGCCATCACCTTTGTGAAGACCTGAGGTGCGGAAGTAAGACAGACGGGAGGACCGCAAACTGGTAGTGCTGAGACCCTACCGTAAAACGGAGATACTTCCGATGCGACTTCAAGATGGGAATGTGAAAATACACATCCTGTAAATCGATCTACACCATCCAGTCTTCTTGCTGCAGCGCCAGAAGAACCTGAGCGAGGGTAAACATCTTGAATTTTTCCTGCTTGAGGTAAAAATTCAAGACCCTGAGGTCTAAGATCGGCCTTAACCTGCTGTCCTTCTTGGGGATCAGGAAATAACAGGAGTAACATCCCTGACCCCTTTCCTTCTCTGGAACCATCTCTATCGCACCTTTCTGCAGTAAGGCAAGAACCTCCTGCTACAGGAGCAGCAAATGGTCCTCTGAACACCAGCCCTGGCGAGGAGGGTAAGGAGGTGGAAACTCTTGGAAGGGAAGAGCGTACCCATTCCCTACATGATTCAAAACCCAAAGGTCTGATGTAATGGATTTCCAATCTTGTAGAAAATGGGACACCCGACCCCCTACAGGACCAACATGCTCCAAGATGGGGGATCTAGAGCTGCTTTCCCGTGGTACCAGTGGTGGGGGACAGGGGAGGAAGAAGAGGAGGAGGACTGTTGCCGGGAGGCCCCTCGCAGATGGACTCTACCCTTTCCTCTGTACGATTTGTACAAAGGGTTCTGCTGCTGCTGTTGCTGCTGACGGCCTCGAAAGGAAGCAGTCTTCCCTAAACCTCGGTACCTCCTATATCCATAACCCCTAGGTTGGGACTGCAGTCCTAAGGATTTTGCTGTAGCTCTACTGTCCTTAAAACTTTGTAGAGCCTAATCAGCCTTTGCACCAAAAAGTCTGGACCCATCAAAAGGCAGATAAAGAAGAGTAGCCTGCACATACGGAGAGAACCCCGAAGACCTGAGCCAGGCATGCCGCCTGGTAGCCACGGAGGAACCCATCACCCTGGCTACAGAATCTGTAGTATCCAGCCCCGACTGGATTACCTGACAGGCTGCAGCCTGTGTGTCTGCCAAAACTTCCAAAAATGGACCACGGTCATCCTCTGGTACCTTAGGTGCCAACCGTTTAGCCAAGTCCATTAAGGCATGGATATACCTCCCCAACAAGCACGTGGCATTGGTTGACTTTAACGCCATACTTGCCGAGGAGAAAACCTTCTTGGCAGACTGCTCCAATTTCTTTGAGTCCCTGTCCCCCGGAGTGGTGGGGAAAGACCCAGCCGACTGCTTAGAACAAGAAGCCTGTACTACCAAGCTTTCCGGCGAAGGATGGGCAGTAAGGAAAGCAGGATCACCAGGAGCAGGCTTATATCGCCTTGCCACAGTCCTTGAAACAGAAGGGCAGATAAGTGTTTCTGCCACACCTCCAAAATTGGCTCAGTCAAAGACTCATTGAAAGGCAACAGAGGTTCCATAACAGAAGATGGAGAATGCAACACCTCAGTAAGAATATTTGACCTGATCTCAGCCGTGGGCAGTTGAAGGTCCAAAAGGTCAGCAGCCTTCCTGATGACAGCATGGTATGGTACAACATCCTGTGAAGGTAAGGCTTTCGGGGATGAAAGCTCCCACTCTGGGGAAGTGTCCAAGCCACTGGCCTCCCGAAGGCCCTCGAATGTCAGCCACCAGATGGCGACGGAAACTTTGGTATTGGCGTCGAAAACCTTGGAGATGGAAACTGCCATGACTGCGCCGTGAGCATGAAGGGCACGAAGGGTGCCTGGGCATATTGCTGAGGGATGCCCAAATTAAAGGCAAACGGACCCACAGGGCCAGACGGCGCATCGGTAGGGTAGGATGCCTTGGCAAACATGCCAAACATTGCATTGACAAAATGCGACGGATCCGACCCTGGACCTGGAAAGAGTGGATAAGGATCTGGAACCACCAGGTCAGGATCCATTCGATGCCGCTTGAAGGGTTGTGGCTGAGGCGCCGGGGACATCAGATCTGGTACAGGCGAAGTCACAGGAACAGGAGAAGACTCCCTGGGCGCCGGGGAAATTCTGGGCGCCTGTGAACCCCTCGGCGTCAGAGAGTGGGTCGGAGTCACCTGTGGAGAAGCAGAAGGCAACGGCGAGACGACATCCTTAGCATGACGCCGCAGAGCCGGTGAAGTCTACCTCGAAGCCCTACCCTTCAAAGATCGATGTTGAGATCCATGCCTTCGCTTCTTCTGGTTTCCTCGACTGCGAGGTATGCGAAGTCGACAACTTCGATATAGATCTCTTACGACCCCTATTCTCCTTTTTCGCCCGTGCCATGAAAAGCTTGGCCTCGCGCTCTTTCAGCGCCTTCAGATTCATCTCCCGACAGCTGGAACATCCTTCGATGTCTTGGTTCGACGAAAGGCACCAGAGACAGTCATCAAGGGGATCCGTGATGGACATATGTCCCCCACACTCCCTGCAAGGCTTGACTCCAGACTTCTTCAAAGTAGCCATCGCACTGCTACACCAAGAGGGAAGAAGAAACAAAGTAAATATGAAACCAATTGGAGAGTCCCAGAAAACCGTTACGCGTCAACGGCGCGGAAATAAGGGAACTGACGTCAGCAAGCCAGACGAGGTATTCTTATGGCTCCGATGACGTCATGCAGAGTAGCGTGCGGAGCCGTTCCATTGTGACATCCTCGTCGACGTGGGAGAGCTAGAAAAAAAAATAAAAGTTTCCGTGGAATGCTGGCGCAGGGGGAAATTCAGTCGCAGTGCTTGCTCTGGTGGAATGAGCATACAAGCTCTCAGGGGGTTGCTTGTTAGCCAGTGCGTAGCAGATTTTAATGCAGAGCACGATCCATTGAGCGATGGTGCGTTTCTGCCCAGCCTTCCCTTTCTTGGCCATGACATACCCCAAGTAGAGTTGATCGTCCACCCGGAACGGTTTTGTGCGATCAAGGTAGAACAACGACGTTCTTTTTAGGTCCAGCCGGTAGACTCTTTCCTCTTTCGTAAGGAATGAGGCGGAGTGTAAATCGTAGGCAATGTGATGGACTGGCCTACGTGTCTTCCTTCAGCAAGAAGGAGGCTCAAGTTCAAAGGACCAGATTGTTGGGGGAAAATGAGATGTAGGGAGGCAGAGCGGACAATGCCTGCAGCACATTGACTCTCCGGGCAGATATAATTACCACCAGAAAAGCAGTCATGATGGTGAGAAGCCGAAGAGGACAAGAATGAAGCGGCTCAAAGGGAGTACACAAAAAAGTAAGAACCAACTTAAGGTCCCATTGAGGCATAACAAAGAGAGCTGGGGAAAACATGTGCTGCAAACTGTTTAAGGAACCTGTATACAATAGGTGACTTGAAGAGAGAAGGCTGATCTGGCAGCTGCAGAAAAAACAGAAGTGGCAGAAAGAGAACCCTTCAAACTTCCCAATACAGAGCACTGCTGGGCCAGAGTTAGGATAAACAGAAGAACCTCAGAAAGGGGAGCAGATAGGGGGATCAACCCGTTTCTCAGCACACCACGTCACAAAATTATTTCAATGGCCAACCTATACCGTTTTGGTGGAGGGACGCGAGCTGCCAAGATAGCATCACATTTTTGGGCGGAAGGTCAAAAGCTGTCAACTGTTGCCACTCAATCTCCATACATGAAGGTGGAGGGTTGACAGATTCGAATGGAGAACCCTCCCTTGCTGTTGTGACAATAGATCCTCCCGAAGGGCAGCATGATCGGAGGACCTATGAACATGCTCAGCAGCTCGGGATACCAGACTCTCCGAACCCAGTCCGGAGCCAGAAGGATAACTTAGGCCCAGTCGTTCCTGATCTTATTGAGAACTCTGGGCAGAAGTGGCATGGGCAGAAAGGCAAACAGAAGGCCTGCACTCCACTTGCAACAAAAAGCGTCTCCGAGCGAGAGCCGCCTTGGAAACTCCAGTGAGAAAAGCTACCGATATTGCGCATTGGCGGTGGTGGCGAAAAGATCTAACCAAGGCTCTCCCCACTGCTGAAAGAGACGTTGGAGCACTTCTGGGTGGAGCCACCATTTGTGGTCCGCTAGGCATCATCGGTTGAGTTTGTCTGCCGTGGTGTTCAGAGAGCCCGCCAGGTGTTTAACCACCAGAGATTTGCCCAGTCATTCCAGCCATGTCCAGAGGCTCAAGACCTCTTGACCAAGAGTCCACGACCCCACCCTGCCCTATTTGTTGCAGCACCCCATGGTGGTGGTGCTGTCTGTGAATACCTGCACTAGCCTTCCCTTGATGGAGGGTAGAAAGGCTTTCCATGCCAGTTGGATCGCTCGGAGCTCCAGTAGGTTGATCTCGAATCCGGATTCCGCCACAGACCAGAAGCCTCTTCCCCACCTCTGCCAGATGGCTGCCCCATCCCAGAAGTGATGCATCTGTCACTACTGTCAGATCTGGTTGGGGAAAGGAGAGGGATCTGCCGCTGACCCAATCGTGTTTTGTTAACCACCAGTGCAGATCTTTTGAAGTGCCCTATGAGATCTGGACAACGTCTGACAGATTCCCTGATGCTGCGCGCACTGGAACTTTAGGTCCCACTGCAGAGCTCGCATATGCCAGAGGGAATGTGTCACTAGCAGGATGCAGGTAACCATGCGGCCCAGCAGCCTAAGAATCAGTCTCACCGAAACCCAAGATAGAGGCTGAAACATCAGTATCATAGCCTGAACATGCTGGACTCGCCGTTCGGGAAGATAAGCCCGAAACTGCACTGTGTCCAGAAAAGCTCCCATGAAAGGAAGCATCTGAGAGGGGGTCAGGTATGACTCTGGCAAGTTTATAGGGAACCCCAGTGAGTGCAGGAGGTCCACCGTAATCTGGAGATGGGAGACGACCGCCTGGAATGAGCCCACCTTCAACAGCCAGTCGTCGAGATAGGGGAAGCCTGACACCCTGCTATCCGAGGATGAGCTAAAACCACCGCCATCTCCTTGGTGAACAACTAAGGGGTGCTGGTAAGGCCAAAGGGGAGCACTGCAAACTCAAAGTGCACTTGGCCTACCGTGAATAGCAGTTAACGTCTGTGGGTAGGCAGGCAGGGAATGTGGCAGTATGCATCCTAGAAGTTCAACGCTACCATCAAGTCTCCTGGGTCCAGGGCAGACAGGACTTGTGTGAGAGTGAGCATTTTGAATTTCTACTTTTTCAGGAAGAAATTGAGAGGGCACAGGCCTATGATAGGACAAACTCCTTCGTCCCTTTTGGGTAACAGAAAGTACAGGGAATAGCAACCACGACCTACGTCTGCTGCCAGCACTCTCTCTATGGCTCCCTTAGCCAAGAGAGACGCCACTTCCTGGAGGAGTAAGGAAACATTGTCCTCTGTTAGCCTGTTGTGAGTAGGTGGAGGGGTGGTTACAAAGGGGAGGCAGTAGCCCCTTCGGACGATCTGGTGAGCCCAGCGGTCGGATGTTATTGAATGCCAGTGGTGCAGGTGATGGAGTATCCTGCCTCCCACTGGTTGCCCATGATGGTTGGAGGGCAAACTAAAGAGGTTTGGAGGCTGCGGCTGGCAGGGGTGGTGGACTGGCCAGACCTCTGGCTGCCTGGCCCACAGTCTGTGGGTACCACATCCTTCGGACACCAGGGGCTGGAAAGCTTGCGTGCCATGTGGCTGGGCGGGTAGAGATGCAGATTGAAGCCCCTTCAGTTGCCACGAAAGGAGCGAATGGCGGACTGGGGTTGGCGGGGAGCCATGGAAAGGCACAAGGACCTGGCCGTAGCTGCTATTCTTGAATCACTTCAGCGTTGAGCCCACCTGGTCTCCAAAGATACAGGAGGCATGTCCAAAAGTGTAGCTCTGACATCCCCTGAAAAGCCAGTCGTTCTCAGCCAGGCGTGAGGCCGCAAGCCCACCAACAAAGAAACCACTCTGCCTAATGAGTCGGTCGTGACCAGCCCACATCAGATTGTGAACTTAGCTGCGTCTCTCCCGCCAGCAATAGCTTGGGAGAGTATGGCCCGGGCCTCCTCTGGGACCATAGGCAGCACCTGCACAACCGTTTCCCAGAATGAATGGGATTAAGTGCCCAAAAGGCACACAGTGTTCACTGACCACAGTGCCAGACTGGTGGAAGAAAACATTTTCATGCCTAAGGTGTCCAGCCTTTTGGATTCCCTATCTGGTGGGGTGGTAGGGAATGCACTCGGATTTACTCTGGAAATGGAGGCACAGATCACTAAGCTATCCGGAGTAGGGTGTTGGGTGAGGAAGTTAGGGTCCCCTGGGTCGGGGAAAAGGCAGCAGGTAATTGTCCTGTTCACAGGAGCCACTGTGCAGGACGCTCGTGAGGGCTTCTTTAAATGGGATAAACGCTTCTGAGGGAGTAACTCCCTGCTGAAGTACCTCTGTCAAGACGTTAGTCTCGACTACCACTGAGGGCAGGCTAAGGTCCAGGACCTGGGCCTCTCTTCTTACCACCATGGCAAATGAGGCTCCCTCCTCCGTATTGACAGTAGGAGGAGAGACCAAGCCAGTATCTGGGAAGGTGTCCAGTCCACTGACATTTGCCAGGTGTCTTCATTGGGGGTCTAGGGGTTGGTATTCACAAGGGTCCAACAGCCGCTCCTTATCTTCCCCAAGTCCGAGCCCATAGGAATAGGGCTCCGACTCCAGCCTGGAGGGCACGGCTCTATCGGCACCGGAGTCGGGCAACGCCCATTCGGCTCTGTGTCGGAGTCGGAGATAAGAATAGGGACGGCGCCATTAGCAGCTGGACTAGCGACGAGGAAGGTCAAGGTGGCTCGACTGGCGCTAGTCCGGATCCATCTGTGGATCCAAGGCTAGCGCTGAGGGCGAACCCGCCGGCAGGAGACCAGTAAAGGCTCCTCCCGACCCCATGGAGCCCGAAGGTGACCCAGCGGGGACAGGCCGCCCAAATAGAAGGTGCATTGCCTCATAAAATGCATGAAGTTGGGCGGGGTCACTCCGGCAAACTTGAGAAGGGGTGGAGACAGCCCAGGTGCAAACTCAACCGCGGAGCCAGGCCTCGAGTGTAGACGCTTCCTCGTCTCCTCGGATAACTTCGACGGACGGGGTGAAGTCAAAGACCTCCTCAACTTCTTGCTTTTCTTGTTGTTGTGGGACTTACCAGAATGCAATGACTGACTAAGATCGATGGCTCAGCGACCGAGCCCGGGACCTTCCTCTCGACCAGGATCGAGACTGTCGCGGCGTCGCACATTGAGCGGCAAGGTGCTTGAGGGATCACTCCCTCAAGGCCTTGCAGTGCATGGCATGACAATCAACGTAGGTTTTGGCGTCGTGGTAGCGCTCAAGACACCAGAGAGATGAGGTGCTAGTCTGTCGGTGACAAGTGCCACAGGGCTTGCAGGGATGTCAACAAGCCTTCCTTGTTGACATCCCTGCAAAACCAGGATACAAGTTATGTTATGTTAAGTAAGTATTTATAAAGCGCACGGCTACTCAATAAAGTTTCAAAAACCTTCAACAAAAAGCTGAAAAAAGACCGTCAAAAATTGACTGGGGAGCTCTCTCCAGATCTGCGGTGATTGGCGCGGAAATAAAAGAACTGGTGTGAGCGCGTTGGCGTGGCGCCTATATAGGCACCACACACGTCATTTCTAGACGGAGACAACGCCACACGGAGCACAATGATGCCACCTTCCGGTGCGCAGGGGTACTGCTCAAGAAAAATTTCCAGATCAAGTCCGACACCTAGGGAAAATTCTAAGATAAAGAATCTGTGGCTAGAAGTCTACGATCAGATACGAGAGATGGGAGGAACAACATCTCATTCAGATGCTACAAGAGAACAAGCATTGGCATAACCAATAGGTCTCGCCTTTGGGCCCTTATAAGTGTTTAGCCATGCAACAGTTGATGTTGTTGCACCAAGGATATTGTGCTGGATAACGAAACACTTATAAGGTCCCAAAGGCGAAACCTATTGGCTTGCATTTACGTGAGTTTAAGCTATTAGCATTGTAAATGACAATGCCTTTTATTTATGTTTTAAAAACTAAAGCCTAAATAAAAGGCATTGCCATTTACAATTTTTGTTCGTGATTGAGATTTGTTTGCATCCTGCAGGTCACTAGGTCTGAATCCTTTGAGAAAAATCAGTGGTTAAGCACTTACTGCTCTGATTTATGCAAAATATATTGGTCACAAATACATGAATGTATTAAACCACAGACTACAATGAACTATGCATAAGTTCCATGCATAGATTCCATTGTTAGTGAGAACTCCCTCCCAACAGTGCACAGACAGCCGGAACCCAAGAGTCCTGTGGTTAAAATGAGGAAAGTCAAATACAGACACATTGAAAGATTTACTCTTAAAATACACTAATGTCATACCCAAGCCGATCACACTAAGGCCTGCTCCTATCCCACATCTCGCCGACATCCAGGACCCTTTGTTGATTTTGTGTAGGAGGTTCTTTTCCCTTAATTCTGACCAGTATAAACAGTGACGTAACGCAAAATGGTGCCCCCCAGCCTTGCAGAATGGGATGAGGGGCCCCTAAATCTCCCATTTTACACAATTATTTATGAACGTTGGGGGTGAATGCTGACCCCCTGAAGGGGTTGAGGGGTCCCTGATGGGGTGGACCACATGGGCTGCAAGGACTTGTGTTCCGCCCAGGGCCACTGAAACTATCCGGCAGGGAAGTGTCAAATTATGTGGCAGGGACATCTAAATTATGTGGCATGAAAAAAGCTAATTTTGCGACATAATGCAGCCCATTGTTTTACAGTTTCTATGTCATTATTTTGTAATTATTACACAAAGTATTACAGTCTGGGGTAAAAAAAATTACATTATTAGTACCAGTTTAACAACCAAATAGAGAGATGACCAGTTAACTTTTGCGAAGGGCTTTCCACTGTGCGCAAACAGGTTCCCGCATTTTTAGTAAATTTTGGCCTGTTTGAGTTAGAACCACTTTTTTAAAAAATCCGCATATTATGCATCAGATGATGGATTATATGGCAAATGTGGCAAATCAATAACTATGCAAAAAAATGCAGAGGTCGCCGAGTTGTATAATTCCAGTGGCCCTGGTTACGGCCTTGAATGCAGACCACATTTGCTCTATTCCCTATGAACCAAGCAGAAACACTGTGCAAAGGGGCATTTGCTTCATTTGTTCAAAAGTGCAAAATGTACGCAAACCATCTCCAAGCCTACGTTTCACAGGGAAGGGATGAACACCATTTTTGGTGACCTTCGCTATTCAGAGGTTGAAGTGCATACAAAGTATGGAAACTATGATGGGAGTAATGAGGCGGGCTCAGCGAATTTTGGGGCACGACAATAAGAAGTACGGGAACTGTTAGTGCAAAATGAAAGAAAGATTGGGAACCTCGTTCCCATTAGACCCCGCCCACTCCGACCACTGCCTGTATTACGTCTATTGTACTAACATCCATGCATTATAGACTCCTGTAATCAGAAAAGAGGGGTGGGCGTGCCATTTTCACACACGTAGGGGTGATTGACATGGCTTGCAGGTGTGCACCCCTGCATTCTAGAAGCAAGTTCTTCAGACCGTGATGACGTGTCGGAGGCAGGAAGGCGATAAAGCACTCCCAGCTGCTGTGTTGTTGAGTTCAAACCTGTCCTGGCTCATCCCCACCATACAGTCTGAATATCTAATCAGCGGGCTCAGATAAGGAGTTTTTGTTAAACATGGGTGTGACAGGAGAAATGAAGAGCGTAAAGAAAGACCATCAAGATGCGGGAGAGAGGGGGGCGGCGGGGACGGGTGGGGTCTCACACTGCCTTTGATGGTGAAGTGGAAAAAAGAAAGCGTTCGCAATTGTACATAAATGAAAAAAAATAGGACCGACTCTTAAGCTTATAGTGGTTCATTATTCACCAGAATTGACTTTCTCGAATGAACATTCTGAATTTCTGGAGCCGTTCTGACAAAATGTGCTCACCAGAAAGATTAAAGAGGGTATCCCAATGTAACTCTGGGAATATACTCGGTGCTGAATAAAACAAGCGCTGAAACTCAACTGTTAGTGCAAAATGAAAGAAAGATTGGGAACCTCGTTCCCAGAGGCTCAAGGTGGGCGTGGTTAAAAATTCAGTGATTCATTTGTAATGGAGATTCCGCGTTATCTCCCCCTCTGCATTTGCCATATTTCCTTATGGATTATTGTGTGTGATCGGTTTACGTTTTCTGTATTAGAGCATTTGCACTTTCAAGCTGGTAGAACAATGCAAGTGAAAAAGAACTAGTCAGCCGAGTAAGAAAGGCAACATGCACAGCGTGTGTTCCGAGTGAGCCAATTGGCGAGCAAGCGAGCTTCAGTCTTACTAGTGAGTGGAAGAGTTGCAGTGAGCAAGTGTCCGAGCGATGAACCAGGAAAGCCATTTAAGCAGGCGGTCCGGACACATAGAAAGCTGCAGAGACCAGGCGAAGCATTTACACAGACAATTTCCTCACGTCACCGCTTTGGGAAAAACACAGCCTCTTTACTGACTTTGAGACTAAAAAAGGTAAATCTGCACTTGAAGCGTGTGAGAGCCTTTAAACTGGTCTAATAAATGCCGATGAAGAGGACATATCTGCGCCTGCAAAAAGGACACTAAAGGATCTTCCCGTGACCAGCCCGTTTTACTGTAGTCGCACTGCAGAGAGTTCTCAAAGCCCCATCCCTGAAAGTATGTTCCTTTCTCTCCTTTCCCCTTCCAAGGTTCCACAAACTTCCTCGAAAACATATGCGGCAAAAGTGAAAGCAGCGATTGGTGCACGCTCGTGTGAAATCTGACACAAAACAGATTGCACACTGCGAGCTGCTGCTCGTAACCGCAAGCCGTAGGCCTTTTCACACGCACGAGCGTGTGAAAAGTCCAGAGCGATCCCAAGAGGTCGTTTTACTGCTCTAGGCTCGACCTAAAACAAGCATTGGCCGCGCGGCCGTAAAAGTAACGGCCGCGCGGCCGTGAAAGCGAAAGTGATCGCAGTGACGCGCTCGCTCTGTGGTGGGGGAGGGGCAGAGCGAGGCGCTTGGGAGAGCGTGAGAGGAAAGCCAAATAACGCCTGGAGCATGCGAGGAATGCGCGCGTTACTGTGCGCGTACTCGCATGCTCTAGGCCAGGACAAAAAAAAGGGGTCGCATTTTCAAAAGCCCACTTACAAAATGTCTCGCCCAGAGCCAGGGCTGAAGCGCTGGCTTTCAGGGCGAGACCTAAAAATGAGGATCTGTAGTTGAAGCAGAAGGGTTTCGAGTCTTGAAGAAACAAAATCAGCATATAAGGAGTCCCGCATGGAACAGAGGCCAAGGACATACAAAGCTTTTCCCGAGACCAGCTATGTTTCAATAAGGGAAAACCAGAATCCTCTCCATTGAAACTAGATTGCACACATACAGCGGGCTGGGCAGACAGAAAAGAGACACCCGCTGACATCCTCCTGAAAATCCACTTCTTCGAGGAAAAGGAACAACTGATGGCTTGATCAAACGGAGTCTTGACATACCGGGGTTACAAAACACATTTCCTTTAGGATCTAGTGAGCTCATATTGAGAAGAGAATTTCAACCAGTCTCAAACTTGCTCAACCAAAAACAGACTCCCTATCTGACAGACTCCCTATTTGTGTATTATATTGAAATTACATGAGATGGAAATGCTCACCAGGAGGCTTGAAGATGCCAAGAAAATGTTAGGAATCAAGTAAGATGGTGCTGCTGGTAAATACACAACCAGGCAAGTGACAACAGGACTACAAAGAAACAGTGGAGCTGAGAGTGAAGCCAAACAAGAGATAAATGAAGAAACCTTTGAGAGGGACTTTGATGCAGTTAAAGCTGAGGTCTTGCCGAACCTCAGAGGATTCAGTTATGCGCAGAGCAGTCCGCTAGTGCACCAAAAGTGCAGCACCAGACTTGCAGGAGGGCGTGGAATATTATTGATAGTACCGGAATACATAAGGTTGGCTGACTCTGTCTATACGTTAAGACAACCATAATATGGGTCGCAGATTCCGGTCAGAAGTAGGAATCCTATGGAAGATGAATTTTGTGGGATAGACCAGAGGCAATTCGAGTCAATTAGCAAGCATTAGTCAGAACATCCTTGAGACTGCTCATAAAAATGGTTGCACAAACCCTGCAAAAAGAATAGGGGGTTCTACACACACTGCGCACATGGGTGTGTGTGGGGGGGGGAGAAGAGGTCCTTTTTCATATTCAGGAAATACATTTCCCAAAAAGAACTGTTTCTTTGCACTGCTCTTCTGCTCATGCCACTTCAGGTGAGGAAGCCATTTTCAGACATTGCAGTTACATCCTTAACCCTTCTCTTCTTAAGTTTGTAATCTTAAGTAGTAACTAATGTCTATATTGGCCACAAGAAATGTATTAGAAACATGATCAATGTTGTTTTATATGTGGAAGAGGAGGAATCAATTGCCGGGCGGGAGTGACCGAGACCTTAAAATAGTAGTAATGGACGTCATTAAAGATTGGTTACTCCTGAGAACTGGCCAAACAGGCTCACTAACAGAGGAGGGAGTGGCTTTGTAGTCTGGGTCTACAGCATGTGTGGTGCACACAAATACCTCAATCCAGTAATTTTACATTTATCTTGACACCATATTGTTCATATGACAGGCTGGATCATATCCTTGCATCATCATGTCCGATATCCAGTTTTCCACACCTACATGAGAGCTACTGGCTTTGCCAATGTCTAGTAGTCATGTTGTAGAGCAGCACGGCTGATGTGCAGAATGGCTAAAAGTTAACCCCCAAAAAAACCACTATGATATTGGCAGGGCAGGCTACGTCCTAGTGCTTTTTCTTTCTTATGGCGAGCAAGAGAGGAAAAGACAGACAATTGGAGGAAGGGTGTGAGGGAAGAAGCAGCACGGACAAGGGTCGGGAGGAAATAAGCAGCACAGACAAGGGTCGGGAGGAAATAAGCAGCACGGACAAGGGCGGGAGGGAGTGAAGTAGCAGCACGGACAAGGGCGGGTGGGAGTGAAGTAGCAGCACGGACAAGGGCGGGTGGGAGTGAAGTAGCAGCACGGACAAGGGCGGGTGGGAGTGAAGTAGCAGCACGGACAAGGGCGGGTGGGAGGGAAGTAGCAGCACGGACAAGGGCGGGTGGGAGGGAAGTAGCAGCACGGACAAGGGCGGGTGGGAGGGAAGTAGCAGCACGGACAAGGGCGGGTGGGAGGGAAGTAGCAGCACGGACAAGGGCGGGTGGGAGGGAAGTAGCAGCATGGACAAGGGCGGGAGAAAGGGAAGTAGCAGCACGGACAAGGGCGGGAGGGAGGGAAGTAGCAGCACGGACAAGGGCGGGAGGGAGGGAAGTAGCAGCACGGACAAGGGCGGGAGGGAGGGAAGTAGCAGCACGGACAAGGGCGGGAGGGAGGAAGTAGCAGCACGGACAAGGGCGGGAGGGAGGGAAGTAGCAGCACGGACAAGGGTGGGAGGGAGGGAAGTAGCAGCACGGACAAGGGTGGGAGGGAGGGAAGTAGCAGCACGGACAAGGGTGGGAGGGAGGGAGGGAAGTAGCAGCACGGACAAGGGTGGGAGGGAGGGAGGGAGGGAGGAAGCAACACTGACGCGGGCGGGTGGGAGGGAGGGAAGAAGCAGCACGGACAAATAAGAAGCAGCACGGACACATAAGAAGAAGCACGGTCAAGGGCGGGTGGGAGGCTAAGAAGCAGCACGGACATAGAAGCGGCCCGGACAAGGGCGGGTGGGAGGGAGGGAAGAAGCGGCTCGGACAAGGGCGGGCGGGAGGGAGGGAAGAAGCGGCCCGGACAAGGGCGGGTGGGAGGGAGGGAAGAAGCGGCCCGGACAAGGGCGGGTGGGAGGGAGTAAAGAAGCGGCCCGGACAAGGGCGGGTGGGAGGGAGTAAAGAAGCGGCCCGGACAAGGGCGGGTGGGAGGGAGTAAAGAAGCGGCCCGGACAAGGGAGGGTGGGAGGGAAGAAGCGGCACGGACAAGGGAGGGTGGGAGGGAAGAAGCAGCACAGACAAGGGCGGGTGGGAGGGAAGAAGCAGCACAGACAAGGGCGGGTGGGAGGGAAGAAGCAGCACAGACAAGGGCGGGTGGGAGGGAAGAAGCAGCACAGACAAGGGCGGGTGGGAGGGCAGAAGCAGCACAGACAAGGGCGGGCGGGTGGTAGGGAAGAAGCAGCACGGACAAGGGCGGGCGGGTGGGAGGAAGAAGCAGCACTGACAAGGGCGGGTGGGAGGGAAGAAGCAGCACGGACAAGGGCGGGTGGGAGGGAAGAAGCAGCACGGACAAGGGCGGGTGGGAGGGAAGAAGCAGCACGGACAAGGGCGGGTGGGAGGGAAGAAGCAGCACGGACAAGGGCGGGTGGGAGGGAAGAAGCAGCACGGACAAGGGCGGGTGGGAGTGAAGTAGCAGCACGGACAAGGGCGGGTGGGAGTGAAGTAGCAGCACGGACAAGGGCGGGTGGGAGGGAAGAAGCAGCACGGACAAGGGCGGGTGGGAGGGAAGAAGCAGCACGGACAAGGGCGGGTGGGAGGGAAGAAGCAGCTCGGACAAGGGCGGGTGGGAGGGAAGAAGCAGCACGGACAAGGGCGGGTGGGAGGGAAGAAGCAGCACGGACAAGGGCGGGTGGGAGGGAAGAAGCAGCACGGACAAGGGCGGGTGGGAGGGAAGAAGCAGCACGGACAAGGGCGGGTGGGAGGGAAGAAGCAGCACGGACAAGGGCGGGCAGGTGGGAGGTCAGAAGCAGCACAGACAAGGGCAGGCCGGGTGGTAGGGAAGAAGCAGCACGGACAAGGGCGGGTGGGAGGGAGGGAAGAAGCAGCACGGACAAGGGCGGGTGGGAGGGAGGGAAGAAGCAGCACGGACAAGGGCGGGTGGGTGGGAGATTAGAAGCAGCAAGGACAAGGGCGGGCGGGGGAGGGAAGAAGCAGCACGGACAAAGGCAGGCGGGCGGGTGAGAGAAGAAGCAGCTTGGACAAGGGCGGACGGGTGAGAGGAAAGAAGCAGCTTGGACAAGGGCGGGTGGGAGGGAAGAAGCAGCTTGGACAAGGGCGGGTGGGAGGGAAGAAGCAGCTTGGACAAGGGCGGGTGGGAGGGAAGAAGCAGCTTGGACAAGGGCGGGTGGGAGGGAAGAAGCAGCTCGGACAAGAAGCAGCACGGACAAGGGCTTGTGGGAGGGAAGAAGCAGCACGGACAAGGGTGGGTGGGAGGAAAGAAGCAGCTCGGACAAGAAGCAGCACGAACAAGGGCGGGTGGGAGGGAAGAAGCAGCATGAACAAGAAGCGGCACGGACAGGGCGGGAGGGAAGAAGCGGCACGGACAAGGGCGGGAGGGAAGAAGGGGCACGGACAAGGGCGGGCGGGAGGGAAGAAGCGGCACGGACGCGGGCGGGAGGGAAGAAGCGGCACGGACAAGGGCGGACAGGAGGGAAGAAGCGGCACGGACAAGGGCGGGCGGGAGGGAGGGAAGAAGCGGCACGGACAAGGGCGGGCGGGAGGGAGGGAAGAAGCGGCACGGACAAGGGCGGGCGGGAGGGAAGAAGCAGCTTGGACAAGGGCGGGTGGGAGGGAAGAAGCAGCTTGGACAAGGGCGGGTGGGAGGGAAGAAGCAGCTTGGACAAGGGCGGGTGGGAGGGAAGAAGCAGCTCGGACAAGGGCGGGTGGGAGGGAAGAAGCAGCTCGGACAAGAAGCAGCACGGACAAGGGCTTGTGGGAGGGAAGAAGCAGCACGGACAAGGGCGGGTGGGAGGGAAGAAGCAGCACGGACAAGGGCGGGTGGGAGGGAAGAAGCAGCACGGACAAGGGCGGGTGGGAGGGAAGAAGCAGCTTGGACAAGGGCGGGTGGGAGGGAAGAAGCAGCTCGGACAAGAAGCAGCACGGACAAGGGCTTGTGGGAGGGAAGAAGCAGCACGGACAAGGGCGGGTGGGAGGGAAGAAGCAGCACGGACAAGGGCGGGTGGGAGGGAAGAAGCAGCACGGACAAGGGCGGGTGGGAGGGAAGAAGCAGCTCGGACAAGAAGCAGCACGAACAAGGGCGGGTGGGAGTGAAGAAGCAGCACAGACAAGGGCGGGTGGGAGGGCAGAAGCAGCACAGACAAGGGCGGGCGGGTGGGAGGGAAGAAGCAGCACGGACAAGGGCGGGCGGGTGGGAGGGAAGAAGCAGCACGGACAAGGACGGGCGGGTGGGAGGGAAGAAGCAGCACGGACAAGGGCGGGTGGGAGGGAAGAAGCAGCAGGGACAAGGGCGGGTGAGAGGGAAGAAGCAGCACGGACAAGGACGGGTGGGAGGGAAGTAGCAGCACGGACAAGGGCAGGTGGGAGGGAAGAAGCAGCACGGACAAGGGCGGGTGGGAGGGAGGGAAGAAGCAGCACGGACAAGGGCGGGTGGGAGGGAAGAAGCAGCACGGACAAGGGCGGGTGGGAGGGAAGAAGCAGCACGGACAAGGGCGGGTGGGAGGGAAGAAGCAGCACGGACAAGGGCGGGTGGGAGGGAAGAAGCAGCACGGACAAGGGCGGGTGGGAGGGAAGAAGCAGCACGGACAAGGGCGGGTGGGAGGAAGAAGCAGCACGGACAAGGGCGGGCAGGTGGGAGGTCAGAAGCAGCACAGACAAGGGCGGGCAGGTGGGAGGTCAGAAGCAGCACAGACAAGGGCAGGCCGGGTGGTAGGGAAGAAGCAGCATGGACAAGGGCAGGTGGGAGGGAGGGAGGGAAGAAGCAGCACGGACAAGGACGGGTGGGTGGGAGATTAGAAGCAGCACGGACAAGGGCGGGCGGGGGGAGGGAAGAAGCAGCACGGACAAAGGCAGGCGGGCTTGGACAAGGGCGGACGGGTGAGAGGAAAGAAGCAGCTTGGACAAGGGCGGACGGGTGAGAGGAAAGAAGCAGCTTGGACAAGGGCGGGTGGAAGGGAAGAAGCAGCTTGGACAAGGGCGGGTGGGAGGGAAGAAGCAGCTTGGACAAGGGCGGGTGGGAGGGAAGAAGCAGCTTGGACAAGGGCGGGTGGGAAGAAGCAGCTTGGACAAGGGCGGGTGGGAGGGAAGAAGCAGCTTGGACAAGGGCGGGTGGGAGGGAAGAAGCAGCTTGGACAAGGGCTTGTGGGAGGGAAGAAGCAGCACGGACAAGGGCGGGTGGGAGGGAAGAAGCAGCACGGACAAGGGCGGGTGGGAGGGAAGAAGCAGCACGGACAAGGGCGGGTGGGAGGGAAGAAGCAGCTCGGACAAGGGCGGGTGGGAGGGAAGAAGCAGCTCGGACAAGAAGCAGCACGAACAAGGGCGGGTGGGAGGGAAGAAGCAGCATGAACAAGAAGCGGCACGGACAGGGCGGGAGGGAAGAAGCGGCACGGACAAGGGCGGGCGGGAGGGAAGAAGCGGCACGGACAAGGGCGGGCGGGAGGGAAGAAGCGGCACGGACAAGGGCGGACAGGAGGGAAGAAGCAGCACGGACAAGGGCGGACGGGAGGGAAGAAGCGGCATGGACAAGGGCGGGCGGGAAGAAGCGGCACGGACAAGGGCGGGCGGGAGGGAAGAAGCGATTGGACAAGGGCGGGTGGGAGGGAAGAAGCAGCTTGGACAAGGGCGGGTGGGAGGGAAGAAGCAGCTCGGACAAGAAGCAGCACGGACAAGGGCTTGTGGGAGGGAAGAAGCAGCACGGACAAGGGCGGGTGGGAGTGAAGAAGCAGCACGGACAAGGGCGGGTGGGAGGGAAGAAGCAGCACGGACAAGGGCGGGTGGGAGGGAAGAAGCAGCACGGACAAGGGCGGGTGGGAGGGAAGAAGCAGCTTGGACAAGGGCGGGTGGGAGGGAAGAAGCAGCTTGGACAAGGGCGGGTGGGAGGGAAGAAGCAGCTCGGACAAGAAGCAGCTCGGACAAGGGCTTGTGGGAGGGAAGAAGCAGCACGGACAAGGGCTTGTGGGAGGGAAGAAGCAGCACGGACAAGGGCGGGTGAGAGGAAGAAGCAGCACGGACAAGGGCGGGTGGGAGGGAAGAAGCAGCACGGACAAGGGCGGGTGGGAGGGAAGAAGCAGCTCGGACAAGAAGCAGCACGAACAAGGGCGGGTGGGAGGGAAGAAGCAGCATGAACAAGAAGCGGCACGGAAAGGGCGGGCGGGAGGGAAGAAGCGACACAGACAATCGCGGGCGGGAGGGAAGAAGCGGCACGGAGAAGGGCGGGCGGGAGGGAAGAAGCGGCACGGAGAAGGGCGGGCGGGAGGGAAGAAGCGGCACGGACAAGGGCGGACAGGAGGGAAGAAGCGGCACGGACAAGGGCGGACAGGAGGGAAGAAGTGGCACGGACAAGGGCGGGCAGGAGGGAAGAAGCGGCACGGACAAGGGCGGGCGGGAGGGAAGAAGCGGCACGGACAAGGGCGGGCGGGAGGGAAGAAGCGGCACGGACAAGGGCGGGCGGGAGAGAAGAAGCGGCACGGACAAGGGCGGGCGGGAGAGAAGAAGCGGCACGGACAAGGGCGGGCGGGAGGGAAGAGGTGGCACCGACAAGGGCGGTGGGAGGGAAGAGGTGGCACCGACAAGGGCGGTGGGAGGGAAGAGGTGGCACGGACAAGGGCGGGTGGGAGGGAAGAAGTGGCCCGGACAAGGGCGGGTGGGAGGGAAGAAGCGGTACGGACAAGGGCGGGTGGGAGGGAAGAAGCGGTACGGACAAGGGCGGGTGGAAGGGAAGAAGCAGCACGGACAAGGGTGGGTGGGAGGGAAGAAGCAGTACGGACAAGGGCGGGTGGGAGGGAAGAAACGGCACGGACAAGGATGGGTGGGAGGGAAGAAACTGCACAGACAAGGGTGGGTGGGAGGGAAGAAACGGCACGGACAAGGACGGGTGGGAGGGAGAGGTGGCACGGACAAGGGCGGGTGGGAGGGAAGAAGCAGCACGGACAAGGGCGGGTGGGAGGCACGAAGCGGCACGGACAAAGGCGGGTGGGAGGGAAGAGGTGGCACGGACAAGGGCGGGTGGGAGGGAAGAAGCGGCACGGACAAGGGCGGGTGGGAGGGAAGAAGCGGCACGGACAAGGGCGGGTGGGAGGTAAGAAGCGGCACGGACAAGGGCGGGTGGGAGGGAAGAAGCGGCACGGACAAGGGCGGGTGGGAGGGAAGAAGCAGCACGGACAAGGGCGGGTGGGAGGGAAGAAGCAGCACGGACAAGGGCGGGTGGGAGGGAAGAAGCAGCACGGACAAGGGCGGGTGGGAGGGAAGAAGCAGCACGGACAAGGGCGGGTGGGAGGGAAGACGCAGCACGGACGAGGGCGGGTGGGAGGGAAGAAGCAGTACGGACAAGGACAGGCGGGAGGGAAGAAGCGGCACGGACAAGGGGGGGTGTTTCAGACGGACGTGCACCATTTGCTGAACAACACATCCCATGTGATGTATTTTCAGGATGATATCCTGATATTTGAGAAAAGTGTAAGAAAACATGATATGACTGAGAACTATTATGAGAATCTTGTAAGAGAGTGGTTTGACAATCAAGAAAGGTAAGTGCAAGTTTAGAGTGGAAGGGGTAGAGTATTTGGGTCACTGGATTGGTGGCAATGGGATTTCTCCAAAGTTGAAATTGGTATCTGCAAAAGAAAAAGCTCCTTCCCCTACATCTTACTGCAGAGAAGGAACGGCACTAATGTCACCATCACTTGTTTCCTTTATGGCAATGCGGGTTTTCATTTTGTTCGCATGTTTTTACATGTTTCGGAACAGCATGTTGCAGAGTTATAATTTCCTTCTGTATGCTTTACAACGTTCTCAACAATATGTTTTGGAGTTACGGTTTTCCTTTTTATTGTAAATGTTAAAGGAGGAAGATGTGTTGCATCTTTTCATTACTGGAAGGTTGGAGTGTGGGATTCTGGAACACGACTGGGGTCGTGTCAGTTGGCAGGAAGTCCCTCTCCCTGTAAGTCGCAAACAAACATACTCTAAGAGATTACAGAAGACTCACCTCAAATCTTTTCACAGACCTAACTGAAAGGCACATGATGTGCTCAAGTTCACATGATGAGTCAGGGGAGATCTGGAATTTTCTGAACTCGTTCTGTGGCACATGGCATGAAACAACTGGGTACATGGATAATTGCAGTGGCATGCAAAACAGCTGATTCTCTGCAGTATGTGTTTCGAATCTAAAGAAGGCGAAACCAAAATCCTCCCAAAACAGTGTGGAGCAAATGGGAAATTAAATTAGCTGCTGCTGTCGAATGAAAACCAAAGAAATGAGTGACGAAAAAGCATACCAAAAGTAATAAGTGGGTTCGAAGCCCTTTTTAATTTTTTTAAAAAGAACAATAAATCTCCAAGCGACAGCACATGTGCTGTCTCAGGTGAGACTTAACCATGTCAAGGGAGTTAATACTTAGCAGAGAATGATATGGGGGAACTGAGTGACAAGAGAATATGGGGTGCACTTAAGGTGCCTGTGATGGATGGGGTGGGTTGTGCTCTCAGCTTCAGGCAGAATAAGGAGAGCAAAATGTGAACACTCAGAAGCACAGCTGAGGTATTTTGAGGTGATCAACAAAAAGGTAGTTCCTGTAAAACGTGATGCAGTGTCATCAGGACCGGGGCAGGAATTTTTTTCAGTTCACGTTTAAAAACTCAATTTTAATAAATATACTACTAAACGATGATGTGATAGAACACTGTATTTTACAGACTGCATATTTCACCTTGAAATGGCCACAAACATTCCCACTAACAAGCAGTTATACTGATAAAACCATATAGTGCAAAAACAACGTGTGGAAATTGGATTTCAGCAAAAATATTCATTATTTTCACATCACTAAGTAAAGTGTAATGATTTGTTTTGATCCTATTAAAATATTTGTTGATATATCACAGAATTACAAAATATTTTTTCATACCTATGGAAATATTTGTACAGTTCATTCAAGAACTATGTAAATGTTGTGTTAGAAAAACAACTTTGACATCCTACAGCCTTTCATTTCACACTTGTTGAACAGCATGATTGTCAGATAATTCTCTTTACAAAATCTCTAACTCTGCAGTCAGAGAAAGAAAAGTAAATACCAACTTCCAGGATACAATAAGCTGCACACTGTACAAGACATACGCCGACATTTGACCTGTCTGAATCACAGCAAATGTGACAATATAAAAACAAGATTTAAAGTCATCTTAATTGCTCATTCACTTTTGATTTAACAGAACACCTGTTCTTACTCAAACTGGCCAGAATGAGCCAGTAGACCCTAAAAATAGCTCACCCTGATAAAATCTAACTCACCACAGCGAGTGGGCGAGTAGATGTTTTGAGGCTTGACACAGGGAACCTCTTAGCTGCTGACTATATGGAAGGGGGACTAGAGAAGAGTGTCCTCACTCGAGATATTTAACTATTTGGGGTTCCTAAACTATCATGACGAAAATTACCTGCTAAAGTGTAATTTAGGAAGGACGGTGTCAGCAATGTAGCAAATGGTAGTGTTCCGAAAAACACTCCCCTAGTTGACTGGTCAGAGGGTAGCCCTAGCTAAAACGATCATGTTGCCCTGACTGCTATATTTTTTTGTCACCATCCCGATGATCATTAACGGGAAAATTTGCAAGGACCTACAAACCAGGCTGGTGGGGACTGATATGGGTGGCAGGAAGAAGTAGAGTAGAGTCAACAGTGGAATAAACACAGCAGTTTTTTCCTGAAGGAGCGTTTGGTGACCCAGAGTTTGGTCTCTTCTATAGTGTGGCTCAACTGCAATGTATAACTAAATGGCCGATTGAAGGAGGTTCAGCTGAACTCAGTACCTGCAAAATAAGCATGGACCCGGGACACCAGTTACTGAATTTTTGGGTGAAGGGGTGTGACCAGCCAAAATGGTTGACGGGACGTGAAATATCAGATCTCTGTCCTCCCCAAAGTGTATCTTGAGGCACCCTGAGCTGTATCGCCACTAGCAGCACAGATTCAGGTGCTGCAAAAAACGAGATGGCATAAAGCGACAACCACCTGCAGAGCAGTGGATATCTAAGGCATCCGGGTGGTTTGCTGAGAGGCTACCATGCCCGGGACCACTGGGCCACAACACTGCAAAGGACCACTGCATGCCCCCAGCGGCAGGACACTGGAGGACAAGTGCACACACTCGGAAGCCTGGATCAGCTGAAACTGGTGTTGCAGGCAGGGAGATAGCTGCATGGCCGAGGAGGAAGTGACTGGTACCGCTGGCTGAGCCCCTGGAGTGAGCACGTTTGATGGCAGAGACAATGGGTACCTGGCCCTGAAGCTAAGCAGGGCTCCTACGCTGCAGCGAAGGGGACCATGGTGCCAGATCTGCAACCAAGGAGTGTAATCTGTTGAGTAACTGAGGCCTCATACTGGTCAGTTGATTCACGGACATTAGAAACCGGAGACGGACGTGAGCAAGGTCTGCAGCACTGGCTTGTGGGCATTGGCTGGGAGGTAATGTGCCCCTAAACCTGTAAGATGTAGAGGCCCCTACAATCTTAAACTGCCAATGGGACTGTTGGAACAAACACTTTGCTTAGCTGAGCGACATCACATGTGGCGCTGAATGGCTAGATCATATGGGCAACTGCAGACCTGAACTGCCAAAAGGGACTAGGAGCGGAGTGAAGCCTCTCCTGTGCTTGAGGGACCCCCTCCTCCCCTGGGGACCTCAAAGGACAAGATCAGCTGCGGAGGAACAGGGCTTCCTCCCCATTGGAGCCAGTGGACCTGGGTGGGGGTACCAACTCTACCCAAGTGAGACTCTTTTAAGGGTTTCGCATTTACTTGGGCCGTTAACGCCGTTTTGTTTGCCATGATTCGGTTACGTACAACAAAGTGCTGGTGGTGGGGGCAGATCAGGAACCAACAGCACCCCACTGCACACGCAGGAGAGCCCTGAGCTGATAGAGAGGCCTCCCTTGAGAGAATCGGAAGGGGAATCAGCAGTGATTCTGAGCCACATACTGGAAGCCATTGACAAAACCCGAGCGGTCTTGGAGTATAAAATAGACAAGGTCGCCAAAGGCCTGGGAGTCCTGGGGGATTACCACCATAAGGTGGCCCCTAGGATGAAACAAAACAACGGCATCCTTGGAGAAGTGTTCCCAACCATGATGGTACTGCAGAGACAGTTCACAGAGCTTGCACGCATAGTGGACACGCTGGACAAAAGGATGAAGGATGCAGAAGGGCACAGTTGCAGGAATAACATCAGAGTGGTGGGGCTGCCAGAGTAAGTGAAGGAATCTGACATGGTGGATTTCCTTGAAAAGGGGCTGGCTAGTGATGCAGTGTCTACAATGTAGAAGTTTATGCAAACCATAACTCAGAACTGCAAGACGCCTTGCCTGGAGCTCCATGATCCTTGGGCCATTGAGGAACACTGGTACAGATGGGAGGGCAGGGCGGATGAGAAGTTGAGTTTTCTCTAGGTCACACATCGTCTTAACTTCTTTGGCTGGAAGCCATGGGGTTTACCATGACAGCTTCACCTTTCTTGGTTTTACTTTCCCCTTTCTTGTATTGCAATTACTTGTTTTGGACGGATAGGTGTTGCGATTCAGACACAGGGACAAGTGTTGGGAATGTTTTACAGTATGTGCCCACTCGTACACAACGTGCATATGCAGTCATATGCACTTCAGAAACCCCCGGCACAGAGCGGCCCCTGCATCGTGTGCAAAGACACGGACAGGAACTTTGCATAGTTGATGGGCCTACTAAAATATACGCTCCTCATGTGGAATGGGAGGGGTATGGGCACCATGTGTAAACAACAAAATACTGATTTACCTGAAGCGTACAGGGGTGGATATTGCATTTGTCCAGGAAAAGCATTTAGCAGCAGGGGATCTGACTAGCTTGTGTAGGCATTGGAGGGGCCAGGTTTATGCTACTGGTTACTCATTATATTCAAGGGAAGCGCCGATTTTGGTGAGACTAGGCGTCCCTGTGGAACCCATCAAAGTGCACACTGAAGGAGAGGGTAGGCCTGTACTCCTATGGGCCCAGCTCATTGACGTTAGTATGCTCCTGAGAAACGTCTATGCTCTGAATGTGGGTCAGACAGTTCCTTGACCACAATACTGTCTTCTGTAGTGGGACATCCTATGATCCTAGGTGGGGGCTACAATTGTGGGGGGAAATGTGGGGCTTGACAGGTCGATTACCCCATTGGTTGATGCATTCTGTAGTAAAAATGTAATGGGAATTCCAAGACTGGGTGGAAAGGTGGGAACTGCCAGACATTTAGAGGTTAAAAAATTGGAATAGCCGAGAATATTCCTTCTAATCTCCGATGTTTGGTTTGCAAGTTCGGTTGGACAAACTGATGTGCACTCTGGGGCTCAATGAAGAGGCTACACACAGAATATTTAGTCTGTTCAGGGTCAAAAAACAACCCACTTCTCAAAGATTCTATGGGCTCAGAGGGCTACTATTCACATATGGCAGCTCCAACCCTCACATCTAGATGAGGCAACTCTTAGGACTCCTTTGGGGGCCGCAATTACTGAGTGCTTTAAGTTTAATCAAGGCACAGCCCAGCACATTAATGTGGAATGGAAAGCATTTAAAGTGGTGGTGAGGGGGTTCTGCATAGGGCAGCCCATTAGAGTCAGGAGGTCCTTGGTACAAGAGTTGAAGGGCCTGGAGGACAATATTAGCACCTTAAAAAAAGGAACTCCCGACAAATCCTTTGGCACGACCTAGGTATGTGGCAGAGAGGGAAAAGCACGCAACGGTCCTGGATCAACTGAGGACACTGGTGTACCGCAACTACTTCAACACTAGCCATGCTGAGAGTGGTAGAGCACACAGTTATTGGTGTGGCTGATAAATCCGGAGAAACAAAGTCGCCACATTTTCTGCATTGGGGGGGCTGGGGGGGGGGCAAAGTAACGCTATTACAGAGTGATATTCACAAAGTATTTGTCCAGAATTACTAGGAATTATATGTGAAACAACCTCAGATTCCCATTAATGGCATAGAGGCATTCCTGGACAGATGGCCAGGATGGATGCCCAGGCAAGTGAGGGAGCAGGTCACAGAAATAGAAATCAGGGGAGCCATTGAAGAGCTGGCACATGGTAAAACACCAGGGATAGACTGATTGTCTGCAGAATTTTACCAAACCTATATGGAGCAAATGGCTCCGAAATTGGCTGCCATATTTATGGGGGCATAAGAGTGCCACCTTACCGGATACCACTAGGGAAGCCATGATCATATCAATCCCTAAGCCAAAGAGTGATACGTTGGATGTGACAGTATACACACCCTTATCCATGCTCAACTTGCACTACAAGATCCTTCACAAAGTGCTAGCCAATCGTTTGAAATCACACTTAATATCCAGCGCTATACCGCCTTGAATATTAGACGTTTGTTCAGGGTGATGGATGAAAGCCCAACAGAATATCATTGTACGGCATTGGAGATGTCCATTGTTATATGCAAGGAACAAGTTACTTACCTTCGGTAACGATATATCTGTAAGAAACATAGGTTAGTTATAGATTCCTTACCTTAGAATTACCCCCAGGTGTCAGACTATATCCGGAAAGTTTTTCGTCAGCAGTACCTCTGCGCGTCGAAAGGTGGCGTTGGTCGGCTCCGCGTCCGTCGTTGGCGTCGTGGTCGCCGGGATGACGTCGCAGTAGCTACTTAGACACCGCCCTCGCGCGCGGATGTCGGTTCTGTATAAGACTTTCCGCGCCAGGAACGCAGAGCCATGCAAGGCACTGACCACTGGTGCACAAAACTAGGGCCCTGAAAGGATGACCTTAACCTTTGAAGTCGGTTCGCAGAACGGGGAGGATGGGTGGGGCGGTAAGGAATCTATAACTAACCTATGTTTCTTACAGATATATCGTTACCGAAGGTAAGTAACTTGTTCATCTGAAAGAAACAGTTATAGATTTCTTACCTTAGAATAGATACCCCAGTAATACCAATCCCCGAGGTGGGTCTGCGAACCAAGGTCACAACAGAAAGTCCTGGAGAACAGAACGGCCAAAGAAGCCGTCTCTCCGGACTTGGATGTCCAGGCAGTAGTGTTTGGTGCACATGTGCAGCGATGCCCACATAGCTGCCCGACAGATGTCATTCAGAGGAACTCCTCGTCCCAAAGCAGTAGTGGCTGCAGTCGCCCTGGTGGAATGGGCGCGTAGCCCCACTGGAGGCTCCTTTTTAGCCAAAGAATAGCAGGCTTTAATGCACAAAACGACCCATCTAGAGATGGTCCACTTGTGTACGGCCCAACCTTTATTGGCGCCTACGTAGCCAACAAAGAGTTGGTCATCCACCCGGAACTGTTTTGTACGATCCAGGTAGAAGGAAAGCACACGTTTTGGGTCCAGACGGTGGAGCCTCTCTTCCTCTTTAGAAGGATGCAGAGGCGGAAAGAAGGTGGGCAAAGTGATGGTTTGCCGGATGTGAAAAGAAGGGACCACCTTGGGAAGAAAGGATGGACGAGTTCGTAGGACAACTTTGTCCGGATGTACAGCACAGAAAAGGAGGTTTAGATGAAAGAGCCTGGAGCTCACTCACTCTTCTGGCAGATGTGATGGCTACCAGGAAAGCAGTTTTAAGAGTTAAAAGTCTTAAAGGACAGTTGTGAAGTGGCTCAAAGGGAGCACACATCAAATATGTTAAGACTACATTCAAGTCCCACTGAGGCATAACGAAGGGAATAGGAGGAAAGAGATGAGTTATGCCTTTTAAGAAATGATTTACAAACGGGGACTTGAAGAGAGAAGGGTGATCAGGAAGCCTTAGAAAGGCAGAAATGGCTGAAAGATAGCCCTTGATAGTGCCCAGAGCAGAGCCCTGCTGGGCCAAAGAAAGGAGGAACAAGAGAACCTCAGACAGAGGGGCAGTAAGGGGCCCACAGCCTTTGCTGTGCACCATGCCACAAATTTGTTCCATCGGCAGGCATATACCGTCTTAGTGGAGGGACGCCTGGCTGCCAAGATTACATCACATACTTCGGGAGGCAAATCAAATGACGTCAACTGCCGCGGCTCAATCTCCACGCAAGGAGGTGGAGGCTGGACAGGTTCGGGTGGAGGACCGTCCCCTGCTGCTGCGACAGAAGATCCTCCCAAAGAGGCAGTCTGATCGGAGGATCGATGGCCATGTTGAGCAGCTCGGGATAGCAGATTCTTCGTGCCCAATCCAGAGCCACAAGAATGACTTGGGCCTGGTCGCGCTTGATCTTCAGCACTCTGGGCAGAAGTGGTATAGGCGGAAAGGCGTATAGAAGACCGCAACTCCACTTGCGACGAAAAACGTCGCCTAGCAAGTGCCGCCTTGGAAATTCCAACGCGCAGAATTGCTGACATTGCGCGTTCTCTTCGGTGGCGAATAGATCTAACCAAGGCTCCCCCCACTGCTGAAAGAGACCTTGCACCACCTCCGAGTGAAGACGCCATTCGTGATCCATCATGCACCTGCGGCTGAGTTCGTCCGCCCTGGCGTTCAGTGAACCTGCCAGGTGTTGAACCACCAGGGATATGCCCTGATGTTCCAGCGATGTCCAGAGGCGGAGGGCCTCTTGACATAGGGTCCACGACACCACCCCGCCTTGTTTGTTGCAGTACCACATGGCGGTGGTGTTGTCCGTGAACACCTGCACTACTCTTCCCCGGACAGAGGGAAGGAATGCCTTGAGTGCAAGACGAATCGCCCAAAGCTCCAGAAGGTTGATGTGGAGCTCTGACTCCGCCGGAGACCAGAGGCCTCTGATCTCCGCCTCTCCCATGCGGCCGCCCCATTCCAGAAGGGATGCGTCCGTCACCACTGTGTGGTCTGGTTGGGGAAGGGAGAGGGATCTGCCGTTGACACAATCCAGGTTCGTGAGCCACCACTGCAATTGATGTGCAGTGCCCTCCAAGATCTGGACGCAATCGGACAGATTCCCCTGATGCTGGGCCCATTGGAACTTCAGGTCCCACTGCAGAGCCCGCATATGCCACCTGGCATGATCGACCAGAAGGATGCAGGAGGCCATGAGGCCCATCCTGACCGAAACCCGGGATAGAGGCTGAAAGCGGAATCATAGCCCGATATCCCGGACTCGCTGTTCGGGAGGATAAACCCGAAACCGCGCCATGTCCAGAACTGCTCTGATGAAGAGGAGCTTCTGAGAGGGGATCAGGTGTGACTTCGGCACGTTGATGGAGAACCCCAGCGAATGCAGCAGGTAGGCCGTAGTCTGGAGGTGGGAGACGACAACCTGGGGCGAGCCCGCCTTCAACAGCCAGTCATCGAGATAGGGGTAGACTGGAACCCCTGATCTGCGCAGATGAGTTGCGACCACCGCCATCACTTTCGTGAACACCCGAGGGGCGCTAGTAAAGCCAAAGGGGAGCACGGTAAACTGAAAGTGCTCGTGGCCTACCGTGAACCGCAGGTAACGCCGGTGGGCCGGCAGGACGTGGATGTGAAAGTAAGCGTCCTGCAAGTCCAACCCTACCAACCAGTCTCCAGGGTCGAGCGCAGACAAGACCTGAGCGAGCGTCAACATCTTGAACTTCTCCTTCCGGAGGAAGCGGCTGACGTCCTGTCCGACGTGATGGTGCGCCAGTGGGGGAGGTGATGGCGAATCCTGCCGCCTACTGGCATTTGATGGGCCTGAAATGTCAGACTAGGAAGGTTTGGAGGCTGCTGCAGAGGGGGGGTTGGTGGACTGGCCTGCCCGCTGGCCCCCTGAACAAAGACGGTGGTTCCCACGTCCCAGGCCGCGCGAAGGTTGGGGAGCTTGCGCCGGCCTGTGGCTCTGGGTGGGACGTAGTGGGGCACCCCTTCCGTAGCCACGAAAAGGGCGAAAAGCAGACTGCGCAGGGCGGCTGGAGAGGCCCAAGGACTTGGCCGTAGCCCGTGAGTCCGTGAAACACTCTAGAGCGTTGTCTGCTTTGTCGCCAAAAAGGCGACGGCCATCAAAAGGCATGTCCATGAGAGTATTCTGGACATCCCCCGAAAAGCCAGTCGATCTCATCCAGGCGTAGCGTCGAAGAGCTACCGACGTGGAAATCGTCCTGCCTAGAGAGTCGGCGGTATCCAGCCCACAATGGATGGTAAACTTGGCTGCGTCCCTCCCGGCAGCGACAGCCTGGGAGAGTAGTGTCCGGGCCTCCTCCGGACACTGAGCCAGCACTTGCGCAACCGTGTCCCACACAGAGTGGAAGTAACGGCCCAATAGACATGCAGTGTTTACCGACCGCAGTCCCAAGCTGGCGGAAGAAAAAAATCTTCTTTCCAAGATGATCCAGCTTCTTGGATTCCCTATCTGGTGGAGTGTTAGGGAATGCGCCCTTGGAAGTAGAGGCTTGGACCACCAAGCTCTCAGGGGTTGGGTGTTGGGAGAGGAAGGTGGGGTCGCCCTTGGCCGGGCGGTGGCGTCGGGCGATCATCCTATCCACGGGAGCCCCCGTGTTGGGCCTGGACCAGTTGCCCAAAAGGATGTCAGTGTGGGCCTCATTAAACGGAAGCAGGGGCTCCGAAGAGCTCGCTTGCAGTTGAAGCACCTCTGTCAGGTTAGTCCTGACTGCCACGGTAGGAAGCTCAAGGTTAAGAGGCTCAGCCGCCCAACGCAACACCACTGCGTATGACGCTCCCTCCTCCGTAGCCACGGCTGGAGGAGACAACATGCCAAGGTCAGGAGAAGTATCAAGACCACTGGCATCCCCAAAGTCCTCTCTCCAGTCTGGGTCATACTCCAACTGGTCGGTCAGAGGGTCACCTGAACCCTCCCAGTCCTCCTCCTCGTCCTCTCGGTGCCAATCTGGTCTAAAAGGGATCCCAGGAGTGAACAGGGGCACAAAAACCCCGCTCGGCGCCGGATCCGGCGTCGGGCGATGCCGGTCCGGCTACGTGTCCACATCAGGATGGAGGCCGGGGTCGACGCCGGCCGGGGGGATGGGGGGAGGGAGGGCGACCGGCGTCGAATGCGGACGCGGTGCCGGAGGAAGCGGCGCCGATGGAGGCGTAATAAGGTCAACCGGCGCCGATCCGGATCCAGGCCTGGATCCAAAGGGGGGCGCCGGGGCCGGAGCCGCCGGCGGAGAAGGCCTAAGCCCCCAACCGAGTCCGTGGGGCCCGAAGGCGCGCCGGCGGGTTCGGGCTGCCCAAAGATGGCGTGCATCGCCTTGTAGAACTTACGAAGCTGGGCAGGAGTCGCTCCAGTCCCGGGAAGGGAGGGAAGCTCGGAGTCGGCTCTTCAGGCTCCGCACGCGGAGCCGCGGGAGGGGCACCGCTCGCATCCCTCGTCGCGTCAGCTGACCGACGGGGAGAAGTCGAAGAGCGACGATGCTTCTTCGACTTCTTCTTCGACTTACCTGACCCCGAGTGCGAAGACTTAGAAGACTTCGAAGAGTGGTGATGGCTCCGCGACCGGTCCCTCGACCTCCCTCGCAACCGGGACCTCGAACGGCGCGGAGTCGACTGCCGGCGCTCAAGAAGCTTTCGGGACCGCTCCCGCAAAGCCTTCAGAGCCATGGACTGGCAGTCGGAGCACGACTTGGGGTCGTGGTCGAGCTCCAGGCAAAAGAGGCACAAGCGGTGCGGATCCGCACCGACATCAGTTGGTTACAGGAACCGCAAGCCTTGAAGCCGGGCATCCCTACGTGCACCAGGAGTCGTGAGGACTCAAAAAGGGTGTCGACAAAAGTCGTCAAAAAGTCTGTCAAAAAGTGACTGGAGGTACCGCTCTCTCCGGATCTGGCGCGGAAAAAGAAAGAACTGATGTCAGCGCGCGAGGGCGGCGTCTAAGTAGCTACCGCGACGTCATCCCGGTGACCACGACGCCAACGATGGACGCGGAGCCGACCGACGCCACCTTTCGAAGCGCAGAGGTACTGCCGACGAAAAACTTTCCGGATCCAGTCTGACGCCTGGGGGTAATTCTAAGGTAAGGAATCTATAACTAACTGTTTCTTTCAGATGCGTTCAATACCATACACTGGTTGTACCTCAGAACCATGATGAGACGCATTAATCTGGGGCAGGGATGTGATAGACGGGTTGTTTTGTTGTACTCAGGAGCCAGGGCCCGAATGGGATGGTGTATTTCTGAGACTTTTGGAATACATTGGGGCACACTCCACAATTGTCCATTATCCCTGATGCTCTTTGCACTAGTGGTGGAGTCCTTTGCTAAAGTAGTCCGGGAGAAGGGAGCGGGGAGAGGGATCCCGGTAGTGGATGCGCAACATGTAATTTCGTATATGTGGACAATATGCTCTTGTATCTAAGAGACACAGAGGCAGGGATCCCATGGAGTGTCGAGATCCTGGGAGACCTAGGGCAGCTATCCAGTCACTGTAAGAACTGGAACAAGACCTGTGCCTTCTCGGTCCCCAACATGCTTAACCCTCCACAGCGGCTGCACAGACTTGAGCCCAGGACTCCATAGTACCTGGGAGTTAAAATATATCAGTCTGACACCGATATTAGAGAGGGAATTTTGGACCGTGCGCGGAGGGGCCTGAGGGGTAATGTGAGTTTTTGGCATTCCCTGAAACTGCTGATAATGGCAAAAATGGTGATGCTGCCACGAGTACTAGATTTGCTTCAATAATCTACAGGTTCGGATTCCACAGACTTGGTTCAGGAAACTCAATACCATGTTGCGGGAACTGATTTGGGATGGGGGTAGACACATGGCTTCTCTAGATACATTGCAACGCCAAACAGCCATGAGAGGTTTGCGAGTCCCGGACTTTGAGATATATTTCTTATCAGCATAACTCCTGTGGCTGGCCTGCTGGTCTTTATGTAGAGGAAATGGGAGAAAGAGGGAAACTGTAACGTACAGGGGCCTTAATTGCACTATTATCGGGGGTGAAGCTGAAACTCACAAGGCAGCCCGCCGTGCTTACCATAGAGCTTTGCTGCTGGAAAGCAGCTGATAAAAAGACACAATAGCACACGCTTTATGCGTCCACCCTCCCTCTGACAGGACTACCCCCCCACTAGAGGGGGATTCTTTATGAAAGCCATATTACGGGAATAGGGCACAGCGGGGATCAAAACTGAAGGAGATTGTTACAATGAGGGAATACTCCGTACTATGAATGCCTTGGTGGAAGAGGAAGACCTGCCCCAGGCACAATTCCTGACTTATTCCTCACTGAAGCAGTCACTGCTTCAGCTGTGGGGGCACACTACCTCGAAGCTGTGTACATATGACGTACTTCAGACCATACTCACCTTTGTAGGTGGGCATAAATTAGTTTTGTGGATTTACAAAATGTTTCTGTAAATGCCACTTGCTGACCTTACACCCCAACATGTCTGGTGGGAAGGCCGAATGGGCAGGGAATTCAGGGGTAAGGAATAGGAACAAACCCTGAAGCAAGTACACAAGGTGTCTAGAAACACTAAATATACACAGTTCAACTATCTTCATACAACATACCTTAACCCACACAGAGCGCACTTCATGAAGCAGATAGATACTATGCGATGCTTCTGCTGCTCTTAATTGGACATTGATTTTGAGCACATGGTGTGGAGCTGTCCAACTAGAGAGCATGTCTGGGCTAGGGTGGTGGAGGACATGGAGTGCACACCTAACAGACATGATCTATTAACTATGGAAATATGCTTTCTGGGACTGTATACACATAGGCCAGAAAAGAAGGTGGGAATCAGATTCCAGCACTTGGCCCTCTTGGTGGTTCACAGGGACAAAGCGCTACATTGGAGATCGACGGAAGGCCCCCACACTGTAGATAAAGGAGGGTAGTAGAGAGTTGGGCAGTAGCAGAGGGAGCTGCCTTGCGGACAGAGAAGCAGAGGGGAGTCAGTGCAAAGCCTATAGCTGACATATGGATGGAAGTCCTGTCAGCCTTTGTGGAAGGGAACAACAGGATAGGGACATCATTGGAAGCGCTACAGGGTGGGCCAGCAGGTGCACCTGGGCCCCCAATCTCGAACATTTCAGGTAACATGTAAATGGCACACGCAGCAGTATTAGCCAAATAAGATAGGGACATTTGATAATGCTGGGGAGTGCAAAGTGGGATGATAATAGATAATGTGTACAGGTTAATAACAAGCGGATGAAGTAGGTATGTGAATATGCTGAGAAACAAAAGCAAGAAACTAATGTAGTTTGAGTATTTGGCCGAATACATGATTGACGAATGGTGGCGATTATGCACACTGGGGTACAATTGTGTAGCCTATAATGTAACTGTAAACTGTACCAGAGAGGCAATCACAGTCCTGATAACATGTTACTCAATGGAAAATGTAAATTAAATCAGTTTAAAAAAAAAAAAAAGGAACTCTAGGGCGATGAGGAGACTACTTCACTCACATTGCTGATATTGACCGCAAGATACTGATGTAAACGATGTCTCAAGAGGACTAAAGCAGACAACATATGCCCCAGAACTCTTGTGGTATATATCTACATTTTGGAAGTTAGAATATCAAATAGACACAAGTGGATGGGCAACTGCAGGACTAGGCCAAGTAGGAGCCATTTTTCTATCAAAGGTTTTGCAACATTCCAGGAGCTTAGATAGGGATCCACCAAGGCCAATCACTTGCATATTTGTGGGTGGTGAAGGCAGTTCACTTTGGCACGAATGAACATAACAAACACAAGGTGCTGAAAACCAGACTGCTGCACAGACTGGAACATACTATAAAGATTAATTTGTATAAGGCCCTACTACAGTTGCAGAAAGCAACTTGCGGGTCCTGAGACCTAGGTGGGATTGTGACTTAGAGACTGAACAGAGAGAAGGAGTCAGAACAAAGGAGGTCATAAATTTGTCCTGCAACGCTAGATTCATACTTATCCAATTTAGCATCTTTCATCCGACTTTACTGACCCCAAGACAATTACAAAAAATTAATGCTAATATTTCAAATTGATACTGAAGGTTCAAGCACTCGGATGCTAACATTTTCCATATGGTTTTGAGATGCCCAATCTTCAGTCGGCAACAATCAGAATCACAATGTGGACCACGGGGTGTACGCTTGTTAGGCCTAACTAGCTCAAAGAAGGCACAATATTAATGACAATTTGTAATCCTGGTCCTACTGTTGAAAAAACCTTGTACCGAAATGATCTGGAAATCTGTCGCAGCAAAGGTAAAAGAAAATATGGTTGAGGGAAATTAAAGAAGATGGGTAAATAATGAATACACAAGATAAAGGACATTGATAACTCAGAAGGGAAGACAAGCAATGCTGGAGATACAGGAACCACTTTTAACAGTTAAAAAGCTTTGCGGAATATAGGCCTCCCTGTACAATTGCAATACTAAGAAATTATATGACCCTCCCTCAGGGCATGAGCAGAATAAACACATACCTGCCAAGGACTCCTCGACAGGAAGCATGAGCCAGTGCTCCCATGAGAGGCCCATTATGAGGCTTCTTCACCCCCCCACCACCACCTGACTCGTGTCCGCCAGCCCCACCAACCGCCCTCACAAGGACCATATGGTTGCATACATATCAATGTAACTTGGGGAACTGGCCCAGAGCAGTAGATATGATTAAGTTCTCTACCACAAAGGCAAACAGACTTTCTGAATCTGGGAGGCAGATTGGAGGGGTTAACCCCACAATCTGCTCACCCTAGGTGAGGTAGGAAGCACTTATGTTTAACACAAAACATTATGAAATCTTAAATATTATGATTTTCAGCAGAAAGACAAGTTGAATGGAAAGGGGCTTCAATGTAGCACCCCTCTAAGCCACAGCCAGCAAATATTGTCAGCTACCACTCTAACAAAAAAAATTTAAAAAATCACTAAATAGGAATGCTGAGATGCAAAACAGAAATACAACAAACAGTAAAATCTACCACCACTTCGACATGCATACAGTTTCTCCCTTCATTCTTGACTCATTCATAATCTATGGTGCTCAGCAGATGTGCAACACCGAAGAACATATGAAAGAATGCACTGTAAAAAACTGAAGAAAAAAAATATATATATGGACAAACTAACAAAAATCCACAGATCGGAAATGGATCTACACAGCAGAAGTAAAAGCTTGTTTGTCAAAATAGATGCAGGCTACGTAGCATTAGAAATCGTAAAAACACCCATCAGCATGGGGAATTTGGTTATTGTTTCTCTGTAAGTTCCACAAATCCAACACAAAGGAACTGTATTAATTGCCTTACAATTGTTATTTAATGTTATTCTACATCATGTTATGTCAGGATAATTTGTAGAATGCCTGTGTTGCCATCATGTATTGACTACTAGTGCTATAAGATGGAAACCATGACACTATACATCAAACTAGCCATGGTAAAAACAATGTTTGCACAGCACATATGAAACCACAGTGTTCCGCTGCTTCTTTTGTTTTCAAAGAAAACGCATTCCATAATTGGGAATCTGGACGGACAAGACGCACACCTACTCCAGATATCGAAAGACTTGGTAGGTTCAGTAAACGCTCGGTACCTTAGCAGGGCCTGCTCACCAGTTGGCAATACGAAAACCTGATGGATAGTAAAAAAGGGGCTTATACATAGTTTGATATACCATATAAAAGCCTTGAATTTGATGTACCAAGAACCTGTTTAATCTCTTCAAACTGGGTATACCTGGTCCAAAGTCTAACCATTGCATGAGCTGCATTATTTTAAAACAGATTTGTGTTGTGGATTAGATCTTAATTAAATTAACAGTTAAATAAACACTATTAGCGTATTCAAGTTAGGATTGTAGCCAGGCCTGAGTGGAAAAGGTAACAGATTATAGATCATTTTTATGGTCCTTCCAGTTAAAAAAAAAAAAAAAAAAAAACAAGCCTCTTGATGACAGGAGGACACCATAATAAGTTAATGGTCCATCATGAAACCAGGCTTACCCATTAGGATGCAAATTAGATTACGAACCAAATCAGATGGCTAGAAGCCAGGGGTCTATAGACAAACTAAACATTGCTGGAATTGACGGGAACATTGACAGACCTATTTCTAGAGGGATTTATCAGCTTCCTATGTATAAGCATTCATTTTAAATGCCAGAAAACAAAATATGTTAGATTTAGGACTGTTCCCACTCTTGTAGTAAACTAGGTGCTGATCTGTATTACATCTCACTTCAATGGGTTGGGTTGGCCAAAACCTTGACGTGTGAAATTAAACTCGGGAAGGAAGCTTCAGGATTGTCATGCAGCACAACCTGCTTGTTTAATCAGATTGTCCATTGTTCCGGATTCTTGTTACGTACTGTATCCACAAAGTTTTGCAAGTAATCAACTCTCACTGCCAAAAATGGTCCTAGGCCAAGTAGCTTGAAGGAGAAAAACACTCTTTTTTTCTGCCTCTACACGATCCAGGTTCCTCTGCAGATGGTCCCCTACAGGAACGTCTACTCAGTGAACCTGACATGTGCATGCTTTTAGACTTCGAAACACGTACAGAATGACAATTTACCACATTGCACAGCAGTACAAAAAAACAAGATCAAAAGTAGGGTAAGAAAGATTAGAGGATGAGGGAGCTTGTGAAGCTGATGGTTAGTAGACACCCAAACGGACTTAGTACCTGTGCTAGAATGATTATCAAGTTGGATTAGGTCCCTGCTGAAGAGTGTGTGCTCGCCACTGTTAGCATCATTAGAACTATCCACACTACCATGGCTCACCGCGTCCACATCACTTCTATGAGCACCATTCTGCAAAGCTAAATAAAAGAAAGAAAATAATTGAGAAATGCATGCTAGGGCTTATTTCACCATGTAATATTCTAGCATATTACCATTAACAAATAATTTAACATTGCACTAGTTATTCGATAATAAAACTGGTGTTCCATCTCCAGTGCATACACTATACAAGTACAAATGTTTTAATTTGAAATTTTGTTAATACTTTAATTCCAAAATGTAGTATGCAACATAACAATATACATGGGCTATAAATATTTCTAATTTTGCTTTGCGTTTTCAAATGTACAGTGCCGCAACAGTATATCTACAGTGCCTCGTTTCCATTTCATGCAGCATTTAGACCATAACAAATTAGCCAAATTAACAAATATACACTTGTGGTTGGGACAAAGTAGGAAGCTGGCTCTGTATATACTATACCAAAGTAAAATATAGTGTGCACAGAGCCCAGGGAGTCCCCAGAGGTATAGCAGAGGCTAAATTAGGTAAGTACTAACAGCTCTCTTTGTGGTACAGTGGGCGAGCAGTTAGGCTTATCCAGAGGGTGTGTTAAGCCTGTATTTGTATTCACTCCATCAAGACTGATGCACACAGACAGAGACTGAATCCAGACCAATTGAGTAAGTATAAAATAAGGTATACTTGTATTTTATTTCTGGAACCAAGCAGGACTTGGTACAGGTAGGTAAAATATACTTTCAATTGTAAACCTTTACACGGAAATGCAATTGAGGTTGGATTTGCAGTTGTTACAGGTTTGTATCACGTTAAAATAGCAGTTTAAATTACACAGTAATTACTTTTGGATTACATTGAGTACTAGGGGCAGTATGCCTAGATACCACACTTAGGGATCTTACAATACACGGTAAGTAAGACTTTTTATAATTTGCAGTTTAGTTATCTTTTCTCCATACAAACATCAGTTCAACACTTAGAACATTTAGGCCCAAAATCTCATAACATGGGTTCCTATGGGAGAAAAATGGTTATCGGTTTTACAGGTAAGTAAACGCCTTACAAGTGGGAGTTTTGGGGGTTAGGACCAAGGTTCCCCAAGGCCCAGGTAGGCACACAAATTGCGGAACTAGAGCAACCGGGTGCAGATTGCAGGATGCCAATGTTAGCCAAGGGGCACCTTGGTTGGGGGCTGCTCACAGGCAGGTCACTCCATCTCGGGAGCCAAGCTCCTAGGGTTAAAGTCGGGGCATAGAGGGGTCCCAGGTCAACACAAAGTCCACACCATCAGCGGCGCAGGGGCGGCCGGGTGCAGGGTACTTAGGAGTGGTTGGGAGCCCAATGTAATCCTATGGAGGCTGCTGGTTTTGGATTTTGGCTGCAGGCTCGGTTCAGGAAGTCTTCCGAGAGGAAACAGCAGCACGGCAGGGCAGGTAAGTTGGAGGGCTCTGGGACGTAGGTGCACCTAAGGTCCTCTTCTCTAGGGCACAGGCCGGCCAGATACAGGGGTGCCTTTTGAGGTCGGATTTCACCTTAACAGGCCAATCGCGGTTGGGAGAGGGGGGGGGGTCTCCGTGCAGAGGCTGCAGGCGTCATCGGGGAGTCCTGGAGTGGTCAACCCACGATAGACACAGACTCTGGGGCACTGGGGGACCTCGCTGGGACTTGTGGGCCACTTGGACTCGGGCCGTAGGCGACAGGTACAGTGGGGGTTCCAGGCGTCGTTTCTTCATCCTCAGCAGGCTCGGAGTCTGTCTTTGGAGTTACTTTTGAACAGAGCTGCTGTTCGCAGGAGATCCGGTCTTTGTTGAAGGCAGGGGTTTTGGCGCAGGATCTCCGGAAACTGCAGATGGGCATGTAGGGCATGTAGGGCTGGGGCCAAGTCAGTTCTTCTCTGTAGTCACCTCTGCTGTGCAACTTCTTCCGTCCTCCTTCGTAGGTTGCAGGAATCTGCCTTCTGGGTTCAAGGCATTTTAGTGGTTTTGAGGCAGTAGCCAATGGGCTGCTGACCTTAAGGTGACTACACCCTTGGTGTGCTCACCCCACGTGGGGGAGTGGGCACAATCCCTAATCCTGATTGGAGAGTGTCTGCCATCTGCAAGATGGCGGGCACTGAAGAGCATGCTTCACCTCGCCTCCCTCACCTGAGGGGTGGGGGTTGGCAGAGGTGGGCACACCTTCTGGGCTGTTCAAATTTTTCCTGTCAGTCTTCCAGCCGAAAAGGGGGTGAGACAGGAAGGGAGCCTGCTCCTGATAGCAGGAGAGGCTCGGGGTCACTTGCAAGGCTGCAAGGCCTTTGAAGCTCCCCTGCCACAGATGATTCTTCCCGCCCTGGGGGAGGTGTGAACACCTCTGCCCAGGAAAGGCTTTGTTTCTGGGCCCACAGAGCGAAGGCTTTCACTCTAGGGGTCCAGAAACTTGTCTCATGGTGGCAGGCTGGTATTTAACAGTCAGGCAACCTACTAGAGGCGGCATTGTATCATAAATCCCACACTGGCATCAGTGTGGGTTTATTATGCTGAGATGTTTGCTACCAAACTTCCCAGAATTCAGTAAAGCCATCATGGTGCTGTGGAGTTCGTAATGGCAAACTCTCAGACCATATACTCTTAATGGCTTTACTGCACTTATAATGTCTAAGAATGGACTTAGACACTGTAGGGGTACAGTGCTCATGCAACTGTATCCTCACCAGTGGTATAGTGCACCCAGCTAGGGGGGTGACTTACTTATACCGTAGGCAGTGGGTTGCAGGCATGGCACACAGGTATGTGTGCCATGTCGACTCTTTACTTTTCTCTGCACCAAAACATGCAGCCTGCAAGGGGTGAGTGAGTGTGAGTGTTTTTTTTTTTAAGGGACAGGACCTCTAAGTGTAGCACAATATGTGCTGCAGCCCTTAGAGGCCTTCCCTGGTCACAGTGCCTGCCCTTGGTACCCATGGTACCTTTTACAAGGGACTTACATGTGGCCAGAGAGGTGTTAATTGTGGGTACAAATGTACCGTTTTGGGAAAGAACACAGGCCCTGGGAACCGGATTAGCAGGGACCCAGGGCACATCAAGGCAAAGTGCATCAGAAATCTGGGAAAAAGTGGGGGGTTACTACAATAGAAATCCACTTTCCTACAGACAGGATACACGGAAAGAAGTTCAACAGCTTTACAAGTGGATACTGTGTCCCCCTGAGCTGCTATTAGGCTGTCCTCAGATCTTAGAGTAGCATACACTCAAAGGGTAACGGTTAGTTAACAAGTGACATGTTTTGGCCAACAATCATGATTACAGACCTAGGAGGTATTACATTCTTGACTCAATTTCATTTTCTGACAGCATTTTGAGAGCATTCAATACTCCAAATGCTAGTGTGAAGTGTTAAAAAAAAACATCAAGACATTTAATGCTTGCATTCTTTGCTTACTCATTCCAAATGGTGGTTAGATCCAAAATACTTCTTGTGAAACATAGCATTTGGACATCCAGGTAGGATTTGCAAACAAAGCCTGATGCTAGCATCAGGAAACTGAAGAGGCAAGACATACGTTCCTGCTCTATGTTGTAAGCCTTGTGCCACTGACCAGCCCAGAGTCAGTGGCCAGGGACTCAGCCTATGTCTGAAATGGCCAGCCTAACTTAACTCTTAAAAGTTCAAAGGTTGGTTGACTGATTAGCTATAGCTAATTTGCGCTCGATAACCGATAGTAGATTATTCAGAGGTAGAACATACTGATGACCACTGAGGATTGTTATTTTGCGGGTTCACAAAACAAACTTGAGAATGGTCACTTGAAAAGAAGTTCAAACTACTCAGCAGCAATTAATCTTTTTCACATGGCTAAAATTGAGGCAAGAACAAGAGGCCTCTTTGACACGTACTCAGTGCAGGAAGATAACACAGGAACTACCCAACAAGTAGATACTCTAGAAATATCCATTCTTTACATAAGCAGCAGAAAAACAAAACAAACAACTTATAGGTAGGATCTCATGATGCCTGTCACAAAAGCAGTCACTACCTAAGGCATATGACTGCCCCTGGGTGGCAAATTATTACAGAATTCTACAATCTGAAGGAGCTCACAGCCACAGGGATCCTTCATCTAAAAGCGTTGTCATTCTTAATTTTGCCTTTTTATATCCTTCGCACCATCTGAACAATCATGGCACCCTATGCAAGTGTGGAGTTTCATAAAGCATTCTCTGTTAATAGTATGAATCAATTTTGTTAGCGTGTTTGGATGAAATAGTCTGAAAGCAATAACTTTATAGGAGGATATTTTTTAATTTGTGATGGTGAGAAGGCTTTAAATCACCCTTACGCTGGCATATATGAGAGGGAAGACCTACAAGAAGATGTCTGTGGCAAGTAAATTGAGAAAGGAATAGATGTCACAACATTCCTGTTGACTCAATGTATGAGGTGGGATAAGATTACTGGAGCGCTTTCCCTTTTAACGGTCACAATGGTTTAACTTTAGCTGTCTTTTTATAAATGGGGCAGTTCATCTTTCCGTGTTAATCCCCATAAACATAGGAACAGAAGCAATGCAGGGATTATTTATTGTGGCTTATAGTTGGAAGAGGATTTATTCTAGTTTGCCATTTATTAAGTGGAATAAATCATATCACGTTTCAACAGAGGCTGACAAGCTATTAAGTGCATCTAGCAAATATCCATCTGATCACCTACACCAAAGGCTCTACAGCAGGCTCCCGACATAGTCAGGCCTGCAGCAATGCATGCAATAACCACATACACTGCTGCAGCCCACACGAAGCCAGGGGTAACCTTGGCAAAGACCATACAACATACTAATTTTTTACTGGCATAAGAGTATTAACCTTTCACTTGTCCTTCCCATATGGTGTAATTCATACGCTGCTTCTCTTCCTCAGTCTCCCATGTAAATTACAGACCAATAAAACTTTTTTTTCACCATCAGTACACTGGGCAAAGTCAAGCCTCTTGGTGTGCAGAAACTCTTAGGACAGCCAAAACCAGTCTCTGAGCTTCAATGCTCAGAGGAATTATTAATTGAATTGGTTTAATTTAAGTGATATCTTGGGAGGCAAGGTGACTAGAAAACGCTGCATTTTGATCAACTGTTTTAAGAAATATATGTAGGAGTTTGAAGAGGAGACCTTTAGTATTCAAACTTCAAAGCCATTGTACAAAAAATCCCAGGTGATAAATTAATGTTAATACCTGACACAGAAAAACTCCCAGCACTATGTGTTTTTTTCTTTAGAGCCTGCCGGAACTGTGTTGTGCCCTGCACCACATTTCTGACTTTCGTCCACAAAAAAGCACCACTGCGATTGCTGCTAGGCCATGGACTCAGCAAAACCACCTGATGGGAGAAATTAAAGGTAATCAAGTTAATATTTTATCAAGAATCAGTTGCACCTGCTGTTGATTTATTGTGGCTTCTGAAAAGTATTCACAAACATAAAGCAATGAGCAATGGGCGTGACACATTCCATGGCCTCATTTTATTTTACTTTGTTTTTCATTAATTGAAAATGCAATTAAGATAATGTGAAAATGAGGGCTTCACCATCAAAGATTCACAAACATTTGAAACAAATGACATTTTGCTCTTCATTTTTCAATCAACCTGCAACATTCTTGGTTCACCTTATAATAGTGATAGGGACCAAAGAAAAACGTACTTACCATTGCTAATGATATTTCTGTGGAAACTAGATCTTCCAACAGATTCCTCATCTGGCGAATATCCTATAGGTGCAACACAGGATTTAGACACCGTGTTCCTCTGCAGTAACTGTCCACCAAGCACCTTCATATGCGACTTCACCAGCCCAGGATATGATATAGAAGGTGAAGACTGATGTGTCGACGTCGGTTCCTAATACTTTATCTATGCCCCATCGAGGTGTGGGGAGAGGAACCATGAGCTGATAAATGATAGCAGCAATAACAGTAGCCAACACAATGTATTACTTGAGATCTTATTAATAACATATTAACTCACAGAGGAGTAAGGAGGGTAGAAGGCAATCGGTGGGAAGATACAAATTCACCCAAAAACATTGATCCGGAAGACAAGTAATTTTTTCTTCTGATGAACACTTTCCATAGATTCTGCACTTAGTTAGTGAAGGAGTCCTAAAAATACCCTCCTAATGTGTTGGTTATGACATATTTGTTTTTGATAATGTTACACACAACACAGGCAGGGTTGTTTGTTACAATGATCCCGTTTTGTGCACGAGAGGGCCACAAAGACAGACCTTTCTTTGCCAGCTTCAGCTTGCCAAATAATGCAGGCTTACAAATTAAATGTGCTTGACAGCAACATATTTTTCTGTTGCTTACAATAACAGGCTAGAGCATTTAGCATTACGTCGTAGTTAGGGAGCTACTTTATGGATGTAAAATGACCTAATGTAGTGCTGTATCAGAGGCATCAGAGACTTGCAACAGGTGGCAGATTCTGTGTGGTTCCTGAACAAAAACAAAAGCCTTGTTTAACTAACAAGTACAGGTGCAGAACAGGCAGAGATCCTTCTATCACCATGGACCAAGGTAATAGATGTAATAGATAACTGTGATGGATGCAGGTCAAGACAGATGTACCAATTGCTAGAGGTATGCTTACAGACAAATATCCAAATTCAAGCCTGGACAGTATACAGTTATGTGGATGGGCTCTACATGACTCACCATATAACAGAAGTAGAATGGATGTTGTAAGCTATTAGCAACGTATGTAGAGTTTAGACTAATTGAGTAGAAATGTGTGATGAAATATGATTGAGGTATATTTAGCATTCAACGTTCTAACTATTTTATTGAGTTGTTCATAATTATTATGGTAGTTCTTACTCAAAAGAACTGTAGACGAATACATACATAATAAATAACAGTTCATTACGAAATACCAATACTTTTGTGTGTGTGTAATGATTCCGGAGATGCAGATAATCAACTACAGAGGAGAGATCTGAGACGGGTTTGTCTGACTCCTAAAATTCCTATTCATACTATTGAAACTCAGCAGGGAGAGTGAGAAGCACCATTCAGTTCTCCTTTTCCCAGAAAAATTCATAACTCTTTTGGTGCTTATGCAATCTATTAGTTGTGTGTGCAATATTTTCAGGGAACACCACACTCTGGGAGGTGGTACCTAGTAGTGCTGAGTAGCCAAAAAAGGAAGGCTACATAGCTGTCGCAGAAGCATGTAAGGAGGACCAGGTGGCTGCCTGGAAAATATCAGGCACCTGGATGCTTCTGATGACAGCAGTAGAGACATCCATGTCACTCGTGGTGTGGGCACCATTGACAGCCGATGGATCTTTCCTGGCCAAGGTGGAGCAGATCTTTATGTAAAGCATAACCCAATGTGGAATCATTTGCTTGATTTTCATCTTGCCCTTATTTACTCCAGCAAAGTCCGCAAACAGTTGATTGCCCACTCTGTCCTCTTGTATGTAGTCAATGAAATATCACACCACACACTTGGAATGCAACCTATGTAGTCTCTTCTCTTCCTATCTTTGGTGGGGATGAGGAAAGAAAGATGGAAAAAACAATGGACTGTCCCATGTGAAAAGCCATTAGTCAGGGAGATTTAATGATGGCATATAGAGCAGCCAAATAGCCTTTTACATTACCCACTGACAAGACCCACTGGTTAAGAGAACGAAAAAGCATAGAACGTCAGAAAACGGGGACCAGAAAAGATCCAAACCTTTAGCCTTGCACCAGCAAACAACCTTTTTCCAGTTGCTCAAAACAAATAGATTTAGGGGGGCATTTCTTGGCAGTTCAAATGACATCCAGAAAGGGGAATCAGTAAGAATGCATAACACAAGCTATGAGACCAGTTGAACCTAAAGGGATCCCTCAGGGTACCATCTGGGGGAAGCATATAACAAAGAACCGATTACACTTCCTGTTAAGGGCCAAGGTAAAAGTTCCATGCCTGGATACTCAAACCTGCAAAAGATCATGTTTGTCACTTCTGTTTCCACCATTCGTGGTCCTCTAGTGAAAGGCAGCTGTAATGGTGATGCTAACGTGGTGGACCACTACTGGGAATACATCCTGCTGCAGTGTCTATTGCAAAAGGCATAAGGTTTCCCAAAACAGTGAGAAAGACCTCCAACAATCCTGTCTGTTTACGTAATGGACGGTGGTTGTGTTATGACAGGACCTGAATGGTACTCTGAGGGGAAAAAAGGGAGAAATGCTTTCAGAGCAAGGGAAACAGTCTGTAGCTAAAGCACTGCTCCTCTGTTGTGGACTAAAGCTATTGTGCCATCCTCTCATTGAGATGAGCATTCTAGCTCAACATGCAGACATTCATAACACTAACCTATGGCTTGTGGAGCACTAAAATGGCAATTTCTACTGAGTTTGGAAGGGCACATACAATAATGAAGGTCTGCTAAAGCAATCTCGAAAATCTGTACCAGAGTCATGAGGGTCCCCTGATACTGGAGCTGCTGCCCTCTCAGGCACCCCTGAAAGGCACTCATTGGCCACCTTGGGAAGTGCAACCAACATGCATAGCGCTTATAGAACAGAGATCAGTGTGTTTCTAATATAAAGGTCGTACTGGACTCTGCAGTCTGTGTGGGAAAGAGGTGAGACCTCTGGGTACTGATGGTAAAGCTGTAATCAAGAAGGAGTGAGACGGTGCGTGGAGCATATTCTAAACCCAGCGCACAAAAGCCCATCTCCAAGGGCCAATCATCCAAGTACAGAAATACGTGAACCCCTGACCTCCTGAAACCTCTAAGTCAGTAACTTGGTGAATACTCCAAGCAATGCTGGCAGACCAAATGTAGAACCACAAACAGATAGTACAGAGACCGCATGGTGAATCATAGGTAACACCTATGAATATGGATAATAGATGAATGTAGGCATCCAGGAACACCAACCTATCTATTTCCTGCAATGAGGGCCAAGAGAACCTGGCTCAGGGACAGAATTTTTAACTAGTCATGCCAAATGACAAGGCTTAAGAAATGAAGGTACAGCACCGGCCTCGTGCCTTCACCCTTCTTAGGAAACAAAGGTAGTAAATTCTTATGAATGTGTAAATCAAGGAGAACTAGCTTTAATGTCGGTGCTCCTAGTGTATGCTTGTACAGGGGAAACACATTTGTGTTTTTAGAAGACCCTCACTCACCAACCTAGTTGGTGACATGCTTCATCATTGGGTCCCACCCAAGGTACCGGGTGTGCTTCGACGCCTGAATACAGCGGAGCAGGTTTTGTGCAGTGAGTGTGCAGTGCAAGTTAATGGATGTGAGTTAAAAAACTGTCCAGAGGGTCCAGAGTACAAAAAGAGGTTATTTTAATATCTGGGCCCTAGGCAGTGATTAAAAACAAGAGGGGGATGTCAACGGAGGTTATTAGTAGCTCCGATATCCTTACTGGTCAACATGTTTCAGCCATGCTCTCTTTATTTGGCTGGCTTTCGTCAGGACCTTATGTGTATGGGTGTTAAGCTGGTGGTCTAAAAAAGTGGTATTCAGGCGTCAAAGCACACCAGAGGTACACTCGGTACCTTGGGTGGGACCCCAATGATTAAGCATATCACCAACTAGGTTGGTGAGTGAGGGTCTTCTAAAAACACAAATGTGTTTCCCCTGTACAAGCATACACTAGGAGCACTGACATTAAAGCTAGTTCTTCTTGATTTACACATTCATACGCAGGGAAGTGAACTGGCTCTAGCACCTTTCCTCCCTCTCTCCCATTTGATATCTGTGAGTAAATTCTTATGCCCCTTTCCTCCAAGGGCAGCACTTCTATAGACCTTTTGCTCAAAAAGGCAAGAACCTCCACCTTTAAGATCAAGGCATGTGCCAGACAGCATGTCCAGGTGCAAAGAAAGCAGTCCAGATGAGATGACAGGGAGGGGAGGGTGCAGCCTTTGCAGGTAAGCTGGCAGACTCCGCAATATGCCATTTTGTTCTCAACTGGTTAAGAAATGGAAAACCTTTCAACCTATCAAAGCTGGTCAAGTGGTTTTGAGGCAGCAGATCCAGTGGTCTATGTCAGACTGGAGATTCTGTAGTTGCAGGTGTTAGTGTCCCTTGGATCCACCCATGATCTGAAAGAAGGTTTAGATCTTTTACGGTGTTTGGATCAGCTGGAGTGTTTGCCGCTGACGTGGCGGTTGTGATCTAGAGTAGCTCCAGAAGCAGCAGTTGTGTCAATGGAACTGTTTTTCCATAGAGATCAGGCCCAGCAAATGTGCCTTAGTGTTGTTTTTAAACACTCTGGGGAGAAATCAGGCTTCTCCCTGAAGAGCCATTAAAGGGTATGTTCATTCAAGTTGCCTGGACATCTACTGAGAAGCCTAAAAATTGCATCCAGATGTGACAATGCAAGGTAACCTGCATGGCAATGGAAAAGGTTGCAGTGTGCACAGAGCCCAGTCAACACTTCAAAAATAGTTTCAAGGCATCCAGGGCATCGTTGTAAATGTCCCAAAAGAGTTTCTCTGTGTGTTCTGGGAGGCTGATTGCTATCAGTTTTGCAAATTCACCTTAAGGCATGGACTTGATAGTCATGAGGAATGTAGAGTTACAATGCATGAAGCCAAACTGCCTGATGAGAAGACTTTCCTGCAAAGAGAGTGAAGTCTTCGGACTCCTGGTCTGTGGGAGCCATACAAAAAGCACTTGAGTTCAATTTGGTGGGTGAGGCTTGAACCACCACCTCTCAGGTGAAGGGTGTGATGACAAAAACTTTGGGTCAGAGGACTCTGACCTATGTTGTTGTGCAATTTGTCTGGACTGATGGGCCCAAAAAGGGTTTCTTCCAGGTAGCCAGAACTGGCTCAAAAGCGCCTCACTAAATGGAAGCAGTGATTCTAAAACTGTGGAAGAATGCTGCAGGATTTTGACCCCAGAAATGTACTTTGCTTCAGCAGTGAGCAAAAGCAATTCTAGCACTGATTTTTACACAAAATTGAATGAACAAACTTCTGAATGAGGGCCTGAGGGGTAAAAAATGTCAATGTCATTTGCATTTTGTATGTCCAGGTAAAGGCTACCTGTATTAGTAGGATGCAGGAAATCCTCTCCCACCTATAGTCAACTGTGCACCCACGGTATGTTGGGAATTGTAATGGCACCGGAATCCAATCTCAAAACTCTGCCACCTGGCCAAACTTTAGTTACTAAAGAGGTGCTCAGCCAAAGGGATATCATCAAAACATGTGCAAACCTCTTTTGCCACTCAGATAAGGATGACTGACTTAAAGAGTGGATGCAGTGCCAAAGTCTGCTTACAAGACACCACCTTAGTTGTCAATACCACCATTGCCCAAGGTGGAGCAGCCATCAACTTAGTACGCAAAGCTTCCTCCGAAGCAGCAACAAGGCCTGAGCCTACAGAGGTGAGTAGTTGGGGGGGAGGGGGGGGGGGGGTTCAGGCCACCAAAATCACCACCTTTGGGGAATGACCCACAGGGTATCAGGGCAGTACCGAAAATGTTCAGCATGGCCTGAGAAAAAGGCCTCAACCTGAGAAAGGGCGACAGATGGAGTTGGATACTCCTACTCAATATTTTCCAGAATCTGCACCGTCTCCAACAAAGAGGAGGAGACTGGCATCAGAAAATGTTGCATCTCTGAACAGTTACAGGAGCATTTCTTTGAGGAAGAAGCCTTCTCCATCTATGGTGTGCTTTGTGGAAATACATCTTGGGGAGGATCAACCCCCATCTGGAGACTTAGCAGAAGGGGAAAAGGGCAGCTATGAGGTGTCCTTGCAGACCTTAGCCTAAAAAAGCTTTCCATTGCCCTTTGGCCTGAGGAGGAAGAGTTGCAGACCGTTCATGCAGGTCATGCATACAGAGGTCATGTGCCTAAGATAAGGAAATCCTTTTAAGATATCTGCAACAGGGTGTAAAGCCCAAAACCTTAGGATACACTTAACCCAATTGCTGGCAATTGCAGAGGAATTTCACCTATGAAACACCGAAAACAAAGCCTCAGACCCATGTTGATAGGGCTCGAAAAAACAATAATAGACTCCAGCATGAGCACAGGTGCCCTGTATGATACAGATTTGCCACATTCTGGGCAGGTGAAGCTGCGGATGATGCTGCATGACATCCCCTGGCAAAGCTCGACAGCTACTGCTGGGGGAAAAAACGTTTCCAGAACCAATCTTGTACAGGAATGCTATTCATATTGGAGGGACAGAAATCTGCAGGAAGAATTATAGAACACAACTATAATAGCTTAAACTACATCTACTTCCTGCCTGGTTTTTAATCAGATTTATTTTGCATGGATTGACGAACAAGTTACTTACCTTTTGTAAAGCTCTTTAAAGTGGATGCTCTACCTAACCACAGATTCCTCAGCTTTTGAATTTCTCCCAGGTGCTTTTTTCAGCAACTGCTCCTGCGGGGCAATAGGTGGCATGATCGGATTCCACAGAGACCATATCCAGCCTCTGGAACTGACAGGAGGGAGCCTTCCCTGCACACCAACATATGACAACGAAGCAATCTGTATTCTTAGATGTGTACAGTCAGCAACAGATTGACAGTATGCAGAATCTAACATGGAACGATATTAACACTTGCACACAAAAAAAGGGAAGTACCAAATTAATGTCCTACTGCGGTATAATAAAAATCAAACTCCCAGGCTTAACAAGTCATCAGCGTTCAAGCAGAACTTCTGCAGAAGCAAGCCCGTAGTCCACATATTCACTCTTAGACAAGCAGTACGCATCCAACACCCTCGGTCAGGAGAAGAATGCACCATGCAAATAGGACGAGAACCGATAACACCAGAAACCTACATGCCAACTGCATGAACCAACAACTCCTGACCTTGGTGCCAGATTAGAGACACGACTGCTCAGTCCTTTGCCGATCAGCAATCCTGAAACACCCGAACCAGACACGGGTTGGCAAACCAGAGAACTTGGACTAATGTGAATTAAATGGCAATGTACCTGATATTTCTTGAAAGACTTGGTGGATGGGCGGAAACAGGTAAATCAAAATCACTCAGTTGTTTATGCTTAATCTTTAATGCTTGGAAGTGAAGATTGTGGCGATTCAGATGAAGCACAGTCTGGTGCTATCAGAATGTATGGATCTTGGGCTTGTCAGACGTTCCTCAGATCACCCACTGAAGTCCGATAGAGTCTCCCAGACACCCTTGAGGAAGGAACTCCAGATACAAAAGGCAGGACCACGATTGTAAAATCAGTAAGTAGATGACACCTGTGGTTGGGCCGATAATGCCCCTTGAGCTTATCTGATCTAGGGCTGAATGACCCAGCAGATGATTGACCATCAGGGATGCACCTTTATGTTCAGCCTGCAGTGCCATATAGAAGTTTTACTATCAGGACTTCGACAGGCTTGCCTGTCATGGACAGCAGGAGGGGCTCGAGGACCCGCTAAATAGCTTGCATCTCTAGGAGTTTGCTGTGGTGATTCTGTTCCACCGGAAACCTGAGGCCAATGATCTACACCTCGTCCAGAAGAACTCCCCAAAGACAGAGATTGTGTATCAGTTACCACTTTCAACTACTGGTGGGGCAAAGAAAGGAAATTTTACTTATCCTGTAAGCATCTGTTTGTATAGTATTGTAGATTAAGATGCTTTGCATACTCTTGCCACCTAGTGTTGGGTCAGGACATTGCGAGTTGTTTTTCTTCTAAGAAGTTTCGAGTCACAGATGTAAAGTGACGAGTATGGGTCGATAGATGAGATGGTAGGAAAACCAGATGGAAATAAAAGGTTTGATACTAATGGAATGTATAATAGTATGATGAATAAAATCAAACAGACTTGCATTGCGAGGGACAAGTTGTATTTGGACTATTATATTATATCAAAGCTCAAGATTGACAATTGTCGAACAAGTTATTTACCTTCGGTAACGATATATCTGTAGGAAACATTAGTTAGTTATAGATTCCTTACCTTAGAATTACCCCCAGGCGTCAGACTGGATCCGGAAAGTTTTTTCGTCAGCAGTACCTCTGCGCGTTGGTAGGTGGCGTCGGTCGGCTCCGCGTCCGTCGTTGGCGTTGTGGTCGCCGAGATGACGTCGCAGCAGCTACTTAGACGCCGCCCTCGCGCGCTGACGTCAGTTCTGTCCACGACTTTCCGTGCCAGAAACGCAGAGCCATGCAAGACACTGACCACTGGTGCACAAAACTAGGGCCCTGAAAGGATAACCTTAACCCTAGAAATCAGTTCGCAGAACGGGGAGGATGGGTGGGACGGTAAGGAATCTATAACTAACTAATGTTTCTTACAGATAAATCGTTACCGAAGGTAAGTAACTTGTTCATCTGAAAGAAACACGTTAGTTATAGATTCCTTACCTTAGAATAGATACCCCAGCAATACCAACCCTGGATGTGGGTCTGCAAACCAATATCACACCAGCAGGTCCTGGAGAACAGAACGGCCAAAGAAGCCGTCTCTCCGGACCTGGCTGTCCAGACAGTAGTGTTTCGTAAACGTGTGCAGTGATGCCCACGTAGCTGCCTGACAGATGTCATTCAGAGGAACTCCTCTTCCCAAAGCAGTAGTGGCTGCCGTCGCCCTGGTGGAATGGGCGCGTAGCCCCACTGGCAGCTCCTTTTTAGCCAGAGAATAGCATGCCTTAATACACAAAACGACCCATCGAGAAATGGTTTGCTTGTGTACGGCCCGACCTTTCTTGGCGCCCACGTAGCCAACAAAGAGTTGGTCATCCACCCGGAACTGTTTTGTGCGATCCAGATAGAAAGAAAGCGCACGTTTTGGGTCCAGACAGTGGAGCCTCTCCTCCTCTTTCGAAGGATGCGGAAAGAAGGTGGGCAAAGTGATGGTCTGCCCAATGTGAAAGGCAGTGACAAACTTGGGAAGGAAGGAGGGACGAGTCCTGAGAACCACCTTGTCCGGATGGACAGACAGGAAAGGAGGTTTGGAGGAAAGTGCCTGGAGCTCGCTCACTCACTCTTCTGGCAGAGGTGATGGCTACCAGGAATGTAGTCTTTAGCGTCAGAAGCTGCAAAGGACAGTTGTGAAGCGGCTCAAAGGGAGCACACATTAAAAAGGTTAAGACTAGATTCAAGTCCCACTGAGGCATAACAAAGGGAATAGGAGGAAAGAGATGAGTTATGCCTTTCAAGAAACGATTAACAACCGGGGACTTGAAAAGAGAAGGCTGATCTGGAAGCTGAAGGAAGGCAAAGATGGCCGAAAGATAGCCCTTGATAGTGCCCAGAGCAGAGCCCTGCTGGGCTAAGGAAAGAAGAAACAAGAGAACCTCAGAAAGAGGGGCAGAAAGGGGATCCACAGCCTTTGCTGTGCACCATGCCACAAACTTGTTCCACCGGCAGGCATATACCGTCTTAGTGGTGGGACGCCTGGCTGCCAAGAATATATCACAAACTTCAGGAGGCAGGTCAAAAGACGTCAACTGCCGCCGCTCAATCTCCACGCAAGGAGGTGGAGGCTGGACAGGTTCGGGTGGAGGACCGTCCCCTGCTGCTGCGACAGAAGATTCTCCCGAAGAGGCAGTCTGGACGGAGGGTCGATGGCCATGTTGAGCAGCTCGGGATACAATACTCTTCGTGCCCAATCCGGAGCCACAAGGATGACTTGGGCCCGGTCGCGCCTGATCTTCAGCACTCTGGGCAGAAGTGGTATAGGCGGAAAGGCGTACAACAGACCGCAACTCCACTTGTGACGAAAGGCGTCGCCTAGCGAGTGCCGTCTTGGAAATTCCAATGCGCAGCATTGCTGACATTGCGCGTTCTCTTTGGTGGCGAATAGATCTAACCAAGGCTCTCCCCACTGTCGAAAGAGACCTTGCACCACCTCAGAGTGAAGACGCCATTCGTGATCCATCATGCACTGGCGGCTGAGTTCGTCCGCCCTGGCGTTCAGGGAACCTGCCAGGTGTTGAACCACCAGGGATATGCCCTGATGTTCCAGCCATGTCCAGAGGCGGAGGACCTCCTGACATAGGGTCCATGACCCCACGCCGCCCTGTTTGTTGCAGTACCACATGGCAGTGGTGTTGTCCGTGAACACCTGCACTACTCTTCCCCGGACAGAGGGAAGGAATGCTTTGAGTGCAAGACGAATCGCCCGGAGCTCCAGAAGGTTGATATGGAGCCCGGACTCCGCCGGAGACTAGAGTCCTCTGATCTCCGCCTCTCCCATGTGGCCGCCCCATCCCAGAAGGGATGCGTCTGTCACCACTGTGTGATCTGGTTGGGGAAGAGAGAGGGATCTGCCGTCGACCCAATCCTGGTTCGTAAGCCACCACTGCAACTGTTGAGCAGTGCCCTCTGAGATCTGGACGCTATCGGACAGATTCCCCTGATGCTGCGCCCACTGGAACTTCAGGTCCCACTGCAGAGTCTGCATATGCCACCTGGCATAATCGACCAGCAGGATGCAGGAGGCCATGAGGCCCAGCAGCCTCAGGGTCATCTGGACCGATACCTGGGATAGAGGCTGAAAGATCGGAATCATAGCCCGAATATCCCGGACTCGCTGTTCGGGAGGATAAACCCGAAACCGCGTCGTGTCCAGAACCGCTCCGATTAAGAGGAGCTTCTGAGAGGGAATCAGGTGCGACTTCGGCACATTGATGGAGAACCCCAGCGAATGCAGGAGGTCGGCCGTAGTCTGGAGGTGGGAGACGACAGCCTGGGGCGAGCCTGCCTTCAACAGCCAGTCGTCGAGATAGGGGAAGTCTGGAACCCCTGATCTGCGCAGATGAGCTGCGAACACCGCCATCACTTTCGTGAACACCCGAGGGACACTGGTAAGACCGAAGGGGAGCACGGTAAACTGAAAATGCTCATGGCCTACCGTGAACCGCAGGTAACGCCGGTGGGCCGGTAGGACGGGGATGTGAAAATAAGCGTCCTGCAAGTCCAACGCAGACAAGACCTGAGCGAGCGTCAACATCTTGAACTTCTCCTTCCGGAGGAAGCGGTTGACATTCCTGAGATCCAAGATAGGACGCAGGCACTTGTCCTTCTTGGGCACCAGAAAGTAGTGGGAATAACAACCACGACCTACTTCTGGGGCAGGATCCCGCTCGATGGCTCCCTTGGCCAAGAGGGCCGAAACTTCCTGTTGGAGAAGGCCCAGGTGATCCTCCGACATGCGGTGGTATTGAGGTGGCATGGCTGGAGGGGTAGCCTCGAAGGGGAGGGAGTAGCCCCTTCGGACTATTTGCAAAACCCACCAGTCCGACGTGATGGTGCGCCAGTGGGGGAGGTGATGGCGTATCCTGCCGCCCACTGTCGTTTGATGGGCCTGAAAAGTCAGACTAGGAAGGTTTGGAGGCTGCTGCAAGGAAGGGGGGGTTGGTGGACTGGCCCGCCCGCTGGCCCCCTGAACCACGGCGTTGGTTCCCACGTCCCCGGCTGCGCGAAAGTTGGGTAACTTGCTGCCGGCCTGTGGCTCTGGGCGGGACGTAGTGGGGCACCCCTTCCGTAGCCACGAAAGGGGCGAAAAGCAGACTGCGCTGGGCGGCTGGAGAGGTCCAAGGACTTGGCCGTAGCCCGTGAGTCCGTGAAACGCTCTAGAGCGCTGTCCGCTTTGTCGCCAAAAAGGCGACGGCCATCAAAAGGCATGTCCATCAAGGTGTTCTGGACAACCCCCGAAAAGCCAGTCGATCTCATCCAGGCGTAGCGACGAAGGGCTACCGACGTTGAAATTGTCCTGCCCAGAGAGTCGGCGGTATCCAGCCCACCACGGATGGTAAACTTTGCCGCATCCCTCCCGGCAGCAATAGCCTGGGAGAGCACTGTCCGGGCCTCCTCCAGACACTGAGGCACCACTTGCGCAACCGAGTCCCACACAGAGTGGGAATAACGGCCCAACAGACATGCAGTGTTTACCGACCGCAGTCCTAAGCTGGCGGAAGAGAAAATCTTCTACCCAAGATGATCCAGCTTCTTGGATTCCCTTTCCGGGGGAGCGGTAGGGAATGCGCTCTTGGAAGTGGAGGCTTGGACTACCAAGCTCTCCGGGGTGGGGTGTTGGGAGAGGAAAGTGGGGTCGCCCGTAGCCGGGCGGTGGCGTCGGGCAATCATCCTATCCACGGGAGCCCCCGTGTTGGGCCTGGACCACGTGCCCAAAAGGACGTCGGTAAGGGCCTCATTAAACGGCAGCAGGGGCTCCGGAGAGCTCGCAGCCGGTTGAAGCACCTCTGTCAGGAGGTTAGTCCTGACCGCAACCGTAGGAAGCTCGAGGTTGAGGGCCTCGGCCGCCCTACGCAACACCACTGCGTATGACGCTCCCTCCTCCGTAGCCACGGTAGGAGGAGACAACATGCCAAGGTCGGGTGACGTGTCAAGACCACTGGCATTCCCCAGTTCCTCTGTCCAGTCCTGTTCAGATCCTAGCTGATCAGTTAAAGGGTCACCTGACCCCTCCCAGTCCTCCTCCTCCTCCTCAGGTTGCCAATCTGGCCGAAAAGGGACCCCAGGAGTTTACAGGGGCACAAAAACCCCACCTCGGCGGCTGATCCGGCGTCGGGTGACTCTGGTCCGGCTCCGGGTCCACCTCGGGATGGAGGCCGGGGTCAACGCCGGCCAGGGACACGACCGGCGTCTGTTGCAGTGACGGAGAAAGCGGCACCGGTGGAGGTGTAATAAGGTCAACCGGCGCCGATCCGGATCCAGGCCTGGATCCACTGGGGGCCTGCGGCGCCGTGGCCGGAGCCGACGGCGGAGAAGGCCTAGGCCCCCCCAACCGAATCCGCGGGGCCCGAAGGCGCGCCGGCGGGTTCGGGTCACCCGAAGATGACATGCATCGCCTCGTAAAATTTATGAAGATGGGCGGGAGTCGCTCCGGGTCCCGGGAAGGTGGGGGGAAACTCGGAGTAGACTACTCGGGCACCGCGCGCGGAGCCGCGGGAGGGGTACCGACCGCATCCCTCGTCGCGTCAGACGACTGACGGGGAGAAGTCAAAGTGCGACGATGCTTCTTCGACTTCTTTTTCTGCTTCGACTTACCCGACCCAAAGTGCGAAGACTTCGATGACTTGGACGAGTGGTGATGGCTCCACGACCGGTTCCTCGACCTCCCTCGCGACCAGGACCTCGAACGGCACGGAGCCAACTGCCGGCGCTCAAGCAGCTTTCGGGACCGCTCCCGCAAAGCCTTCGGCGCCATCGACCGGCAGTCGGAGCACGACTTGGGGTCGTGGTCGCGCTCCAGGCAAAAGAGGCACACGCGATGCGGATCCGTAACCGACATCAGCCGGTTACAGGAACTGTAGGCCTTGAAGCCGGGCATCCCTCGTGCACCAGGAGTCGTAGACTCAAAAAAGACGTCGACAAAAGTCGCTCAAAAAAGTCAGTCAAAGAGTGACTGGAGGTACCGCTCTCTCTGGATCTGCGCTGGCTGGCGCGGAAAAAGAAATAACTGACGTCAGCGCGCGAGGGCGGCGTCTAAGTAGCTGCCACGACGTCATCTCGGCGACCACGACGCCAACGACGGACGCAGAGCCGACCGACGCCACCTTCCGCCGCGCAGAGGTACTGCTGACGAAAAAACTTTCCGGTTCCAGTCTGACGTCCTGGTAAAACCAAATAAAGAGCTATTAAAAAAAAAACAAGGTGTAAAGTGACAACCCTTAGTCTACGATGCGCATGGGCTTCGGCTCCACCTTAGATTGTTTTCCATCCAGTGGGAGTTAGGGGATAGTGAGCAATAGTGTAAATATATGTATGTATATATAAATGTAAAACCAATGCATTGTGGCTGTTGCATAATAAATAAGACAATCTGAAAGTCCACATATGGGGAGGTGGGTGGGTGCCTGTGAATCTACAGTACTACACGCTACAACCAAATGATTAAAGGGTAAGTAACATTTTCGGTTTGTAGCATATGTTGCTGTAAATAACTTGCCTTGCATAAACTGTAAAGCAGTATCGCCCAAGCTGTGATTAGTAGGCAGTTGTGGGAGATGTTTTAAACAGTGTTCATAATACTGTTTGAACAATCATAGCCTGTTGTACTAGAATATCCAAACCATGTTTACTGAAGGAGTGTGGTGTAGATCATGTTGCCACTTTACATTGGTCAGTTATGGGGAAGTTACCTAAAAACGTCATTGTTGCTCCCTATTTTGTGTTGAATGCACCATTGGAGGTACAGTAAGTATTTAGCAGGTTTGAACACATTTTACGATCCATCTAGCCAACCCTGCTTTTGAAATAGCTCTCCCTTTTTGGGACGTTACAAATGTCACAAATAAATTGATCAGTTTTCCCAAATGCTATTGTTCTATCAATGTAGTACATAAGTGCTCTTTTAACATCTAGCACCTGTAGTGTTCTGTGACAGTTTCTGGTTTTGTGAAGAAAACTAGTAACTCTAAGGACTTATTTAAGTAGAATGGCGAGAGCAGTTTTTATTTTTTTTTAAATTGGCTTAGTTCTTAAAATTACTCTGTATTTATGAACTTGAATAAAAGGTTTTTGGATAGTGAGGGCATGAAGTTACCCACAACTTGCTCCACCGAGTGCAAAGTTTCAAACGGTGGGCCCATTTGTCCTGTGTGTACTATATTTAACTTCCACCCTCTGGCTGGAGACGTTCTAGGTGGTATTATTCGTTTGAGACCTTCCATAACAATGACTGGGATTTGAAGAAAAAAAAAAAGTGATGAACGTTCTCTATTTTGCATATATGCTGCTAAAGCTGCAAGATGTAGCCAACCCTACCTTTTGTAGATTTAGTAGGTAAGCAAATGTGTCCAGCACAGTCACCTCAAGTGGGTTGAGCTGTTTGGTAACACAACAACTAAAACATTTCCATTTAAAAACATAGCATGCACAAGTGGTTGGCCTGCACACTTCCTAAATAACAGCCATACATTCTTCCAGGAAATTTAAATAACCAAATTGTAAGACCTCAGGTGCCAAATGCTCTACATGTTGTCAGGGCAATGACAATATCACCTATGGCTTGGTGATCAGCAGTACTGAATATTAATTAACTGCATTTAGCAGGGAATTTCCAGATTAACACCATTCGCAGCACAAAGACCTTTTTTCAGGAGCCACAATGCTTAGATGGGAATCTCTCTCACTTCACATTTTACAGTACCGTAGACCAGTTTCTTTCCATATATTAAAAGGATGGCAATGAAATGGACAATAACTGAAAAGTAAACATTATATTTTCTAACAGGTACACAGTGTTTTAACCCATTGTACTGGAACAACATAGTTGTTTGGCATCATCCAATAATCAGAACTTGTTTTCCACATATTTCACACGCCAATGGCAATTATTTTAGCAATAAAATGAAGTGGAACACATGAATCTAAGGGTGAAATGTCATCAACATAGTTTGCTTGGTAAATAACACTGTGTGGAATTAACCAAAGTAGGGGATGCCAAACTGCTAACAGCAAAGTGCTCATGTTCGAAAAAAGAACTGACAAAACCTTACATGGATTAAGCCTGGAAAGCTGTGACTGATCCAGGATTTGAGGTGTAACCTGGAAATGTTTTTATGAACTCCTAATAGAGTAGGTCTTCACAGCCTTTCAAGTTGTCAGTGAAGACTGGATTTTATGCCACTAGGGCTGTGATTGTTAGTGGTATACTGTTTATTAGTATTGAGAAAATTCTTAAAAATGAATGTTGCAATGGCTTCATTAAAAATGTGAAATTTAATGAATGAAATGCATTTGTGTAATCCCTTCTTGATGTACAAGATCTTGTAGATTGTTTCCCAACACTTCATGTAATTAATGTACAGCACTCTGTTGCTTCCTAGCTAGGTTTACACTGCATAAATACCAATATAATATACAAGAACCCAGGCCAAATTTCATATACCTTGTTGTAATAACCATAAGTGATTGCGTTTGGTTGTACGCCAGCCTTTCTCATTTCAAACAAGACTCTCACTGCAAGAACAGGATTTCCCCAAAGTCCACACAGCTGCATTACCACTCTGTAGCACACCTAGTAACAAAAAAAAAAAAACAGATGGCATCAACAAAAGGCTTTGAGCTAGCAAGTTTGTTCTTCTATTATAGGTATTCAATATTTGAAGATAAAATGGAATAATGCATAGTTACTTCATGGGTGATGCACTCAAAGAGGGTTATCCTTATTCTCCTACAACAACTTTGAACTACAAACAAAATTACTCAACAATTCAGGTATAAACATGGGGTAACAATCTTATCTCATAATTAAAGTTTATGGTTCCAACATTCTCTCCGCATTAAAATTTGGGTAATTTTCCTAAAGTTAATAGGTGAATCTCAGTGCTATTGTCTTATAATCACCATCTACCTCCTCTGCAAGCCCTTACACGTCGGTCCATGGGTGCTTTCTTCATGGGACCTCGTTGAAGCAGGAGAAGGGAGGCAGAGGATATGCTTCAGCATATACACAGAAGTAGAATGCTTTTAAGAGGGTGTTCAAAGAATAATGCTTGTGAGGGTAGCATCTACTATGATTAATTTTGCGGTTGCTCTTATAAGGGGGGGAATTGGGGGTCTAGGAGTGCACATGTTGAATGTGTGCTCTTTAAATGTATCAACTATGAATCTGTGTTTGGAATGTGCCTTTTTGTACACCTTTTTGTGCAAATGTATCTGCGCTATAAGAGCGAGTACTTACTTACCGCCCGTTACGCAGAACTGGCATGTACAAAGGACCTCCACTTCTGTCCGTCTTGGGCAAGTTTCTGTGCGGTTCAGGATCTTCATTCCTGATTTCACAGTTTGACTCCGGGTGTTCTTTGGCCTGCCTCTCTTCCATTTGCCTTCTGGTGTGCAGTGGAGAGCTTTTCTTGTGACAAAGTCTTGTTCTCTTCAGACTGGGTCTTCTATCCAGCTCCATCTTTTTCTCTTTTTAATGATTGTGTCTATGCTCTATTGCTTGCATCTGGTGAGCAGTTCCTGGTTGGAAATGGTTTGTGGCCAGCAAATGTGCAAGATTCTTCTCAGGGTTCTGGTGTGGAAAGCGGACAGTTTAGTGATGCCGCTATTCATCAGCCGCCAGCATTCTGATCCATACAAGATAGCAGACAGAATGAAGCGCTGGTAAAGCCTCAGCTTGGTGTTAGTGCTGTACTGAGATTACCCCCACATCCTGAAGGAACCCCTGGCCTTGTTAAGTCTGTGCTTGATGCCACTGCCTGCCCCTCAATCAGGTCTGATAGTACTGCCTAGGTAGATTAACTCTCCACTCATGGCTATGTCCTGCCATCCACCTTGATTGAGGAAGGGTTTGGGATATTGATTTGCATGCCTCCTGATTTCTTTGGGTTGATCTTCAAGCCCACTTGCTGTGCAAAAAGACATATTTCCAGCATAACCTGGTGTGTGTGTGTGAGAAAGCAGGGCTAGGTAATCCACATAGTCATGGTCTGCCAGTGTAAAGAATAAGGTCCTCTGGTCTGGTCTTAAAGTTGTGTGTTGCATCACCCAGTCGATGACTACGTTGAAGAACAATGCTGACATCACGCATACCTGTCTCACACTAGTCTTGACTTTAAAGCTATACCTACCATCACCCACCTTGCAGGGAAAATCATAAAAGCTCTTGATAAAAAAGGATTATCTGCATCAGTCAGCCACAGGATCTCAGTATACACCAGAGGCTGTCACAGTGGAAACTGTCAAAGGCTTTCTCAAAATTAATGAAGTTGTCTCTGCCACTCTGTGCACTGCTCTATGATGTTGCGTAGAGTAAGGATCTAATCAACAACCCTCTGCCCTTGCAGACCCAAGCCTGTTCTTTCCTTCCCAAATCAATGTAAACAGTGGTTGGAGGACCTTGGCTGATGATTCAGAGTCTGCTTTGAACATTCAGGTTGTCTTGGCCAGGAACTTTTCCATTCTTGAGAGATTGGATGGAAGTGACATATTCTCTTTTCTGTGGCCGGGCGGTGATCACATCCAAGTCTGTCTCTGCTTCTTGGATGTCCGCTTCACTTATTGGTAGTAGTTTGTTCAAGACTTGTTTGAAGTGCTCAGCCTAGGGTGATTCCTGCATGTTCTCTGTTGTGAGCACTCTGCCTTGCTTGTCCATGATAGGGGTGTTGTATGTTGCTCGAGATTTACCATTGACTATCTTTGTCATCTTGAAGTCCTTCCCCCGTTCCCCTCTACTGGCTGCCTCCTCTGCTTGGCTTTCAAGGTTATCCTTGTGTGGCCTCTTGTCTGCTCATCATTCTTTTGACTGCTCAGTTTGCTTATATGTACTGTTGTTTGTACTTTTTCTGCAGTCTGTCAGATATGGCCTCCACAAGTTTCTTCTTTGCTGCTCTCCTGTCTTCAATTGCTTGCCATGTCTCGTCTTATCAACTAGTTCCTCTTCCTTGTATAAGTTCTCAAGCATATTTCACTGCTCCTCACATATATTGAAAAGACCTGTTCACATTTCTTGTTGATTGTGTTTGCAACTGACTGAAACAGATCCTCCATGTCTGCCAGGAGTTGGAACCATTTTTTAATTTGTAGGACTAACACCTTCTTGGTCTTAAGGTCTTGTAATTTTGCCACATCAAAGTGCTGTCGACCTCATGTTTTGAGTTCTGCATTTCTGAGCATCAGCTTGACAAGAACAGTCACTAGATGGTAATCACTGCCAACACCCGCTCCCCTTTCACGCTGATATTGTGCAGTGAGCGTGTCCAGTTGCCGCTTATCAACAAGTAGTCAATCTGATTTCTCCTATGCCATTGGGTGAGCATCAAGTTAGTTTCTTAATATCATGGTGGATGAAGAGTCCCTTCTATGACCAGATTTTTTTGTGGTGCAAAAGTCCAGTCTTTCTCTATTGTTCATTGCTCCACAACTTTTCTTTCCCATGGCTCTGTCATAGTTCGCATTGTTATTTCTGACTTTAGCATTGAAGTCTCCATCATATTCTTCAGGTCATAGTTTGGCACAGCTTCAAGCTTACCTTGCATCCGTTGGTAGAATATGTCCTTGACTGTTTCCTCTGCATCATAGCACTGGACAATGGTGGTGTTGACGTGTCTGCCTTTTAACCTGCCTGTCATGAGTCTGTCTATTAGGCATTTCTCTGTCCCCTTGCTCAGGATGATAGCTACTTCCTGATGTTGGTCATCATCATCATCCCTTCTTGAGTGCAGTACAGTATCTACAGTGGTGGTTTTTATTCTGCCAGATCCGGTCCACCTCCTTTCGCTGACTCCCAAGATGTATAGGTTGTAGCGCCTCATCTCAGATGTTACTAGAGCCAGCTTTCCTGTGTCGCATGTACATTGCAGAATCCAATGTTGGACTTGCATTTGGCATTCAGAACTTCTGTCATCCTGTCAGTAGTTTTCTTGCGGCATTGACTACTGTCAATCATGCATGTCTCATGCAGACACTTTGGAAGACCCTCATGCCCAGAAGATTTAGATATTCTTACTTCTGTAAGTAAGTAAAGAACTTGTAGAGCGCACGAATGCTGAGGCGTCTTGACGCTGGGAGTAGCCAGGAAACGAGTGAAAGACCGGGAAATACAGCATCATTCCTGTGAAGGGAAGAACCAGGTTTTAAGCATTTTCCTAAACTGTGGTCTGGTAGATTGGAGCCTAATACTGGCTGGCAGTTCATTCCAGAGCTTCGATGCTCGATGGGAAAGGCTTCTAGCTCCCCATCTAGCCGTATGGATTTTGGGAACCTGGTCTAGACCTTTACTGGCAGATCTAAGATTCCGACGTGGGGTATACCACTGAAAAGGTTTCTGTAGGTCCAACGACCCTCCACCATACAGTGCTTTATGCACCAGGCATAGTGCCTTAAACTCGATGCACTGCCTGACTGGAAGCCAGTGAAGCTCCCTAATACTGCTAGAGATGTGGTGGTATTTTGGAATATTAAGCAGTACTCGTGCCGCTGCATTTTGCAGTGATTGAAGTTTTAGCAATTGGCGTTTGTCTACACCCAAGAAAAGGACGTTACAGTAGTCAATTCGAAGAGAATTAAAGCGACTACAACCGATTGACCCTGGTCAGCTTGGCCAAAGGCAAAACTTCTGTTTCTGTAACAAATGCTTTTTATGGAACAAGGTTGTTAGCCTTACACCAAACTCCACACCTGGAGGACCAGTGGATTGCACTTAGTCTGGTCTCTACCCTTAGACCTGACCAGCCTGAGTGACCCTGCCAGGAGACTAAGCTCCCACCAACATATCTCTCCAGGTCACTGAGACACACAAGCCTCTCGACCATTCTATGGTGGTAATCTTAAGAGGAGTATAAGTGTGAGTGCTTGACACAAATGGGTCTGTAAATGTATTTGTCAGATAGGAAGGTATGCAACTCCTACGAGTAGGTGTGCGTCTGAGGTGTATGTCTATAGACTGCCTGTGAAGTTTGTCCTAGGGAGCAGATGATTATGTATCTACTGTGAGTATCTGTAAATGCATGTATGTTGTGAAGGTGTCTACAAGAGTGCCTGGAAAACTTGAGTACACAGAAAACAGAACCCGATTCATCTCTCAATATGCAATTAAGGTATCTGCCATTTTACGTAGTGGAAGTCCGCCATTTTGTGACCAAATCGTGAATAGGATTTTACTTGCGACCTTTACAAAGCATACAAAAAGACAGAAAGGGTGTGAGGCAAAGAGATAGAGTGAAAGTGAGATGCAGAGGCAGAGAAAAGATGAGGGGGAGAACAAAAGGCTGTGAGCAGCAGGGCGTGGCAAGGCTGACATGTGAGATACAGGGCCTGGCATGTGGTAATGCCCAGCAGCCAACCCCCTGCTGCCCAACAAAGGGTTCTGGTTGAGTGTCAAGTGATGGCTGGGAACAGGGCATGGTTGGGAACATAATTTACTGTTAAAAAGCAAACCTTGAAATTCGCTCAATTCACTGGTCCTGGTTTAAGTGCATAAAACCAGTGAAATTTACCAGTCATGGTTCAAGGCGCCCACAACACACACCTAACATTCATTGCTCACTATGCTCAAATTATGTAATGATGTACAGTGTGTGCACTATGAACTTTAACTGGTGAATTTCAGGGGTTTTACGTTTGAGCCAAGAATACAACTCAGTTTTTAACTGATATGTAGAACCTGTAGACTGTGCTGGAAGGGTAGAAATTAAATTGCTGTTTAGTCTCATGTTAGGCACAGAATCTCTAGTACAGAGAATTCCAACTAGTAACAATATTTACCAAGGATTTTACTAAAAAGAACAGCTGGGTAGTGCTACATCACAAGAGTATGAAGCCCTTCAGGCACTGAATGTTCACTGATCATTAGCATGTTATTCCCTACTTTGTATAAAAAGAATTGGGGCGGGAGCCTGGCACAAAGGGAATGTTTACTCTCTTCTGGTGTTCATGTCCCAATCTAATTACTAGATCTGCGGCAGGGGATGGCCTCAAGTGGTTAAAACGCACAAGTTACTAACTTGTGTAACGATATATCTGTAAGAGACAGTAGTTAGTGACAGATTCCTTACCTTAGAATATCCCCAGGCGTCAGGCTGGATCCGGAAACTTTTGCGTAGCAGTACCCTTGCGCGTCGGTAGGCGGCGTCGTGCGGCTCCGCGTCCGTCGTCGGCGTCGGGATAGCCGGATGACGTCGCGGCCAGTACTTAGACGCCGCCCATGCGCGTTGACGTCAGTTCTGTACACGACTTTCCGCGCCAGGAACGCAGAGCCATGCAAGAAGCTGACATTGGTGTCTGAAAAAATACTAGGGCCCTGAAAGGGATGTCCTTAACCCTAGAAATCAGTTCGCAGAACGGGGAGGATGGGTGGGCGGTAGGAATCTGTCACTAACTACTGTCTCTTACAGATATATCGTTACACAAGTTAGTAACTTGTGCATCTGAAAGAGACACGTTAGTGACAGATTCCTTACCTTAGAATAGATACCCCAGCAATACCAACCCCGGAGGTGGGTCTGCGAACAAAGATCAGACGAGGAAGTCCCGGAGAACAGAACGGCCAAAGAAGCCGTCTCTCCGGACTTAGCTGTCAAGGCAGTAATGCTTGGTAAACGTGTGCAGCGAGGCCCACGTGGCTGCCTGACAAATGACCTGCAATGGGACACCACGTCCCAAAGCTGTGGTGGCGGCTGTCGCCCTGGTGGAATGGGCACGCAGCCCAACAGGGGGCTCCTTCTTAGCCAAAGAATAGCAGGCCTTGATACACAAGACGACCCAGCGGGAGATGGTCCGCTTGTGTACCGCCCGACCTTTTTTGGTGCCCACGTAGCCAACAAAGAGCTGGTAGTCCACCCGGAACTGCAGTGTGCGGTTGAGATAAAACGAAATTGCACGTTTTGGGTCCAGACGGTGGAGCCTCTCTTCCTCTCTAGAAGGATGCGGAGGCGGAAAGAAGGTGGGCAAAGTGATGGTCTGCCCAATATGAAAAGCAGTAACCACCTTTGGCAAGAAGGACGGACGCGTCCTAAGAACAACCTTGTCTGGATGGACAGAAAGGGAGGCTTGCAAGAAAGAGCCTGGAGCTCACTCACCCGCCGAGCGGAGGTGATGGCCACCAGAAAGGCTGTCTTCAGAGTGAGAAGACGAAGAGGACAGTTATGTAGAGGCTCAAAGGGAGCGCACATTAAAAAGGTAAGAACCAAGTTCAAGTCCCACTGAGGCATTACAAACGGAACAGGAGGGAAGAGGTGTGTAATGCCTTTAAGAAACCTGTTAACAACAGGGGACTTGAAAAGGGAGGGCTGATCAGGAAGCCTGAGGAAGGCCGAGATTGCACAAAGATAGCCCTTGATGGTACCCAGGGCAGAATCCTGTTGGGCCAGGTAAAGAAGGAACAGAAGAACCTCGGAAAGAGGGGCAGAAAGGGGATTCACAGCCTTTGCTGTGCACCATGCCACAAACTTGTTCCACCTGCAGGCGTATACCACCTTAGTGGAGGGACGCCTGGCTGCCAGAATCACATCACAAACTTCGCGAGGCAAGTCGACAGGAATCAACTGCCGCCGCTCAATCTCCACGCAAGGAGGTGGAGACTGGACAGGTTCGGGTGGAGGACCGTCCCCTACTGCTGCGACAGAAGATCCTCCCGAAGAGGCAGACGGATTGGGGGATCGACGCTCATACTGAGTAGCTCGGGATACCAAACTCTTCGAGCCCAGTCCGGAGCCACAAGAATGACTTGGGCCCGGTCGCGCCGAATCTTCTTCAACACTCTGGGTAGAAGTGGTATAGGCGGAAAGGCGTACAACAGACCGCGACTCCACTCGCGACGAAAAGCGTCGCCGAGCGAGTGCCGCCTTGGAAATTCCAACGCGCAGAACTGATGACATTGCGCGTTCTCTTCGGTGGCGAATAGATCTAACCAAGGCTCTCCCCACTGTAGAAAGAGACCTTGCGCCACTTCCGAGTGAAGACGCCATTCGTGATCCATCATGCACCTGCGGCTGAGTTCGTCTGCCCTGGCGTTCAGGGAACCTGCCAGGTGTTGAACCATCAGGAATATGCCCTGATGTTCCAGCCATGTCCAGAGGCGCAGAGCCTCCTGACATAGGGTCCACGACCCCACCCCGCCCTGTTTTTTGCAGTACCACATGGCGGTAGTGTTGTCTGTGAACACCTGCACTACCTTCCCTTTGACAGAGGGAAGGAATGCCTTGAGTGCAAGTCGGATCGCCCGGAGCTCCAGAAGGTTGATATGGAGCCGGGACTCCGCCGGAGACCAGAGGCCTCTGATCTCCGCCTCTCCCATGTGACCGCCCCATCCCAGAAGGGACGCGTCCGTCATAACTGTGTGCTCTGGCTGGGGAAGGGAGAGGGATCTGCCCATGACCCATTGCCGGTTCGAGAGCCACCACTGAAACTGTTTTGCAGTTCCCTCCGAGATCTGGACGTAATCGGACAGGTTCCCCTGATGCTGCGCCCACTGGAACTTCAGGTCCCACTGCAGAGCCCGCATATGCCATCTGGCATGGTCGACCAGCAGGATGCAGGAGGCCATGAGGCCCAGCAGCCTCAGGGTTATCCGTACCGAAACCCAGGATAGAGGCTGAAAGATCGGAATCATAGCCTGAATATCCTGGACTCGCCGTTCGGGAGGATAAGCCCGAAACTGCGTCGTGTCCAGATCTGCTCCGAGGAAAAGGAGCTGTGGAGAAGGAATCAGGTGCGACTTCGGCACGTTGATGGAGAACCCCAGCGAGTGCAGGAGTTCGGCTGTAGTCTGGAGGTGGAAGACGACTGCCTGGGACGAGCCCGCCTTCAACAACCAGTCGTCGAGGTAGGGGGAAGACTGGAACCCCTGCCCGGCGCAGATGTGCTGCGACCACCGCCATCACTTTCGTGAACACCCGAGGGGCGCTGGTAAGGCCAATGGGAAGCACGGTGAACTGAAAGTGCTCGAGGCCTACCGTGAACCGCAGGTAACGCCGGTGGGCCGGCAGGACGGGGATGTGAAAATATGCGTCCTGCAAGTCCAACACTACCATCCAGTCTCCAGGGTCGAGGGCAGTCAAGACCTGAGTTAGGGTGAGCATCTTGAACTTCTCCTTCCGGAGGAAGCGATTGACGTTCCGGAGGTCCAAGATAGGACGCATGTCCTCCTTGTCCTTTTGGGCACCAGAAAGTAGTGGGAGTAACAACCACGCCCTACTTCTGGGGTCGGAACATGCTCGTTGGCCCCCTTGGCCAAGAGGGCCGCAACTTCCTTTCGAAGAAGCACCAAATGATCCCCCGACATGCGGTGAAATTGAGGTGGCATGGCTGGGGGGGAAGTCTCGAAGGGGAGGGAGTAACCCCTTCGGACAATGTCCAAGACCCACTTGTCCGAGGTGATGGCACGCCAGTGGGGAAGGTGATGGCGGACCCTGCCACCTACTGGCGTGCTGTGGACCTGAAAGGAAGGACTAGGAGGGCTTGGAGGCCGCGGACGGGGTGGGGGTGGTGGCCTGACCCGCACGCTGAGTTACCCGACCCGCCACGGCGGGAGCCACGTCCTCGGCCACGCGTAGACGCCTGCTGCGCGGGCCGGTGGCTGGGCAGCGGACGTGACTGGGCGCCCCTTCCGTGGCCACGAAAGGGGCGAAAAGCAGACTGTTGCGGAGGGCGCACAGCAGAAAGGCCCAGGGACTTGGCTGTAGCCCGTGAGTCCTTAAAGCGCTCCAGCGCATGGTCTGCCTTGGTACCAAAAAGACCGACACCATCAAAGGGCATGTCCATAAGAGTGTTTTCGACATCACCCGAGAAACCAGTGGTTCGCAGCCAGGCGTAGCGGCGCAGCGCTACTGTCGATGCAAGCGATCTGCCCAGCGAGTCGGCGGTATCTAGGCCACATCTGATGGTATACTTTGCCGCATCCCTTCCTTCCGCAATGGCGCGGGAAAGCAGTGTCTGGACCTCCTCAGGACACTGGGGCAGAACCTGCGCCACCGAATCCCACAAACAGTGGGAATATCGGCCCAAGAGGCAAGCGGTGTTGACAGACCGCAAAGCCAGCACTGGAGGAAGTAAAAACCTTCTTCCCAAATTGATCCAGTTTTTGGATTCCCTATCCGGGGAGCGGTAGGGAAGGCGCTCTGGGAAGCAGAGGCTTGGACAACCAAGCTCTCAGGGGTGGGGTGTTGGGCGAGAAACAGGGGGTCACCCGGAGCAGGGCGATGGTGTCGGGCTACGTTCCTATCCACAGGAGCCCCTGTGGTGGGCTTGGACCAGGTGCCCAAAAGAACGTCAGAAAGTGCCTCGTTGAAAGGCAGCAGTGGCTCCGAGGAGGTAGCCGCCGGCTGAAGCACTTCCGTCAGGATGTTAGACCTGACAGCCACTGTAGGCAACTTGAGGCGCAGGGCCTCAGCTGCCCTACGCAACACCGTAGCAAAGTTTGCTCCCTCCTCCGTAGCCACGGAAGGAGGAGACAGCATGCCAATGTCCGGAGAGGTGTCCAGACCACTGGCATCCCCAAGTTCCTCAGCCCAGTCCCGATCGAACTCACATTGGGCAGTGAGAGGGTCCTCAGACCCCTCCCAGTCCTCTTCGTCCTCCAAAGCAGGTTCAAAGTAAGGAGGAGGGACATGCGGGACCCAAGGCTGCAGCGGCGTCGGAGCCGGCGTCGACCGTCGCCGGTCCGGCGCTGTGTCCGGGTTCGGAGAGAACCGGGGTACGACGCCGCCCGGAGCCCCGGGCGGCGTCGGGAACGGCACCGGTGAAATCGGCACCGGTGGAGGTGTCGTCAGGTCAACCTGCGTCGATGGGGGTTGCGGCAACGCCGAGGCCGGGACCGGGGCTGGCGTCGCCGGCGGCGCCGTAGGCACCCCAGAAGGGCCCGCGGGGCCCGAAGGCGCACCGGGGGGACCTTGAGGCCCGAAGAGGCGGGCCATGGCCGACAGGAACTCCTGTATTTCGGCCGGAGTCGCCGCCGAACCCGGGAAGGGCGGGTAATGCGACGGCGGCTCCACAGGCACTCCCGGAGCCGCGGGGACGGTGCCGACACGACCCTCAGCCGAGTCGCGAGACCGGTGAGGGGAAGTCGTCGAGCGATGACGCTTCTTCGACTTCTTGTGCTTCGACTTACCGGAGGAGTGCGAAGACTTGTACCCCGACAACCGATGAGGACTCCGCGACCGGCCCCTCGACCTCTCACGTGACCGGGGCTTGGGTTGGCGCGGAGCCGACTGCCGGACCTCGAGGAGCTTTCGAGACCGCTCTCGCAAAGCCTTCGGATGCAAGGCCCGGCAGTCGGGGCACGACTTTGAGTCGTGGTCGCGTCCGAGGCAGTAGAGACAGTCTCGATGCGGGTCCGTGATCGACATCATCCGACCACAGGCGTCGCATGGCTTGAAGCCGGGCATCCCTACTGACACCGTTGGAGTCGAACGACTCGAGAAAAAACAAACAGTGATAAAAATCACAAAAAACTTCCCGGATCTGCGCTTACTGGCGCGGAAAAAGAAGAACTGACGTCAGCGCGCATGGGCGGCGTCCAAGTACTGGCCGCGACGTCATCCGGCGATCCCGACGCCGACGACGGACGCGGAGCCGCATGACGCCGCCTACCGACGCGCAAGGGTACTGCTACGCAAAACTTTCCGGATCCAGCCTGACGCCTGGGGATATTCTAAGGTAAGGAATCTGTCACTAACGTGTCTCTTTCAGATGGTTCGTTTTTTGTCAGGTTATGGACTGCCTTGAGAGGAGGAACCAAAGCATACAGTCAGCTGGGGAACAAAGGAAATGGAGATTTCAGAGAAAGGGGAGGCCCTCAAGGGACCTAAGGAGTGCTGTGGGGTAGTGCCAGCAGGGATGATATTACTCACTACGTGAGAGGTGCACCAGGATAACCCTGTGTGGGCGCTCAGCTGAGAATAGTGGAACTGAGGGCACATTAGACTACTTCTAGAGGGCATAAGCAAACTGCAAGTAGTGCATTATCACACAGCACGTTCTACTCCCAAGGCTGTGAAGTGCCCGCATAGAGGCACTCCCTTGGAAGTCATAAAGGCTGTCGGTCTGCACCCTAACAGCAGGAAAAGCCCATTAGACACCCATTATGGCGGAGAAGAAAGCATGCAGGTACAAGGGAGATTTCTTCTGTCCCAGTGAAGGAGAGTAAAAGGTATTGATGAGAAGGAGCTGGCTGAACTATTTGTTTATGATCTAGAAGAACGGCAGAAAAATATTCTGTTGGCTCTGGGCACTGTTTTGACTAAGCTGGAGAAGCTGGTGAAAGTTGTGACACTGGTTGATTTCTAGTTGGAAATAATGTATCAGAATGTTACAGAGGAGGATATGCTGTGAAGGAGGCCAGACTAAAGGTGTCACACTTGATCACAGGGAAGGAGAGATGTCAAAATATCTGGATCACTTAACCCTGGACAGCAGGGCATAAGCTTTGGAGGAGTGCACAAATCAGTTGTCAGGGCTTTTTAGTACTGTCTCCAGAGAGGGTTCTTTCAGATATGGCTCCCCATTCCTGGACATGCTGGTGAGAATTTGGTTAAAGAAGCCTTCTGTTTTCCACTATACAAGAGAAAACACCAAGAAAGGCACAAAGGTTGCGATACTTCAGGATCCTGACCTGTGAGATGATATCTTAAACACGTGCAGGTATAAAACAAGATCTACAACAGGGCTAGTGAATACTCCTGGTTCTAGACTTGAGAGCTACAACTCAGACTGAGAGGACAGAGCGACAAATGGCGAGGCAGGAACTTGGGTGTTGCCTTATCGGTGATAGCCAGCTGCCTCGAGCTGATGAAGGATGGTAAAACATGTCTGTCCAAAAAGAGGCGGCAAGGGTTGTCCTGGAGAATGTCAAAGCTGCTTCATTCTCCACATTTGCAGAATAAATCACTAGTAATGCATGCTGGGTCTTGCTGATGGCTATTCCTGCTAAAGATCTGATATAATCTTCATATTATACCTATTTAAGTACTCCCAATGCATTTCATATATTCATTTATATACTGGATGTATCAATTGTCCATAGCGTGGCCAAAATTGTGACCACTATATGGATAAGGAAGCTTTGTGTTGCAGACCCACAAAAACATCAGAAGTACTGATTTTAACATTTTTTCAAGTTCTATATTAATATACCAAGTTGATCTTGGATCTCAATTAATGGTCAACTGTGATTCGCTTTTTATACCATGTTCTTAATTTGATTATATTTTATTATGATGTGTTTTGAAAGGTATTTTTATCCAAAATAAACAATGTTTATTGATTTATTCTATTGTATGTTCTTTTCATTATAAAATTTACAGTAGTCAGTATCTTTTACTGATGGTTACACTGCAGTGTAAAAATTCAGTTTGCACGAATATATTGTTTAATGTTTGTTTCAGTATAATCTGATATCTTGATTTTCCAGTATTTTTCCTCAACAATGAATAAGCTTTCACAAGAACATAAGTAGATGAAAGGGCATTCGGACTCCTATGCGGATTGACAACATAAGCTGCATGATAATGTTATTGAGAGAGAGGAATCTTCGCTTCCAGTGGAATACAACCTGCTGGTCGTGCAGACGAAAGCTTTCAAAACACCTTTTCCTTTCTGAAGGAAGTCACATTGTGTCTTCAGTAGGTCATATCAGCGTGCCTTGGGACACCATAGCTTTTGGAAGCGCACAAAGAAGCAACAGCAGGTTTTTTTTTTTGGAACAATACCTCTGCTGCTTCACTAAGGTATGTGGGTGAACGAAAGGCAATCTAAGAAACTCACAGTCTCCTTTTGGTGTCAAGATTAGCTTAGTTAGAGAGAGGAATGGAGGAGCTGGGAGGACCGATGCAGAGAAACTGTAAGTTAGTGTCATAATGCTGCAATATTTTTTCACTTTTCTGTTTGTTAGCCAATATTATTACCACTATCTTGTTCATCCTCATAGTAACCACTATATGTATTGCATGCACTAGGATAGGTTTTTTTACTGTAATAAAATCATAAGTATATTCCTAGTGTGGATTCCTGAGAGGGTCTATTCATGAGGAAAATAGTTTTGGAATCCACTAATAACAAATACTCCTGTAAGCCTCACAGTACTAACTGTTGTCTAATATGCACCTTCCTCATGTAATGCTTGAGTGGACTCTGCAGGTTATGGTCCACTAGGTTCTTTGTATCACGATAAGTTAGCAATGTCTATGCTGCCAGAGGGTCTAGAGAATTCAAATTGAAGGCCATATTCTACAGAGATTGCAGAAAACATATATGGTGCTCATACACAGAGCTGATCGTTAATTAATCTTCAGTGACACACACAAGATTATGCCAATTATTACTAATAGTGGAGAAGCCCCTTGAAATATCGGTCTCTTCTAACAGTTCAGATTGGTGCCTCCCCCTCTGCTGTGCGTTTATCAAGCGCTTAACAAGTAAAAGGCAAACTTCCATTTTGATTTCATGTTAGAATTTTATGTTTTAAATCTTTTACAATGGCCCAGCAACTGTTTCAAAAGGAGCACATTTCAGGACATCACTTACACAACACCTCTAGGTTGGTAGGGTAACCTTTGTTGCAAATGCTGCAAACCGCTTTGAAATATTTTACTCATGGGTGGAGTTTGATCCTGCAGACCAAGATTGGAAACTTTCATATATACAGAGCTGCTCATTTACTTGCTAATTATAAACCCTATTGTGATATAAAATCCCAATAGGCTATCAAGAACACTAAGCACATTTTGGTGGACACCTATCTCATGTAGTTAAAAATATTAAAATGCACCCATTTAGCGATGAGGAGGCTGCCTGGCCCGTATTAGCTGGGTATAGAACTTCCCTGAACACAAGTAGTGGGGATCGGGTAAGCCCTGCTGCAAGTCAAGGATGCAGATTCACTGACGCTCCAACAGCTGCTTCCGCGAGTGTTAACTTTGTGGTCAAAATCCTCTGGTAACCCAAATCTGAGAACCAAACACAAGCACATATAAGCAAAGCAGCTCTCAACCCCATCCCACCACTCTTTCCAGAGAGATGTCACAAAGGCATCATAATGTCAGTTAGTCTCCCTTCAGACCTCCAGTTGCAAAGCTGACTCCACAGTTGATCAGGGTGTGCCCTGAATTTCCTGAGCCATTGGATATGTTGCAACAAATTGATGCCTTTAAGGAGGCCATGCTGCAGATATTTGGATTCCTTTTGACTCTCTCTGGTGCTTCTTTGGGCCCTAAGAGACCCTGTGCCTCCTATCGGGTATTCGCTGGTGGATTCAATCCTTTGCGCAGTTTGACCTCCTGCACCAACTCCAGTACAAACTTCCAACTTGGTTCACGCCAGTCCCTCCCTCATTGAAGCCAGTACAGACGCCACTGGTGTCAGAAGATGTAATGCTGATGCCAATGCCTGACCCTGAACCGACTTCAGTCTGATCCATAAGAAGAGATGCCATTTCGAAATGCTGACCCACGTTTACAAGGCCCTGCACAACGGAGGACCAGCATACATCAAGAAACGCCTTACTTTCCACCAAAAGACCAGGCGCCTTAGATTCCTCAACTGTCACAGTTGAACCAACAGCAGGGGACACTCCTTCTCACACCTGGTAGCAAAGGAATGGAACAACCGCCCCTTGCACCTCAGGAAAGCAATTCAGGAAAAAACTCAAGACCCAGATGTTCAAATGAACAAACTACCACACAGCAGCCAACATCTCCAGCGCATCGAGACCCTCACGAGTGATTTGCTGCGTTTTATAATTGTTTGATTGATTGGTCTCTCATTACCTTCGGGTGCATGAGGGCACTCTTGTCACACAACTTTGAGTCCTGTCAGAAGCACAAGCACCAGAGACACAACTTGTGCGGGTCTGTAACCAAGATCCGTTTTCTACAGTTGTGACTTGGTTTGAAACCTGTGCTAATAGGAGGGGTTTATCTTTCCTTAGCACCCTTGATTCTCGATTTATAGGGATCATTGGAAAGCCGAAGAAATGGGAAGTGGAGCTAAGGATCAGGGTTGCAAGATCAGAGATAAACGGAGCATTGCTTGAGAAAAGTTTTTTGGATCCATTCTGGTGCCTGGGGAAAATTTCAAGGTAGGAATCTGTAGTTAGAAGTATCCATCAGAAGATAGATGCTGTAACTATCTCAAACCAAGATTAATTCAGGCATTTTAGTGGCAACACATTCAAAATTGAAATGCCTACGGACTGTTTCCCCTACAAGTACTCTTATAGTTTTAAAGACAATGTTCCTATGATTTTTATACCTGGGATGGGGGATAAGCACATTCCTAATGAGCGAGTGAAATTAGGTTTAGTCAGGACATATCATAAAGAGCAAGCGTCTGCTCACGCCGCCATCAGTGCTACTGTATCCATGCTAAAGCAACTATACTGGTGGCCATATTTATCAAATCTTACAAAACATATGTACAGTATTGTGATGTTTATTAACAAAGCATTCAACTGTTGTAAGGATAGCGCCTACTCCCCTCACCATATCTGACAAACTATTCAATGTAATTTTCCTCAACCATATTGGTCCATTACGGAGTGTCAATCAATATACATTTGTATTGTTTGTAGTTGATTACTCTTCCAGATTCCTTTGAGTTTGGCCACTAAAAACATAATACTGCTCAAGCAGTAAAGAAAGACTTGCAGTGTCTAGTAACATTGGGAGCAATTCATAAATTTAATTCAGACAATGATCCTGCATTCACCGTTTAGGCGTTTATGGATGCTAGAACTGCTAAGAGAATTTGACTGCTACATCTGCATCCATTCCATCCGGAATCTAAAGCAGCAAGCTAACAGTGTGCTTAAACTATTTTGACTGCTACGGTATTTGATATAGGATAGTTGTGGTACCATAATCTGTACCAGGCACAGACTGCAATAATTAATTTGCCTAGAGGTATATTAAGTGGCTGCACACCATATGAGTACCAATGTATGTGCCCGATCGTGTTTTCTATGGAAGGGAGACTGAAATTATTCAAATTTCTTACGTTTTAAAAAATCTCCTTAATGAAATAATACTTCTTGAGTTCAGGGGCTTCATTAGACAATGACTATGCCTAAATATGCTTTGATCATTCTGGAAACCATCACATTTATTGATCCAACAGTCCAATAGAAATATAAAACTTCACACAGTGGAAGCAATGCAGGGCCCCTCCGATGAGCAGTCCAAAATATTTCTAGATAATGTTTCCGTATTTTAACAATGATGACAGATCTGATCAATTAGCATTTTTTATTTCCAGGACCCATAAAAGATTAACAAAATCTTAATTACAAATCACAGGTTTATTTATTCATTTGCAAAAAGGGCTATGCATATAAAGAATATTACTGAAAAAATTAAAGGTATGATACCTTTTCAGAGCTTGCATGAGTCAGAGAGAAATTATAAGATTGTGCAAAAGACCACTTGCATGAGCTTTGCGTCTTAGAGATTTAATGGAATAAAGTCAATTTAACACGCTTCACAGGTTGGAAATTGACGGAAGACATTACTGATAATGATTTAAAATAAACAGTGCAGAAAATAGCCTACAATGTAATATTGTTCGATTCAGATGGTATAGCACTTACGGCCAGTAGAAACTAAACATGCAGCTATTGGATTCTCTCCAAAGCTTCTGACCCATTGTTAAGCAGACCTGATCCTAGGTGTAGCATTCTCCCATGTCTGACATAGTTTTCACACATTGTGTGAAGTTACAAAGACGGTTGTCCCAATCTAATTTGAGTGTTGTGAAAGAACACCTATCAAAGCCCAGTGTTAGATTTACCTAACATTACAACTTCCCTACCAGTGGGGCTATAGGTCTTAAGCAATTTTGAGCGATATGCAGGACACAAAAGTAACTGGGACTAATCTAGGTTAATCCTGCTGGGGGAGGAGAGGGAGACGCTCCCAATACCAACTGGTGTCCTAGTGGCAACTGACTGTTTCCACTATGTAGGCATAGAGATCTTGCTCGATAGGGATCGGTTCCTGGAGAAGAACCTAGAGAGAATCTACCAGGAACTTCAGGCCAAAGCGGACAGATGGCAACATTTGCCCCTTTTGCTTATGGGCAGGGCTTCCCTTTTCAAGATGATTACCCTGCCCAAGTTCTAACCCAGTACCCAACGTATTTTTTGACAGGGTGGATGGGACTGTGTGCACGCTCTTCTGGGATGGAAGCCCCCACCCCCAAGACAGCTTTGAATACTTTATAACAGTACATCTACAATGGGGGTATCTCCCTACCAGACCTCAGACCACATTACTGGGCTGCTCACCTAAAGGAAATAAACGAGTGGGGATTTGTACTTGGAGATCATCCTGTGACAAGACTAGAGAAGACCCTAATGGAGCTGAACACGTATATAAACTACATATATGGCAGGACAGGTATATCGGTGCTCCTGGGGCTGTCATGGGTATCGCTAGAGGCATGGGACAAAGTCATGCGATACGTGGCAGGGTACCAAAAACATACCAAGATTACTCCCCTCTGAAGGGGTGATAAGTTGAAGGAAGTAAGAAAACTAGATGGGTGCATAAAATGGGACATCAGGCATTTCCAAATTGGGACCTGGTCGGGAAGGGAGAGCTGAAGTCTTTCACAGGATGAATATGAACTTGACCCCTCACATTAATTTCCATACCATCAACTTAGACACACCCTTCGAGTAGAACACAGATTGCGAGTCTCTGGAGAGTAGCAACCCCATTGAGAATAGGATACTGACAGAAGCATTCCCCGAGAAGGTAGTCTCCCTCACCTATCTCACGCTTATTAACACGGACCTGAAAACCTGACTCGCCTGAGGGCCCGATGGGAGCTAGACAAGGCACACATGGACGATGTTGACTGGGAAAGTGCCTTGATGCACCTTCATGAGATCGCAAAAAAACAAGCTTTTGGCTCTTTCAGTTCAAAATACTACACAGGGTATCTTACGACCGAAGCCACATATTCAAGATGGGGAAGGTATACACTCCCAACTACCCGAGATGTAAAGGTGCAGATAGTGCCTTCTTTCACAAGCTCTGGGGATGTCCACTCATAAGGGAATACTGGCAGGAGATAATTGGGGAACTCTCATAAGTCCTTGCTGTGCTGCACACCCCACAATTTGCACTCTATGAGATGTGGATTTGCCATGGAAGCAACTCATCTTTAGCATTTTGCGGTTAGCGCTGGGGTAAAGGAGATATTGCCAGGAGATTCGAGAGTCCCAAGGTGCCCACCAAACAAAAGTGGGTAATGGGTATGGTACACTGCATGGAGATGGAGCAAGTGGTGTATGAATTCAGGGGATATCCCGGGAAGCTTGAGATGTTATTGGGAGGTTGGATATCTTACTATGGACTTGATAGAGTAAAAGAAGTGACCCCGCAAATCCCTCCATGGTGAGAACTGACCTGTATACTAATAATGTGGTCAAGAGAGGTGGATGCGCGATTTCCCCAGAAGCGACACAGGGTTGTCTGCCCCGCACATTGGAGGCACGAATAATTCATGTGATGAACTGCTAAAATGCTGCAAACTGTAATGCATACTGAACTGTAGTATCCATAGAAATATAGTAGTAATGATGGACAGTAGGTAATTGTTTAAAAAGAAAAAGATAGGGGGGCGTGGCTTGCAGCCGCGGAAGATGGCCGCTTACTAATCGCGCTGCGCTAGCAGTCGGCGTGTAAGCCCACATATCCGGCACAATCCGTCTACCGATATAGCACCCAAAGGGACCAGACTGCACCAGAGTGCGGCTGCGATCATATGCGGCGAGTTGCGGCCGTGAAACTGGGCCGTGGGCGAAGTAACAGTGAGCGGCGGCCTGCGGCTGGTAGGAGACAAGATGGCGTCCGCCGGAGACCTGTAAGCAGAGACCTCCGATCACCCCTTGGCCAGCATCCGCGTGCTGCGGAGTAAAAGTGGACTGCCCGCTGAGGCGCTATTGGGGGCAAGACTGACCTGGAGACGTCAGTGGTAGCGCGCTGGAGAGCGCGGGGCCCAAATATGTGGTTCGTGTCGGGGCTGCATTGAGACACGGTGGCAACGGAGGGCTCCGGCGGGTCCTGAGTCCCCGGCAACGAGAGAGGTGAGCCCGGTATTGGTGGGAGTGGTCACCCTGCAGATAGCAGCGGCTCCAACCTGGGGCATTGCGGTCCCCGGAGACACTAGCGGGACCGGGACAGGGTCGGACTCCTCCCCCATCGGCCACACGAGGGACTCTGAGGAGGCGGCGGCCAGTCGGTGTGCTCGGTGCCATTGGGGGGGCACGCCTGCGTTTTGTATTGCTCCGGAGGCCTCAGAGAGACAAGTGCGCGCCTCTCAGCGAGTGAGTGGCGTGAAGAGTACTCGGGGTGGTGCGCGGCGGCAGCCTGGCGAGCCTGAAATTGCTGCACTGATCAGACTGCTGTGTGCAGGCACGAAGACCCTTCCAGCTCGCCCGCCTTCACTCCTGGGCAGCGCGCTGGGGCCACAGCAGTGAGTCCTTCTGAAATGAGCCCCGCTGGCACACGGGCCCGCTTTCGCTCCTGGGCAGCATGTTGGGGCCAGGGCAGTGAGTCCGTCTGAAGAGAGCCCCGTTGGCACACAGACCCATCCCTTATGCCAATGAGAGGCGCCCCTGGACGGACATTGAGGGGGTAACGGTGGGGCCTACAGCGTGACATAGTCCCTACAACACCTAGTCCTGGCAGGAGCCGGGTAGCTCTGAAGAGGAGTACACGGGGTGGTGTCCATTCACTCTGCACAACCAGACAAGGCCTCTTCAGTTTTTGGTTGGCTGTTCGGGGCACCACTTACTCTCCGCCATGGGCCGTACCAAGCCGACAGGCCCTGGACAGGCTAATCAAATTGACAAATACACCGTCGCCATTGGACGGGATGAGGGGGCAATGGGTAGTGGCCCACAGGACGACCCTGAGGACAGAGGCCCGGACCCTTCGCTGAAGGACATAATGAGGGCTATCAGGGACTTCTGGGGGACCATGGAGCCCAAATTAGACTCAGTGACAGTGGAAGTAAACCTCCTGCGTGCGGACTTCAAGAAAATGTCCGAGAAGGTTTCAGCAGCTGAGACTGGCATCGGAGGTCTTCAATCCAAAACCAAACGGCTGGAAAAACAGGTTGCTACCCTCACGAAAAACCAAGCAGATATTTATGCCCGGCTGGAGGACCAAGAAGGACGTGCCCGGCGTAATAACATCCGCGTAGTGGGGGTACCGGAGGGGCTGGAAGGACCGTCAATGAACTGGTTCATAGAGGACCTGGTGTTAAATCACATGAAGCCCAAGCGCCTATCGAACCTTTTCTCCGTCGAGCGGGCTCACAGGGCACTGTGGGGCAAGCCCCGACCTGGGGCTCCTCCCTGCACAATCATCGCCCACATCCTGAATTTTAGAGATAGGGACGCTATCCTGCAGGCTGCTCGTGTGCATGACGATCTTCGGCTGGAGAATGCCACCATCCGCTTCTTCCCAGACTTTACGCTCCGGGTTCAGCGTCAGCGGCGCTCCTTCGATGGAGAGAAGAAGGCCCTCAGGGAACAGGGAGTGAAGTACATGATGCTCTTCCCGGCCAGACTCAAAATCCTGGATGGAGGAAAAGCGCATTTCTTCGAAGCGCCGGAAGAGGTCAGCGATTGGCTGGAGGGTTGGCGAACTGTTGGTCGAAAAGGTAGACAGCAGCGCCCTGAGTCACGCCAAAACGGGGAGGACACAGAGATCGACGAAGGGCGGTCTGCTGGCAGTCAGAGGCAGGAGCAGCGGACAGTTAAGTGACCCTGGGGCAGCTCAAACATTGCTGAAGCTCACAAGTTGTCTTCGAATGTGCCTTTCTTACAGGTTCCTAAAACATGGGGTGGAAGGTGGTGAATAATGAGGATACATGGTGGTGAGGGCCGGCGGCCCCCCAGGGGACTCGGACATTACATGGCCTGTGCTTTCTTGTTGATATCTCAGTGTACACGGGGAATTGGGTGGCCCGGGTGGCCTGGTACCGGGTGCTGACTTAAAGTTTGCAGGGTGGGCATGCAACTTTCGTTAACAGATTTATAGTTCTTCCTGCTGACTGCAAGTTCACGGTTCCTCACAAATGTTTTTTACTAGAATTATTGGGGCGACAGGCACTCTGCAAGTTTGAAGGGTGGGAGGTTGGGGTCTCACCTAGCAGTGCGGCAGGGAGGGGGGAGTTGGGTTTTTGGTCTATTTCATTTCGGGGGGTGGGGAAGTTTGCTCGAGACCACAATCGTCATCAATGTTTGGGGTTTGATCCTGGGGACACAGCAGGGACGAGGGATTATCCAAAAGTGTTGAAACTTCTCCGCGATGATGGGTGATCCAGCTAAAATACAGATATGGACTTGGAACGTGAATGGGCTTGGCAATAAAATCAAACGCACACTAGTACTACAACATCTAAAGAGGCATTCCCCGGATGTGGTCCTGCTCCAAGAATCACATCTACGAGGGAATAGGTGTAAAGCCCTAGATCGTTTTGGCTATAAAATGGTAGCCCACTCGGGGTTCACATCTGGGTCCCGAGGGGTGGGAATCCTGATACATAACACCCTGCCCATAGTTATCTCAGGCACGTGGGCGGATGACGCAGGCTGCTTTACTGCGGTGGCAGGTAGATGGGAGGGGCGCTTATTGATATTCTGCTCCTGCCATATACCCCCGGGCCTATACTCCACGAGCTTCCCAAAGTTGAGTTCGTTTCTGACGGATCTCCCCTCGGGAGTTCTCCTTATTGGTGGGGACATGAATGCAGCCATGAATTCGGAACTGGACCGGTCCAGTTCCCAAACGGGCAGACAGGGTGAACGGGGCCTGGTAGACTTCGTCACAGCTCTGGGACTCTGACTTATGGCGGGCACATAACCCCTCACTTAGGCAGTACACGTTTCACTCGGCTCGACATGGGTCCTTTTCCAGGATCGATCACTTCTTCACCCGCAATGATCAAATGGGAGACTTCACCGACACTAAACATATGGCAAGGGGGATTTCAGATCATTTCCCTGTTTGTGCCACACCCTCAGAGGTCCGGTCGTCAACGGGGTGATATTCCCGAGGATAGATCCTTGGCGCCTCCGAGATCCGGCAATAGGGGAAAAGCTTCGGGAGGGTTCCAAGTTATACTTTGAGGAAAACCAAGGGTCTGTGGAGTCCCAAATTACACTGTGGGAGGCCTATAAGACGGTGCTGAGGGGGATTGGCTCAGGCGCTGATTGGGGCGCAGAAAAAGGAAGAGTCCCTCCAGATCCGAATGTTAGAACAAGAGATTGAGCAGATGGAGGGGGATAGTGCGAATTACCTCCTCTGTAGACCTTCGCCATAGACTGATGCTGAAACAAAGAGACCTTAGGGCCCTGGCTGAGGGAGAGGCACGAGCCTATGCGCTAGCCACGCAGCACCGGATTTATGATGTGGGTGACAAGGCACTGAAACTACTGGCGTGGTTGGAGCGCCGCGATAGAGATCGCTCGTGGGTGTCCGAAGTGAGGGATGCATCTGGCTCTATCCGCTCGACTAGCATGGACATAGCAGAGGCCTTTGCGGCTCATTTTGAGGGAGTATACTCTCCGGTATGCACAAGGACGGAAAATGATTGCGCGGAATTTCTGCAGGACTTCGCACTACCCACATTGTCCGCGGAAATGAGTGAACGGCTTGAGGCGGATTTCACGGAGGAGGAGCTCGGTAATGCTCTGAACTCCCTGCAGTCAGGGAAAGCTTCCGGGCCAAATGGGCTTCCAATAGAGATATACAAAAGACAAGCCACAATCGTAATAGCCCCCCTTCTCAAGATGTTTAATGAGGCGCGCGAGTCCGGGAGGCTCCCCCTTGATCAGAGAGAAGCTATGATTGTAGTGATTCATAAGGCAGGAAAGCCGGCAGACCAGTGTGCTTCATACCGTCCAATATCTCTGATAAATGTGGAAGCCAAGGTTCTGGCCAAAGTCCTGGCGGATAGGTTGATATCGGTTATAACGGAGTTGGTACACGTTGACCAATCCGGGTTTATGCCCCGTAGAAGCACCCGCCATAATCTACGGCGACTGTACTGGGTGCTATACATGACTGAGGATGTTGGGGATACTCAAACGGCATTGATGGCGCTGGACGCCTCAATGGCCTTTGATAGCATCGAATGGCCCTATTTGTTCATGGTACTCCAGAGGCTGGGCTTTGGTCCGGTCTTCGGCAGTTGGGTAAGACTCCTGTACGAACAACCAACGGCCCGGGTGCGGGTCAATGGGGCAGTATCTAGGGCTTTCCCCTTGCGGAGAGGTACCAGGCAGGGCTGCCCCCTGTCTCCCCTCCTCTTCGCTCTTGCTTTAGAACCACTGGCTCAGTGGATCAGGAGGGACCCCACGATTTGGGGACTGGCGGCGACTGAGGGGTGGTAAGAGCGTATCTCCCTTTACGCCAACGATATTGTCCTATACCTGGCGAGGCCATACCACTCGATAGCCCAAGTGCTACACATTTTTGAGCTGTTTGGCAGCTACTCTGGCTACACCATCAACTGGTCGAAGTCCGTGATTTTCCCATTGTCGGGTCCTCCCCCTCGGATCCCATCTCGGTGCTCGGCCCCGGTGGTTATCGAGGGGTTTAAATACTTAGGCGTTTACGTCACGCGAGACAAGAAGGAGTTTTTTGATAGAAATCTCGAACCCCAACTGAGTCGCCTGAGTGCCGATGTAAGCCACTGGCGTACCCTTCCACTTTCCCTCATGGGTAGGGCGGCTTTATTTAAAATGCTTACATTGCCGAGGCTCCTCTACATTCTACAGAACACACCCTACCCGGTCCCCCCCGAGCGTTTTTAAACGAATATCACAGGCGGTGCGGACATTGTTGTGGGATGGAGGGACCCCAAGGATTCCGTTACACAAGCTACACCGGGGAGTATACGATGGAGGACTGGCGCTCCCAGATGTCAAATTATATTATTGGGCCTCGCAGCTTCAGGTGATCAATGATTGGGTGTATACGGATAGTAGTGAGCCTGCCTACAGGGTAGATAGGATGGTTATGCCCGGGGGCAACTGTGAACCTCTTCTTTATGCCCGAAGGTCGCAGGCGGTGTGGCCTGAACACACTGGGGTAGTACTGCAGTGTTGGAGAGAGGCTAATAAACTCCTAGGCTGGGCGGGCGCATTGACCGGGAGAACACCACTGTGGTTAGGCGAGCATCTGCAGGAGGTAACTGCTTTGACTGGCTTTAAGGGGTGGAAGTTGATTGGCATTGAATACTTAGGTGCTGTCTGGAAAGGGGATTCCCCCCGCTCCTTTGAATACCTCCAAAGGGAATACAACCTACACCAGTCGCAGAGATACGACTCCTACATGCGCTACGATCTATCTACGACTCCTACATGCCCTACGATCCCATATACAGAGTGGTACATCTATTCCGGAACACTCCCCGATGGAAGATAGGTTGTTGCTTGACCCCATAACAGAGAAACCCACATCTACAATTTATCGTAAATTAATAAACAATGTACCTGACCCCCTGATCACTCTTAGAGCAGCTTGGGCCAAAGATCTAGGAAGCTTAGACGATGAAGACTGGCAGGATGCGCTGCAGAGTCCTAGAGAGATTGCAATCCGTTCAAGGTTCAGACTAGTGCAGCTAAAAATCCTTCACCGTACCTACTACCCCCGCACACACCTCTATGCATGGGGCAGGAGTCAATCGGCGTCATGCGCAAGGGGCTGTCGACAGGAGGGCACCTTCTTTCATATCTTATGGGAGTGTCCTGAGATCATCCCCCTCTGGACGAAGGCCACCAACACCATGTCTAGTGTGGTGGGGGAGACTGTGCCGATGGAGCCAAAGTGGCTTTTATTGATGATTGAAGGGGACACTGCATGGTCTAGGTACGTGGAAATATGGTTGGCCCTGGCAACGGGAGTGGCGAAACGAAATATTGCTAGGGGGTGAGGGGGCACAGACACCCCCGCAGTGGGAGGAATGGAAGCGGGACCTCAACTGGTGCCAAAGGGCCGAAAAAACTGTATACAAAAGTAGGGGGTGTACTAAAAAATGGAAGAAAGTGTGGGCGCCCTGGCGGAAGTACAGAGAGAATGGAGCAATCATGGAGGGGTAGGAAAGATGGGGATTGCCGATTGTCCTTGTTGTTCCCTAACAATTATTTTGCTGTTAACTTTTGTAATATATCCCAATGTGGTATATCGAAATTATATTGTACTGTACGGTCTCATGAGCATTGTCAATAAAAAGAATTTATAAAAAAATAAAGATACTAAACAGTTAAACAAAAAAAATATATTGAAGACCACAGAATATAAGCATTCTGTTTTTTAAAAAAATGCAAAAGCCAATGACCTGCACTGTTATTCCTTTATTAAACTCTTACATTAAATAATCCATTTGTCCGTTAATGTCTTAACTTTAATGTGTGTGATTTTTCTCTTTGTTAAGATTTAAGAAACAGAGGGTGGTAACAGGGTTAAGGCATCCATTCTTGTTGGAGAACAACAAATAGTTCAAGTACATCCTTTGCCCCACTGAAAACCGTATTAGTTCTACTACTAACTTCTGTAGCGTGGCAAGAGCTTTGCTCATGAAGAAGCTTCTGAGTGGGAGGTAGATGAACATAAGGAGAATAGCAGATAATTCCACTAAAAGGGAGGGAGCCCTCACATATTTGAAGGACTAACTGGTCAAGGTGCTCTACTTCCAATATGGTAGTACCTTCATGCAACGCGCTCGGATACCTTGGGGTCTAATTCGTGCTACATAAAACTCCCCCCCCCCCACCCCCCCCTAAAAAAAAAATAGAGCTCCATAACTCCGATCCTCTCAAACTGGAGTGCTGTACAGCTGTGAATTTAAAGACTTTACAGTGGTGCTGATGTTGCAGAGGTTAGAGATGACAAAGAGGTTTATCACGGTGGTCATCCTCTGCTGAAACCTTTCCTACTAACAAACAGGAAGTATTTGATGCAGTGGAAGACAGTCTGGAGAAAGCTGACCTATTGTAGCAATGAAACTTACTGTATTGTTGATTGAATTGTCTAATAGGAGAGGGAGTCCTAATGAGCAAGTTGACACCCTGCTCTACGGAAATCTTTCAAGGTTATTATCGACTTTCTCCCCCATGCTCTTGAGCCATTAAAAGGATAGTACAGAAGGAATACTGGCACACTGCATGAAAATTCTGATGCAGAGATGAATGAATAGAACTAATGACAAAACCTGTGCACAGGGACGTTGCTACTAGTTATGAGGATGCAGTATGCAAATATAGAACCACCAATCTACAATATTAAATTGAGCAACAAATATGAATAAACTGAAGCTATAGAGGCAAACACTAGCATGGCGTGAGAAATTTCTGGAGAAGGCCAAAGTATAGCAAATGCTAAGTTAATATGTAATCTTAGATATAAATCTTTATCGGTTAAAGCTTGACTTCCTCATGTTCACTGTGGTGGTGCCAGTAAATATTTGAATTCCTCATGAGATTATGTACAAAAATTGAACACAAGCACAGACATACAAGTTGCAGGTAATCATGAGCCATTGGACCTTATGGCTGTACTAATGTTAAACTGGAAAATGGCCAATAGGTGTAGGCCTCTCTCTGATACCACTATACAAAGCTGCTATTAAAATAGCTATTTGCATGGAAGGAATTCAGTAGATTGTACAAGTGAAGTTAATAAAAAGGGGCATCCCAGAATGTGGAAATTTGTGTTGAGTTCAACAGCAAGACATGGGCATCTGTAGAGACTAATACATATTTGGAATGAGGCTTTAGGATCACTTGTGTCAAAAGGGTAGGCCAGGGCATATAATGGCACCCATGAAATGTGCCACTTCTAGTATGCAGCGTTGGCGAGAAACTCCCAGTATGTACGACATTCGGTCATGCGCAGTGTGGATTGGGGCACCAACTCAATTGCGCAAGGAAGAGTGTCGATAGTGGGCCTGGTCTGGTCTGCAGTTGATGTGCAACAGTTGTCCCCTAGAGGTAGGTCTTTGACCTGGCCTCTTTTTTAAAATGTTTTTTTTTCTTCCGATTCACAAATCCTAAATCAGATTTGGGAATCCAACGCAAGACACCCTGAGGCTTGCTATGAATCACTAGTTGCGAGTCCCCAAGCACCTATAATGGCACCCTGGGCAGCTTTATAAAATACATAATACTATATACATTATTTATATATATTTTGTTTCTATTGCTTATTAGCCACACATAAATTAACACTGGTCCTCTAGGATATATTACACACTTTTCTGACCACCAACAAAGTGAGACTGACAATGGAGGATGCCACAATAGAAGTAATCCCTACGCCGGGTAAGAACTACATGAAGTGCTTGGCCTACATGCCAATCACGCTCTTGAACCTTGATATAAAGATATGCTTGAAGATATTGGGCATACGTCTGATCCCTGTCAGCCTGGTTTTGTGACAGGGAGACAGACCTTTGCCAAAATACGTCACTTAGCCCACATCTTCCAGAAGGCCATATGGAAAATGCTGAGAGGGGTTTCTTATGACACTTGATGCTGAAAAAGCCTTCGACAGAGTACACTGGTGATTCATGAACACAGTACTGCATTGCTTTGGTATAGGGGAGATGACCTTTGCACGAATTATGGCAGCCTACCAGGCACTGAGGGCTTGGGGACTGATAGACGGTACATTCTCAGACACCCTGTTTTAGCAGAGAGGTACACAACAGGTCTGCGCCTGTCTCCTCTGCTCTACAACATAGGGATAGAACCTTTTGTCAATGAAAATACATCAGGAAACATACAATCTCCCAGAACAGGAAAGATTTCGCTACCAGCAGACTCTACACTTGGTGCTCCAGCCACTGATTAAAGAGGCTGCTATATGATCGCTTACACAAGTGGAATGCCTAATCACATTAAACCAGAGAACCAATGGCTGGATATCGGTCATTTACAAGTTTCTTCGTACCCAACAAACACCAGCAAATTTGTCATATTTGCAGACATGGTCAAGAACATTACAACAAGAAATACCACATAAAAGGAGGGGAAACACTATGGAGGGATGTATACAAAAATCACCTGTCCATACGCCATAGAGAACCTGTACTAAAATGACGGATGGTATCTTACACCAGATAAACTTCATAGAATGCTACCTCATACAACCAAGAATGAACATTGGTGAGGGGACTGACAAGTGGGTACTCCTTTGCCTGTATGGTGGGAATGTTCCAAGTTACAAGGAAGCATCAAAATCTATAATGGAAAAAAACAGATGTCTCAATTCCAGATGACCCTGAAACAAAGATTTTGGGCCTACATCCAGCAGGCTGGACAAGGGGCAGGTTGGGAAACTGGTGCGCAACCTATCGAACAAATTACTTACCTTCGGTAATGATACATCTGTAAGAAACATTAGTAGTGATAGATTCCTTACCTTAGAATATACCCAGGCGTCAGTCTGGATCCGGAAAGTTTTCGTCAGCAGTACCCCTGCGCGTCGGAAGGTGGCGTCGTGCGGCTCCGCGTCCGTCGTAGGCGTCGTGATCGCCGGGATGACGTTGCGGCAGCTACTTAGACGCCGCCCTCGCGCGCTGACGTCAGTTCTGTACACGACTTTCCGCGCCAGGAACACAGAGCCATGCAAGATACTGACCACTGGTGCATTGAAACTAGGGCCCTGAAAGGGATAACCTTAACCCTAGAAATCAGTTCGCAGAACGGGGAGGATGGGTGTGGCGGTAAGGAATCTATCACTACTAATGTTTCTTACAGATATATCGTTACCGAAGGTAAGTAACTTGTTCATCTGAAAGAAACACATAGTGATAGATTCCTTACCTTAGAATAGATACCCCAGCAATACCAACGCCGGTGGTGGGTCTGCGAACCAAAAATCACACCAGAAAGTCACGGACAACAGAACGGCCAAAGAAGCCGTCTCGCCGGACTTGGCTGTCAAGGCAATAGTGCTTAGTAAAAGTGTGCAACGAGGCCCACGTGGCTGCCTGACAGATGTCTTGTAGGGGGACACCACGTCCCAATGCAGTGGTAGCTGCTGTCGCCCTGGTAGAATGGGCGCGTAGCCCCACCGGTTGCTCCTTTTTAGCCAGAGAATAACAGGCTTCGTTACACAAGACGACCCAGCGGGAGAGAGTCCTCATGTGCACAGCCCGGCCTTTCTTGGCGCCTACGTAGCCAACAAAGAGCTGGTCGTCCACCCGGAACTGTTGTGTGCGGTTCAGGTAAAATGAGATTGCACGTTTTGGGTCCAGACGGTGGAGCCTCTCTTCCTCTCTGGAAGGGTGCGGAGGCGGAAAGAAAGTGGGCAAGGTGATAGATTGCCCAATATGGAAGGCAGTGACAACCTTTGGCAAGAAGGATGGACGTGTGCATAGCACAACCTTGTCTGGATGAACCGACAGAAAAGGAGGTTTACAGGAAAAAGCCTGGAGCTCACTCACATGCCTAGCGGAGGTGACGGCAACCAGGAAAGCAGTCTTCAAAGTCAAGAGACGAAGAGGACAGTTGTGAAGCGGCTCAAAGGGAGCACACATCAAATAAGTAAGAACCAGGTTCAAGTCCCACTGTGGCATTACAAACGGAATAGGAGGGAAAACGTGAGTAATGCCTTTGAAGAATCTATTCACGACAGGGGACTTGAAAAGAGAGGGCTGATCAGGGAGCCTGAGAAAGGCCGAAATTGCAGAAAGGTAGCCCTTGACAGTGCCCAGAGCAGAGCCCTGCTGGGCCAAAGAAAGAAGGAACAGTAGGACCTCAGAAAGAGGGGCAGAAAGGGGATCCACAGACTCTGCTGTGCACCATGCCACAAATTTGTTCCACCTGCAGGCGTATACCGATTTAGTGGAGGGACGCCTGGCTGCCAGAATGACATCACAGACTTCAGGAGGTAAGTCAAATGGAATCAGCTGTCGCCGCTCAATCTCCACGCAAGGAGGTGGAGGATGGACTGGTTCGGGTGGAGAACCGTCCCCTGCTGCTGCGACAGAAGATCCTCCCGAAGAGGCAGTCGGATCGGGGGATCCACGCTCATACGGAGTAGCTCGGGATACTACGAGTCCAGTCCGGGGCCACAAGGATGACTTGTGCCCGGTCGCGTCTGATTTTCTTCAGCACTCTGGGTAGAAGTGGTATAGGCGGAAAGGCGTACAGGAGACCGCAACTCCACTCGCGACGAAAAGCGCCGCCGAGCGAGTGCCGCCTTGGAAATCCCAACGCGCAGAACTGCTTACATTGCGCGTTCTCTTCGGTGGCGAATAGATCTAACCAAGGCTCTCCCCACTGTCGAAAGAGACCTTGCGCCACGTCCGAGTGAAGACGCCATTCGTGATCCATGATGAACCTGCGGCTGAGTTCATCCGCCCTGGTGTTTAGTGAACCCGCCAGGTGTTGAACCACCAGGGAAATGCCCTGATGTTCCAGCCATGTCCAGAGGCGCAGAGCCTCCTGACATATGGTCCACGACCCCACCCCGCCCTGTTTGTTGCAGTACCACATGGCGGTGGTGTCGGTGAACACCTGCACTACTCTCCCCTTGACAGAGGGAAGGAATGCCTTCAGTGCAAGTCGGATCGGCCGAAGCTCCAGAAGGTTGATATGGAGCCTGGACTCCGCCGGAGACCAGAGGCCTCTCCCATGTGGCCGCCCCATCCCAGGAGGGACGCGTCAGTCACCCCTGTGTGCTCCGGTTGGGGAAGAGAGAGGGATCTGCCGCTGACCCAATGTTGGTCCGTGAGCCACCACTGCAAGAGTTGTGCAGTGCCCTCCGAGATATGGACGTAGTCGGACAGGTTTCCCTGATGCTGCGCCCACAGGAACTTCAGGTCCCACTGCAGAGCCCGCATATGCCACCTGGCATGATTGATCAGCAGGATGCAGGAGGCCATGAGGCCCAGCAGCCTCAGGGTCATCCTGACCGAAACCCAGGATAAGGGCTGAAAGATCGGAATTATAGCCCGAATATCCCGGACTCGCTGTTCGGGAGGATAAACCCGAAACTGCGCCATGTCCAGAACCGCTCCGATAAAGAGGAGCTTCTGAGAGGGGGTCAGGTGTTACTTCAGCACGTTGATGGAGAACCCCAGCAAATGCAGGAGGTCGGCCGTAGTCTGGAGGTGGGAGACGACTGTTTGGGGCGAGCCCGCCTTCAACAACCAGTCGTCGAGATAGGGGAAGACTGAAACCCCTGATCTGCGCAGATGAGCTGCGACCACCGCCATCACTTTCGTGAACACCCGAGGGGCTCTGGTAAGGCCAAAAGGGAGCACGGTGAACTGAAAATGCTCGTGGCCTACCGTGAACCGTAGGTAACGCCGGTGGGCCGGCAGGATGGGAATATGAAAGTAAGCATCCTGCAAGTCCAACGCTACCAGCCAGTCTTGTGGGTCTAGAGCAGACAAGACCTGAGCAAGTGTGAGCATCTTGAACTTCTCCTTCCGAAGGAAGAGATTGACGTCCCGAAGGTCCAAGATAGGACGCAGGCCCTTGCCTTTCTTTGGAATCAGAAAGTAGTGGGAATAACAACCACGACCTACTTCTGGCGTCGGAACGCGGTCTATGGCCCCCTTGGCCAAGAGGGCCGCAACTTCCTGCTGGAGAAGTGTCAAGTGATCCCCCGATACGCAGTGGTACTGAGGTGGGATGGCTGGAGGGGTAGTCTCGAAGGGGAGGGAGTAGCCCCTTCGGACTATCTGTAAAACCCACCTGTCCAACGTGATGGTGCGCCAGTGGAGGAGGTGATGGCCAAGCCAGCCACCCACTGGCATTTGATGGGCCTGAAAGGTCGGACTAGGAAGGTTTGGAGGCAGTGGTGGCGGGGTGGAGGTGGACTGACCTGGCCGCTGGCCCCCTGAACCGCTGCGGCGGTTCCCACGTCCGCAGCCGCGCGTGGACTGTTGCGCACGCCTGTGGCTCTGTTGCGAACGTGGTGGGTTGCCCCTTCCGCGAGCACGAAAGGAGCGAAAGGCAGAAGGCGGAGGAGGGCGCGTGGCTGAAAGGCCCAAGGACTTGGCCGTAGCCCGTGAGTCCTTAAAGCGCTCCAAAGCACTGTCTGCCTTGTTGCCAGAGAGGCGAATGCCATCGAAGGGCATGTCCATCAAAGTGTTTTGGACATCCCCTGAAAAGCCAGTTATCCTCAGCAAGGCGTGGCGGCGGAGCGCCACTGTCGTGGAAATCGCCCTGCCTAGCGAGTCGGCGGTGTCAAGGCCACAACGGATTGTGAACTTGGCTGCATCTCTCCCCTCAGCAATAGCCTGAGAGAGAGCCGTCCGGGCCTCCTCCAGACAGCTAGGCAGCACCTGCGCTACCGTATCCCACAAGGAGTGCGAATAACGGCCCAAGAGGCATGCGGTGTTCACAGACCGCAGCCCTAGGCTGGCGGAAGAAAAAAATCTTCTTTCCGTACTGTTCCAGCCTCTTGGATTCCCTATCCGGGGGTGCGAAGGGAATGCGCTTGGAGAAGCAGAAGCTTGGACAACCAAGCTCTCAGGGGTGGGGTGTTGGGAGAGGAAAAGGGGGTCGCGTGATGGCGTCGGGCCACGTTCCTGTCCACAGGAGCCCCTGTGCTGGGCTTGGACCAGGAGCCCAGAAGAACGTCAGACAGTGCTTCATTAAAGGGCAGCAGTGGCTCCGCAGAGGAAACTGCTGGCTGAAGCACTTCTGTCAGGAGGTTAGTCCTGACGGCCACAGTAGGTAGCTTAAGGTGGAGTGCCTCAGCAGCCCTACGCAACACCACAGAAAAACTAGCGCTCTCCTCCGTAGCCACGGTAGGAGGAGACATCATGCCAAGGTCTGGAGAGGTATCCAGACCACTGGCGTCCCCCAGCTCCTCAGCCCAGTCCCGGTCATACTCACATTGAGCTGTGAGAGGGTCTTCAGACCCCTCCCAGTCCTCCCCTTCCTCCTCCTGCTGTTGTACAGGCCGAAAAGGAGGAGGATGGATATAGGGAAACAGATTCCCAAACGTTGTCTGAATCGGCGTCGGTCGACACCGTTCCGGCACCGTATCCACGTCGGGGCTGAAACTGGGGCCGACGTCGTCCGGCGCGCCGGGTGACGTCCAACGTGGTGCCGGTGGGGTCGGTGGAGGTGTGACTAGATCAACCGGCGTCAACCGGGATCCACGACTGAATCCCTGGGAGTCCTGCGGCGCCGAGGCCGGAGCCGATGGCGACGCCGGAGCCACCGGCGTCAAAGGGCGAGGACTCCCAGTCGGGCCCGCGGGGCCCGAAGGCGCACCGGAGGTGCCCGATGGCCCAAATAGGCGAGCCATAGCGGACAGGAATTCCTGTACCTGGGCCGGAGTCGTCGATGAACCCGGGAAGGGGGGCTAGGTCACCGACAATTGCGTAGGCTCCGCCGGAGCCGCGGGGGTGGCACCGCCCGCTCCCTCAGCCGCGTCGCGTGACCAGCGAGGGGAAGCCGAAGAACGAGGACGGTTCTTCGACTTCTTTTTGTGCTTCGCCTTACCTGACCCTCAGTGCGAAGACTTCGATTCGGACGACTTCCGATGAGGACGGCTCCGCGACCGGTCCCTCGACCTCCCTCTGGACCGGGACCTCTCACGGCGCGGAGCCGACTGCCAGGCTTCAAGCAACTTTCGGGATTGCTCCCCCAAAGTCTTCAGCGCCATGGCTCAGCAGTCGGGGCACGACTTGGGGTCGTGGTCGCGCCCCAGGCAGAAGAGACACATGCGGTGCGGGTCCGTCACCGACATCATGCGATGACAGTCCTCGCAAGATTTAAACCCGGGCATCCCTAACTGCACCAGGAGTCGTATCGACTCAAAAAGCTGAGACAAAAATCTCAAAAAACTCAAGTCAAAAATTGACTGGGGGTACCGCTCTCTCCGGATCTGCGCTTGCTGGCGCGGAAAAAGAAAGAACCGACGTCAGCGCGCGAGGGCGGCGTCTAAGTAGCTGCCGCAACGTCATCCCGGCGATCATGACGCCTACGACGGACGCGGAGCCGCACAACGCCACCTTCCGACGCGCAGGGGTACTGCTGACGAAAACATTCCGGATCCAGACTGACGCCTGGGGATATTCTAAGGTAAGGAATATATCACTATGTGTTTCTTTCAGATAGCTTTTACGAATAGCGAGAATGACCATGGCTAAACTTTGGAAACAGATTGCGTCCAAAACAGCATACATGGTGTTGGCACATAAGGAGACCATGACTTTGGAAAAGTTATTTGGCCATGTCGACAAGGACAGAGATAACCTCATGAAGACCTGGCAACCAGGGTTGTCGCACACAGGTGAGGAAAGAGGAGAATTGACATCACCTTCAAGATTGTGAGCATTGAGACTGCTTGACTAAACCCCTCAATAAAATGTTACATACTCGTCTGTTTGGTGCTGGAGACGGGAGTCGAAATTAATGAAAAAGTAATAATTATATCTGAAAGATCAAACCATGTTTCTTTGGAGAACCAAGGCATTTAAAGCTACAGTGTCATGTGATGGGCTTTATTTTATTTATTATTAGTGGTACCATGCAGAATACAGAAGGGCATGAATGCTGTATTATTTAATTTATGAAACTTGAATATAATGTATTGCCCAAAACAAATGGTGTTGGCATTCTGTTCTCTACCCTTTCAAGTGTGCCCCCAGGGTTCTCTGTGAACCAAGCTGGCCGGTCAAGCAGGATTTGATACAAAAGCAGGATGTGACTCTGTAGTGTCATGTGCCGGAGTTAGGCGTGGTAGGAAAAAGTGTCAATTTACATGTATATGGTTCTTTTCTCAAGTTGCCTTCCCTTTGTCACATCGACTTTTGACACACATTTAAATTGGCGATGTTTGGGGTAGTTTCTAAGAAACACCGATGTTGCTGACACAAAAGAACTTTGTGAAAAACACTAGCATACTGCCTTGGCATTATGTGCAAGGCCTTCACGTGCGTGATACAAATGTGTTTGTTATTTCATCCATATGGCAACACAGCTATCTGTGAAATACAAACAATAGGCAGCCTGATCTCAATCAAGTCCCGAGGCAAGGATGCCCTTTTCTATACATATGCTTTTATTTCAGAATACAGTTAGAGGAGACACTTCTGCTGACAGCAGAAAGACCAACCTCGAAGGGACAGCCCTTGCACATCAACTGCAAACCAGACCAGGCCCACTCTTAACCCCCCCCCCCCCTGCCTTGCGCAGTTGAGTTGGCTCCCCAATCCAACCTGCGCATGACTGAATGTCGTACATACTGGGAGTTTCTCGCCAACGTTGCATACTAAAAGTAGCACATTTCAGGGGTACCATTATATGCCCTGGCCTACCCTTTTGACACCGGTGATCCTAAAGCCTCCTTCCAAATTTTTATTTGTCTCTACAGATGCCCATGTCTTGCTGTTGAACTCAACAAAATACCAAATTCCAGGATGCCCCTTTTTATTAACTTCACTAGCCCAATCTACTTCATTCCTTTCAAGCAAATAGCTATTTTAATAGCAGTTTTGTACAGTGGTAGCAGGGAGAGGCCGCCACCCATTGGTCATTTTCCAGTTTATCATTAGTAAAGCCATAAGGTCCAATGGCCCATGATTACATGCAATTTCTACCTCTGTGCTTGTGCTCAATTCTTTTACATAATCTTATGAGGAATTCAAATATTTACTGGCACCACCACAGTGAACATGAGGAAGTCAAGCTGTAACCGATATAGATTTATCTCTAGAATTACATATTAACTTAGCATTTTCTATACTTTGGCATTCTCAAGAAATGTCTCTGGCCATGCTAATGTTAGCCCCTATAGCTTCATTTTATTCATATTTGTTGCTCAATTTAATGCTGAAGCTTTCGCATAGCAGCTGACTGACATCTCCATGAGGAGTGTCCAGTTTGTGACCAAGACGGGGTCCTACATTCTTACCCACCAGGTAAAGGGGTTAGATCATCCATAAGGGAGTTTCTTGGCAGACAATACAGTCACACCCTAGGCATGTAGGTTAGGGTTTGCATTGTAGGAGTATGCTTAATTGTTATAATACTGTATATGAAAGCATATATAAGCTGTCACAACAAGATGGTGGAACTCTTCGTTTTAATAGTTTTGACACTCATAACCTATCTATTAATCATTGCAGCACATATTTTCTATACAAGAATCACTACGGTTCAATAAATATTGAAAAACATCTTTGTGCATTCTTTATATATTTCTGTGAGAGAATGAGAGCATGAGTGACTGAGAAAAAAGTCATAGGTCTGTCACTACAGTTTCTGAGGGAACAGGGTTGTCATGTTCAGTAGTTGCCAAAACTGTTTGCTCACGGTCTAGATTCAGGGTGGCTAACTGTGGCACTGTGAGCTAGCTGGTCCAAGGGACAACATATCCAGCGGGGTGCATGGAATCAGTCTGGCACCATCCTAAATTTTTGTCGTCCACAAACACGCAGTTCCTACTGATTAGTGGAAACTGCATGACAGTAATGCCAAAAAGAAAATCCATAGTCCCCCTCCTGCATATTCTATGGGGTTCAGAGCAGTCATCTCAGCCCACTCAGGTCAGCCTATTGTTTGCTCCTGGGAAGTATTTCATACCTATTTAAGGCAAATTACTAGCTGGGAGAAGCTAGAAAGCCAATGCAAATTAACTTTCAGGAACTTCAGGAAGGGGAAAAGCTGCTATCCTAAAAGTTAATATTTATTTAAACCTCAACTTCACCATTGAATTTGATATGTAATAACTATTAAAAAATAGTGACAAACACACAAATTGGACAGTGGACCAAAAACAACCAATGAGGCACCGATCACATGCAATCACCAATTGAAATCATTGAAAAACAAAATAGAGTCCTGCGTGCAAATCTCCAAAAGTGCCCCCTGTCCAAAGGCACTCCCCAAAAACCCAGGGGCAACAGAATGAAACAACCAAATCAGAGCTGCACCGCTTAGCGACAATGTTCAAATATCATGTAAGTGGTAGATTTATATGAAGCCACGAAGCCGTTGTACACAGATCAATTTTTTCTTCTTTCTTTATTGATATATTCTTTAAAAGACAAACAGCCAACGCGTTTCGTCCTACACAAAGGACTTCTTCAGGGCGATATTCAATCTGTATGACAAATTAGAAATGAGTAGATACTATAGTAACCTGGAGCGATATTATAGTTTGGCATAGGTGGCAATCACACCCTTGCATCATGCTTATCTGATAACGCACAACAGCCGGAAAACATGTGGTATGATAGCCACAGAGGTATGTTGGTAAAGATACAAATATCACTCCCTAGCACATATCCAGAGCTTGGCAAGACTACTTAGTATGTAATAATAACACGCCGCATGGTAAATGGCGTGCTCCTGCCAATTTTTCCGGCTGTTGTGCGTTATCAGATAAGCATGATGCAAGGGTGTGATTGCCACCTATGCCAAACTATAATATCGCTCCAGGTTACTATAGTATCTACTCATTTCTAATTTGTCATACAGATTGAATATCAGAATAAAGAATATATCAATAAAGAAAGAAGAAAAAATTGATCTGTGTACAACGGCTTCGTGGCTTCATATAAATCTACCACTTACATGATATTTGAACATTGTCGCTAAGCGGTGCAGCTCTGATTTGGTTGTTTTATTAAAAAATAGTGGTTTAATTATTTTTCTAGCTGGTACCATTCCTGAGATACAATATTCGTATTTTAATTTGGACTCTGATTTTCCATACAGGACAGCTATGCCTGCCACAGTGAAATTAGCTTTTGGGTGCTAATCACTGTAAGGGCATGTTAACATTAAATGTCTACATGTCCTACTTCTAAAATCCAAGCATCCTGCCTTCTGGGCTACAAGGCATACATAGGGGTGACAACGTTTTTAAAAGAAAGCTTTTTAATTTGCAAAAAGGGTTTATTTTTGACAGGTCACAGTGCATATTTTGCACTGTTACAGTCAGGCTACAGTGATAGAACCCAAGCCATAAATGCACTGCCACTAAAGTGGATGGCATAATAAGTACTCTACTACTGGTATTTAACTCCCAGGCTCTCTGGTACATTTTATGCAAGGGACTTCTAGGCATGCTAAATATACTAATTAGGAGTATGCAAATGTGACCATTTCTAAAGAGAGGCACAGGCACTTTACTGCTGGTTAACAGGCATAAAGTGCACAGAGCTCTAAATCCAGCAGAGATTTAGGGTCCAGCAAAAGGCAAAGAAATTGGAGTGATCACACAGAAAAGGTGGATTTCCTACAGTGTATCATGTCTTTACCATGATAAGCTGGAATATAATAACTTAGGATAGTTTTAATTTTGGCTAGACTATTAGATAATTTTGGGAAATTTCTTGAGGGATGGGTTGACCCCACTGGGCAGCATAGGGCAAGACCCATTTAGTGCCTTGCAGTTTCCCAGAGGATCTGTCTGGTGCTGTAAAGGAGAGAAGTCGAATTGCCTTTCCATCAGGGGTCTATTTATATTTGCTCATCCTTAAACTTACCAGGTCCAAAACCTTTTTGTGCAATCGGAAAGGGATTTATCTTTTCTCTTGTAATACAACCCAAAAAGTCATACTAAATGCAAGCAGAAGCTTCATTGAAGGCAAGTTCAGGTGCATAGAACTGATCTGAAGGGATAACATCTGAGTGTAGGCTTTACAGACTGAATGGTAGGGGAGAGTTTGCTACAGAAATAGGAAATGAGAGGGAGAAATCGTAGACTCCTAAGGTTTGGATGAGAGAGACATCACAGATGGGGTGATCACTAAAGCTCATATTATAGATGGCACACCCAAGATAAAATTTCAAAGAAAAATGGAACCCCTTAAGAGCAGATTTATCCAAATTGTTTACAGATAAAGATTACTTACAGAAACCTGGAGTGCCCACTATATGTTATTATATGCCATAGCACCGAAACAAATGGCATCCTTAGACGGAACACTATTTAGCGGAGGCCTGCAACTAGGTAGCTGCAACATGCGAGTCCATGTACAAGGATAATATTCACTTTTATGTCCCAGAGTGGAGTCAAAACCTGAAAGACATTGTTTAGCAAGTCAAAACCTTTGGAGGACTCACAGTACTCAACATTAGCTGGGAAAATCTAAAATGTTTGCACTGACCAGAAGGAACACAAACTCAACAGCGAGTACCCAAAACAATAAAGGAAAAACTAGTGGACTATGTTAGTATATACATGCACGTGGCCTAGTGGTGGTACATAGCACCAACTTTGGCCAAGCTATATCAGTGTTCCACAATAAGATTGTCCATCGTCAACCGACTACCCGTCATTAAAATGGTAATACATCCCAAGCTCTTATACCTCTTCACCAATATTCTGATCCGCCTTGTCAAAGGTCCCTTTAAAATACTCTGCATCCCGTTGAAAAAGCTGTTCTTGGCAGGTAAGCAACGCAGATGGTTTAGACATACGTAAGCTCCCCTATGATCAAGGCCGATAGTGGTTTCAGACATGGAGATATACTACCATGTCACCCAGCCACCATTTGTTTTTTGCTGTTCTCACCTGGAATCACACCAATCTCAACTAGTGACTGAGGGGGAGCTAACTTCACCCTGGCCACTAATTAAGATATTGGCTAGATTTTGCCAAGACCTACTATTTATGTTATGTCAACACAGTGGACTGCACTAACTGGGCATGGTACCACATAGCGAAAATACCTGGGATGGCTCCCCTATATTTACAAGCCCTGCATCTGGCAAATAACCCATGTATATTACTGTTGATTAAATTCAAGGAATGGTCCCACCTGGAATGGATGGGAGTAAACACTCCTAATCCTACCTCAATTTAAGTAGCTGGGAGTGATAAAACTGGAAGACAATATTTTGTACTTCCAATCAAAGCACAGCATGCAGGCATTTAACAAACTTCATCCCATGAGGCCTCAAGCAATGAGACCCATGAGCAACCTGATCACACCTCCAAACAGAGACAGACAAATGATTTCCCACCTGCATGCTGCAATATTGGAGAATAAAACACAAACTACAGAGAGGAGTAGGAGGAGATGGGAGGAAGACTTGGGCTTTCCCCTAGATGACAAGCAACAGCAGTTCTGTTGCTCCGAAAATAAAGACAACTCCATGGACAGCCAACACCACTTGCTACACTTTAAATTCCTCCACAAGGTGTGCTACACACCAATGTGACAGGTCATTTGAGTTACATGTGGCTCTCAGCTGTGCCAGATATCAACACCCCATGGCAGATTTTCTACACCTATTTGGTCCCGCACAATGATTTTGGCATATTGGCAGATGGTATATATAAAGCTATTCGAAATGACAGAAACATATCTTAACTCTACCTCACTAACAGAGCTCATGGGCTTTATATAGGACCTGCTGACTGAGATTAGGTGCATATTTGGTGGTGCAGACAAGGGTTGTTTTATTGGTGGGTAAATCTTTCAGCATAGGGGTATGAAACTCTGATCTGGCCATCCTGAATAATATGTGCTAAAAAACACTCAGTGATGTTTCTGTAGATTACTCATCCTTTCTTCAGCCCGTTATGGACTTAACATTATCATACATTTTAACCTGGATCTCGGGTTGCAAGAGTCACTGTTCAAAGGGTCATAGATATACTTTAAACACGAAGAAAGACAACAAATTGTGTGGTGAACACCACAAAACACCTTTACAGTTGACAACATGGAGGTGCCAAATCCTGACTTGTTGACTACCAGTGGCCCTATAATCCCCAACTAAAGTTCCAACTTTTTGAAAAGAATTGTATGGCTGACTGCATGAAATGTTGTGGAGAAGGCAAGATGCACCAGGAGATTGAGAATGTTAACATCTATTAGCATATCCTCCATTAGAGTTTCTAGTAGTGCCAGTTACACAATGATGTTAAGATAGAGCACGCTAAATATTGTGTAGCAGTTGGTGAGCACCTTTGGGTCTGGCACTGCATCCTACTAAAGCCAGATTAGAAATGTATGTCTGAATGCTTTTTCTGAGAGTTGATAGTCTCCAAGATGACTGGGGTAGTGTTTAAATATGGATCTTGATGAATGTTGCTAAGCAAGGAGCATTTAAAAAGCTTGATGCTTTTATACCAACACTGACTTAAGCACTTGAAATTGGCTCATGGGTTTAAAAGAGTGAAGAATCTCTAAGTTGAGCTGGGAGAGGCCGATGGGTTGGTAGGGTGACAGCTCCATTCAGACTGATCAGTTCTTGGATCACTGCAATCTTGTTATCTAAGAACAACAGAAAGTCTTCAGTGTAAAAATAAGCCACCACTTATCTGATGATCTTGTAAATTTTGAAAAGCTCATCACTTGACTGGCAGCATAACCAAGTGTTCCAAATGTTTCATTTTTTTTCATCCTACAACGTATTTAGTTTTTTTCATCCTTAGTATTGCCCTATAATGGCCTCACATGCATATGGCATCTTGTCTTCTAACACTGCAGTATTTTTCCAGTTGGGCTATAAAATTACAATTCTGTTCATCATTGCAGGCCAAACCAATTTGTTGCTTGCCCTTGGTTGGAATTTTGATCTCATCAGTTTAAGGGTGTTATTGTGCCAATGAAACAACTTTTAGAGGTCTTATTGAAGTTGTTCTAGCTTGGGCTCTTGTCAGAATGTGCACCCCCATATCAAAGAGATCAGAAATGCAAATTGTTCAACAATCAGTATATCTCTTTACATCATGACGGTCAAATGACGCCATGACATGTGGATAATTTTGTCAGACCTGGTTTCCAAGCCAAACAAATTAATCATTATGGGGCCCGTAGGCTCATACTTAAGATGGGAAAGCGATACTAGACCCCAGCTTACCATATCATGTTATTTGAAAGTTAACCTTATTCCACAATGCCAGAGAACAACTAATCAACAATGCTACAAGCAAACAGTTTCTGGATGAAGAATCAAAAGCATAAACTAAAAACACACATTAGGCAGAAACTAATCCATTCTACAAATCAAATAATTAACAGAACAAAAAGATGGTTTGAAAATTTAAGAAATCATTAGATGTGTCAAGTGGAAACCTACCTTACATGTAAAGCTCAAGGGATTATAAGAAGGCAAAGAGGGGAGCACTGTGCATACATTAAAAGGGACACAAGCAAAAATACTAAGCCAGTGAAGCTCAAAGTTCTATTTCTACATAGTCAAGCTAAAATAATTGAAAACAAACACATTCCTGTGCCTTGGCTCAATGAATAAGAGCAAAACAAAGCAGGAAAAGTGCAATCACTTTAAAATGGTCTTTTGGATTAGAGTAGGACAGCATTTGTGCCTTCGGTTCCACAGCCTGGTTCTCAATTCCATTATCTTATGCACAATACAAACCATTCCCTATACAAAATTAACATGCACTGTACAGTTATAAATACTTGCCTCATCAAGTGGTTCCACTTCTGTTTTCCTCATGTTAACAAGTACATCATATGCCTTCTGCAGTGCCTTATTCTTGGGATGTGAAACCTTTACATAAGCAGGTAGGCAAATGAACCACAAGCTATAACAGTGGCTAAACAGGCACTTTGCCCACATTGGTGGGTTTGTGTAATATCTTCTAGCTAATTTCTGAGCTGTTTTGATCTCCTGTATGTAAAAGTAAAGATACAAAATTAAACAAATGCAAAAAATTAATTATAGATATGATGAAGCAAGTTATGCAAAAAATAAATGAATGCTTCAAGACATTTTTATTCAGAGATACATATTTACTGTAAATGAACATGTTACTTACTAGCTGCAAATTCCTTACCTTAGAATACTCCCCAGGCGTCAGACTGGATCTGGACGTTTTCGAGTAGTACCTCTGTTCGCCGGTAGGTGGCACCAATCGGCTCCGCATCAGCGTCATCCACACTGGAAATGGCATGCACCATGCCCTATATAGGTGCCGCCCCAGCGCGCTGATCTCAGTTATGTGATTATTTTCCACGTCAGAAGCACAGAGCCACACTGAGGTGTTGTGACCAGTGTGCAGGAGTGAGATCCTCAAGGATCTCTTGTGATAGATGTAAATCACAGTTCGCAGAACAGGAAGGATGGGAGGGTCGGTAAGATATCAGCAACTAGATAGAGTCTTTACCAGATAAGGTGTTACCATAGGTAAGTTACTTGTTCATCTAATAGAGACTTCAGCTACAGATGGCTTACCTTAGAATAGATACCCAAGCAATACCTCCCTGGAGGTGAGTCTGAGAACTGGTTAAACAAAAAAGTCCTGGAGGACTGAACAGGCGAAAGTCCATCACGCCGGACTGGGCTGTCTAGGCAGTAGTGTTTGGCGAACGTCAATTAATCATTCCGGGTTCATATAGAGCGCGTCTAGTCACCCGTTAGGGTCTCAAGGCGCTGGGAATGTGTGCAGTGAAGTCCATGTGGATACCTGACAGATATCCAGGACATGGACTATGCAAGCTAATGCAGTGGTCACAGCCTTGGCTCTGGCGAAATGAGCCCGCAAACCCTCAGGGGGTTGCTTCATAGCCAAAGCAAAGCAGATCTTAATGCAGAGTAAAAATCCATCTGGAGATGGATCTCTTGTGCACAGCTTTGCCTTTCTTTGCTACAGCAAGCACAATACAAAGGTGATCATCCACCCGAATGTCTTTGGAAGGACTAATGTATAACGAGAACGATCGTTTCAGATTCAGGCGGTGGAGCTTCTCCTCTTTCTTGAACGGGTGAGGCAGAGGAAAAAAAGTTGACAGAGTGATGCTTTGGCAGAGGTTGAAGGGCATTACCACATTTGGCATAAACGAAGCATGCAAATGCAAAACCAGCTTGACTGGAAAGGAGGTGGTATATGGAGGGTGGACATGGATTAGTTACTTACCTGTAATCCTAGTTCTCTTCCAGGGGTATACTCATCAAAGTCATAAGCACTGAATTATCCCCGCCCACCTGCGGGATCCCGGAGCATATAGAAATATACATATATATATGTGTATGTTGGGGATCACAAGTGCATAGCACTTCCGCGACATACATATACACATGTATATAAATACATAAATATGCAGCCTAACATAATTCCAATAAGGCAAAATGCCAAAATTACAAAGGTTTTCCCTGTACAGACAATCTCCTATATACACTCTGTAATAGAGAACATACACTGTAATAGTGTCATACAAGAAAACCTTTATTTTCAGAAAAGGAAAAAACATGTAATAGCAGGCAGTTGGCCCATAGGCTGCAGAGCTGAATAAATATCACCGTACAGTAAAACACTGGCACCTTGCCTTTAAGGCTTCCAAGAACTTGGACACTTTGCCTTTAAGGCCTCCAGGAGACCCTCTGCTCCCATCATGCACCACAGGTGACAGTTAGGTCAGTTCTTTTTGCACGGTGTACTAACTTGTAGCAATCTGATTATAAAATGCAATCACTACCGAAATATACTAAAAATGCTCGTCCGGGGAGGAGGGAGGGTTGCTTATGACTTTGATGAGTATACCCCTGGAAGAGAACTAGGATTACAGGTAAGTAACTAATCCTTCTCTTCCAGGCGATACTCATCAATAGTCATAAGCACTGAATAGAGTAGCAAGCCCATACCCACTACCTCGCGGACGAGCAAATAGTATTGAAAAACAGATCATCTTAACATGACATTAAGCAAATAAATTCCTCAGTGAGGCTTGCCCCACTTGGGCATTCTCCTGAGCATCTGAATCTAAGCAGTAATGGCGAGAGAAAGTATGAACAGACCGCCATGTAGCTGCTTTGCAGATTTCTGCTATAGGGACGTTCCTGAGGAGGGCCGTAGTAGAGGCCTTTCCTCTGGTTGAATGCGCTTTAGGCTTTCCCTGAAGAGACTTATTAGCTAATAGATAGGCTATAGATATGCAGGAGACTATCCATCTTGAAATAGACCTTTTAGAGGCTGCCAATCCTGTATTAATGGGACCGTAGTTGACAAACAAGCGGTCCGTCTTTCTCATTACCTTGGTCTTATCCAGATAAAACTTCAACACCCTCTTAAGGTCTAACGAGTGTAAGGCCCTTTCAGGAGGTGTAGAAGGATTAGAGAAGAAGGTAGGCAAAGTGATAACCTGATTAATGTGGAAATCTGAAACCACTTTCGGCAGAAAACTTGGATGAGTTCTGAGAACTACCCTATTTGAGTGAAAAACAGTGTAGGGTTCCTTACAACATAATGCTTGTATCTCGCTGACTCTATGAGCCGACGTGATAGCAACCAAAAACGACACTTTCCAGGACAAGTGCTGTAGGGAGGACTTGTGTATTGGTTCAAAAGGTGCGCACATCAGTTTGGTAAGGACCACGTTGAGCTCCCAAGGAGGAGAAGGGGCTCGTACTGGTGGGTATACCTTTTTTAACCCTTCAAGAAAATCTTTCACCACGGGCATTTTGAAAAAAGAACCCTGTGAAGGTGATTTTCTATATGCCGTTATTGCTGCTAAGTGTACCTTGATAGATGTAAACTGCAGGCCCGACTTAGCCAGGTGTAAGAGATACGGCAAAATGACCTGTTCCTGCCCTCTAACTGGGTCATGACCATTATTCAAACACCATAGGTAAAAACGTTTCCACTTGAAAGCGTAGGAAGCCCTGGTAGAAGGTCTTTTCGCTTCCTTAAGGATGTTCATACAGTCCGCTGGCAAGTCGAAGTGTCCATACTGCAAGACTTCAGGAGCCATGCGGTCAGCCTGAGGGAAGGAAGGTTGGGGTGAAACACTCTCCCCTGGCTCTTGGATAGTAAGTCCGGACGGCAAGGCAATCTCTGTTGCGGAACTTCGGAAAGTTGTAGAAGATCCGGGTACCACCACTGGCGTGGCCACTCCGGAGCGATCAGAATCATCCTGGAGTTGGTCTTGTAGAACTTCGCGATCACTGCTGGAATGAGAGGCAGTGGAGGAAAAGCATAGAGTAAGCTCTGAGACCATCTTATCAACAGAGCATTCCCGCTTGAACCTGGTTGGTGATACCTGGACGCGTAGACGGGGCATTTAGCGTTTGTTGCATCTGCGAACAAGTCTATGTCCGGCACACCCCATCTTTGAAAGATATCCTGAGCCACTTCGGTGTTTAGCACCCAGTCGTGCGCTTCTACGAACTCTCCGCTTAGGAAGTCCGCCTGTACATTTAGGACGCCCGGCACATGGACAGCCGTGATGGTGAGATGCCGTGCCAGAAGCCACTTCCAAATGGCTTGTGCCTCCTGGGACAAAATTCTGGACCTGGTGCCTCCCTGCTTGTTCAGATAAAACATCGTCGTGGTGTTGTCTGTCTGAATCAAGAGGGAGTTGGACTGAAGAGACGGAAAGAAGGATTTGAGGGCTAGTTGGACGGCCCTCAACTCCAGAAAATTGATATGGTATCCCCTCTCTGTGTCCGACCACAGCCCTTGCACTTGAAGGTGATTCATATGAGCCCCCCAACCTTGCAGGGAGGCATCTGTCACTATAGTTTGAGTCGGAGTCTCTTGATGGAAGGGAACACCTTTCATTAGAAGTGACCGCTTTGTCCACCACATGATGGAGTCCCTGGCAGACTGGGACAGAGTGATCCGATCCTCTGAGCTGCCTGACGCTTGCACCCACTGGTCTTCCAGAGCTTGCTGCAGGGGACGCATGTGCAATCTGGCATTGGGAACTATGAAGAAGCGGGAAGCCATGGACCGCAGGAGAGAGGACACTTGTCGGACTGTTGGGTGGTGAGTCTGCAGGAGTTCTCGGCATTTGATCCTGATTGATGAAAACCTCTCCGCCGAAGGACACACGCTTGCCTCCGCGGTGTCCAGCGACGACCCTAGGCAGTGAATGTTCTGGGTCGGATTGAGAATCGATTTTTTGAAATTGACTCGTAGACCCAACTTGTTCAGTAACTGGAGACTGTAGGAAAGATGAGACTGAAGCAGGGATGGAGTTGAACTCTTCAGGAGCCAGTCGTCTAGATACGGGTAAATGAATATTTTGCGTCTGCGGAGAAAAGCCGCCACCACCGCCATGCACTTTGAAAATGTCCGTGGGGCTGACTTCAGTCCGAAAGGTAGGACTCTGAACTGAAAATGACGTAGAGCAACTTGAAACCGGAGAAATTTTCGATGTTTCCTGGACACTGGAATGTGGAAATAAGCGTCCTGCAGATCTATGGAGCACATCCAGTCTCCTTGATGTAGATGGGGAAGATCTGGTGCAGGGCAAGCATCCGAAATTTCTCTTTGCGGATGTATTTGTTCAAGATGCGCAAGTCCAGAATTGGTCTGTATTCTACTGTCGGACCTCTTTTTTCGACCAGGAAATACCGAGAGTATATCCCCTGGCGCCTCTGATGAACAGGGACGTATTCTATGGCTTTTTTCTGTAGAAGACCGTTTACTTCCTCGTGTAAAATGTGATGACACAAGCGGACTCCTCCGTCCGGAGGAACCGATGGAGGTGGGAACTTGAACCGTAGCAAGTATCCATTTTGAACAATATTCAACACCCATTTGTCGTTGGTTATGTTTCTCCACTCCTCCAGATGATAGGTGATACTTCCTCCTACCGGAGTGGCACACGTGTTTAGAGGAAGCACTCCCTCATTGCTTTGATGGCTGCTTTGAGGTAGAGGCCTGCTGTCTATTGGTCCCTCTTCCTCTTCCTGGTCTCCGTTGGTGGAAGTGAAACCTCTGCTGCTGCTGCTGACCCTGAGCCGACCACTGAGGGGTTTGAACCCTCTGTTGGAACGGGCGTTTATCGTAGGGGCGGAAGCGCCTACGAAATTCCTTCTGTTTCTCGAGACCCACAGCTTTCACCGTGTCCAGCTCTGCTTTCATCTTCGCCATTTCTTCGTCCGCATGCGGCCCGAAGAGAGAAGACCCATTGAAAGGCAGGTTGGTTATCTTCCGCTGGACGTCGGGTTTGAGGCCAGTCAAGCGTAACCAAGCAGAACGCCTCGAACAGATACCATGGGAGTATCCGTGGGCAGCCAGATCGGATGAGTCAGCGGAAGCACTAATCACCTGATTAGCCACTAGACCTCCCTCTTGCAGTATTTCTCAAAAGTCTTGCTGGTCCTCTTTTGGGAGTTTGTCCGCAAAACGTCCCAGTGAATCCCACAAGGATCTTTCATACCTCCCCAGCAGAGCGGAGGCACTGGCGACCTTCATGATAGAAGCTGAAGTGTTGCACATCCTTCTACCTAAAGAGTCCATCAGTTTACTATCCTTATCCGGAGGCGCTGAGGAGGAAGACATAGATGAGTGCGTCTTTCTAGCCGCCGCCACAATGATGGAATCCGGAGGAGGATCCGATCGAAGGAACAAAGGATCTTGGTCCGGAGCCTTGTACTTTTTAGCTATTCGGGAAGGAACAGCTCCCACCGTTGCCGGTGTCAAAAAGGTCTGCATAGCAGGTTCGAGAAGGCCTGGGACAAGAGGAAGCAAAGGCCGAGCCGAGGAGCGATGATGAAGAGTCTCGAAAATCACTGAGGAGGAAACAGCCGGGACAGACAGATGTTCAGCTTATTCGCTCCTCTACAGAGAACCTCATTAAAGGTGCTGAGGTCATCAATTGGAGAAACTCTTGATGGAGGTGTAGCCGTCAATGTTGGAGAATAGTCTCTGATAGAGGACCTGGTGGGAGAAGACCAGGTGGGAGACCTATGCCGTCTTCTCTTCGGAGAAGAATGATAAGAGTGAGATCTGTCCCTTGATCGAGCATGGCGGGCATGTGGAGATCGTGATCTGCTTGGACTCCTCCTTCTGGAAGAAACCACAGTCGGTGACCTTGATCTTCGAGGTGTTTTAGGGGATGGAGAATCCCTGGACAAACGTGAAGGAGAGTGGGTACGGGAAAAGTCCGATCCCCGGGCTACTGAGGGCCTTCGACTTCCTGCGCCATGCATCTTCACCAACCACCGGAGAGCCCTCCGGGGAGATCTGGACAATATGCAGTCCTGGAGAAGATCCAGATTTTGAGGACGATAGAGATGCAGCTCTAACCTCATCCGAGGCAACAGCAGGCTCTTTAGCTCTCGACGTCGAGCGCCTCGACGTCGACCTGTGCTTTTCCCTCGACGTCGACTTCTCCCTTGACGTGGGATGATGGATAGGAGGAGTTAAGGACTTCGCTGTCCTCGACGGCGACCTCACCTCCCTCAAAGATGTCCTCGACGTCGACCGTCTACTCCGTGACTTCGACAGCTCTCGCCTCCTCGACGTCAATGGCCTCGAAGTCTTCAACGTCGACTGGTCTCGAGGCACTTTTGCCGTCGGCAAACTTCTCGACGTCGACCTACGGGGAGGCGACGGAGAGTGCCTTGACGTCGATGGATGTCTCGACGTCAATGGGTGTTTTGACGTCGATCGACCTTCGCCATGAACATACCTTGAGCCCGAGGCAGTATGCTTCGACGTCAATGCCTTTCTCGACGACGGAGACTCACGCCGTCTCGACGTCGGAGATTGTGTCGGTCGCTTCTTCGACGGCGGCAACGACGTCGACGGCGAACAGTCCGGAATCTGCCGTTTCCTCGATGTTGAAGAGGCAGAATGATGCTGACGTCGGTGTTCCTGAAGAGAGGAGGGCTCTTGACATGCAAGGCCACTTTCCAGCCGGGCTTTTCCTCTCTCGAGCACAGCTTGAAGGCGAATCCTCTCCCTGTCGCGAAGAGTCCTCGCAGAAAACCTCTGACAATGATAACAAGTGTCAGGCTTGTGACTGGAAGGAAGACAGGCGATACACACGGAGTGTGGATCTGAGATGGCCATCTTCTTTCCACAGGATGGACATTTGCGGAAAAGAGCCGGCATTCTGACAGAAAAAGAGTGAAAATTGTGTCAGAGAATGGTAATAAACCACTGCCAGCACAGGAAAACCGCAAAAAAAACAAAGAAGAAAACAATTCCTGACAGGAAAGTCAGAAAAACTGTCGAGCTCAAGCTCCAGGATCCTCATAGAAGGAGCCGGAAAAAAGAACTGACCTAACTGTCACCTGTGGTGCATGATGGGAGCAGAGGGTCTCCTGGAGGCCTTAAAGGCAAAGTGTCCAAGTTCTTGGAAGCCTTAAAGGCAAGGTGCCAGTGTTTTACTGTACGGTGATATTTATTCAGCTATGCAGCCTATGGGCCAACTGCCTGCTATTACATGTTTTTCCCTTTTCTGAAAATAAAGGTTTTCTTGTATGACACTATTACAGTGTATGTTCTCGATTACAGAGTGTATATAGGAGATTGTCTGTACAGGGAAAACCTTTGTAATTTTGGCATTTTGCCTTATTGGAATTATGTTAGGCTGCATATTTATGTATTTATATACATGTATATATGTATGTCGCGGAAGTGCTATCACTTGTGATCCCCAACATACACATATATATATGTATATTTCTATATGCTCCGGGATCCCGCAGGTGGGCGGGGATAATTCAGTGCTTATGACTATTGATGAGTATCCCCTGGAAGAGAAACAGCACTTGCAGTTTGCTGACCGTCCTGGCATATGTGATGGCCACCAAAAAGAGTTTTTATAGCGAGGAGTCTGAGAGGACAGCTGTGCATGGGCTCAAAGGGTGAACAAATTAGTAACGTAAGGACTAAATTAAGGTCCCACTGAGGCTTAATGAACGGTGTAGGGGGAGACAAGTGCTGGAGACCTTTGAGAAACATTGCCACAAGGGGTGACTTGAACAGAGAAGGTTGGTCTGGCAACTGCAAAAAAAGGAGAGATGGACAAAAGGTACCCTTTTAACTGGTCCCAAGACAAGACCTTGTTGTGTCAGCGATAACACAAGCAATAGAACTTCAGACAAGGGTGCAGAAAGAGGATACATTTATTTTGCAGCACACCAAGCCACAATCTTGTCCCATCGGCAGGCGTATATCTTTTCTGTTGAGGGATGCCTGTCTGTCAGAATAACATCTTATACTAAGGGAGGCAGATCAAAAACTCAACTGCCTCCGCTCAATCTCCACACATGAAGTCGGAGAGCATGCACGTTCGGGTGCAGAACCATGCCCTGTTGTTGCAACAGGAGATCCTTCCGAAGGGGGGAGACTGATTGGAGGACAAATGCTCATGGTCAGGAATTCGGGTAACATACTCTCATGCCAAATACGGAGTCACAAGGGTGACCTGTGCCCAGTCCGTCCTGATTTTCTTCAGCGCTCAGGGCAAAAAAGGTATTGGTGGGAAGGCATAACCCTAATGAACTGTTCAAACTTGTGAAGCAGCTCCAGCCCCCCCTCCAACCCTGCAATTCTTGCAGAATACACAAGGCTTTTGTAATAGGATTGCATATTATTTTAAAGAAATGTTTTAAAATATATTCTTTGATGAGGATGACTTTTCTCATGGCAAGGATGTGGAGGTTCCTTGGTTAAGGAACCAGAGACCATTTTGTCTACCTCTCCTCCCATATCCTACATGGAAATTAAAGCATTTCTATTGCATTTGTAATCAGGCTGCCCAGAGTATTCCGTAGAGAACATAGCATGGAATTCGCCCAAGTTGCTGCGACACACAACATTCATTGTCAGGTTGACCAGAGTGGCACTGCCATCCTGGTCATGCCTGATGCACAAGTTACTAACTTGTGTAACGATATATCTGTAAGAGACAGTAGTTAGTGATAGATTCCTTACCTTAGAATATCCCCAGGCGACAGGCTGGATCCGGAAAGTTTTGCGTAGCAGTACCCTTGCGCGTCGGTAGGCGGCGTCATGCGGCTCCGCGTCCGTCGTCGGCGTCGTGATCGCCGGGATGACGTCGCGGGCAGCACTTAGGCGCCGCCCCTGCGCGCTGACGTCAGTTCTGTACACGACTTTCCGCGCCAGGAACGCAGAGCCATGCAAGAAGCTGACACAGGTGTCTGAAAAATACTAGGGCCCTGAAAGGGATGTCCTTAACCCTAGAAATCAGTTCGCAGAACGGGGAGGATGGGTGGGCGGTAAGGAATCTATCACTAACTACTGTCTCTTACAGATATATCGTTACACAAGTTAGTAACTTGTGCATCTGAAAGAGACACGTTAGTGATAGATTCCTTACCTTAGAATAGATACCCCAGCAATACCAACCCCGGTGGTGGGTCTGCGAACAAAGATCAGACAAGGAAGTCCTGGAGGACAGAACGGCCAAAGAAGCCGTCCCTCCGGACCTGACTGTCAAGGCAGTAATGCTTAGTAAACGTGTGCAGCGAGGCCCACGTAGCTGCCTGACAGATAACCGGCAGCGGAACACCGCGGCCCAAGGCCGTGGTAGCAGCCGTTGCCCTGGTGGAATGGGCACGCAGCCCAACAGGAGGCTCCTTCTTAGCCAAAGAATAGCAGGTCTTGATGCACAAGGTAACCCAGCGGGAGATGGTCCTCTTGTGCACCGCCCGACCTTTTCGGCGCCCACGTAGCCAACAAAGAGCTGGTCATCCACCCGGAAGTGTTTTGTGCGGTCGATATAGAAGGAGAGCGCACGTTTTGGGTCCAGACGGTGGAGCCTCTCTTCCTCTCTGGAAGGATGCGGAGGCGGAAAGAAGGTGGGCAAAGTGATGGTCTGCCCAATGTGGAAAGCAGTAACCACCTTTGGCAAGAAGGACGGACGCGTCCGAAGAACAACCTTGTCTGGATGAACAGACAGAAAGGGAGGTTTGCAAGAAAGAGCCTGGAGCTCACTCACCCGCCGAGCGGAGGTGATGGCCACCAGAAAGGCTGCCTTTAGAGTCAGAAGACGAAGAGGACAGTTATGCAGAGGCTCAAAGGGAGCGCACATTAAAAAGGTAAGAACCAAGTTCAAGTCCCACTGAGGCATTACAAACGGAACAGGAGGGAAGAGGTGAGTAATGCCTTTTAAGAACCTGTTAACAACAGGGGACTTGAAAAGGGAGGGCTGATCAGGGAGCCTGAGGAAGGCCGAGATAGCACAAAGATAACCCTTGATGGTACCCAGGGCAGAACCCTGTTGGGCCAGAGAGAGAAGGAACAGAAGGACCTCAGAAAGAGGGGCAGAAAGGGGATCCACAGCCTTTGCTGTGCACCATGCCACAAATTTGTTCCACCTGCAGGCGTATACCACCTTAGTGGAGGGACGCCTGGCTGCCAGAATCACATCACAAACTTCGGGAGGCAAGTCGAAAGGAATCAACTGCCGCCGCTCAATCTCCACGCAAGCAGGTGTAGACTGGACAGGTTCGGGTGGAGGACCGTCCCCTGCTGCTGCGACAGAAGATCCTCCCGAAGAGGCAGACGGATCGGGGGATCTATGCTCATATTGAGTAGCTCGGGATACCAAACTCTTCGAGCCCAGTCCGGAGCCACAAGAATGACTTGGGCCCGGTCGTGCCGAATCTTCTTCAACGCTCTGGGTAGAAGTGGTATAGGCGGAAAGGCGTACAACAGACCGCAACTCCACTCGCGACGAAAAGCGTCGCCGAGCGAGTGCCGCCTTGGAAATTCCAACGCGCAGAACTGATGACATTGCGCGTTCTCTTCGGTGGCGAATAGATCTAACCAAGGCTCTCCCCACTGTAGAAAGAGTCCTTGCGCCACTTCCGAGTGAAGACGCCATTCGTGATCCATCATGCACCTGCGGCTGAGTTCGTCCGCCCTGGCGTTCAGGGAACCTGCCAGGTGTTGAACCATCAGGAACATGCCCTGATGTTCCAGCCACGTCCAGAGGCGCAGAGCCTCCTGACAAAGGGTCCAAGACCCCACCCCGCCCTGTTTGTTGCAGTACCACATGGCGGTGGTGTTGTCTGTGAACACCTGCACTACCTTCCCTTTGACAGAGGGAAGGAATGCCTTGAGTGCAAGCCGGATCGCCCGGAGCTCCAGAAGGTTGATATGGAGCCGGGACTCCGCCGGAGACCAGAGGCCTCTGATCTCCGCCTCTCCCATGTGACCGCCCCATCCCAGAAGGGACGCGTCCGTCACAACTGTATGCTCTGGCTGGGGAAGGGAGAGGGATCTGCCCATGACCCATTGCCGGTTCGAGAGCCACCACTGCAACTGTTTTGCAGTCCCCTCCGAGATCTGGACGTGATCGGACAGGTTGCCCTGGTGCTGCGCCCACTGGAACTTCAGGTCCCACTGCAGAGCCCGCATATGCCATCTGGCATGATTGACCAGCAGGATGCAGGAGGCCATGAGGCCCAGCAGCCTCAGGGTCATCCTTACCGAAACCCAGGATAAAGGCCGAAAGATCGGAATCATAGCCTGAATATCCCGGACTCGCCGTTCGGGAGGATAGGCCCGAAACTGCGTCGTGTCCAGAACTGCTCCGATGAAAAGGAGCTGTGGAGAAGGAATCAGATGCGACTTCGGCACATTGATGGAGAACCCCAGCGAGTGCAGGAGTTCGGCCGTAGTCTGGAGGTGGGAGACGACTGCCTGGGACGAGCCCGCCTTCAGCAGCCAGTCGTCGAGGTAGGGGAAGACTGAAACCCCTGCCCGGCGCAGATGAGCCGCGACCACCGCCATCACTTTCGTGAACACCCGAGGGGCACTGGTAAGGCCAAAGGGGAGCACGGTGAACTGAAAATGCTCGTGGCCTACCGTGAACCGAAGGTAACGCCGGTGGGCCGGCAGGACGGGGATGTGGAAATACGCGTCCTGCAAATCCAACGCTACCAACCAGTCTCCAGGGTCGAGGGCAGTCAAGACCTGAGCTAGGGTGAGCATCTTGAACTTCTCCTTCCGGAGGAAGCGATTGACGTTCCGGAGGTCCAAGATAGGACGCATGTCCTCCTTGTCCTTTTGGGCACCAGAAAGTAGTGGGAGTAGCAACCACGCCCTACTTCTGGGGTCGGAACATGCTCGATGGCCCTCTTGGTCAAGAGGGCCGTGACTTCCTTTTGTAGAAGCACCAAGTGATCCCCTGACATGCGGTGGAATTGAGGTGGCATGGCTGGGGGGTGGTCTCGAAGGGGAGGGAGTAGCCCCTTCGGACAATGTCCAAGACCCACCTGTCCGAGGTGATGGTGCGCCAGTGGGGAAGGTGATGGCGGACCCTGCCCCCTACTGGCGTGCCGTGCACCTGAAAGGAGGGACTAGGAGGGCTTGGAGGCCGCGGACGGGTTGGAGGTGGTGGCCTGACCCGCACGCTGGTTGCCCGATCCGCCACGGCGGAATCCACGTCCTCGGCCACGCGAAGACGCCTGCTGCGCGGGCCGGTGGCTGGGCTGCTGACGTGAAGGGCGCCCCTACCGTGGCCACGATAGGGGCGAAAAGCAGAAGGCAGCGGAGGGCGTGTAGCAGAAAGGCCCAGGGACTTGGCAGTAGCCCGTGAGTCCTTAAAGCGCTCCAACGCATGGTCTGCTTTGGACCCAAAAGACCGACTCCATCAAAGGGCATGTCCATGAGAGTATTCTGGACATCCCCTGAAAAACCAGTGGTTCTCAGCCAGGCGTGGCGGCGGAGCGCCACCGTCGTTGCAATCGACCTGCCCAGCGAGTCGGCGGTGTCAAGGCCACAACGGATAGTGTATTTGGCCGCATCCCTTCCTTCCGCAATGGCGCGGGAAAGCAGTGCCTGGACCTCCTCAGGGCACTGGGGCAAAACATCCGCCACCGAATCCCACAGAGAGTGGGTATATCGGCCCAAAAGACAAGCGGTGTTAACGGACCGCAAGCCAGCACTGGAGGAAGAAAAACCTTTCTTCCCAAACTGATCCAGGCGTTTGGATTCCCTATCCGGAGGAGCGGTAGGGAAGGCGGTTTGGGAAGCGGAGGCTTGGACAACCAAGCTCTCAGGAGTGGGGTGGACAGAAAGAAACAGGGGTCGCCCGGAGCGGGGCGATGGCGTCGTGACACGTTCCGATCCACAGGAGCCCCTGTGTTGGGCTTGGACCAGGCGCCCAAAAGAACGTCTGTGAGGGCGTCGTTAAACGGCAGCACAGTCTCCGCAGAGGAGGCTGCCGGCTGAAGCACCTCCGTCAAGATGTTAGGCTTGACCGTCAAAGTAGGGAGCTGGAGACGTAAGGCCCCAGCAGCCCTACGCAACACCGTACCAAAATTGGCCCCCTCCTCCGTAGCCACGGGAGGAGACAGCATGCCAGTGTCAGGAGAAGTATCCAGACCACTGGCCTCCCCTAGACTCTCTGTCCAGTCCTCATCATACTGACAGTTGCGAGTCAGAGGGTCATCAGACCCCTCCCAGTCCTCCTGGTCCTCCTCTGGTTCAAAATAAGGAGGAGGAGGGACATTTGGGACCCAAGGTCCCATCGGCGCCGGAGCCGGCGTCGAGCGGCGTCGCTCCGGGTCCATGTCCGGAGCCGGAAGGAACTGGGGGACGACGCCGCCCGGAGCCCAGGGCGGCGTCGAGAACGGCACCGGAGACATCGGCGCCGGCGGAGGGTGTCGTGAGGTCGACCGGCGTCGATGGGGGTTGTGGAGCCGGGATCGAGGCCGGGGCCAAAGCCGGAGCCGGGATCGAGGCTGGAGGCCCGGGCGACGCCGGAGCCGGAGCCGCTGGCGACGCCGGAGCAACCCCATCAGGGCCCGCGGGGCCCGAAGGCGCACCGGAGGGGCCTGAAGGCCCGAAGAGGCGGGCCATGGCCGACAGGAACTCCTGTACCTTGGCCGGATCCGCCCCCGAACCCGGGAAGGGCGGGTATGACGGGGGCGACTCCACAGGCAAGTCCGGGGCCGCGGGGGCGGGGACGGTGCCGGGAGGGGCCTCAGCCGAGTCGCGAGACCGGCGAGGCGAAGTCCGAGAGCGACGATGCCTCTTGGACTTCTTGTGCTTAGACTTACCGGACGAAGAAGACTTCGACGCCGACGACCGGTGTGCACTCCGCGAGCGACCCCTGGACCTCTCACGCGACCGGGGCCTCCGTGGAGCCGAATGCCGGGCCTCGAGGAGCTTTCGAGACCGCTCTCGCAAAGCTTTCGGGTTGAGGGCCTGGCATTCGGGACAAGACTCGGTGTCGTGGCCTCGGCCGAGGCAGAAGAGACACTCCCAATGCGGGTCGGTGACGGACATCATCCGCGCACAGGCGCCGCATCGCTTGAAGCCGGGCATCCCTACGACACCTTAAAGATGGAAAAAACAGTGAAAAAATCACCAAAAATAATGGTCAAAAATTGACCAGGGCACTGCTCTTCCCGGATCTGCGCTTGCTGGCGCGGAAAAAGAAGAACTGACGTCAGCGCGCAGGGGCGGCGCCTAAGTGCTGCCCGCGACGTCATCCCGGCGATCACAACGCCGACGACGGACGCGGAGCCGCATGACGCCGCCTACCGACGCGCAAGGGTACTGCTACGCAAAACTTTCCGGATCCAGCCTGACGCCTGGGGATATTCTAAGGTAAGGAATCTATCACTAACGTGTCTCTTTCAGATATGCTGGCAGCATTTCACACGGTGTCCCCCTCCCGCCTGGCTCAATGTTTGTTGCAGGCACGGGTGAGAGACGCTACACTGGATTTACAGAGTTCTTTTCTAACTAATAGGACTCAGACGGTCAGTTGTGGGGTCAGTTGTTTTACAGCTGAGCCCTTCAGCCTAACATGCGGGGTCCCACAGGGATCTTCGCTCAGCCCGATTTGTTTAATTTGTATGTGGCATCAATGGCAACTCTGGTGAGGTCATTTGGCTTCCAAGTGTTATCATATGTGGAAGATACTCAGATTATTGTCTCTGTATCGGACGATATGATTTCAGTGGCAGAACATTTTAAACTCTGCATTGGGACCTGGATGAAGGAAAACTAGCTGAAAATGATTTCGGAGAAGACTGAGATCCTGGTGTTAGGGCCTTAGGATTCGGTTTGCTGAGAGCTGTGGTGGCCAATATCTTGCGGCCCCCTACCTCTACCTGTTGCCTATGTTAAAAATCTTGGAGTTATCTTTGATAAGGTACTCACTTTTGATACTCGGGTTAATAGGACTACAAGTACTTGCTTTTTCATTATTCAATTTTTGAAAAAAAATCTTTTCTTTTATTCCTGTGGAACATAGAAATACAGTAGTCATTGCATTAATTACCTCTAGGCTCAAATACTGTAATGCCCTGTACTTGAATATTAATAAAACTTCACTTAATAAACTTTAGATGATTCAAAACGCTGCTGCCCGTTTGATACTGAACATTCCCAAGCATCAGTCTTAATCCTTCTTTTGCGGCTGCTAAGTTGTGAAATAACCTAGCAGTCTCCGAGTCAGTCCTACCAAAATCCAGGATAGAGGCTGAAACATCTGAATCATATCATGAATATCCTGGACTAGCCGCCCTGGAGGGAAGGTATGGAACTACACTGTCTCTAGAATGATTCAGATGAAAGGAATATTCTGAAAGGGAGTACGGTGAGACTTTGGCATGTAATAGAGAACCTCAGCAAATGCAGGAAGCCCATCGTAGTCTGGAGGTGGGCAACAACTGCCTGGGACGAGCCCGCCTTCAACAGCCAGTTGTCGAAGTAGGGGGAAGAATGGAACCCCTAACCTCCGCAGATGGGCCACAACCACAGCTTTCACTTTTGTGAACACCTGAGGGGCGCTGGTAAGGCCAAAGGGGAGCGTAACGAACTGGAAATTCTCCTGACCCACCATGAACAGACAGGTAACTTCTGTGGGCAGGCAGAACGAAAATATGGAAGCATTCATCCTGCAAGTCCAGGGCTAACAGCCAGTCTCCGGGGCAGACAGGACCCGAGCCAGAATAAGCATTTCACATTTTTCCTTTTTTTAGTAAGTAGTTGAGAGGGTGTAGATCTAGCACTGAACGGAGGCCTCCATCCTTCAGCACAAAAAAGTAGCACACTGGGAGGAGAGAGGAGGCCACTGTTTGGTGAGGTATCCAGGCCACTGGCATCAGCCAGCTCCTCATACCAGTTATCCTCGCCCAAGGGTTTCTCAAGGGGGTACGGATAACCATAAGGATCCTCATTTCCCCTCCAATGATTGCCTTCACAGGACCTAGAAGTAAAGGGAGGAACCGTCTCTGTACAAGAAGGTCTGGATCTGGTCAGCGCCGGAGTGGACGTCGGACTAAGCTGATCCGGCTTCGTAGAATTGTCAAGAATGATGATGGGGCCAGCGGACACCGCACCACAAGACCCAACCCCAGCGGAGGTCGTGGATTCATAACCCGGGTCGGGCAGGATCCAAGACAGATCCAGGGGACCCGACTGGCACAGAGGCCAAACCAACCGGCAGAAATTCAGTCGCCACACCATCCGGACTCGTTGGACCCGATAGAGAGGGGTCCGGTCACCCAAAAAATGTGGTGAATGGCCTCATTAATGTATTTTAATTGGGCAGGAGTCGCTCCTGCTCCAGGAAAACTCAGTGAGGCACAGAGCGGACCTGGGCTCCACAGGGATGACGTGGTAGCAGGGCTTTGATTTGTGGTAATGTTCCCGCATCTTGTCTGATTTGTGCGGACGCTGAGAAATTGATGAGCGCTTTGACTTCCGGGACTTTTTTGTGGGACTTACCCGATGCAGTCGAGGAGCGTGACAGCAACCGGAGAGGACGACCAACGTGAACAACTCCGGCAGAGGTTCTGCGACCTTCCTGGGGACCTGGAGCGGCGTGAAGTTGCCCAGTATGAAGCGGCCGTGAGCTTCATGACCCATTCCCTGATTGAGTTAGGATGCAGAGTCTTGGAATCCGGGAAGGCCCTGGAGTCGTGGTCCAAATAGGGGTCGATCAGAGGGATTAGTCTGTGACAGGTACCACAGGGATTGAATCCCACAGGCTTTTCAGGGGATATGATATTAAAAAAGTGACACAATGGCACAGAAACTTCGACAAAACTGTCTAAAAAAGTCAGACTGAGGTAGGTCTCCGGATCCACGCTAATGGCGCCCTGCACGTCACTTCTGGCACTGCCACTGGCGCCACCTGCCTGCAGAGTTACTGCTCAAAAATTTCCAGATTGTCTGATGCATGGGGAATATTCTAAGGTAATCAATATGTGGCTAGAAGTCTCTATCGGATCAACGCTTACTTGTTGTGCTGAAAGGAAATTTCTAATGCCAATTTTTTTTTTTTTTAAAGTAAAAAAGTTTAATCACGACTTAATTTTTAAGAGCATCTTTAAGTCTATTTATATTAAACCATCTTATGTTTAGCACTTCTGTAGAATTTGAAACAAATGTTGCTATATGCTCCAAATGTTTTTATGCTACCACAGTTACTGCACAATTGAATTTACATTTTTATATATACATTGTAAAGCTCTCTGAAGCCCCACTGACTTGAGATTGGTAAAGTTGGGATATGACTGGGAGATAAATTCGTATTCTGATCATGATTGAATACTTCTGTTTTGGAAATAATAAAAACATTTTTTTAAAATGACTAGGAGATAAAGACGTCTTCAACTGAACACAAAACAATCGACCTACATTTTCAGGCTGCTTAAAACAATAAATGCACATTCACCTAATGGCCGTGCTCACTCCTAACCTGCTGTACCAATATTATTAGGAGAACTTTCCCTTCATTAGCCTTTTTAACATACCTAAATACAATCATTAGAGTGTGGCCTTAAAGCACAAGTTACTACTTGTGTAACAATATATCTGTAAGAGACATTAGTTAGTGATAGATTCCTTACCTTAGAATATCCCCAGGCATCAGACTGGATCCGGAAAGTTTTTCGTCAGCAGTACCGCTGCGCGTCGGTAGGTGGCGTCGTGCGGCTCCGCGTTCGTCGCTGGCGTCGTAAGCGCCAAGATGATGTCACGGAGACTACTTAGGCGCCACCCATGCGCGCTGACGTCAGTTCTGTACCCGACTTTCCGTGCCAGGAACGCAGAGCCATGCAAGAAACTGACCACTGGTGCCATGAAACTAGGGCCCTGAAAGGGATGACCTTAACCCTAGAATCAGTTCGCAGAACGGGGAGGATGGGTGGGGCGGTAAGGAATCTATCACTAACTAATGTCTCTTACAGATATAGCGTTACACAAGTAGTAACTTGTGCATCTGAAAGAGACACGTTAGTGATAGATTCCTTACCTTAGAATAGATACCCCAGCAATACCAACCCCGGTGGTGGGTCTGCGAATAGATTACACCAGAAAGTCACGGAGAACAGAACAGCCAAAGAAGCAGTCTCTCTGGACTTGACTGTCAAGGCAGTAATGCTTGGTAAATGTGTGCAGCGAGGCCCACGTAGCTGCCTGACAAATATCCTGCAAGGGAACGCCGCGTCCCAAGGCAGTAGTGGCTGCCGTCGCCCTGGTAGAATGGGCACGCAGCCCCACAGGAGGCTCCTTCTTAGCCAACGAGTAACAAGCTTTGATGCACAAAACGACCCACCGAGAGATGGTCCGTTTGTGCACGGCTCGACCTTTTTTGGCGCCCACGTAGCCAACAAAGAGCTGGTCATCCACCCGGAACTGTTGTGTGCACTTCAGATAGAACGAGAGCGCACGTTTTGGGTCCAGACGGTGGAGCCTCTCTTCCTGTTTTGAAGGATGCGGAGGCGGAAAGAAGGTGGGCAAAGTGATGGTCTGCCCGATGTGGAAGGGCGTGACAACCTTTGGCAAGAAAGAAGGACGGGTCCTTAAAACCACCTTGTCCGGTTGAACAGAAAGGAAAGGAGGTTTAGAAGAAAGAGCCTGGAGCTCACTCACTCTTCTGGCACAGGTGATAGCTACTAGGAAAGCCGTCTTGAGAGTAAGAAGACGTAAAGGACAGTTATGAAGGGGCTCAAAAGGAGCGCACATCAGATAGGTCAAGACAAGATTTAAGTCCCATTGAGGCATTATGAAAGGCACGGGAGGAAACGTGTGTGCAATGCCTTTCAGGAAACAGTTAACAACCGGGGACTTAAAGAGAGAAGGCTGATCTGGAAGCCGGAGAAAGGCGGAGATGGCCGAAAGATAACCCTTGATAGTGCCCAGAGCAGAGCCCTGCTGGGACAAGGATAGTAGGAACAGAAGGACCTCAGAAAGAGGGGCAGAAAGGGGATCCACAGACTTCGCTGTGCACCATGCCACAAACTTGTTCCACCTGCAGGCGTATACCGTTTTAGTGGAGGGACGCCTGGCTGCCAGAATGACATCACAGACTTCGGGAGGAAGATCGAAAGCTGTCAACTGTCGCCGCTCAATCTCCACGCATGGAGGTGGAGGCTGGACAGGTTCGGGTGGAGGACTGTCCCCTGCTGCTGCGACAGAAGATCCTCCCGAAGAGGCAGTCGGATCGGGGGATTGATCGCCATGTTGAGTAGCTCGGGATACCAGTATCTTCGTGCCCAATCCGGAGCCACAAGGATGACTTGGGCCTGGTCGCGCCGAATCTTCTTCAGCTCTCTGGGCAGAAGTGGTATAGGCTGAAAGGCGTACAACAGACCGCAGCTCCACTCGCGACGAAAAGCGTAGCCGAGCGAGTGCCGCCTTGGAAAATCCAACGCGCAGAACTGATGACATTGCGCGTTCTCTTCTGTGGCCAATAGATCTAACCAAGGCTCTCCCCACTGCAGAAAGAGACCTTGCGCCACGTCCGAGTTCAGACGCCATTCGTTATCCATCAAGCACCGGCGGCTGAGTTCGTCCGCCCTGGCATTCAGAGAACCTGCCAGGTGTTGAACCACCAAGGTAATGCCTTGATGTTCCAGCCATATCCAGAGGCGCAGAGCCTCCTGACATAGGGTCCACGACCCCACCCCGCCCTGTTTGCTGCAATACCACATGGCGGGGTGTTGTCCATGAACACCTGCACTACACTGCCCCGGACAGAGGGAAGGAATGCCTTCAGTGCAAGTCGGATCGCCCGAAGCTCCAAAAGATTGATATGGAGCCGTGACTCCGCCGGAGACCAGAGGCCTCTGATCTCCGCCTCTCCCAAGTGGCCACCCCAGCCCTGGAGGGACGCATCCGTCATCACTGTGTGCTCCGGTTGGGGGAGGGAGAGGGATCTGCCATTGACCCAATCGCGATTCGTGAGCCACCACCGCAATTGTCGTGCAGTGCCCTCCGAGATCTGGACATGATCGGACAGGTTGCCCGGATGCTGTGCCCACTGGAACTTCAGGTCCCACTGCAGAGCCCGCATATGCCACCTGGCATGTTGCACTAGCAGAATGCAGGAGGCCATCAGGCCCAGGAGCCGGAGGGTCATCCTGACCGAAACCCAAGATAGAGGCTGAAAGATCGGAATCATAGCCTGAATATCCCGGACTCGCTGCTCGGGAGGATAAACCCGAAAGGGCGTCTAATCCAGAACCACTCCGATGAAGGGGAGCTTCTGAGAGGGACTCAGGTGCGACTTCGGCACGTTGATGGAGAACCCCAGCAATTGCAGGAGGTTGGCCGTAGTCTGAAGGTGGGTGACGACGGCCTGGGGCGAGCCCGCCTTCAACAACCAGTCGTCGAGGTAGGGGAAGACTCACACCGCTGACCTGCGCAGATGAGCTGCGACCACCGCCATCACTTTTGTGAACACCCAAGGGGCGCTTGTAAGGCCGTAAGGGAGCACGGTAACCTGAAAATGCTCCTGGCCTACCGTGAACCGCAGGTAACGCCGGTGGGCCGGCAGGACGGGAACGTGAAAATATGCGTCCTGCAAGTCCAACACTACCATCCAGTCTCCAGGGTCGAGGGCAGCCAAGACCTGAGCCAGAGTCAACATCTTGAACTTCTCCTTCCGGAGGAAGCGATTAAAGTTCCGGAGGTCCAAAATGAAGCGCAAGCCCCCCTTGTCCTTTTTAGGGACCAGAAAGTAGTGGGAATAACAACCATGTCCTACTTCTGGCACAGGAACGCGCTCGATGGCCCCCTTGGCCAAGAGGGCCGTGACTTCCTGTCGGAGAAGCGCTAAGTGATCCCCCGACATGCGGTCAACTGAGGTGGCATGGACGGGGGGGGGGGAGATTCGAAGGGGAGGGAGTAGCCCCTTCGGACGATTCGCAGCACCCAGCTGTCCGAAGTGACAGAGCGCCAATGGAGGAGGTGATGTTGAATCCTGCCGCCCACCGGCGTGGGGTGCACCCCAAAGCGCGGACTAGGAAGGCTTTGAGGCAGATGCTGAGGGAGCGTAGGTGGGCTGACCCGCACACTGGACCCCTGTGCCGCCACGGCGGCCACCACGCCCTCGGCCGCGCTGGGGCTGGTTCTGCGCAGGCCTTTGGTTGAACGGACGTGTAGGGGCGCCCCTTCGGCGGCCACGAAAGGAACGAAAGGTAGACGTGGCCGGGCGGGTGGTGGAGAGACCCAAGGACTTGGCTGTAGCCCGAGAGTCCTTAAAACGCTCCAGCGCACTGTCTGCCTTATTGCCAAATAGGCGAGTACCATCAAAAGGCATGTCCATGAGGGAACTCTGGACATCCCCTGAAAACCCGGTGAACCGCAGCCAGGCATGTCGCCGCAAGGCCACCGTTGTGGAGATGGCTCTTCCCAAAGAGTCCGCGGTGTCCAACCCACACCGAATGGCGAACTTCGCGGCATCCTTCCCCTCTGCAACAGCTTGGGAAAGCACAGCCCGAACCTCTTCCGGGCACTGGGGCAGAGTTTGCGCCACCGTGTCCCACACAGCGTGAGAATAGCGGCCCAAGAGGCATGCGGTGTTGACCGACCTCAGCCCCAGGCTGGCAGAGGAAAACAACTGTTTGCCAAGCTGCTCCAGCTTTTTTGATTCCTTATCCGGCGGAGTGGTAGGGAATGCTGTTTGGGAAGTGGAAGCCTGAATGACCAGGCTCTCCGGTGTCGGATGAAACGTCAAAAAGGCAGGGTCACCTGGTGCCGGGCGGTGACGCCTGGCCACGTTTTTATCCACAGGAACCCCTGTGGCTGGCCTAGACCAGGTACCCATCAAAACATCCGTTAAGGCCTCATTAAACGGAAGCAGAGGTTCTATAGAACTTGCCGCGGGCTGAAGCACTTCAGTAAGCAGGTTAGTTTGGAGGGTAACAGTAGGCAATTCAAGGCCAAGAGCCTCAGCTGCTCTACGGAGCACCACAGTGTATGTGGCGCCTTCCTCCATGACAGTGGGAGGAGACACAAACCCAGGCTCAGAGGAGAGGTCACTTGCATCCTCTGAGTCTTCTGCCCACTCTTGTTCGGACTCACACTGCCGTGCAAGAGGGTCCTCTGACCCCTCCCAGTCCTCCCCTTCCACAACAGCCCGAGGCTCAGGCTGCAGCGGCGAGGGAGGCACAGGGGAAAAGGAAAAGGCTACTTACCAGTATGCATCTGTTCTTGGCATGTAGAGCTGCAGATTTATTTATTTTTTATTTAGGGAGTTTTATATAGCGCTGGCCTGACCCTAGGGTATCGGAGCGCTTTACAGCAGATACATTGAAAAGGGTCATAAAACACAAAACAGAAGAGCAACACATTAATAGAGTTGGAACAGTCTCAGTCTTCGGAGTCTTTCGAAACCTTGGAGTTAGAGCAGTGCGCGGTGTCAGCTAGCTGCTCCGATTGATCCTATCCAACCCCTAGGGAGCGGTTTAGGAACAGGATTTTGAGTTGACTTTTGAATTTTACAAAGGAGGGAATGGTTCTGATGTGAGGGGAATAGAGTTCCAGATTTTTGGGGCGCTTCCGGCGAAGGATCGATCCGCAGTTTTTGTTTTCGAGTCTTTGGTGGGATGAGTAGGAGGGAGTTTGAGCTTCTGAGGTTCCTGGCCTGGCCAGCTTTTTGAGTCTTTTTGCCAGATATTCGGGTTTGCCGGTGTGCAGGGCTTTATGCGTGAGGCAGGCTGTTCTGAAGCTAATCCGCATTTCTACTGGAAGCCACTTAAGTTCCCTGAGAGCAGGAGAAATGTGGTCGAATTTCTTGATACCGGTGATCATTCTGGCTGCCGCATGCAGCGTTGTTTTGATGGGCGCCAGATGTGATTTTGGGATTCCTGAGAGGACTGCGTTCCCATAGTCCAGTCTTGACAGTACCAGAGTTTGGGTGGCTTGTTTGAGATCACTGGGCGGGTTGAAGGGTTTTATTTTGTTCAGTAGTCTGAGGTTAAGGAAAGCGCTCTTGGCCGAATTCTTGATGTGTCTGGTCATGTTCAGTTTCGGGTCTAGAGTGATGCCTAGTGATTTGACAGTCTGCTAGAGTGAGATTCCCGTTGAGTGCATCAATGGCCTTTAACCATTCGGCAATTTGGGGGTTCTCTTCCTTGTTCGAGAGGAGGAGTGTCTCAGTCTTGTCAGGGTTTAGTTTAAGGTGGTTGCATGACAGCCAGTGTTGGACATCTCTCAGTACGTCATTGAGTCTTTGAATGTCTGTGAGGGAGGTAGTTTCCAAATAGACCCGAGTATCATCAGCGTAGAGGTGAAAGCGGATATGTTGGCTTTATTGAGTAGTTTGGAGAGGTTCCATGTAAATGTAAAAAAGTTGCGGGGATAGCACCGAGCCTTGAGGGACGCCCTTGTTGACTTGGTGGAGGTCGGAAGTGAAGTTTCTGATTTTTATTTTTTGCGTGCAGTTGTGCAGGAAGGAGGAGAACCATTGGAGGACCATCTCGCCAAGACCGGCTCTTTCTTGGAGAGCCCTAAGGAGAAGATTGTGGTCTACCGTGTCAAATGCTGCCGAGAGGTCAAGGAGAATGAGGAGGCAGCATTGGTCGGAGTCTAGTGATCTGTGGATATCGTCAATGATGTTGAGGATCGCGGTTTCTGTGCTACAGCCTTTTCTGAAGCCAGATTGGCGGGGGTCCAGGAGATTGATGTTGTCCAGGTGTTGGGTTAGTTGTTGGAGTACGCATCTTTCTAGGGTTTTGGACAGAAGGGGGAGGTTCGATACAGGTCTAAAGTTATTCAGCTCCGTAGTGTCGAGGCCAGGTTTTTTCAGTAACGGTGTGACTTGTCCCATTTTAAGGCAGTCTGGAACGACTCCATTTTTCAAGGAGCTATTTATGATCTCGCACCAAAGTGGAGCTAGGGCGTGCTTCAGTTTTTTGGTCAGTAGGGGAGGAATGGGGTCTAGGACATGAGCTGAGGGTTTGGAGGTGGAGATCAGCGTGACTATCTCAGATTCTTGAATGGGGCGGAAGCTTAGCCAGGAATTGGAAGAGGTACAGGGATCGAAATCAGGCGTCCTGGATGTGATGACCTTAGTGGGGTGTGTAATGTTGACGTCCAGTGAGAGTTCGATCTTGGTGATCTTATCATTGAAGAAGTTGGCGAAGATATCGCAGAGTTCTTTGGATGCCTGTAAAGAGGAGGTCGCGGGCTTGGAGGTTTGTTGCCTGATGATGTTATAGAGCTCCTTGGGTCGATTTTTTGAGCTGTCCAGCGCCGAGCGGAAAAAGCTGGATTTCCTCACACTGTGCATTAGATTGCCATCTGGTGTTGGGCTCGGATGCTTGCACTTTGTTGTTGTCTTCGAAGAAGTCTTTTGTAGTCATGTGATAGGTGACTCCTCCTTTGGACAATAGTGCGCATGGGCATCGACTCCATCCTCAGATTGTTTTTTGCCATAATGGGGAGTGATGGAGTTAGTAGAAAAAGATGTCCATGTGTGTATATCTAAATAAGATAGGACTGGAACATATACAGGTCCCGGGAGGTGGGTGGGCGTGTGAGGATCTGCAGCTCTACATGCCAAGAACAGATGCATACTGGTAAGTAGCATTTTCCGTTCGAGGCATGTGAGCTGCAGAAGCTCACACTGTGCATAGACTGTACAGCAGTATCTCCCCTAGCGGTGGTCACCTGTATGTGTTGCAGTAGTTTGAAAAAGTGTTCTAAGGACAGCTTGGCCCACAGAAGCTTGTTGCTTGGCTTCTCCACATCAACACAATAGTGTTTAGTGAAGGTGTGTGTTGTAGACCATGTGGCTGCCTTACATATGTCTTCTAGGGGGATGTTCCCTAAGAATGCCATGGGAAGCCCCTAGTTTGCGTGTTGAGTGCGCTCTAGGGGAATTGATAATGTGCGTTTGGCTTTTTGGTAGCATATTTGGATACATTTAACGATCCACCTTGCAATCCCAGCTTTTGAGATGGGGTTACCCTTATGTGGTGGAGAGAAAGCTACAAACAATTGTTTTGTTTTGCGAAATGACTTGGTTCTGTCAATGTAATACATTAGGGCTCTTTTGACATCCAGGGTGTGGAGAGCTCTTTCTGCTACAGAATCTGGGTTTTGAAAAAACACGGGTAGTTCTACAGATTGGTTAAGGTGGAAAGGCGAAATGACTTTAGGAAGGAATTTTGGGTTTGTCCTGAGAACTATTTTGTTATGATGTATTTGTAAGAAGGGCTCTTGTATAGTTAAAGCCTGGATCTCACTCACTCTCCTGAGAGAGGTGATTGCAATTAGGAACGCGACTTTCCATGTAAGGAATTGAAGTTCACATTTATGCAGGGGTTCAAATGGTGGTCCCATGAGCCTAGTAAGTACTATGTTAAGATTCCACACTGGGGAAGGTGGTAATCTGGGAGGTATGATCCGTTTAAGGCCTTCCATAAAGGCTTTAATGGCTGGGACTCTAAAGAGTGATAAGTGTTGCCTGTTATGTAGGTAAGCAGCAAGGGCTGCTAGATGCAGACGTATGGATGAGTATGCAAGATTACATCTTTGCAAATGTAGTAAGTAGCAAATGATGTTTTGCGTGGAGGCCTGTAATGGCTGGATATTATTGTTAGTGCAGTAAATAGCGAATCTTTTCCATTTTGCTGCATAGCAAGCTCTGGTAGTAGGGCGTCTAGCCTCTTTAATAATGTTCATACAGTCTGGCGGTAGGTTAAGGTAACCGAATTCTAGGACTTCAGGAGCCAGATCGCAAGGTTCAGTTGGGATGGATCTGGGTGCCTTATCTCTCCATGGCTCTGTGTTAGCATTGATGGGGAGAGGTGTCGTTTTTGATATGGGACTACTGATAGTTCCAGCAGTGTGGTGAACCACGGTTGGCGTGCCCATGTGGGAGCTACTAGGATTATTTTTAGAGACTGTTGTCGGAGCTTGCGTACCACAAGTGGAATGAGTGGTAGTGGTGGAAAAGCGTACGCAAATCTGCCGGACCAGTTCATCCATATCGCATTGCCCTTGGACTGCGGGTGTGGAAACCTGGCGGCAAAGGTTGGGCATTTTGCGTTTTGGTGTGTGGCGAACAGATCTATGTCTGGCTGGCCCCACATCTGGAAAAAAGGTAGAAGAACTTGTGGATGTAGTTCCCATTCGTGAATCTGTTGTGTCTGTCGACTTAACAGATCGGCAATCTGATTGTGAACTCCTGGTAGGTGTTCTGCTAGAAGGTATATGTTCTGTGGAATGGCCCACCTCCAAATGTCCTGTGCCAGTTGGGACAGTTGTGGAGAGTGTGTCCCCCCCTGTTTTTGTATGTAGAACATGGCTGTGATGTTGTCTGTTCGCATCAGGACAGCCTTGTTTTGTACGTGGAGTTGAAAGGATTTGAGAGCTAGGAATATAGCTAGTAACTCCAGATGATTGATGTGGAGCAGCTTTTGTTGAGTGGTCCACTTGCCTTGTGTTGTATGACCTAACAGGTGTGCTCCCCATCCTGTGAGTGATGCGTCCGTTGTCAGTACTATTTGTGGAACAGGCTCTAGGAACGGCCGCCCTTTGGACAAATTTTTTGTGTTCCACCACTGCAGAGAGCGATGTGTGCGGCTGTCCACCAACACCAGATCTGTAAGTTGTCCGTGAGCCTGGTTCCATTGGTGCGCTAGACACTCTTTTGTAGGGGACGCATTTGAAGTTTTGCATGAGGGACGATGAAAATGCAAGATGCCATCATGCCGATTAGTTGCATGAACACTATGGCTGGGAGAGAGTGTTGTATTTGAAACCTGGTGATGAGGGTTTGTATACTGGCTATCCTGGCTGGGCTGGGATAAGCTAGAGCTGTGGAAGTGTTTATTGTGGCTCCTAGATATTGATGTATATGGGATGGTTGGAGGTGCGACTTGGTGTAGTTGATTGAGAACCCCAAGTTGTGTAGTGTTTGTATAGTCTGATGAGTGTGTTGGACACACTGGTTGAATGATCTGGCTTTGATGAGCCAGTTGTCCAGTTATGGGAAGACATGTATTTGCTGTCTTCGTAGGTGTGCTGCTACTACTACTGCAAGGCATTTGGTAAACACTCTTGGAGCAGTGGTGACTCCGAATGGAAGTACTTTGAACTGGTAGTGCTGTCCATCGAGTACGAACCTTCGATACTTCCTGTGAGCAGGATGTATGGGAATGTGGAAGTAGGCGTTCTTGAGGTCTAGTGTGGCAAGGAAGTCTTCTTGTTGTAGTAAGGGAAGCACTTGCTGGAGAGTGATCATGTGAAAATGATCCGAATGTATATACTGATTGAGGGGTCTGAGGTCTAGAATAGGCCTTAGAGTCCCATCTTTTTGGGGGATTAGGAAATACAGGGAGTAAACCCCTGTGCCCTGGTGTAGTAGAGGGACTGGCTCTATGGCGTGCTTTTGAAGCAGGGAAAGAACTTCTTGCTTTAAAAGTATAAGATGGTCTGCGGACATTGGACGCTGCTTGGGTGGTATGTTGGGGGGGGCAGCTGTAAGTTCTAGGCAGTAACCAGGTTGGATAATTTGTGTCACCCACTTGTATGTTGTAATGGAGTTCCAGACAGGTAGGAACTGTGCTAGTCGTCCCCCGACAGGAGTGGAATGGTCGGGGGGAAGTGGAGGGAAGTCACTGTTTAGGAGTGGGGGAGGTACGGGTGTTGGTACTACCTCGGCCTCTGCCCTTACTGTTGTTGCCTCGGTAACCACCTCTAAAGTATCCTCTATTGGGAGATGTTTGGGTGGTGTTTCTGTAAGAAGAGGAATTGTCTGTGTTGGTGTTCCTAGAGCCTCCTCTGTAGAAGGAGCGGCGAAAGGAGCCACGTTGTTGTGGAGACTGCAATGCTCCCATTGATTTGGCAGTGCCAGTGTCCTTCTTCATTTTTTCAAGTGCCGTGTCTACAGCCGGACCAAAGAGTTGGTTCTGATTAAACAGCTGGTTTAAAATGGCGGTTTGAACTTCTGGCTTGAAGCCTGAAATGCGTAACCAGGCATGCCTTCTAATGAGTACGCTGGTGTTGACAGACCTAGCGGCGGTGTCGGCCGCATCAAAGGCACACTTAATGGACGCATTGGAGATTAATTTGCCCTCCTGAATGAGCTCATTTGCCTGCGTCTTGTACTGGTCAGGTAGGTGTTGCAATAGGGTTTCTAGCTGGTCATAGTGGGCCCTATCGTATCTTGCCAGCAGTGCCTGGGTGTTGGCTATGCGCCAGTGATTGGTGGCCTGCGCAGCCACTCGTTTGCCAGAGGCATCCAACAATTTTGACTCCTTATCAGGGGCGGAGCGTCCCCTGAAGTCTGAGAATTAGCCCGTTTACGAGCATTGGAGACGACCAAGGAGTCAAGAGGAGCTGGCCTTTGATGTAGGCAGGGTCATCAGGGGCAGGTCTATATTTTTGTCGATCCTAGGGTTAAGAATCCTGGCCCGTACAGGATCTTTAAATATTTCAGGAGCATGTTTGATGACTCCTTTAATCATGGGCAAAGTCTGTACAGTTCTTTGAGACTGTTCGAAGGTATCTAAGAGGAAATCTTCCTCTGGTGGGTTGGTGTGTATATGTACCCCATGAAAGACAGCAGCCCTGTGAATAAGTTGCCCAAAACCAATGTTATCATCTGGGGAGATGGTTTTGTGGGATATGGTGGAGGGCTTGGGAGGTCTGGAAGATCTATGGGATCATTGTAGCCCCAATCGTCCTGTGGTGGGTCGTCTGGGAATACGTCATCAGGGTCACCACCATCCCCCATGTCGTCCTGATGGTCATGTGGTGGAGATGTTACAGGCTGAGGCGGTGTAACAGGGATGTAGAGAGGAGGGGTGTTAGGTGGAAGGACAGGGGAAGAAGGAGGCATAGGGGAAGTAGCAGAGTCCTTTTTGATAGGGACGGGCTCGTGGCGTGGCACAGTAGTGACATGTCCAGTTTTAGGGTTAATGTAGAGTTTATGTTGTTTAGGATCGATCGGATCCGGTTGAAACAGTTCCTCCTCCTGGAGATTTGGCTTCGGTGCCGACTTTTTCGGTTCCGAGCGCGGTGATGGCTGCTTTGTGTGCTCTTTGGCCTTAGAAGGCGTGGAAGAGTCCTTCGGCTTGGCAATCGGCTCCGACAGCTTTGGCTTAGGGGCTGTGTCGTGGAGCCTTGGTTTCCACGCCGACTTATCTGCATGCTTGGAGGCGGGTTTTGGGACCGAGGTGGATTTCGGAGCAGAGTGTTCCTTTGGCTTCGGCGCCGAAGGTGCCGGTGGAACTGATACATGCGGCTTGGTCGGTGCCGAGGAACTGGAAGGCTTTAGTCTTTTCTTCGGTGCCGAGCCGGAAGGCGGGCGTCCAAGCATGTTTTCGGTCACGACTGGGGCCAGCAGGCGAAGTCTTGACCGGTGCCTTCTGTTTTGATGGGGGGTTGGGGCAGGGGCAGTAGTACTCACTCGTTGCCCAGGAGTGATGGAACCGTCTGAGTCCTCTGCCTCCGACACGATGGTTAGTTCCTCGGAATCTTACTCCGGGACATCGGGGCCCTCGTTGAAGATGTCGACAGGTTCTGGAGCGGACCGCTGCGCCATAACGTGTCTTCGAGCTCGACGATCCCGAATAGTCTTCTTCGAGTGGAAGGAGGCGCAAGCTGGGCAGGTGGCCTCGTGGTCGGGCGAGAGGCACAGGTTACAGACCTCGTGATGGTCACTGTGGGGGAACTTTGCTCCACCCTGGGGGCATTTCCGGAAGGGCGTCCTTTCCATTAGCTGTAGGCCTTAAGGCGTCGATGGGCCCAGCGGCCCGCGTCGACGGCTGGAAAGGGGATCGAAGAAGAGACGCGTCGAGATGTGGATATCGATAGAAGTTGTAGAAGTTTTGAAGTATGAAAAAACAGTAGAAGTAAAGTTTTGAACCGGAGTGTCGAAAGTTGCATCCGAACCCGATGGCGGAAAAAAACAATTTGAGGATGGAGTCGATGCCCATGCGCACTATTGTCCAAAGGAGGAGTCACCTATCACATGACTACAAAAGACTTCTTCGAAGACAACAACAAAGTGCAAGCATCCGAGCCCAACACCAGATGGCGATCTAATGCACAGTGTGAGCTCTGCAGCTCACATGCCTCGAACCAAATGCTCCACCGGTGCCGGGGCCGAGAACGGCGCCGGTCGACGCCGCTCCGGCTCCGAGGCCCAATCGGGGTCCCAACATGGGAACACGGGCAAGGGCAGAGGTGGGACGAACGGCACCCAGGGCGGCGCCGGGAAGGGGGCCGCAGGGGGCGCCGGAGCCGCTGGCGGAGGACCCTGCGGCGCCGGGGCCGGAGCCGCCGGCGGAGGACCTTGCGGCACCGGCGGCAACCAAGGGCCCCCAAGAGGGACCGCGGGGCCCGAAGGCGCACCGGCGGGAGCCCTAGGCCTGAAAAGGCGGTCCATGGCAGCAAGAAACTCTTGCACCTGGACTGGAGTCGCCGACGGACCCGGGTATGGCGGGTAGGCCGCGGGACTGACAGGCTCCAACGGAGCCGCGGGGGAAAGTCCCCGGGCCCCCTCGTCCACGTCTGAAGACCGACGGGGGGAGGTCGGAGAGCGTACGCGTTTCTTCGACTTCTTTTTGTGACGTCGCTTACCCGAATCCGAGGGTGAAGACTTGGACCCCGAGGAGCGATGATGACGACTCCGCGGCCGGTCCCTCGAGCAACCCCTGGACCTGGAACGGCGCAGAGACAACTGTCGGACCTCCAGCAGCTTTCGGGACCGCTCCCGCAAAGTCTTCGGAGCCATGGCCAGACAGTCGGAACATGACCGTGAGTCATGGTCGCGCTCCAGACAGTAGAGGCAGACGCCATGGGGGTCGGACACCGACATCGTACGGCGGCAGGCCCCGCAGGATTTAAACCCAGGCATCCCTACGTGGCACCAGGAGTCAAGATTTAGAAAAATAGAGACAAAAGTCCCAAAAATCAACTAGTCAAAAAGTGACTAAGGTACGTGCTCTAACCGGATCTGCGCTGGCTGGCGCGGAAAAAGAAAGAACTGACGTCAGCGGGCATGGGTGGCGCCTAAGTAGTCTCCGTGACTTCATCTCGGCGCTTACGACGCCAGCGACGAACGCGGAGCCGCACGACGCCACCTACCGACGCGCAGCGGTACTGCTGACGAAAAACTTTCCGGATCCAGTCTGACGCCTGGGGATATTCTAAGGTAAGGAATCTATCACTAACGTGTCTCTTTCAGATTCTACCATTTATAAAGCAGACTTTCAAAAATTTACAAGGTTTTAATTTCAAATAAGGTTAACCTGCTTGGTCCTCCTGGCAATGAAGGCAGGGCTGTTTGATGTTCGGTTTAACGATGCATGCCCATTAAACGTAAGAGTGAGGTCCTGGGATCTGTCAAATAACTTGAGGTCTAATCTTGGGAAGTTTGTGTAGCTAACAAAAGGAAATAAACATTATTAATCATCAAATGTATATCCCAACTTGTCATTAAAAAAGGAGAAGTCTAAAAAAACATTAAAAAGATAAAAACACAGAAGTAACAAAATATTAGTTTAACAAAACTTCAAACCATCTTTGAAAAGATAGAATTCTAATTATGATTACGTTTGCCAATGATATTTTAAACATTTCAAATTAAGAGATCTAACATCTGCTCATTTATTCACATAAAGCATTAATTGAATGAAATAAATCCACTTTCTGAACATTTCACGAAATTTTAAACTGCAAGGATGACATTCTACTTCTTGATCAAGGTCTTGAACTGGATTAACATGCAACACGGGTGTCATACATACATCAAACTACTCTACCTTAGATTCAACATTTATGACTATAGATCAATGACATTGCACTTTGCCAAGCAAGACTTTAGAAGAAAAACGTTACTTATCTGTAACAATCAGTTTGCTGCCATTAGTGCTGTAGATCACATGTTGTACACACCCCAGTCATTTACTGCTGGGCATGAATGAAAATTTACAATTGCTTTGGTTTGAAAAAGTGCCTTTGGTTTCAAAGTGACTCATGAAACCTCTCCTGAAAGTCATAATGCACATTGACAGACTTCACCTCAGATTGTTTTTTCCCTTTCGAGGCGAAGTAGTACTATAGTAAATCTTTTTACTAGGTAGAAATGGTATAAAACAGAATACAGGTGGAAACAGTATGCAAAGTAAAATAGGTATCTTCCTATCTGCTTGAAATGTTGTGATGGGTTTATAACCCCTTGATTTTGTATGTAGTGTATGGTGGTCCTTTTGTCTGTGCAAACTGGTATCACTCTGCTGTTTGGAACACACAGAGCTAATTGAACTGCCATAAATTCCAGCTGTCAACGAGGAATCCACTGCCTTGAATGGTGAGGTGCTTCATTGAAGCTTCCCAATCTATTAGGGATGCTTTCATGTTGATAGTCACATGTGGCTCAAAGTCGAGAAATGATCTACCCAGTAACAAGTTCATTTTGTCCCGCCACTGAGGTTTGTGCTGAACACAGGGCACTAGATCCTCTCAATCACTGGTCTCTTATAATCAGTGCTTTAAATGGGCCGGTACTGTCCGGTACGAAGTACCGGCACTTTTTTATTTTCAGAGGGAGAGTACCGGCACTTCTCAAGAGAAATGCAATACTTTTAATTGGAGAGTACCGGCACTTCTCAAAAACAAGCAGGTACTCTGGTACAGAGTACCTGCACTTCCATTTTCCATTTAAAGCACTGCTTATAATCAATGACTGGCAAGACATTCCTGTAACTAATGCAGGTGTAAATGTGCATTCAGGGACAAATCCAATGTATGGCACCATCATTCCTAACAGTTTCAAGATCGTTCACACTACCGGAGGAAGTGACATCTGGGAAAGGACCTTTGAAAGGCCATCACTAGTTTAGGCTTGGATAGGTTGTACTCGTTGTGACTGACTTTCTTGTGGTACAATGCCGTTACCAGAATTTGCGAACCTAGATAATCTATTTTTTTTAAAATGTTTTTCTTTTGGGTTTTTTAGCAAAACATTCTTTAGCAAATAACACAAATCGTGTTTGTTTGTCTAGAACATACTTCATATACAATCAAATTGTGTTATTTAATATTTTTTGTACACCAGCATATTGTCCTGGAAAATTCTGACACAAGAATGCAGGTCTTTTAAAACATAAAATATGACTTTGAAAGAGGACAGACCGTAAACCACAAATAAAAAACCAAAGAGGTATGATAAATATCAAAAGCTTAGAATCCCAAGTCAATTTAACCTTGTGCTCTGTGGACCTTGAACCTATTTGTAAAAAAAAGGAAAATAAAATTTTAAAAAGTTGCTCCGCTAACCATAGATTAGTTCATTTATGCTGGGAAGACTAGGTTTGTCAATCAAAATGTTTTTGCTTAGAGCTCTGAAATCGTCACAAATATAAAGTGCCCCCCGTTTCTTGAGTATAACTATGCGAGACACCCATTGAGATGACTTAATTTCTTCAATAATATTTTGCTTTTCCATGACGCAACTTTCATAATTCTGACTCAAACCACATTCTAACTATTGGTATTGTACCAATAGGTCATTCAACAACGGACCTATAAAATCCATCTGCAAGTGAAACCTAAAATTGCTTACCCACTAGTAATTTGATAATAGAAAAACAAGTGCAAGGCAATACTTGATTGTCACTCTTAGTTTATTCTTAGTTTAGCACTCTTAGTGGAAGAAAATGTAGCTACCCCCAAGAGACACGCCCACATGAATTACGAGAGGCTTAAGTAACACCGCATAACCTGATATAACTAGACCTCCAGAGACAAGTTTCCTGAAATAAATGGATGTCATAGACTAGCGCGATATCCACTTAAAAGACTGTACTGCTAATACTAAGCATACAGCACATAGTGCTTAGCCTACTGTGGAGCTCAGGCTGTTAGGATACGTAACTCAGGCAGCTCACCTGATTACACCTCTGTGTTGCCATAACAACGGATTAAATCTGTTGCTTGCCAAGGTTTCATCATAACCATTATTGCTTTACCAATTGCACGGGCCTACCAACATGGTTATTTTATTTTAAAATTGAGGACGATTGTCTGTGGGTGCTCTTGAAATTGATACCAATACAGCTACTCTGTCCACTACAATGACCAACGCAAGTTGGAACTGGCCAAAAGAAGCGTTTTTGTCCCACAGGAAACTGTTCTTTGTGGTGTCATTGCCAGACAATGTTTTGAATACAAGTACTCAAAAGAGAGAGTGTCTGTAAGGTGGCAGTGCATAAGTAAAACCATGGCATGAGACGGCAATAATTTGAAAGGAGGAACAGCAAGATAATATTCTACTTCAGAAAATAACGTGCCAACTAGGAAAAAGTAAGAGCTAGGTGACACGATGGGTTAAGCAGGAAATTAGTGTACAAAATAAAAAATAAATATCTTTCCGACTTCCACACTCTGGTTTCTCTGTTGTGACATTTACTATATTTAGCATCAAATCACTAAATTGAGCTGTATGGAATTTGGGTGTATTACCCACAAGTGGTCTTGAGTTAGGGGATGTGGCCAGAGATGTAACTTCTCGTGTGGCACTACAAATAGTTGTAGTTGGGTTGTGAACCATGCTTGTTGCCCCCATGTTTGGTCTATTAGGATTAGTGTGAGGGATGTTTGTATTGGCTTTTGCACCACATATGAAATGAGTGGGAGAGGAGGAGAAAAGCATAAGCAAATATCCCCGACCAATTGATCCATGGGACACTGCCTTTGAATCGGGGTGAGGAAACCAGGAGGCGAAGCTTTGGCATTTTGTGTTGTGGCGTGTTGCACATAGGTCTATTTCCAGGGCTCTCCACCATTTGAAGTATGCGTGGAGAAGTCTCATATCTATTTCCCACTCGTGTCCTTGCTGATGCTTTCTGCTGAGCATAACTGCAAAGCCGTTCACCCCTGGTTGGTATTCTGCTAGGAGGTGGATGTTGTGCTGTATGGCCCAATGCCATATGCGCTCTGCTAGGAGGAAGAGTTGCACAGTGTGTGCCCCTCCCTGTTTTTGAATATAATGCATTGCAGTCATGTTGTCCTTACGTATTATGACTACTTTGTTGTGAAGATGACTGTGGAAAGTTTTTAGAGCTAGTTGGATTGCGAGTAGCTCTAGATAACTGATGTGGAAGCGTTTCTGAAATGTTGACCATAGACCTCACACTGTGAGGCTCTGCATATGTGCCCCCTAAATCTGAAGGGACGCATCTGTGGTGATGGTGATTTGTGGAATTGGGGCTTTGAATAGCCGACCCTGCAACAGATTGTTGCTGATGCACCACTGCAGAGAGCAGTGGGTTGCTAGCCCTACCAACACTAGATCCTGTAGATCCCCCTCCGCTTGAGACCATTGTGATTGAAGAATGCCTTGAAGGGGACACATATGTAGATGAGCGTTTGGTACTATGGATATGCATGATGCCATCATTCCTAGAAAACTCATGACCGTCTTTACTGTGATATGATGATGTGGTTGAAATAGAGGTAATGCTAGCTGGAACTTTTGTACCCTTTCTATAATGGGATAGGCTTTGGCTGTAACCGAGTTTAATATTGCACTTGTAAAGGTTGACGGTGAAGCTTAGCTGTGTTGAGTGTAAAGCCTAACTTGTGTAGAAGGTTGATTACCTGTTGTGTGTCCTGCAGACATTGCTATTCTGTGGGACTTTTGATGAGCCAATTGTCCACATATGGGAATACATGTGTGCCTCCCCGTCTGAGATGAGCTGCTACCACTGTGAGGCATTTGGTGAATACCCTTGGAGCTGTAGTTACTCCGAAACACCTTGAACTGGTAGTGCTGTCGGTTGATTTGAAAACTGAGATAGCGGAGGTGCGCTGGGTGTATGGGAATGTTGAAGTAGTTGTCTTTAAGGTCTATAGCTATCATGAAATCTCCTTGCTGTAGCAATGGTATCACATCCTGTAGTGTGACTCTGTGAAAGTGTTCTGAAGAGATTTAACTGCAGAGTGGCAGGAAGTATAGAATAGGCCTTAATGTTCCGTCTTTTGAGAATGAGGAAGTATCGAGAGTATGCTCCGTGACTCTGATGTTGTTTTGGGACTATTTCTACAGCTCCTTTTTAAGGCAGAGCTTGAACCTCCTCTCGGAGGAGTGAAAGATGTTCTGGTGACATATTTTGTGTTTGTGGTGGTATTGTCGGTGGGGTATTTGTAAGCTCTAGGCAATGCCGGTCTTTGATGATCGCAAGAACCCACTGATTTGTGGTAATTTCTGTCCAGTGTTGTTGGCATTGTTGTAACAGCCCCCTACTGGTGTTATACTGTAAGGAAGTGGGTTTCTGTTGCAGTAACCCCCCCCACTTTTTGCCAGACTACTGATGCACTTGACGTGCCCTGGGTCCCTGCCAATCAGGTTCCCAGGGCACTGTGACCTTTCCCCAAAACTGTAATCAATTGGCATCTCTGGGCACAGGTCAGCCCCTGGTAAATGGTACCACAGGTACCTAGGGCACTGTGACCAGGGAAGGAAGACAGACAGACCACACACACACACACAACCACACACACAACCACACAACCACACACAACCACACAACCACACAACCACACACAACCACACAACCACACACAACCACACAACCACACACAACCACACACACACACAACCACACACACACAACCACACACACACACAACCACACACACACACAACCACACACACCCACACGACCACGACCACACACACGACCACACCCACACACACGACCACACCCACACACACGACCACACCCACACACACGACCACACCCACACACACGACCACACCCACACAACCACGACCACACCCACACAACCACGACCACACCCACAACCACGACCACACCCACACACACGACCACACCCACACACACGACCACACCCACACACACGACCACACCCACACACACGACCACACCCACACACACGACCACACCCACACACACGACCACACCCACACACACGACCACACCCACACACACGACCACACCCACACACACGACCACACCCACACACACGACCACACCCACACACACGACCACACCCACACACACGACCACACCCACACACACGACCACACCCACACACACGACCACACCCACACACACGACCACACCCACACACACGACCACACCCACACACACGACCACACCCACCCACACGACCACACCCACCCACACGACCACACCCACCCACACGACCACACCCACACACACGACCACACCCACACACACGACCACACCCACACACACGACCACACCCACACACACGACCACACCCACACACACGACCACACCCACACACACGACCACACCCACACACGACCACACCCACACACGACCACACCCACACACGACCACACCCACACACGACCACACCCACACACGACCACACCCACACACGACCACACCCACACACGACCACACCCACACACGACCACACCCACACACGACCACACCCACACACGACCACACCCACACACGACCACACCCACACACGACCACACCCACACACGACCACACCCACACACGACCACACCCACACACGACCACACCCACACACGACCACACCCACACACGACCACACCCACACACACGACCACACACACACACGACCACACACACACACACGACCACACACACACACGACCACACACACACACGACCACACACACACACGACCACACACACACACGACCACACACACACACGACCACACACACACACGACCACACACACACACGACCACACACACACACGACCACACACACACACGACCACACACACACACGACCACACACACACACACACGACCACACACACACACACACACACACACACACACACACACACACACACACACACACACACACACACGGGTCCAGAGACTGCTGCTCTCTGGGGCCTAAAACAATGCACATCCTGGGACGAGGTGGCAAGCCTCCTCCCCCAGGATGGGCAGGGTTCACGAAGGTGAAGCATCAAAGGCATGCCGCCTATGTGAGCCTCCCCAGACCATTTGCTGCTTTCAGCAACTGGTCCCCACTGGTTCTACCCCCCACTTTGGGTGGGAGAACCGGCGGGGAAAACAAATGAGGGAGAGAGGTGGCCCACCTCTGCCAACTCCACCCCTCAAGTGGGGGAGGCGAGGTGAAGCACAACTCCGAGTCCCCGCCATCTTGAGGATGGGGGGACCCAACCAACCAGGGACAGGCTCTTGTCCCCCTCCCACTGGAGGGTGGCACGATAGGGGGTGTACCCACCCCATGGAAGGGACCCATTGGTCCCTGCCCTCTACCTACCTGTAACGCCCCTAAATCTAGTATTTAGGGGGCACCCTGAACCTTGCTTCCTCAGATCCAGCCTGACAAGAAGAAAAGAAGAAGGACCGAACAGCCGTGCAGTCAGCTAACAAGAGGAAGACGCCCACTGACTTGGCCCCAGCCCTACCGGCTTGTCTCCCCTCGAACATGCTCCTGCGAAATCCCGGTGTCCCCTGCAGCCAGCAACCTCAAAAACCCCGGAGGACCTGCCTGCCTTCACTTCCAAAGACTGCTTCTCCCGTGAACACCGGATTTGTTCAACTGCAACCTCTGGCAGCAGCCGGAGACCGCGAATCCAGCCCACTCTGCACCCGCCGAACCCGGCCCGAGCTAGAGTGGAAAAACACCACGAAGAGGTCACCCCGGCGATCCTGACCCGAGATCCAGCGACCCCTGACCTGCCTCAAGCCTCCAGGCAACGCCTGCAGCCTAAATCCAGAAGGCCCCCCCTAACCGCGACCCGGAGCTGTTAAGAAGATCTGACCCTAAAAGGCACCCCTGCACCCGACGCCCCACGGCCTTGTGTGCCCAAACCAACAGTGCCGAACCAACCCCTAACTTCCCAACTTACCACTCGAAGTGGTGGTCGCACCCAGAAGTCCTTCGTCTCCCTGCCTGCCGTGCTTTTGCAAACCGGAGGTTCTCCACTGAAAACAACAGGACGCCCGACGTCGAAACAGCACTCTGCACCCGGCCGCCTCAGTGCCACTGAGGGTGCACCTTTGGTGCTACTTTGTTTCCCCATTTGCCCCGACCTAAACCCTAGGAGCTTTGCTCCCACAACCCAGTGGCCTGCTTGCCAGCAGCCACCAACCGGAGGCCCCCTATCCCCCATTGGATAGCATTGGGCCTCAACACTCTGCACCCGGCCACCCTAGTGCCGCTGAGGGTGTAACAAGAGTGCATCACTGAGCCTGGGGGACCCCTGAGTCTAACCCCAGAACCTTAACTCCCACAGTCGAGGTTCTCCACTGAAAACAACAGGACACCCGACGTCGAAACAGCACTCTGCACCCGGCCGCCTCATTGCCGCTGAGGGTGCACCTTTGGTGCTACTTTGTTTCCCCATTTGCCCCGACCTAAACCCTAGGAGCTTTGCTCCCACAACCCAGTGACCTGCTTCCCAGCAGCCACCAACCGGAGGCCCCCTATCCCCCATTGGATAACATTGGGCCTCAACACTCTGCACCCGGCCGCCCTAGTGCCGCTGAGGGTGTAACAAGAGTGCATCACTGACCCTGGGGGACCCCAGAGTCTAACCCCAGAACCTTAACTCCCACAGTCGATAACTTACCTGTGAACCGATAACCTGTTTTTCCTCCACAGGATAACATTGACAATTTTTCTTCTAAAAAGTTTGTAAGTGTGGAGTTTTGAAATCTACAAATATTCTTTGAAAATCGCACTAATAACCAAAATGTATTTACCTACCTGTTTGCAGGAAATGTCCCAGTGCTGAATCTAGATATCCAGCACTGAGTTCGAAAAGTAACGTAAAAAGTAACTTACCTGTAATTTACTGAAAAAGCCTATTCATTTCAATGTACAGTATTTGCTAAGTATTGCAACCTACTGCATCCCCTGTAAATCAAACAAAGTACAATTCCTATTGCATTTTCAAACTGTTCTACAATCAGCAACTTATTACTGGAAAGTATTTAATGCTTACCTGTGCCAGGCTTGCTTGGTTCTAAAAATAAAACAACAGTATATCTTTTTATACAAAAACAATTGGCCTAGATTTCAGTTCTTGAGTGTGTGAATTCATTTGCTGACTGAGTGGGTACATCAAATGCTTAACACTGTCCTCTGATACTGCCTTTCTGCTCGACCACTCTACCACAAATAGAGAGTAAGGTTCTATCTAACTTTAATCTCTGCCTACCTCTGGGGTCACTTGGACTCTATACACACTATACCTCACTTTGGTGTAGTATATATAGAGCCAGTTTCCTACAACTGGGCCGGATAGGAACCCTGTTTTTGTGCACTGCCTGAATCTGTAGATGTACTAGGTCTTGTTCCACCTCTAGACAGCCCCCTCCGAAAGAGGAAACTGCCTTTACAACGCGGGCAGAGCCACAAGTGCCGTTTCCCCGCATGCCTTAACCATGCATGCCTTAACCATGCATGCCTTAACCACGCATATGCGTGGTTAAAGCAGTAAGCAGTCTGGATGCTTAGATGGGCGGGCACAGCAAAAGGAAGGATCAGGAGAGACAGGGGGTGGGTTTTGGTGGGGGGCAGTTTTAGGGGTGGGGCAGTTTTTAGGACAGGGGGCTGGGTTTGAGGGCTCAGGGTGAGGCAGCGGGTAGTCTTAGGGATGGGGTAGTTTTTAGGGCTCGGGGGGGGGGGATGGGGGTCAGGTTGCTTAAAGGGCAGTGGCCAGGGGCCAGTGTTTTAGGGCTCAGGGAAGGAGGGAATCGGGGTAGTTTTAGGGATGGGGCAGTTTTTAGGGCTGGGAGGGGTCGGGTTATTTATAGGGCAGGGGCCAGGGTGTTGGGGCTCAGGTCGGAGGGACTGGGGTGTTAACCTTACCACACATCCCTTTACCAATCATGCCTTTACCACGAAACTGCCTGGTAAAGGCATGCGTTGTTCAGACACATTCGTTGTTCAGGCTGTGTGGTAAAGGCACGAGTGGTTTAGCCATGCATGTCTCTGTCATACAACCCTCCGAAAGTAGCCTCTATTCCGGAAAGTTTGTAGGGCACCCATAGCTTTGGCTGTGTCTGTATATTTTTTCAGTTTTTCTAAAATGTCATCTACCTGTGCTCCAAATATATGTTGACCATGTAGAATTAGAAGATGTTATTGTACATTGGGCTTAAAGCCTGAGACCCTAAGCAGGCAGTGCACCTAATGAGAATACTAGTATCGGCTGAATTAAGTGTGTATTGTATGGTGACACTGGAAAGGATTCTGCCTTTCTCTATCAATTGAGTCCCTTTTTGACTATATTGTTCAGGGAGATGCTGCAATAACTCTTGCATCTCATCCCATTGGGTTCTGTTATAACGTGAAAGTAAACCTACAGAATTTGCAATGTGTATGTGATGAACGAGTTACTTACCTTCGGTAACGATGAATCTGGTAGAGACACAGTCTAGCCGCAGATTCCTTAACTCAGAATATCCCCAGGGGTCAGACTGGATCCGGAATTTTTTTTGCAGCAGCACCTCTGCGCGCCTGGGGGCGGCGCCGCATGGCTTTGCCCTGACGTCGTCCACGGACATGACGTCAGCGGAGCCATACAAGTCCCTCCCGGCGCGCTGACGTCAGTTTTCTTCGGAGAAACTTTTCCGCGCCACAACGCGGAGCCACCACCAAAACCTGAGAGTATGGGAACAGTGTGCGAAAAAGATGAAAAATCAGAAAGAATCGAATGGTGAGAAGCATCACTACAAATGTATACTGAAAGCAATTGAAGGGAAAGAGCAGAGCACCGCTCTGAGAAAGAGCCCCGCAAAAGCAAAGGCTCCCCCCCCCCCCCCCCGAGGCAAACCGACATATGAAAAGAATGTCAAGGCAGATGACAGGAAGCCTGCAATCACAAGATCTAACCGTGAAGGGCAACAAGACCGAAACCACAGAAGTAATGACGATCTACCACAGGTCGGCAACACCAGGAATGCCGTATCCCCTGTAAGAGATCTATGGACTGAAGCACAGTCAAATAGACCCCAAACCAATTGACTGTAGTGGAGTCAAGAGACAAGAGACCCCAAAGCAATGGAGAAGGTGGGAGGGAGGGAGGGAAGAACATTAGTAGGCCCACACTGGAAGAACCAGGGTGTAGGGATATAGAAGGATACATGAACCCACCGCCCCATCACGAGAATGGGTGGAGTAGAACAAGTAAAACAGAATGAATCATCCTACCGAGGAGGGAGGTGAAAGATGCCACCCCGTAGGAAGATAAAAGCCACCTGGAAGGAGGCGAGTGCATAAAACCCAACCTGAGAAGGTCATCGCAGAGCGGGGAGGATGGGCCGGCGTTAAGGAATCTGCGGCTAGACTGTGTCTCTACCAGATACATAGTTACCGAAGGTAAGTAACTCGTTCATCTGATAGAGACATCTAGCCGCAGATTCCTTAACTTAGAATAGATACCAAAGCCATACCCCATAGGAGGCGGGTCTGCGACTAAACCCCACCAAGTTCCAAAGAGAACCCAGTCGTCAACAAGTTGACTAAACACAGTGGGGACAGCAATGCCAGCGTGGCCAACACCAGACCAGAAAGCTCCGTAAGGAGCGGAAAACAATGGGAGGCAAAGGCATCACAAGCCGCCCAGGGACAGCATGAAAACCCTCTTGTTTATACAGGGTTGAAAGGGAGCACAGAACCAGAATGTCAGTGCAGAATGTGAGGGTCTATAACTTCCGCAAAAAAAGGGGAACTGATCAGAGGAGCCGAAGGATCTGCAAGATCTGATGGATCTGCAAGAGACAAAGACCCAGAGAGTGGACAAGGCGGTAAGACCAAGTCAGAGCATACAGGTCGAGCATGCACAACAGTGGAAGAAGCACTGTTGCAAGCGTACAAGCTAGGAAACTTGGACAGCAGTGGTAGGATTCTGACCATGTCCAGAAAGAGCCTGTGTACCAGAGACACAAGACCTGACATTGCGCAATCGCCCCTTCACAAAAAGACATGTGAGAGGCGGACGTCAACAAGCAGAATGAATATAACCATGACTACAAGAAGAGACATGCATGCGGGGGACAGAAGTACACATGGGCAGACCGTGTGTACCGCTAGAACCACACTACGTAAAAGGAAATGCCCAATGGAACGCAGCAAGAACAGCCCAGATGCGAGAGATGCATCACCAGGTAGTCAACCGGCGAAAGGGATCCGGCAAGCTGGACACACACAGAAGGCTTGCTCCCAAGAGAAGGCTGAGAGCAAGACCACGGATACCGCAGCAAGGAAACACTAGCATGCGTGACCCTTGGTTGTGTGTAGAGCGCAGGACAGAATATACATCAAGAAAGGACACAGCCATGAAGGATGCGTTTTATAAAAGAATACAAGAGCGCACCATAGGTACCAACAGCGATGCTGCAGCAGAACCGGACAGAGCAATGTCCAGATCCGTAAGCGACATCAGACACCCGGCAGGGAGGAGCCACAGTCCCCCGCGAGACAGACTGAGAGACTGAGCAGTACTCGAAAGAGTCAGTACTAAACGGACATAGAGTAACAGGAAAATGTAAAGAGATGTACATACAAGACAGTCCTGAAAAGAACACTTCCACAGAGAGCAGCAGCAGCAGCCCGAAGTAGAAGGGTGACAAACTCCTGCGCGAAAAGCAGCAGGGGAAGAGGAAACTCTTGCTTGTGAAGTGCCAAGGAAAGTAGGGCACAAGGCAATGGACAGTATTGGCAGACGTGGCGAGGATGCCACCGTCTATAGACAAAGTCCAGACAGGTCTGAACTATGAGAAAGTTCTACCCATCCAAGAGAGAGGAGAGGAGAAACCAGTTATCGCAGAAGCGTAAGGAAAGCATAAGCCCCCCGTGACAGCGAACATACTAGGGAGCATCCACCTGACGCGCATAGAACACAGAAAATCGTGCCGCGTCAACCCTGAGTGCCTGAGGGCAGCGCCACAAGGCTCCGCCCTGAGGTCGTCAATGGCAGGACGAACTGTGCCGGAACGGAACAGAACAAGGTGGTCCAAGGGACAACGGCTGACAATAAGGGCAGCCATTATAGACAAGGAGGGCGAAGCTGAAACGACACTCCTGGAAGAGGCAGACGAAGCAGAACCTCGAGAAAGTGAGCACCTACAGATGCAGGGGAGTGCTACGGACCAACCGCAGACCCCAACGGATAGGCAATAGAGCGATGCCAACCTGTGGGCCGCAAAAAGGAAGGGGCCACAACAGCAGAAAGAGACCACAGTCTGATCTGCAGGACAACCCCTTGGAAGAAGACTCCACAGGAGCCTACCAAGCCTTCTGTGTAAGGAAGACAGCTATACAATAGCCAACGAATACCCCACATAGGGTAAGCCTGAACCCCAGCTAGGGGCACCTCTTGAGCACGAACTCATAGACAGAGGAATCAAAAGAGAACAGAATCAGCTGACCAGCTGCACTAAATAGAAGCAAAAACGGCGTGAAGCCGCACAGGCCGTCTGGGTATTACTGCATGAACCCAGGGCCCAGAACAAGCAGAGACAACACTGCACCTGAAAACCAAAGTCTGCAAAAGGACTAGAAAACACAAAGTCATGGGAGCCCAGACATGAGGCGGTTGACTGCTGAGTCAGCATGACTGTCAAAAAGGGTCACGCCATCAAATGGCAAATTCCGAAACTCTCCCGAACATTGTCAGGGAAACCGCCATCGCGCAGCCAGGCATGGCGACGGAGAGCAACGGACCTGGCCATCGCCCGACCCACAGAGTCAGTGGTGTCCATGGGCGACCGAATGGTAAATTGTGCCATTTCTCGGCCATCATGAAGGAGACGATCCAGGTCAGCACGGGGACCCTCTGGAAGAGAGGGAAGAAAATGCTCGACCAAGTCCCACAGGGCAAAAGTAGCCAGTGCAAACACGCAAGACGTGTTCAGAGCACGGATGCCCGAATTAGTGGACGCAAAAATATGGCGGCCACATGTCTCCAACCAACGAGACTCCCTAGTGGGAGGTAGCAACGGGAGAGGAGAGGAAGGCTGCGAGGCGAAAGAAGCCTGGACTACCCGGCGGTGAGCCCTAGGATGAAGGGACAAACAGACAGGGTCATCTGGAGCCGGGCGATGCCGACGTGCGATGGCCCGATCCACAGGGTCTCCAGAGGAGGGCCGTGCCCACGTGCCAAGAAGGGTGTCAAATAACGACCCGCCAAAAGGCAGCAAGGGCTCCACCTCCACAGCATCCTGGTGGAGGAGATCCAATAATGGATCAGAAGGCAAGGAGACTGAGGGGGGTTGCAGGTGTAAAATAGCTGTAGCCCTGCAAACAGCCCTCGCAAATGCCGCGCTAGCCTCAGTAGCCATTCTAGGTGGCGATAACAAACCATCTGTAGGGGACGGTTGAAGGCTAACGCGTCCACCAGAAAGGAGAGGCGACGCAGCCGGAGGCCGAACAAAGGGCCACTGTCCAGGGTGCAGCGGAGCCGGAGAGCGTAGAAACAACCCTGGGTGCTCCGGGTCCTCATCCTCTTCGAACAGAGGAACAACAGGGACCCGCACCGGGGTCGACCGACGTCGAATCGACGTCAACAATCGCCAGAGGTGACTCGGCCTGGCATCGGACCGGCGTCGACTCGCCCTCCACTGAGGCCTGCGGGGAGGAAGGATGTCGACAAGGAGTCGAGCTCCGTGCTGCAGCCGCATCCGGCGTCGGCGCAGGGAGCCCCAAAGGGCTATGCGGAGAGGGGGCAGAAAGGCTCGAAGTCTGACCGGGATGCCCCTCCGGGCTGTGTCCCGACGTCGCAGCGACTCCGGAACCGGAGTCGAGGCACTCGGCCGACGCCGAGGGCGAACCCGCCGGCGAAGACCCGACCTGAGTGCCTACCCCCTCTGTGGTACAAAAGGGGATGATGGACGGAACGCTTGAGCCAATCAAACACTCACCCCCAGTCAACTGATCTGGGTTTAATCCATCATCATTCTTTAGCTCACTCCACCACCCCAGTTCAGACATGGCCATATGCAAATCAGTCTGACCCTGTGCCTCATGGGAACAGTCCAGCCCGAACTGCCAAGCCATGTCTTCCCTGGACCGGAAACAAGCATCCTAGGACCGGTTTCTGGCATTCCAGCCGTCATCAGCCAGGCTTGCTTGAATCCAGTGGCAAAGTGAGCAAGGGACGACATGGCTTGGCAGTTCGGGCTGGACTGTTCCCATGAGGCACAGGGTCAGACTGATTTGCATATGGCCATGTCTGAACTGGGGTGGTGGAGTGAGCTAAAGAATGATGATGGATTAAACCCAGATCAGTTGACTGGGGGTGAGTGTTTGATTAGCTCAAACGCTCCGTCCATCATCCCCTTTGGTATCGCTTTGTTCGCCCTAAGTTGGCAGGGTATGCCCAGACGTGGGTCCCTTGCTCACTTTGCCACTGGATTCAAGCTAGCCTGGCTGATGACGGCTGAATAGCCAGAAACTGGTCCCAGGATGCTTGTTTCCGGTCCAGGGAAGACATGGCTTGGCAGTTCGGGCTGGACTGTTCCCATGAGGCACAGGGTCAGACTGATTTGCATATGGCCATGTCTGAACTGGGGTGGTGGAGTGAGCTAAAGAATGATGATGGATTAAACCCAGATCAGTTGACTGGGGGTGAGTGTTTGATTAGCTCAAACGCTCCGTCCATCATCCCCTTTGGTATCGCTTTACCCCCTCTGTGGGGCCTGAGGGCGTGCCAGGGAGAGGGGGTGACCCAAAGATGGAGTGAAGAGCCTTGGAATAGGCTTCCATCTGAACCCGAGTCGCCCCCACACCCGGAAAGGTTGGGTATAAGGGGGCCGACTCCTGGGCACCCGCGCCCGGTAAGGACCGGGAGCAGCAGGCCCAGTCACGTTTATGTGAGGTCGACGACCTCCGTGACTTGTGCTTACCTGCGTCAGGCGAACGACGTCCGCGGGAACGACTCCGTGACCGGACCCGAACCGGAGGCCCAGCTCGAGATGGAGATCGGCGGCGTGAAGACGCTGAGCGGGACATCCGGGCGGTCAACAACTTCATCCGGTGCTCCCGCAGGGACTTCGGCTTCATTTGCCGGCAGGCGTCGCACTCCTCGGAGTCTTGGTGCTCTCCTAGGCACCACATACAGATCGCGTGCGGATCCGTCGCCGACATCTGCCGCGTACAGGTCTCACACGCCTTGAAGCCCGAAGGCATCGCACACTGTTCCCGGACGCCGAAGGCGTCGAGAAGGCCTGAAACAGGCCAGAGGAACCGCTTACTCCTGGATCCGAGTTGGGATGCGGAAAAGAAGGAAACTGACGTCAGCGCGCCGGGAGGGACTTATATGGCTCAGCTGACGTCATGTCCGTGGACGACGTCAGGGCGGAGCCATGCAGCGCCGCCCCCGCGCGCGCAGAGGTGCTGCTGCAAAAAATTCTCCGGATCCAGTCTGACGCCTGGGGATATTCTAAGTTAAGGAATCTGCGGCTAGATGTCTCTATCAGATTAGCTGCTTGTGCAACAACACCGTTCCCAGCCACATCATATTTTGACTTTCTTTGTTTATTGGAGGAGCATCTCTAGTGCCCTGGGAATTGGTCCTTTTTCTAGCCGTGTGGACTACTAATGAATCAGGGGGAACTTGGCCCTTGATTCATTCCGAGTCTGATGGACATGCCTTGTATTTTTTTGTCCACTCTGGGTGTTATCACCCTGGACTTAACTGGCTGCTTAAAAATCTCCTCTGTGGATTTGAGCATGACTCTTAACACAGGCAAGGACCGCACTGTCCTATGAGACCTATTTAGTGTCTCTACTAAAAAGTCCTCTTTGTCTGGTAAAGTGTGGAGATCCACTTTATGGTACTGTGATGCTGTACGAATCACCTCCTGATAATTTGTGGTATGATCTGGTGGCGAGGGTTTTGAGGGGTACAGGTCTGGATCGGTATCATCTACAGGGTCTGCATCATATTGATCCCATGGATCCCGTATATTGTTTGGGTCTCCCTGTGGGTCTGAAACAAATGGCATATCATATGGTGCTAAATCCTCCCATGTATCAATGTCCCCTGTTGAAAATGGTGTGAGTGATGTGTGTGGCTGCTCTGAAGGAAGGTGTTCAGGTGAATGTGTATGAGCTGGTGATGTTTCTGCAATATAGGCAGTAGAGCTGGAGGAGGAGATATTAGTGTAAAAGCAGGTGGAGGAGGACTAGTTTGAGGAAAAAGAATAGGGCTAGTGCCCCTATCTTTCTGTTTCTTGCACCATGATTTCCTCCTCAAATGTCTTCTTCCTTTTTAGGAGTGTATCAGTTATAGTTGGAGGAGGTTTTGCACCTAATTTGCCAGTATCTGGATGAATAAATAAAGTCCTTTGTCATTTATCAAGTTTATCTAGAAGTTTTTCAAGAACTGGCTGAACTGCCTGCTGTTTTGGCTCTGACATGGTCTGTCTGTTTCGACGTCAAGGGTAGTTTTGTAGCAGACAGGATTTTGGACACCGATGAGTATTTCGGTGACTGATGGTGTTTTCTGTGCCAAAGGTGTCTTTGGATTTTTTGGCGCCAAAGGTATCTTTGGGTATTGCGGCGCTGAAGGTGCCTTTGGGTCTGATGGTGGCTGTTTCGGCTCCAACGCCTTATGGTGCATCGAAGGTAGTGAATCTGTTTTTTTCAGTACCGACACCGAGGAGACCTTTAAAGCTCTTAACTTTTCCATGTTTGTTGAATATTCTGCTGGCGGAGGGACTTGAGTGTGCTCCTTAGCCATGGCCCGAGGGCAGTGGGGCTCCGACAGTCACCTTAGCTGTTTTTTGCAGGGGTGTGGGAGGTTTCCGCTGGTGTACTCGTGTGCCTTTGATATATGGAGGGATCAGGGTCGGAGTCAGAGCCTTCGCCATTGCTAGCCAACATTATAGGGATGTCTATCGGCCTCACCTGTGCCTTGGTATCCTCAGTCTCCTCTTCCGACTCTACTAACTGCTCCCAGAAATTATCAGGCACATCTGCGGCATGTTGTGTCTCCATGGTGGAGTGGGCCCAATGACTTTCCCTCCACTGCTGAAGCATCTTCTTCAAGCAAAAGGCCAGGCACGACTCACACAACACCTCGTCGTGCTCCGGGGACAAGCAGATAAGCGAAGTTGGTGTCTATAAATACAACAAAGTCGAACTGGACGAGGGTGGGCGGATCAAAAAAACTGAAGGAACAACAGTCGGTGCTGTGTTTGTCGAGGTTTCCGTCGACGGGTGATGAAAGAACGAGGTGCTGGACGGGCCTCGTGATAGGAATTGAGCTTTGGTCACGGAGATCCGGGATCGACATCCGAACCAGATGGCGAAAAAAAAACAATTAACAAAGGAGCCAATGATCATGCGTAACACAGACTATTGGAGGAGTCACTATACCTTGTGACTTTAAGAGCTTCTTTGAAGAAAAACAAGTTGCAAACGTCCGAGCCCAACACTAGATGGCAGGAGTATGCTAAGCATATGTATCTACGGCCAACACATGCTACGAATATAAATGTTCTATTATTCTGAGTTCCCACACTTCTCCAAATAAAAATAGTACCCCACTTGTGTGGCTGAGTCTCTCGTCCACGACAGGACAGCCCCTAAAATGCAACACAGAGACATCAAGTTTTCACCTTGAAAACCGACTCATTCTGGTGATGTGGGTAGGTCTGGTATTTAGGCATAGGTTCCTCCACCACCCTGAGAAACCTATCAAACCCAGACATTTCAGAAAACTGGTCACCCGAGTCAAGGGTGGTGTGACATGCATGGATCTCACTGTGTTTGGTTACCCAGAAAACACTAAACTTTAGCTAAAATCATGCATTTCCCTCACATTTGAGTGAGGGAAGGTTACAAAATCTGTAGGGATGCACAAAATGCCTACCACCCAGAGTTCCCTCACTTCTCCCAATAAAAAAGGTATCCCACTTAAATGGGTAGGGCTATCGCTATGGGACTTGTTGAGGGCATGGGAGTATGGTCAATGCCAGGGTGGACGCTCCCAAAAGCATTTTTATTTATATTAAAAAGTATTTCTCCTGGTGTCTAGTTGGCTCCCCCCCTTCCTCCCACGCGGGAAGGATAGATTGCAGGTACGCCTCCCAATATGCCCACCGGAGATGGCAGACCATAGGCTTCCCCTGCCCCTCCCCTGCAGTGTAGGTGTGAGGAAACTGGGTGTATTATATGGTGTGGTTGTGCAACTCCACAGTATAATACACTCACCAACCCCTTCAGGACCCTTACGTATAATTAGTCAAACCAAGTATAAAGCGTTTAAACAGCACCAAAACGATTGAAGAAATTGACTATACATCAAAGAAATCCGACCCCAATTTATAAAAATAGACTGTATTTTTAAGTATCTTTAGACAACATAATGAAAAAGATCCACTGGAGGGTTCTGGAGATTATAGAACTTTCAAGGTATAGTAAATCAAAGTGTTTCACTGAACCCTGAGCAAGCATTGGCAAATTCAACAACTTTGACACTTGGAAACCATTTTGAGTAAAAAGTTGGGCAAGTTGTAATGCGGTTGGTTAGAGTCACTTGGGGTGACTAACTCCAGTAGAGAGCCAGTAAGGCCCTCAGAAACAGTTACTTCCACAAAAGAAGCAGTCTTCAGACAGTTCTAAGCACTTTATACAATGGATTCCTATGGGATTGGTCCTGATGCTGAGGATACAGGATGCTGAAAGATGCTCAAGAATGCTATGGATGCGACACAGTCGACGGGGGTCTTCCTGCAGGGACTCCTCAGTCCACAAAGGTGATGAGGGGGGCTTGGACACAGGGTTCCAGGTCCACAAGGTCCTCTCCAGTCTGGCTGAAGTCCACTCGCCACTGAACTACCAGTCGTCCGGTGTCGCAGCCAAATCCAAATCCTTCTCTAGGCTGTAGCTTGCCTTCTGGGTGACCAATCTGCACTTCGATGACTGTCCCGATCCAGCAGACTCTGGTGCAACTTCTGAGTGTCGGGTCCTGGTCCTGCACGACGGCAGGGAGTAGCAATCCTGGGATACAGGGTACCACTCTCCTTTAGCATGATTTTTCATTGGTTGTGTCCCTGTGCTGTGAGCACGTAGTCAGTTAGATTACTGCTGAGTCTCTCACTTTGGCTCGGCTCTGGAGACGACTTCTCGTCAAGCAGGACACAGCAGGCACAGTCCATCTTCTTTGCTAGCCACTAGGTGATTAGGTGAGGTATAGAAAGCAACAGCCAGACTGATCTTCAACCTTCCCAAAAGAACCCACATCACCCAGCACCTGAGAGACTCCACTGCCTCCCCATGCAGGAAAGATGCCCCTTCAAACTCCTGACCCACGCCTACGAAGCCCTTGGACCTGCATACATGAACCACAGCTTGAACTTCCAAAAGCCTTCCAGAAACCTCTGCTCCGCCCACCTTGCACAGTCACCACCGCATCCACCATTGCCGCACCGGAGGACGATCCTTCTCCCACCTCGCTGCCAAGTCCTGGAACGCCCTACCCCACACCTCTGAACAGCCCCCTTGCTGACAGACTTCAGGAAGAAGCTCAAGACCTGGCTCTTTGACTGAAACCTGCAGCTCCACGTCTGGATACCCTCACAGGTGATAATCCATGCTATATAGGTACTGTATGATTGACCGGTTCAGCAGGTGCAGCCCACGCCAGTGCAGTCTCTCTGCACCGAGGACTTGGTGCAGCAGGGCAGTCCTTATTCCAGTCAAGATCGGAGTTAGTTTGCCAGAAGTGCCTTACTTATGCTCCCTCAAGCAGGATGCGATTATTTAGCCAATGGGCTACCAGGTTCCCTCCTACCTGATGACCACTTCCTGTGAAGTGTGGCATCTGGGAATCCCAGGATGCACAATTCTGTTAACTTCCAATATAGCAGTACCCCTCCCCTGGCATGTGGTGCTCTTTAGGGCAACACAGCGGTGTCGTTACTGAGGGGGCTAAATGCCCCTGGAAAACCGGTTTGGTAACAGGTTTCCCCTCTCCTGTCCCTAGTGCCAGCGTGGCTGCCGGAACAATGGAGCAGCCCCTCTCCCAAGTGTTACCATTTGTCCTTCAAAGGCGGCCTCACCTCTGAAGCTCACCTTTTGGGCCAACACATGCGTGGCTTCCTTCAGGAGGGAGGTGGCCCCTCCTTCCACAGTATTACCCCATTTCTTCTTTTCCTGGGAGTCGTTAGCACACCTCCCCAGGAAGGTAGAAAGATGTCTCGGCGACAGGACCCCGTGTGCAACCTGTATGGGCAAAGGGGATTAAAGGCAACAACATGGCATCTTTGTTAAAGTTGCACATTGCAACATGTTAAATTACTTTCAACTTGAGAATCAAGTCAGGCTTAATGTAACGAGTTGTTTGATACCTTGGATGACCCAGTTTGGTCGCATTGTTCCAGAGTTAGCACAGATGATAGGTCAGTGTGCAACTCTGTACTCCCCAACTGGGCAACCATGCCTTTCCACAGCAAAAAGGACTATGCTACTTACCTTGTAAGCAACTGTTCTTGGCATGTAGTGCTGTAGATTCACATGCATAGCATTAGTCTACCACCCAGTGTTGGGCTCAGATAATTGCAAGTTGTTTTTCTTCTAAGAAGATTTTTCTAATCACGAGGCTGTGCGACTGCTCCTCTTGGTGATATTGCGCCTGGGCATCAACTCCATTGTTTGCTTATTTTTCCACAGGCGGGAGAGAATAGAGTTAGAGTAAGTGTTAGTAATGTGATATCCATGCAAATAATGTGAATGAAAGTAAATATAAAAGTAAACTGAGACCTACACAGGCGTCCAGGAAGGAGGGTGGGTGCATGTGAATCTACAGCACTATATACCAAGAACGGATGCTTACAGGGTACGTAACATAATCCGTTCGAGACATGTGCGGCTGTAGATATACATGCTTAGCATAGACTGTAAAGCAGTTCCTTTCCCAAACCGGTGGCTAGCCTGTGGGGGTAGAAGTTGTTTGAAAAAGAGTATGTAGCACTGCTTGTCCAACACTGGATCGTTGACCTGCTATAATACATCCACACAGTAATATTTCTTGAAAGTGTGTGGTGAGGACCATGTTGCTGCTTTGCAAAGGTCAGCAATGGCTATGTTCCCTATGAATGCCATAAGGCTCCGATTTTGTGAGTTGAGTGAGCCCTGGGGGGGGGGGGGTAAATGTCTTACCTTTAGCATAACAAGTTTGAATGCATTTGACGACCCACCTAGAAATCCCAAGTTTTGAGATTGGGTTTCCAGTGTGGGGAGGTGAAAAAGCAACAAATAATTGCTTGGTTTTCCTAAATGTATTGGTTCTATCGATATAGTACATTTAAGCTCTTTTTACATCTAGAGTATGAAGAGCTCTCTCTGCAACTGTTTCAGCTTGCGGAAAGAAGATAGGTAATTAAATTGACGGGTTAATACGGAATGCTGAGACTACTTTGGGGAGGAACTTCGGGTTTGTTCTGAGCACTACTTTGCTTCTGTGGAGTTGGAAGAATGGTTCTCTTAAAGTTACTGCCTGGAGCTCATTGACACGTCTGAACTACCTTGCAAGATAAGTATTGGAGTTGGCAGGAATGTAGTGGCTCAAATAGTGGCCCCATGAGCCTTGTTAGTACAATGTTAAGATTCCAAGCTGGTGCTGTTGGAAATCTGGGTGGAATTACTCTCAAGTCTTTCCATAAATGTTTTGATGACTGGTATCTTAAATAAAGATATATGTTGTCTGTTTTGTAGGCTTTATAGGGCACCTACTGAACAAATTAATGGCGAGGCACTCTTATCTCAGTGTTGAGAGACACTATCTAGGTTTGTCCTCCTTACTCCTCCTTTGCGTTTATTAGCCCTGGAAACCTCAGCAGCAGCAAGTCATCAGAATCAGAACATACATGGCATTGCCAAATGGGTTGGTCAACAAAAAATACTGTTATATGCTGACAACATTCTTGTTAAGCTAGTGAATCCCTGCCAGAACGTATGGCCCAAGTATTTGTCTTCTGCCGGTTCTCTGGGCAGGTCTGTGTAACACAAACAATTTAAATTGTTGTTTATAACTCCTTTGACTCTGATCGTAGACTCAGGTCACCAAAGTGAAGCTCATAAATATGGCCTCTTACAGAGGAAGAAGGAAAGGGTGGAGAGAACCTGTGATGGAGGGAGAATGGATGAATGCAAAGATGGCTAATTGGAGGGGTGACTGGAGAGAATGATGGATGAAAAGAAAAGAAGGTGGAGTGGATGGAGAAGATGGACAAAGAATGATTAGAAAGATGAATAGATGGAGATACAAGATCAATGGAAGGAAGGAAAGGATGAATTGATGGAGTAAGGAAGGGGAGAAGGATGGATGGCTGAATGTATAAAAAACAAAGGAAGAAGCCAACATATGAAGAGAAGGGCTGATGGATGGTATGATAGAGTATTAATAGATGATGGCTGAAGAGATGGATGGATGGAGAGAAGGATGAATGAAGAAGAGGGTGGATGAATGGATTGAGAAAACAGTGATGGAAGATGCAAGAAGGAATGAGGGAATGAGGGAAGATTGAGAAGAAAGAATGAAGAGATGGCAAGACAAAATGATTTATGATGGATGGAAAGAAAGCAAGAAAGGAAAAAAACAAAGAAGGACGAGACAAGAAAGGATGGTTAAAAAAGAAGGATGGAGAGAGGGACAGCTAAAGAGAAATGTGAAAGTAAAGAAAGGATGGAAAGAAGGAAGTAGAGATGAAGAAAGAAGGATGGAGAGAGGAAAGTCAAAAGACTGAAAAAATGGTAGAAAGAAGAAATGAAAGAAATGTAAAAAAAGTCTCCTGAATGACTGCAGGGCTCATTTGCTTCACCTGCTCGCTTATTTCTCTTTTAGACATGGCTCAGGATTTCTTTTTTCTGATTACTCCCTTGACTACCTGTTGGCAAAACTACCACAGATGCTTCACTAGAGGAGATGCATTTCAGATGGGTGCCAATCTGCTCAAAATAACTGGCAATCGTTATTAACAGAGAGTTGGAAAATATGGCTAAAGACAATTATTCCTCTACTAGAAAAGAGTATCAAGGAGGTTCAGCTATCGATGTGGGCAGGACTCATGTAGTCAAGATGACGAATGCCCTATGATTTAATCAGCACTATTTCTTTAAAAGCTCAATTGACCTGTTAAAAATGAAAGATTGTAAATCATGTGTATGGGGACACTCAAACCCCTGACTAAAAACAGCAAAATGTCATGCAGCCACGATGACTGGGGAGGCATGAGGCTGCCCTAAATGTAATCCTAAGGGCTGGCCCATCAGCTGTCTTCTGTGACCTACAAGCTCTAACTATAAAGAGATGTCCATTGGGTGTTCATATTGAAACAGCTGTCCTACATATTTGCCAGAGGACTGCATTCTTATTATTCTTAAAGAAAACACAGTAGCTTGGAAATTAACATTATGAATGATTGGATCCAGTTTATCAGCACAACAGCTTACCCATGGCACCCTGCGCATAAGAAATAAGGGATTAACAAACAAATACACAGGGGTCCACCTATCTGGCCGAATTTTGACAAACTAATAACAGAAAAGCGATTCATTCAAAACTAATGATAGACAAAGCTATGAGGAAAACTGATAAGAAACAACATGATTAAACCTTCAAATGAATAGGTCTAGAGTTCCTAATGCCCTGCTTCCAATACTGGAATTACTGGAAACTATCACAAAGCTGCAACAGATTCTAGATCTGAAGAAGGTGAAATTCAATTCAGAACTCACCAGTGAAGCACATACAGAAATGGGATAAATAAAGAGGCACAGTGTCAAGCCTTTATGATATCTTCATTGATCACTAATTCTCTCTGCTTAATGCCCCAGCTCTCAAGGTACGGTGGAAAAACCGTATCTTATCGAAATTCATGAATGAAGGCTGGGACAAACTCCTTTCACAACATGAAAAGTGACTAAGGGAAGCATGCCTGAAAAGTAACTATTTTAAAATACCACACACATGGCATTGGTCACCAGCTCACCTACATGCCTAATTAACATCTCAGTACGTATTCTCTAGGACTGCCAAACTGACTCAATAATTGGTCAAAAGTATAGACTTAAATGTAAACATGTTTGAAGGTTACTGAACCTCTTACTGTTAATACTTTAATGCTGCATGACAGAAGTATTTTTTTTAATGGTGTGTTCTACCACGCTAGACAATGATTTGTCTACATTACTGGCAGTGGCAAAGTTAGGCATCCTAGGATACTGGAAAACACAACTATACACACAAGAGAAATAGCTATGTAAGATGTACAGAATGGCTCTCCATACGTTTTACAAACGAAATTATAATGTACCAAAATCTGTGGCATTTGGGGAGATTCCTCAACACATCTTGCAATTCACTGCTAGCTTTATTTGCTTCTGGCCTAAAGGGAGTGAGATAAATGTAAGTATGCATGATCATATATATAATTATGAATGTCATTGAATTGATTTAATTCTCATAATTGATGATGCCTTATCTATCACCAAGTATCCATCGCTATTGTGGTAGGGGCTACCTTATTTTACCTACCTCACTTTCCTTTATATTGAAGAGGGAAGTATTGCTATTGTGATACAGTACTCTAATATTGTTTATTTATTCTGAGAAACCTACATCTACTAGCCATTGACTTTACCACTTTACACGGACTCACGTTACTGTTATAGAATAGGGAGAGGGAAGAGATTACATGCATCAATATGTAAAACGAAGCCTGCATCTTTAAGCAGTATTTTGTATCTCAATAAAAACAAATTTTTCAAAAAAGAAACCAAACAACGAGAAGGAGCAGGCTAATACTAAAATAGCCTTCACGGTGTAGTGACTGTCAAAGGGAAAAATGCTCTAGCAAGCAACATTCGCCTGAAATGAAAAAAGATGCATGCTGGCCAAAGGACACATTTTCACACACAGCTCTACAGGTCCAGTAATGATTTTTAGCAGCCAGAATTATTCCATAATTTATTTACAAAGGTGCAGATTTGGCAGCCAAAAGGCTGCATTATGTTCTAAAGGTACCAACCGCCATTGGGCGGATTCAGAGAGCCCAGACACATTCTGGATTATCCAGAGGATGTTGGTGATGGCACTAAACTTTCTTGATCTCCAGCACTTACTATGAAGGTTCATACCTACTGCAAATAGTCTTCAAGTTTTCAGCATCATCAGTACATAATATTGCATTGAGTTGAGTCAAGGAAAACAACATGCCAATTGTGAAAAGGATCTAAAAAAATAATTGTTCACACCAGTAAGCCAAAGATTAAACTACCATCACACTTTCATCAAATGAATAATCAATACTTAAGAAAATTCACCAGTTCAGAATTTATTCAACCTCATGGAGCACTGGGATGACAAAGGAAGGGGATTCTTGATTTAACACATACCTATACTTCGGTTGTGGGTTCTCTTCATCTTCTGGTGGAGGCTCTGGGGGCATGATAAACACGGTATGTTCACTCTTCTGTGACTCATCCAACTCTATCAGCCTCATGTCTTCCACAAACTCTGCATCAACCTTGCATTAAAAACAAAACAAAAGCTATCATTAAAGTACATTTTAATTAGGTTTTGCCAGTCAACACAATATTTTATTTCACCAAGACGGTTCCCCTTTGGAGCCTTGATCACTAACAACAACTGAATACACTCTTCAGCTACTGAAGTCTTACCAGTGATTAGCCTTATAATCGTGGCAATTCCTATGTTTAATGTAAAACGTACTGGGTATCTCTACTATAGAGGAATAAATAAAACGTAAACTGTTAAGATAATCCAGAAAGAAAAAAACAATTCAATAGCAAGGCTGAAAGCTATTTATTAAAGTTGGGATAATTTTCAGAGTGCAGCCTACACCGCTAAGGGTATAAATTTGTGGGCTGTTGAAAACTGGTATTAAGAAAATTAGTTCTGAAGAATGCTAAACAAACTACATTGAAAGTGACTTTTTTCGGGATGGGCAGCCAGTGAAGAAAGCTCAGCGTAGGAGATTCATAGTCCCTGAATTTAAGACAACTGCACCCAAGCGGCAGCACTGTGCATGGGCTTTAATTTAGGTAATGCATACTGGCAATGAAGTACCAACTGTTTGGACCACTCCTGCTTAAAATAGCAGTGCCCATGACAGCCTGGAACATGTGTGGCAAGCTGAAATAGAGGAAATTTCCTGATCCTTGTCAGAGGTCAGTCACAACTACTTACAATTACAATCCCCAAATTCATGTCTTTTGTAACTGGTGTCAAGAGATTCTCCGCTGTGCAGAGATATCAGAACGCCAAACATAGCCTTCTTTAGTGTTTTTTGGTTCCTGTTAATTAAATGAATACTGCATTCCAAATCATAATTGCCTCAAGCCAGTCACGACTCAACCAATTGCAATTTTATAATATCTCAACATTGGTCGAGAAAAGGCTTAAGTCTGTCTGGTGTCGGACATCAGAATCTGGTATCAGCATCGACTAGGAAGGGCCTGGCGCAGGCCTTGGAATTCAATGCCTGTACCAGAGTTAGTATGGTGCCTGGAGTGGGTCCTTAGGGTTTAGATGGTGCAGAAGCCAGAGACACTGGCAGTCACCTGACTGGAGGACCCTGCAGTTTTTTGTGCCTTGAAGGGACAACAGATAGAGTCGGCAGTGCACTAAAAATCTGCAGTAAGGCCTACCTGATGCATGAAACTGCTGCTGCATTGCTGATGGCCCGAGGAAGTCTGTAAGAACCAGTATCAGTTGAGGAATCTGCTCCGGCACCAGAACCTAGAGCGAGACAGGCTGTATTCAAGGATAAGGTACAAGGGCATCAGTGTCAGAGTGGGGGAAGGGGTTGAGTCTGGTTTTAATTTTATGTTTGGACTTCGATTTGGACTTACTGGAGGACTTCAACCATGAAGTACACCTCTTGCTGTAATGGACTCAGGAATGAAATAAAGATTGTGTCCTCTCCTTGGAGCACGACTTATACGAGGGCCATGACTTCTGTTCGGCGACATACAGTCTCACTTCAGTCCTGCATTCACCTTCAGGTGCATGAGGGTGCAATTGTCATATGACTGAGTTGTGGCCGGAGAACAGACACCAGATGAATAAGTTACTTCCCTTCAGTAATGCCTTATCTGGTAGAAACTATCTAGCCGCGGATTCCTTACCTTAGGGCATTCCCCAGGTGTCAGACTAGATCTGGACATTTTTCAGCAATCCCTCGAGTGCCAGTAGGTGGTGATGTTCTGCTCTGCGTTGCATCGTCCGTGCAGAAGTGATGTGCGTGGTGCCTATATAGGCGCCACCCCAGTGTGCCGACCTTGGTTGACTGTTTTTCCACAACAGAAGCACGGAGCCAAGCTGAGGAGGTAGTAACTAGTGTGCCAAGTGAGGTCCTGTAGGATCTCTATAGTCGAGATTTACAAACAGTACGCAGAACGGGAAGGATGAGAGAGTCTGGAAGGAATTTGTAGCTAGAAAGAGTCTCTACCAAATAAGGCTTTACCAAAGATAAGTAACTTGTTTATCTAATAGAGACTTCTAGCTGCAGATTCCGTACCTTAGAATAGATACCAAAGCAGTCTCTCCCAGGAGGTGGGTTTGCGGACTATTCATATAAAAAGGTTGTGGAGTACATAGCCATCTCAGAGCTGCATGGTGCCAGCTAGCACCATGCAGGTGTACTCCTGGGGAAGTTTCCAGATCCAGTCTGGTGCGTGGAGAGTAATCTAAGGTGAGGAATCTGCAGTTAGAAGTATCCGTCAGACCAAGCATGCTCGAATTCCAACACTTTTTTACTGCAGTCTTGCAGCAAGAGTAAAAGCAACAACAAACAAGGAGGAGTTAAACAAAACTTCAGAAAGAGTAACAGTTGAGATATCGAACATTGGAGGTGAGGTTGCTGCACAATGGGATGACACATATATGAAGGCACTTCTGCTGGACATAAAAGGAAGCTTGAAATCTACTCAATGCAAAATCGATAATCTAATGACCAGAACGCAACAATTAAAAGAGACATTGGACAAGCAGCAAGGATGACTAGATGTGGTCTATATATGAATCTCAGAGGTTGAAAACAACCTATCCACCTCTAATGAGAAAATGTTATGAATGTAGGTGGTTATTGTGCTTATTAAAGCAAGAACAACCATGTGGAGGCCACGTTTTATGAAACGAACATCAGGATTGTTGTCCTGGCAAAATAAACAATGATGGGGAAGATGGAGCAGTTAGCCAAATGGCTGCTGAAGGAGCTGCTTGTCAGAACAAGTTTTTCAGATGAATTTGCAGTTGAGAGAGTGCAGACTATTAGTCCCAAGGCTGCCGCCAACAGCACCCTCTAGGCCAATAACTGCAAGGTTCTAAAACTATTGAGGCAGAGATCTAGCTCTTTGCTTAGCTAGGGGAAAGAGATCATTGAAATATCAAGGTAGCTCCCTTGCACTATACCATAACTTAACAACAAGAATACAAGAAAACAGACGTACACTTGTGGAGGTCAAGAGATTGATACGATCCCATGGTAAACGTCTGAAGTTCTATTTGGTTAGACTCAACTCATGCTAATGGGAAACTGTATTTCTTTACTTAAGTTGCTGAGGCACCAAAATCCATCAAGAACATGACTGGCAGAAATAGAAAGACTGCAGAGCCTTAGAAAATGAAGCACCCCAGCTTTGGAAGACATTGGAAATTACATGCGATATAGCCTGGCTCATGTATGTAGAAGGACTACGCTACTGACTGATGGATAGTTGAGAAGTATCAGGGTATAACAGAAGTTATTATACACGTTCAAATGCTAGGTCACTAGAATGTTGTGTGCTAACTGAGCTGACTGGCGGCCTTTATTTGTTCCCTGCAATGAGAAAGCTATACCTGGAACTTGGTAATGTCGCAATATAGGCAGTGAGTGGAGGGCACCATCCATTCCCCTGAGCAGTAGCACTGTCACCTCCAAGAAAAATTGTGACTGCTTGGTAGGTGTATGGGAAATAAACAAGCCATTTATTATGTCTTTTTCTTGCACCAAGAAGCATACTTTTAAGGGTGGTCATAGGTTGGATTTCAACTGATTGCAAAAAACTACTGTTAATTTCTACTCCATTTAAATTTATGTTTGCAATTGTCTGTCAACAAACTTTATGTATTTTGTTCATCGAGGTATCAAGTATGGCAAAACATACACCAGTTTGAAGAATTAGGATACTCTGTAATCATATATTACATTATGTGATTATATGAAAACACATCCTTTAATGACACCCATGCTGGGATCAAGGTGAAGGAGAAATAGGGGAGGGCATCTGAAAATACTGCTAACCCAAACAGATGTGAAAATCATATATGCTACCTTTCAACAGTTTATAAATATATTACCACTAACAGAATAACAAATGAGACAGTGCCACTCAATGTTTGAGAGAAATGAAGGCTCATATTCTAAGCAATGTATAAAACAACTCAAGACACAAAATAAAAGCTAACATCATAGTATTTTGTTATTCCTCTTTTGTAGCTATGCCCTGTTTGAGAAGCAATTTGTGCATCTGCAGATCTGCAATGCTATGTGTGACATCATCGGTAGATCTAATGCATTACTGGCATACAGTGCACATTATCTCCACTTATACATTTATTTTTAGGAATGTCATCCTGAAAAATCCGCATTCCTTTCACTGTATATACTGTTATGCTTCAGTTTTAATTTGAAGGCATTCGGTACTGCACACTTCAAGTTCTAAGGTGAAGTAGAGCGCTTTATAGGGAACACTGTTTTGCAGCATGGGCATCTCAACTATGATATGCTGTACATAGAATAGTGTGGTTTGTACAAATCCCCAGGCACAAGTGAGTCACATACCCATGTGCCATTTTACCCATATATTTAGCAAAATGCACCACAGTAACCCATGTTTTTATAAATGTCTCTAGGAAACAGTCCACATTCAAACTGGGAGCAGTATAGCTCACCTGCAACAGGTAATCACTCAGCAGTAGGTGTTTCTCAAAATCCCTGTTTTAATGATCTGTCAGTAACAGTCCGCACCCTCACTCTGAACATTTTTCAAGCACTACTGCCCCTGAATGTCCAGCACCACAGAGCTGCGTTAACAATGGTAGTGGCATTTTTATGGGAAGGGAATGCAATGAAAGATTTCAGTGTCACTGCGGTGGGGCAGTAGTTGAGTTGTGTTTCTTTTGTGACCGCTTTATGCCACTGTGCCAAAGAAACGTGCAGATAACAGCAAATAAGTGCAACTCCTCTCTTCATGGCCACTACATGGTTATTCAAGATGGGTACCGTGCCCAAGAAGAAGAATCTAAAATATTATTATGTAATGAAATAAACCCTCAAAGTAAGGCAGGTGCTGGCCTATGCTGACAGACATAGGGCAGTCATAGTGCTCCTACAGGAGACCCACTTAGACCTACGTAAGTAAAGTGGTTTGCCCTGAAGTGGGCCCCAACAGCTACTATACTTCTTATAGCACCTATTACAGGGATGTTTGCACAATGTTTCGACGCCCTACCTACTGTAAGCTGAAATCAATTAAGGCTGGTCCCAAAGGTTAATGTTTGATGTTATAAGGCGATCTTTTTGTTGTTCTAGTCACTATTGTCAATAATATGGCTCCAATGTTGACTCTCAGGAGTTCTTGGATAACAAGTGATATCTCTGTTGGGTGCCATTGATATAATATGGGACGGTGAATTTAAAGTGGCACTGGATCCAATATTAGACAGGTCAAACGCTGAAGTTGGACTCATGACACGAGCGACCAAGGTACTCATTCAGATTGATGGCATGCCAGAAATAGTTCCTACATGGACAGTGAAAACGAGACCAAGCAGGCGTTTTCTTTTTACTCAAATGTACATGACTCGATGTTGCATATAGATGACTGGGTAATGTCTAAAAACGTGCCCCTTTGCACTACAAAGGTGAACTATTTATTTTGTACACTGTCTGACCATGGCCTGATTTTGATTCCATCGTTAGCACTCCCAGACCCAGTGTTCAAGGTTGAGATGTGGAGCACATTTTTCTAACAAACGCTGGGTCAGTGTCTAGACTAGTCAAAATCTTTAAAACTTTCAAGGTTTAGACAAAGAGGGGAATGGGGACATTTTTGTAGACAAAGTAGGAGGGGAAAGGTGAGAGATAGGGGGCGACCCTGGTGTAGCTGCTGCATGGACGGGACGGACCGGACCAGAGACTGTTTCAGCAGTCCAAGATGTAACCGGGCCGGTGGAAGGAGAGCATGCTGGTATCTTTGCAGCCTTTACAACTCATTTCTTGAATTCACAACTCCAATTCAATGTTAATAACAGCGACCATTGCGTGTTAATATGAATAATGTTAATTTATCTATTTGCTTCTATCTAGGTGACAGAAATTTAGCAAGTCAGAGCTAATAGCCGGTAGTAAGGCCCCTAAGGCAAATGACTTCACATCGATGTTTAATAAGGAATACAGGGATGTGCTGTCCCCTTATCTCTTAATAAAAGCCCGAGACGGTGTTAGGGAACAGATCTTGCAAGGGACAATGAGGGAGGCAATTATTACGGTTCAGCAACGCCTGAAAAGCATAATATGCTTTGTCAATCATATCACCCATTATAGAAGTGGATGTGAAAAATCCTTCCAAAGTGACTGTCAACAGGCTGACTCCTCGATTAAGAAAGATTAGGGTCCCTAAACCATGTATCTCTGAAAAGGTCATGTTACACAATCTGCGCACGCAGTGTGCTTTGCTCCACTAATTCAGCCCTGAGCTTCAGTATTTTTTAGAAGCTGAAAAGGCATTTGATGTGTTTGAATGGCTCGGACTGCTAAATTGAAATCCCTGGGACTAACAAAATAACTGCGCAAACCTATCACTTTGCCATAACCAAGCTAACTGACAGGGTCAATATTAATGGCCTAATATCAGACTAAATCGTGATACGAGGGACATGGCAGGGCTGTTTCCTTGTCTCCGCAGCGGTTTGCCATCAAGATGAAGCTTTTGGTGAACTGGACTCTGAAACATCATTTCCTGGGGGTCTGTAGTCTCTCAAAGGCAGACTTCCTATATCTATGTAATGATGTACTTCTCTATGGAGAAGAATCATGCAATTAACTTAAGTTTGATAATTGGAGAGGTAAGTTTCAGCAGTTTTGTGGACATCTCAATAAATAAAGAAATCAGAAACCTTTCCTCGGATGCCAGCTATGAAGGCTTTTGGCCTGGAATATCCATCGTGATGGTGTGACAACACTTAAGTATCTGGGTATCAAAACTCAAAGACAGGGGAACATGATCATCAGAGATAACTATGGGTCAACAATGCATAAGAGACCACCCCAGATAGACTGCTGGATCACTTTGCCTTTGTCTAGGATAGTAGAACAGCATTAAGATGAACACTTGCCCTAAACAAATATATCTGTTTGGAAATAATCCAATTGCCTTGACAAGTAAAATTGCTCATACATTAAGGTCGTTCTTAATGATTAATGTGGGTGCAGCGAAGCAGCCCACTGTGAAGTGGGAAATAGTGACCATTGTGAGAGGGGATGACTAACAGTTCCAGACACAGAGGCCACCCAAATTCCCTTGGCTATTTTTTGGAAGGAATGGTTTCTTACCTGCAATCCTAGTTCTATCTCAGGGGAATCTCTATTGAAATCATAAGCACTGAATAGTCCAGCCCACATGCACTAACTGCGGAGCAGTGTTTTTAAAGTCACATTTTCTTTGCATTACTTCAGAAAGGCTAGGAGGCACATGTGACACAAGTGCAAATTTTTTGCAGCTTTAGAACAGGATACATTGATAATTATATTAAATTACTTTTAAAATTAGAAGAAAGAAGGCTTAAGCCTTTAAAAGTCACTATAAATAACTATAAAGTGACCTTTTAAGAACATCTGTCATAAACTCGTATTACTTCCCTTTAAAGTAAGAGATAGGGAAATATATGGCTATGTAGCTGCATAGGCTGCAGTATTGAAAACACAAATATGACACTATGCCTTTAAGGTCCCCTTGACCTCTAGTGTCCCATCATGCCCTGAGGGTTTCAGTTTACTTCGTTCTTTTTTGACATTCGAATTAGAGGTACACAGTTGAATTTATTTGATCTCTTCCCTTGGGGAGAAGGGAAGGTTGTTTATGATTTTAGTGGAGATTCCCGTGAAAGAGAACTAGGATTACAGGTAAGAAACCATTCCATGCCTCTTGGGGGATTTTTACTGATAATCATAAGCACTAAATAGCTAATCTAGCTCATCCCCAATAATTCTACGAGGGATGAGATAAAAGGGAATAGTATAGGTAAGCAAACAGATTCCTCAGAGAGGCTTGCCCGACTTTGGCATCTGACCTCGCATCCAAATCAAGACAATAGTGCCTTGTAAAGGGCTGAACCGATCTCCGATTTGCAGCTACGCAAATCTCAGCAATTGGAATGTTTCTAAGTAATGCAGCAGTGGCTGTTTTAACTCTGGTAGAATGGGCTCAGGTCTTCCGGGCAGGGTTTTGTTGGCTGTCTGGTAACAAAGGATTACGCAGGAGACAATCCATCTAGAAAAGGATTGTTTCGAAGTGGCAAATCCTGTTAAAAAAAAGAACCATAATTCACAAAATGTTGCTTTGACTTCCTTAAAGATTTCGTACTATCTAGATAAAACGTCAGAATCCTCCTATAATCAGAGTATGGAGAGATCTTTCTGCAGGAGAAGAGGGATTCTAAATAAATGTAAGTAATGAAATAAACTGATTTACATGAAAATCTGAGAACACTTTACGGAGAAATTTAGGATGGGTCCTCAGTACCACCCTTTGCTATGCAATATTGTGTAAGGAACATAGGGTATGTATTTTGTTAACTCTACAAACAGAAGTTATGGTGACCAAGAAGGAAGCCTTCCATGATAGGTGCTGGAGAGAGGCCTTACGCATTGGTACGAAGAGAGGACCTATAACACAAGAAAGGACAATATTTAACGCCCATGGAGGGGAATGTCTCCTGAGAGGAGGATATATGCTAATGCTCTCCAGAAAATCCTTGACCACAGGTATTCTGGAAAAGGAGATTTGTGAAAGTTGTGTGTTGAATCTGGCCTCTGTACTTCAGAAGAAAGTCTGGTTTGCATGGCAGCCTTGTGTATGGATGCCTTGAGAGGTGAAGGAGATCTATGAACCACCACTTTTGGGACCACTTCAGAGCAATATTATCATTCTGGCCTTCGAGTGTGTCAGCTTGATGATCACTGCTGGCAGCAGGAGAACTGGAGGAAGGCATATAGTGTGTCTGGTTGGTAAAACCTTGAGGTGAAGGTAGGGCCTTTCTGGTCTCCTCCGCATGCGAAAAGGATATATTTGAGGAAAACTCTAGTCGCAAAAGATGTTGCAAAGTACGTGATTTTATTGAAAGGTTCTGCTGAGAGTGTCTGCCTAAGCATTCTGGATTCCTGCTAGATGGACCACTGTAGTCCTAGATATTAGCCATCTCCAGATTGTTTGAGCTTCCAAGGACAGAGGTCTGGATCTCATTCCTTCCTGCTTGTTCAGATAATGGATGGTTGTTGTACTGACCATCTGAACAGTGAGAAGTCGTCCTGAATGACCAGAGAAAAGCCTTTAGGGCTAGAAGTACTGCCCTCAGCTGCAGAAGGTTGATGTGGCAAGAATGTTCCTTTTGAGACAACATGCCTTGTAGTTTTGAATGATTCATACGAGCACCACAACTTGTAAGAGAGGCATACGTCACTATGGTTCTCATGGTTCACATGCAGACCTAGTTGATTGAAAGTGATAACAGCTAGATGATAATTTGAATGACTTGCTTGTTGGTAGGAAGATGCCTTGATGAGCCAATCGTCTAGGTAAGGACAGACTAAAATTGACATTTTTCTGAGGTGAGCTGCTACAACCGCCATACATTTTGAGAACGTCTGTGGTGCAGATTTGAGACCGGAAGGAAGGACCTTGTATTTGACGGTCTCTTCCTACGGTCAACCTCAGGAACTTGATGTTTCTTGGCTATCAGGGTGTGAAACTAGGCATCTTGCAGATCTATTGAACATAACCAATCCCCCTTGATGGAGTAGATGGTAGATTTGATGAAGAGCCAACACTGCTAATTTTTCTTTGCAAACCCACTCGTTTGCTTTCTTGAGGTCTAAAATGGGCCTGTTTTTTGGTCCTTTCTTTTTTCAACAAAAATAAGCTCCCATTCCTTTCTTTTGAGAGGGGACCTTTTCCACTGTGTGTTTCTGCAAGAGGATGGAGACTTCTTGTTGCAGTTTTTACCAATGGAAAAGGGGTAGTTTCTTCAGTGGAATGGAAGGTGGAGGACACTTGAATCTGAAACCGTATCAATGTTCTACAATATTCAGAACCCAGTCGTCAGTGATTATTTTTTGCCACTCTTGTAGCGAAGGTGCTTCCACCTACTGGAGTGGATAACTCAGGAGGGAGAAGAGAAGGCTCATTGTTTGCCATTGGTTGGTTTAGTGGCTTGGGCAGATGTTTACGGATCTCCTCCGCCCCTTGACTGACAGCATTGTTGCTGATGTCTCTGTGGTTGTTTAGATTGCTGTTGTTGCCCATGAAGCCAATGAGGGGTTTAAACCCTCTGGTGGAAGTAGGGCCTATAGAAATGTCTCCTATGCATGCCTTTTCTCAAATCTGTCTCTAAGCTTTCAGAGTGTCAAGTTTGGATTTTATACAAGACATCACACTGTCAGCAAGCAAAACGAATAAGGCGTTTCCTAAAAACTGCAGGTTCAGAATTCGGCATTTGGTTTCAAGCATGTGAATCTGAGCCAAGAAGAACGACGAAGTATTAGACCATGACAGTAGGCATGCACTGCCAGTGTGAAGGAATCAGCTGAAGAACTGATGTCATGATTAGTCACCATCATGTCTTCATTGATAATTTCTTGGAAGTCCTGACATTTATCCCTGGAAAGATCTTCCAAGAATTGTTAAATAGAATCCCAAAAGACCTATCATAACGTCCTAAAAGCATGGTTGTGCTAGCAGCTTTCATAGAAACAGCAGAGGTTCCACAGACTTCTTCTCACCGAATCCAATTTTTTGCTTTCCTTGTCAGGAGGAACAGTTGATGACAGAACTGTGGCATGTAATTTTCGAGCGGCTGAGACAATGACAGAGTCTGGAGTAGGATCTGAGCAAAGAAAGGACTAATCCTGAATGGGTGCTCTGTATTTTTCCTGTAGCCGTGATGGTGCAGCCTTTACAGCAGCTGGTGTCAAGAAGGAAGTAGTGGTCTAGATGCAGATCTTTGCTGGAGTGCCTAAAAAATTACTGACGTGGGTCTTGTGGTTTCAGTAAATCAATATTTAATTTAGCATCTCTAATAAGTACTTCCTGTAAGATGTTTATATCATCCACAGGAGATCATCTCACTGGAGGTGAACCTGTTAAAGTTGGTGAGTATAGTCTGGAAGTGGTATGATGAGACCGTGAAGATCTTGATCTGGATTAAAAATGCCTTCTCTGCTCTGAGCGTAAACGTCTGGAAGATCTTCCATGACTAGGACAACGGTGGGATCTTGAGCTTGACCTATTTCTACGAGGTTTGGTGTGACGGAAGCGAGATCTAGGGTGCCTTGGTGTAAGTGCCACTGGTCAGGAGACTGTGGTGGCTGAGGAGTGACTGGAAGATTTGGCAGTGGAAGTACTGCTGGAATCACTGGATGTGGTGGAGGTAGTGGTGTTCGAGGGGTAGATTCTGTTGGAGCCAGAGGAGGTGTTTCTAAATCCGGAATGGAGACTGGAGAAGTCAGTCTGGATGGAGCATAGGCTCCGAGTACTCGGAGTCAGACTCTGATGGACGTTTGCACGCTTTCATCCGTGAAGGCCATGCCGCTGTCTTCGTCAGAGAAGTTGTATAATGTCTCTACTTCGAACCATTTCTCGATATTGAGGTTCTCAATGACGTATGGTGTCTCGACGTCGAGTAATCTCCCGACGTCGACGGTGGTCTCTTTCTCAACATCATGTAGGTTATTGATGTCAAACCAGTTCTTCTGCGGGTCTGTTTTTGAAAGTTTTCTGTCACTTTCTGGGAATTCCGCAAAAAAGAGATGTTATTTTGCGAAGAAATAGATATATTTCCTGTCAGGAAATTATCCGAAAATATCCTATGCCCTTAAAGGACGTTGAGTAAATCACTTCGTGAGAGAAAAGTAAAAACAATCTCTGTAGAAAAAAATCTTAAAAGAAGGAGTTCTGCTCCAGGATCCTGTCAGCAGGAGCCGGAAAAAATAACTGAGACAGCTGCCACCTGCAGGATATGATAGGACACTGGAATTCAAGGGCCCCTCAAAGGCGCAGTGTCCTATTCTTATTGTTTTCATTGCTGCAGCCTATACAGCTCCATTGCCATATATTTCCCTATCTCTTACTTTAAAAAGAAGCAATAAGAGTTTGTGAGGACGTTTTTAAAAGTCACTTTTTAATTATTTCTAGTGACTTTTAAGGCTGAGCCTTTTTTCTTCTAATTTTAAAAGTATTTCAATATACCTGGGAATGTAGCCTGTTTTCAGGCTGCAAACATTTTATACGTGTGTCACATGTGCCTTCTGGCCTTTCGGAAGTAAGACAAAGAAAATGTGAGTTTCAAAGAGGGCGGGACTATTCAGTTATTATGATTTAAAGTGAATAGAAATGTAGAGTTTACATCAGAGACATTCTAATCTGAATACTATAATTACAAATAAACTTAAAAAATACCTTTTCGCCCTTCTCCATTCCTTTTTCTGGATGTAGCTACAAAATACAAGGAAAAACATGTATTAATTTAGCAGCTATAACATTTTGAACTTAAGAAGGTTTTGACAATAACATGATAAATGTTTTATGAATATGTTTTCATGCAACAAACCCTATTTGCCCACCTAATGATGTCACAACTTATCTCGACTCTGGTGTTTCTGCCAAGACCAATGATGAATGAAAAGTCAACAAGGAACTAAACATTGGTGCTCTGACTGGCAAAAGTCTATACATGGTATGTATGTTTGGATCTCACAAAAACGTCCTATCATTTCATATCATATCATTTCAACTATTCTTACATCAGAGTCTGCCCTACCAAACTAATAAATCACATTGTTTATCAATAAGATCGCTCTACTGGGTTAGTCGTTTTGAGTGTTATAGGTGATACCTGCACTCCTCTTTAATAAGTCAGCAAACGTCTTACACAACTGTCGAATCTTATGTGTTTAACTTAGACAATAGATAATGAATAACCCTGTGCTAACATTTTGTGCATATGTGATAAACGTACAAATACATTCCAACTAGATTTCGTTTTTTTATTTACATTTATATCAATGGTGTGATGCAACACAGTCATTTCAGAGAAGACCCTGGGAGATAGGTCCATTGTACTTAAACTTTAATCAAACAGTTCTACAAACTAGGTAATTTGATTATGTACTATGCTGCTGACAGTACCAAGAGGCATGCATCTGTGGTAAGCTTTTGCATACTTCTAGATGGTAGTTTGAACTTTGCCTTTCCTGACTACTGTAATATGGACCAATATCTACACCACTCACAACTCAATGGATTCAAGTTACCTCAAACAATGCAACAAGTTGTGACGGAGCTGATGTCACACCCAGTGTCTGTGGTCATCACAGACTCTGAATAGAGGGGGGTCAAACCTGTCATTCATCAGTCAGGTAGGCACCTTACCGTATCAGCCACATTAAAAGTCCAAATGGAAGACAAAATTAAGGCAGTAGGGTCCATATGCAAGGGCTGCACCCAACAGGACAGGTTCCATCCAGCACTATGCCAAGCTTGTCCACCGAATCCTTTCAGAGGTAGCTTTACTTCGCATATGCAACAGCGCCGACCATATGATCATTGCTGCCAGTTCTGCATGTGTACCCTCATTTGATTCCTATTGCTAATTCTGCCATCCAAGCCCTGGAAGAATTTCCAAGACTTGCTGTGGGGTAGATGATTGTATTACACTGTGGCCAATTCTTCACAAAAAATGTCTTAATAAAGAGCAGATTGAAACTCGCCTAACATCGCTCTTATCCTGTAAATTTTTCTTAACCTCATCTTTTGAAGGCAATGAGCTGAACGGCCACAGAACATAACACGTGTTGGGAAATGACCCTCTCCAAAGGGTCACACTGAAAGGTTTGCCTTCCTCCTCCTCCTCTTTTTGCCAAATTGTTTTGTTGGCCTTAGGACTCTAAGCACTCTACATCTGCTGACCAGTGCGAACGTGCATGTGCTTCTCTCCTAAACATGGTAACATTGGTGTTTACCCAATTGACATTTAAATTACTTGTAAGTCCTTTGTAAAGTGGTATACCATATACCCAGGGCCTGTAAATTCAATGCTAATAGTGAGCCTGCAAACAGTGATTGTGCCACCAACACAAGTAGCCTTTCAAACCTGTCTCAGGCCTGCCACTGTAGGGAATGTGTGTGCGGTTTACTGTCACTTCGACTTGGCATTTAAAACCCTTTGCCAAGCCCTAAACTTCCCTTGTATTACATAAGTCACCCCTAAGGTAGCCCATAGAGCAGGGTGCTGTGCAAGTAAAAGGTAGGACTGTACTCTTAAGTTTTGCATTGTCCTGGTAGTGACAAAAACCCAAATTCATTTTTCACTACTGTGAGACTACTCCTCTTATAGGTTAACATTGGGAATACCTTAATACACTTTTAAGCTGTAATTCCTTATTAGAAAGGAGTGTCAGGATAATGGTTATATATTTAGAATGGTAATGATAAATCCTCTTTACTGAAGTTGGGTTTAACATTACTATTTTAGAAATGCCACTTTTAGAAAGTGGACATTACTCTGCTCTTACAGCTCTGTGTTCCTGCAGCCCATCTCCAATACACATCTGGGGAGGGTGACAGCTACACTTTGTGCATTCACTCTAGACAGCCACACACACAGCAAGGTTAGGTGTGTCTGAGCACTCATCTGCATTCTCATGGCTCTTCCTGGACAGGAAGAGCCGACACTTGCACTTGAACAGGTAGTGTCCTGTCCACACACAAAGGGCTGATTACCCCCTACTGTTAGTCTGGAGCCAAGGCTGGGAAGAAAGGACCTCTGTACACTTCCAAAGACCCTTCTTTGAAGTCATCCTCACTTCAAAGGCACAACTGGGTATAAGTAGTGGGTCTCTGACCCCATCAAATCAGACACTTCTGGACCTACAACTGGACTCTTTCAAAAGGACTGCTGACCTGGTGCTGCCCTGCTGCTGTCTGACCCTGCTGAAGAGATATGGACTCCGACTTGCAACTGAAGTGATCTCCATGGGCTTGTTGGCTTGCCTCCTGTTGCTGGAGACTAAGGGCTATCAAAGTCTCTACTACTGCTCCTGTGCCTGGTTCGCTGGAAGTGGACCCAGATACTTGCACCAGAGACATTGATGCATTTCCAGTCTGCGTATAGCAGAACCTGCGCATCGACCCTGTTGCAGGAGTAGAGTCAATGCATCATACTCGGAACTGCCGCATGGCATCCAGAACCACAGCTTCGGAACCAGCACATCACCGCTACTGAATGGAGAAGATCGACGCATTGTCTCTCCAGCGTGGATCAACCAGACACATCATCTTTGGAACTGCCACACTCGGAACTGGTGCTTCATTCAACAGACCCAACACTTTGCCGCCACACCGTGAAAAAAGTCAACACAACACCCCAACTGCGAGCTCAACATTGACGCATCGCCCATCTGCACCTCGCATCTTGCTGGTGCGACCAAGGATCAAGGTGCTTTGTTCACCGGGCCTGTGGGAGTCCTGTACTCGGCCTGCGTTCCAGCACGTGTGCCCGAACTTTTGACTTTGCCCCGGTCAAACATGACCAGATAACCCCCATAGGCGCATATTGCTTCTAAGCGTTAGAAACACTTTGTAGTCCTTACAAATTCATATCTTAACTTCAATATATGGGATTTTTTTCATTTCGGACTAGATTTATTTATAAAATGTTTGATTTTTCCTAAACCATTGTGGAGTCTTTTTGTGGTGTTTCCATTGCATTACTGTGTGTGTTGCATACATACTTTACAAATTGCCTCTTTAGATAAGCCTGACTGCTCCCTGCCAAGCTACCAGGGGACAAGTACAGGTTATCTTTTAGTGTGTATCTGACTTCCCTGACTAGAGTGGTGGTCCCTTCTTGGACAGAGTGCATACCTCGGACAGTTACAGACTCCATTTCTAACAGTAAGTCACATCCATCGCATACACGCTTGGGAACATAGTGCACAATTTTACGAACTCTGTCAGGGATGTGATATTCTTCCTGTGAGTATGGCACCAGGTGCGCATTTTCAGCCAAGCAGGTTATTCTACTTCAAGGATACTTTTGAGCCAGCGATGTGCACTTGCATTTCATAATTTGTTTGGTATGCCATTCATTAGTTAATTCTACCACGTGCCCTGCGACTTCAGTATCCACAAGCTCTCACGTGTTTCGAAGACAAACCTAGTAAGCCACCGCAGGAGTTTATTAGCAATGGTGCCACTGTTGACATGAAGCAGTTTTCTTCTGCAGATTCTCCTACTCTAAAATCTATAGTGGCACCCATTTTCCATTCCACATCTCATTTCATTGCTGCCTACTTCAAGGGGCTGAATTTTCATAAAAATAACATTGACAATCTGCAAAATGCGTACAGGAGCCCTGGAGAATACAGATGCCCTGAAGAATTAATTTTTTTACTGCATTTATGCGTTAAATATCAGTGAGTGGTGCGTCACAATCCAGTGATATGCACACCTTCTTTGTCTACAACAGAAGTATGAAAGCCCTGTACATGTAAGCATTACAATTACAGTGTACAGTGCATCTATACTTGATGCACACACTATTAATTTTCACAACTAATTTGTGAATGTGTTCAGCAACACATAAATGTGTTGCTTGGTGACATTTTTTTATTGATTTTTCGACATTCATTACAGGTTTCTAACCAAACATCCTACAACTAAAGCAATAAAATTCAGCTTTTGGAGGATGCTGCCTTTTTGTTTTTTGAAGTGCATACTTCAGGTCAATATTTCTATCTATTTAAAGGCTCTCACTCTTCCTGTCACAGTATGCACTTGGTAAATCCTCCTCCTCCATTCTTGCAATGTCTAGGAAATCCGCTATGAGGAAGGAGGCAATGGGTTGACGCTTTTGAAATCTATTTGTGTGCAATTGGGGCTCAGAGATTCAGATCTGAATGTAAAAATTGTTTGCTATTACACTCATTGACCTTTGATGGAAAAGCCATTTTCAAACAACCTCCGGACCTAGCGGTATATGCAGAGGACGAATTAGACAAATACTAAGAAGTCATTAAGAAATGTGCAAACCGATTTGATGAATAACCAAGTTTGGTGGTACTAAAACATGTTTTTCAAAAGGTAACAAAGGTCTGGAAAAAAGGGTCGATTCCTATATACGGCATTTAGACATCAAATTGCTAATTGCCAGTTGGGGAAATCCTCTGATCAACTAGTTAGAGACCAGTTTGAAAGTCATTGCTTTGACAAAGAGATTCACCTGAACCTGCCGAGCACAGGAAATCAATCATTTCAAGAAACTATTTGCACTCCCAACAGCATCGAAATGTCTCTTATTTCCATCAAAGAAGTGGGTGAAGGACATGCTGAAATGGTTGGTGCCATCATTCATAACGAAGATAAAGCCTCAAAAGAAGTGAAAGAAACAATCAAATCATTGCTCAAGACCAAAAACATCTGCTTTTGTTGCGGGGGTTCAACACAACCTTGGGGAGTCATGTCTTGTGAAATGTTTTATTTCAGAATATGTACAAAGTTGGGCATTTCTCTATCCTGTGCCAAAGTGGGAAAACGAGTTGGAACGGAGTTTGTTATAAACGAGTAGGACAAAGATAAACCTCATGTAGATTCTGTCTAACATGAGTTGCAGGATATGGTTTTGGTTGGTACTGAAAGACAGATACGTAGTGGTTATCTTGTGGAACGTGTTCGCCCCAATGTAGACTTTAATGTTGGTGATTAAGGTATCAATTTGTTAGAAGATTCTGGAGCCAGAATCAACAAGATTATCCACAAATATTTTGCTGACGCATGGAATAAGAGCATTACAGCCCCAGACAGCACTCCAATTTAATATGAAGGAAGGAAGATTTATCCGGATGGTTTCTCCTAGGACATTCTTGAATTCAGGCAGACAAATTATAGTGAAAGTCTATGAGGGTCTAAAGAGAATGAATATTCTAGGATTTTTTCACAAGGGTCTCTTCGATATGGTCCTGCGACTTAGTACAAAATAACAGTGGCTGGTAGTTACTGAGGAAAATTGGGTACAGAACCTGCGCTAGAAGTTTGTGGTGGTTTCTCAGAGGGGCAAGCTAAAATAGTGAGAAACAAAGAAAAAAAGTGAAAGAGAATGGTATTCCCATTAAACACAAAGCCAGAGGGGGTACCATTTTGATCTTAAGAATTGGTGAAACTATGCACCGGGGAAAAATGAGCCCATAGTCTTTCCTATGGCTGTCTTCCCTAGTTGTGTGCCACAAAAGTAGTGGTAAATTAAGGGTCTGAGAAGACTTGTGCAGCCTCAGTAGAGGACTATGGGATGACTCCCACCCTTTGCCCAAAATTAAGGAATTGTTGGCGGCATTGGGTGGCGCTGAGTGGTTCGCTAAATAAGATCTAGCCTCCGCTTATCACGTTGAACTTGAGCTGGAGTAAAGACACTTTTTACATCTTTTGTCCTTCGTTTGAAACATATCAATATTGTCGCATGCCTTTTGGGTTAGCCTCTGTAGCATCAGTTTTTCAGAAAATCATGAAGTTTCTACTTAGGGGTATCAAGGAAGTTGTTGTGTTCCAGGACAATTTATTAGTATTCTCATCAAGTTGTCACCAATATGAGATGATTTTGGAACAAAAGTTAGAAGTACTGCAGAAAAAAGGGGGCTAGACAGTGCAAGGAAAAGTATGAATTTCTTAAGATAGATTGAGTACGGGGCACGTGCTGTCTAAAAAAAAAAAAGGGATTCATAAACGTCCTAGTTTAGTTCTGGCAATTCAACAAGCTGTTGCCCCTGTTCACAGACTCAGTTTAAAGTCCTTTTGGGGGTTCAATGAATTTTACAAACATTTCTTAGTAGATTCTGCCACTCACATGGCGTACCTCGTTAACATGTTATGTAAAGATGTGCCTTTTGTGTGTGACTACAAATGTGTGAATGGGTTAATGAAGAGTTAGTAAGTACTAATGCTCTAAAACCATTTGATCCATTATTACCCTGTTGGGTAACTCCAGACGCTGGTCTAGGAGCGGTACAGGCCCAAAGAAAATAAAGATAAAGAGTAAACTGTAGGGTCATGCAGTCTCAGAAGGAATGAAGTGTTATTTTTTCTGTTATTGAAAAATAACTTTTTGGGATGTTTTTGGGCGACTGAAAAATTCTGTTCCTTCTTATGGGGAAGGAGATGTACAATTGTCAATGATCACAAACCCATGGTTTCCATTTAAAAAAAAGAGTCTCAAAAACTTTACCCCTCGCATTGCACATCTGTCTTCACATCTCCTCCGATTTCAAGTTGATATACATCACATTTCAGATGGGAAAAATTGTAGAGCTGACTATCTTTCTATGTATCCTCTCCAAGTGGAGCACACAGGTATGGGAAATAATGAGCTGGAGAGTTGCACTATCGCTTCTCTTGATGTTGAAGCAGCAATTTCCATCTCAGAAAAAGAATAGCGGAAACACGCAGGAGAGCGTTCTGCTGTGCTACAAGTTCTTCGCTTTGTGACTGAGGTGTGTCCCAAAGGAAAAAGAGTCAGAACATATTTACAACCATTTGCCAAGGTGTCACAAGAACTCACTATTGAGGGTGGTTTGTTATTACATGCAGAAAGTGGTGTCACTGGAGTCCTTAAGGTCTACCATGGTTCCGAATGCTCACGAGAGACACGTGGGCTACACACTAACCATACAGATTGCATGCTTCCTTTTGATGGCCTAGAGTGCAGGCGCCGAGAAGAAATTTATTACACACAAACCCCCTTTGCAGTTCATAGAGCTACCACATGGTGCTTGGGTGAAACCCAGTATAGATGTGGTTGGGCCCATTCAAAAATGTCATCCCAAATGCAGGTATGCCATTGTATTGGTTATCCTTTAATTACATTAAATGGTCTGAAGTTGAATTTGTGTCTGAATGAAATGTGGGAAAGCTAATTGGTGTTCTAAAAAAAATTTCAACATTTTCACTAGATTTTCCAGAATATCCGATATCAGACAATAAGATGCAGTCTGAGTGACATGAACATTTTTGGGAGGAAAATGAACGTTAAACATTTAAGGTATTCGATACATCACCCACAAACTAATGATTTATTTGCAAGAATGAACAGGGTTGTGGAGGGAAGGCATTCAGTGGGCCATTTCAAATAATTTTGATGCAAAGAGAGCAATAAGGAATCTGCTGTGGATCTATCGGAACACACCTCACTGTCACAGGGATTTTGCCATTTCAGTTACTGAGGGGCAGGAAACCTGTATCAAAGTTGTGCCTGGCATGGATGATTAAATGGATTGAAAAGATGAATGAGTCTGTGGAGACTAATCCTTTTGTGTGTCGTAATGTTGCTTAAGCTAAGACCTCACAAAAACTTGTTTTTACAAAAATAATTAGGTTTAACGTTAGACACACTGCCCCAAAATAGACCTTCCACTGACTATCCCTAATGTTTCAACACTGGAGAATTTCCCGGCACTTACGCCAGAGGAGGTAGAAGCTCTACTAAAAGTAGTCAAATCAGGGTCTCCATTAGACCTGATCCCTGCCAAGACCACCTCCCTGCTATCCAAGCAACTCGCTGTTCCCATCTGCTCTATTCTCAACAGTTCCATGAAGGAAGGTAGTCTCCCTCTAGAGTGGAAAGCAGCGAAGATTATCCCCATCAGGAAAAATCCTAAAGCTCCCCCGGAAGACGTATCCAATTATCGCCCTATCTCTTTGCTCCCTCTACAGAGCAAACTCCTGGAAAAGCATATAAACAAGCACTTGTCTGAATTTGTCGAATCCTCGAACTGTCTCGATCTCTCTCAATCAGGATTTCGACCCAGACATAGTACAGAGTCTGCGTTGGTGGCAGTTACTGTTAGCATCAGAATGTTGGCGGATAATAGTCAAGCAGTACTTTTGGTGCTGCTTGACCTGTCTGCGGCATTCGATACCATCTCCCATCAGACTCTGCTCAGGAGACTTAGAGATATAGGCCTCCAAGGGAATGCTTTGAAATGGATGTCTAATTTCCTGTCCAATAGAACCCAGACTATTAACTTGGGCCCTTTTCGCTCGCAGACCACAAGAGTAACCAAGGGAGTACCTCAGGGCTCCTGTTTGAGCCCTACTTTATTTAACATCTATGTTACTCCCTTGGCAGGATTACTGAGGAATTTAGGATTCATTCCCATCTCCTACGCCGATGACACCCAACTTCTACTCTCCTTTGACAAAGCCAACTCCAACATTCAGACCACCTTTTCGGAGGGTATTAAAGTCATCGTGGACTGGATGAGAGATAACTTTATTCAGCTTAATGCAGAAAAATCAGAAATAATGTTGTTTGGAGAAGCAGTGGTGAGGTGGTCCCCTAGATGGTGGCCAGAGGAACTAGGCCCTGCCCCAACTCCAAAACAGGTGGTAAAAAACCAAGGAGTCCGTATAGATCACAAATTAACACTGGAGGAGCATGCGCCACCACTACTGCTGGGGCATGCTTTCACACACTCAGTCTCCATCGAAGAGTCTTTCCTCTCCTGCCACTCTCTATACGGAAAACCCTGATCCAGGCATTGGTCTTAAGCTGCCTGGACTACTGCAATGCCTTGCTGATTTCAGCTAAGGAAACCTCCTTAAAAAAACTACAGGTAGTCCAGAACACGGCCGCCCGCTTGGTGACCAATGCCCCTCCCAGAACAGCTTCTCTTCCTCTACTCCAAAAACTGCACTGGCTTCCGGTGCGGAAGAGGATTAAATTTAAGATCTGTTGTATTGTCTACAAATCTTTAAACAATCTGGGTCCTAGCTATCTGACTGATAAGTTGGCCAGATATATGCCATCTAGGCCCCTCCGGTCAGGGTCCAAAGCGCTCCTCCATATTCCACGTTTTAAAAAAGCTCGCATGGGCGGCAAAGCCTTCTCCCACCTAGCTCCACTCTATTGGAACCAACTCCCCATTCATCTACGCCAATGCACCAACTTCCTGGTTTTTAGAAAGCTGCTGAAAACCACACTGTTCTGATTCATCTCTCCTTGGTTAGTAATGGCAGTCATAGCGCGGAGATACCGCTGATGGAGTGATTCGGGCGCTTTATAAAATAAATAAATAAATATAAAGAAGCCTACTAATGTTGAAAAAGGAGAAACTAAGTTTGGTGAACATGTGATGATTGACAAAGTATGGTGGAAAGCATTGCATGTTAGTCAAGGTCAATGGTAGATCCCTCAGGTAGAGTACTTTGAAAGATCACAGTGACATTGATATTGTTGACCGAGTGTCTCCAAGCGAGGATGAACCCATATATGGTGGGATTTCCACTTGCAGAAGTAAGCGTTGTTACAAGTTATGTCTATGCTTTCACTAGTGATTAGTTCTACTCTTATTTTTTGTGTTTATGGAATCTATACTATGTAGTAGAATGTTATACTTCAAATCTATGGGCTGTTGATTGAAGGGCTCTGGAGCAGATGGCTGAAATACATTGTGGCCCATTCTTCACCTAGAATTAATAAATAAAAAACAGACTGTCACTCATCGGTAAGTCTTTCCCCATGTATATTCACCACAACAGGTTTTTGATAAGAGACTGGACAGAATATCAATTGGTAAAAAGAATCTACAGCTCAGTACTTAATGAATGCATGAGGAGTAGCCCATGTGGCTGCCTTGCAGATCACATCCAAGTGGCTCACCTCTGAAAAGCAGTGAATGCCACTTTGGCCTTTATCTCAAGTAAATAGATATCCCCTAGAGACGGGCACCAGCAACTTTGCAACAATTAGAAATACAAGGGAACATTTAACAAGCCATCAATGATAGGAGCCACCAGGCAAAACAAGAATTGCCCAACGATCGAAAGGTTTCAGTCTAGAGTTGGTAAAACCTGAGATGCTATTTGACGTTCAGGACGTGGCATGGTTCTCTCAGTATTAGAGGATGGGTTTGGAAAGAAGAAAAACCTATATAATCATTTGGTAAATGTGGATGTGCAACAGAACTCTTTAAAGGATAAAGTATGGGTACAAAGGACTGCCCAAGTCTTTGAGAAGACTGAAACAAGATCAACTTCTATCAATTCTGGAGCTAAAGAAACCACACAAAACAACTTTCCAATTCCTCAGTTTAATATAATTTGATCTGTAATGGACTGAATGGATATCATCAAAAAACAAGTGCACTCGCTGACTGGTACCTTCCATCTGGAGTAAAGTGGTTCAACAGACTGTGAAAGTGATGCATAACAGTAATATTTGGAGGGAAGGGCCGATTTAGAATTTATATAAACAGAGGTGTGGGCAAAATTGTTCACCAAAATGCAAACGGGGTGAAATCTTCCTTTTTTCTTGTGTGTTTGTGTTCATGTTGCCAAACTGCAATTATCAGCTATGCACGGAAGACTAGAAAAAGACATTGAGTCCATGTCTGAGCAAATAAAGCAATTTGTGTTTGATCGTCCAACTTGTTCTTGGACACTTCCCACTTGACCCCCTGAACACCTGTCTATTCGGAGTGGCTCTCAGACAGAGGCAGAGAAGCATTCTTGTACACCGTCTTGACATTGGAACAAGGTACGTGGCATTCAAACAATGCACATTCAAAGGTTTTCATTCATGATAAGAGAAGCAGTTACCAAATGTCATTGTTACAAACAATGGGAGTCCATACATATTGTTTAAGGCAGTACTCGAGTGTCCATAGTGTCAATATTCCTGTTAACTCCCCAAAGCCCTACAGTAGCGAGGTTACCACCAGATTTCCTGAAATACCTTTAGCATTTTCCACTTAAAGGGATCCCACATCTCTTTCAGGAATGTTAAGGGAGCAGTAGAACACATCTAGTGTTCTGGGTCCTGTGGTGCGACATACAAGTCGTTGACAACATCCAGACTACATTCTCCTTCAGGATTCCATTTAAAAACCATATCCGGTAAATCTCCTCTGCACCCTCACTCTCCCAGTCAATATCAGCAGAAGGGTGACATGCAGTGTTGGTGTTAAAGTGGATGCAGCTGTGTAAACAAGGGCAATGAAGAACAAGTTACTTACCTTTAGTAATGCTTTATCTGGTAGAAACTATCTAGCCACAGTTCCTTACCTTAGAATTATCCCCAGGTGTCAGACTGAATCCGGATTTTCTTTGTGATCAGTACCACTGTGCGTTGGTAGGTGGTGTCGTCGGGTCAGCATGGCCAGCATTGGTCCCGCCGAAAGTGACGTGTGTGGTGCATATAAAGGCGCCACTCCAGCACGCTTATGTTAGTTTCTTTTCACAACTTTCCATGCCAGAAGCGCAGAGCCACAAAGAAAACTTACCACTGGTGTGTAGAGCAAGGGCCCTGTACCTAGAAATCTGTTCGCAGAGTGGGTAGGATGGGTGGGTCAGTAAGGAATCTGCAGCTAGAGAGTCTCTCCCAGATAAGATGTTACCAAAGGTAAGTAACTTGTTCAACTGATACAGACTTCTGTTCCTTAACTTAGAATAGATACTCCAGCAAATCCTCCCCAGAGGTCAGTCTTCGGAACATCAAAAACCAGAAAATTTTGAAGGACTGAAAGGGCAAAGTGCCCACCCCGACCGACCCAAATGTCAAAGCAGTAGTATTTGGTGAACATGTGCAGAGAGGCCCACATCACTGCCTGGCAGATGCCCAGGACCAGAACTCCGTGTGCTAATACCTTGTTTGCAGCCTTCGCACTGGTGGAATGAGCACAAAATCCCTCAGGCGGTTGCTTCTGAAGCAATGTTTAGCAGATCTTAAAGCGGAGTACAATCCATTGGGAGATGGTTTATTTCTGCACAGCCTTCCCATTCTTGGCTCTGACATACCCCACGAAAAGTTGATTGTCCACCTGAAATGGTTTTGTGCGGTCAAGGCAGAATGACCATGCTCTTTTTCAGACCAGCCGGTGGAGTGTCTCCTCTTCCATAGAGGGATGAGGTGGAGCATAAAAGGTAGGGAAGGTGATGGACTGGCCTACGTGGAACAGAGTGTCTATCTTCGGCAAGAAGGACGCTTGAGTCGTCTGAAGGACCAGTTTGTCAGTGAAAAAAGATATATAGGTAGGCTGAGATGATAGTGCCTGCAGTTCACGGTCCCTCCGGGCAGATGTTATTAACACCAGAAAGGCTGTCTTGATGGTGAGAAGCCTAAGAGGACAGATGTGAAGTGGCTCAAAGGGAATGCACATCAGAAAAGTAGGAACCAAGTTAAGGTCCCATTGAGGCATAACAAAAGGAGCAGGAGGAAATGTGTTGTAAACCTTTAAGGAACCTACTTACAATAGGGGTCTTGAAAAGGGAGCCACAGAAAAGCAGAGATAGCTGAAAAATAACCCTTAAACATGCCCAATACAAAGCCCTGCTGGGCTAGGGTAAGAATATTTATTTATTTATATAGCACCTGAATCGACCCCCGAAGGAGTATCTCTGTGCTTCGGACGGGCAGCGGGAAAAGCTAAGCTTCTACAACATAATCAGAGACCGAAAAGAATAGTCTTAAGCTGCATTCTAAATTGTAAGTGGTCGGGGCATTGTCTCAAATGTAGAGGGAGCTTATTCCAATAGAGGGCCCAAGTGGGAGAGAGCCTTCCCACCCAGCCTGGCATTCCTAACTCGGGGGACCACAAGAAGAGACTTAGATCCAGAGCGGAGGGACCTAGAAGGCAGGTATGGTGTAAATTTCTCGGAAAGATAGGCGGGGCCGAGATTGAAGAGAGCTTTATGAATGGTGCAGCAAACTTTGAACTTAACCCGTTCGCGTATTGGGAGCCAGTGAAGCTGACAAAGAAGAGGGCGGGAGGCGGTCATGGAAGGGGCATTGAGGACCAATCGCGCTGCGGTGTTCTGGACTACCTGCAATCTGTTGGGCGAGGACTCATTAGCAGAGACCAGAAGGCCATTGCAGTAGTCCAGACGGCTTAATTTGAGTGCCTGAGTCAGGGTCTTCCGAGTTGAATCGGGAAGCAAGGGAAAGACTCGGCGCAGTAAGCCCAGCGTATGAAAACAGGAGCCAGATGTCTGAGCAGCGTGCTCCTTCAGAGTAAGAGCCTGGTCCAGGCAAATGCCCAAGTTCTTAACAAGGGACTTTGGGGCAGGGGGAACACCAAGGTCCGCCGGCCACCATTCGGGGGTCCATAATAGGGGGGCATCTCCAAAGAGCAAGATCTCGGTCTTCCCAACATTACATTGGAGGAAGTTACTCCTCATCAAATTTGAGATAGCTCTCATACCAGAGGAGAAGGCCGACTGTACCGATGGAGTAAATTTATCAAAAGGGAAAAGCAGCTGTGTATCGTCGGCGTAAGAAATGGGGATAAACCCACAAGTCCTAAGAAGGACTTGAGAAAGGGATGCAGATACGGGGTCAATCTGTTAGGCTGTACATCATGGCACAAACTTGCTCCAACTGCCGGCGTAAACCGTTTTGGTGCAGGGACACGGATCTGCCAAAATAACATCACAGACTTCTGGTGGAATGTTGAAATCTGCCAACTGTCACCGCTTAATATCCATGCATGAAGGCAGAGTATTGACAGCTTCAGGTGGAAAATCCTCCCCTGTTACTGGGATAAAAGATCCTCCAGATGGGGCAGTCAGATCGGAGGACCGATGGACATGCTCAACAGCTTGGGATACCTGACTCTCCGTGACCAGTCGGGGCCACAAAAATGTCTTGTGCCTGGTCATTCTTGAACTTCTTGAGAATTCTGGACAGGAGTGGTATTGGCAGAAAGGCAAACAGGAGGCCGGAGCGCCACTCGAGACGAAAAGTACCTCCGGGCGAGAGCCGCCTTGGAAACTCAGGTGTGCAGAAGTGCTGACAATGTGTGTTCTCAGCTCCGGTGAACACATATAACCAAGGCTCTCCCATTCTTGGAAGAGACCCTGCCCCACCACCGGATGGAGAGGTCACTCGTTAGGCATTGACGGCCGAGTTCGTCCAACCTGCGTTCAGAGAGTCCGCCACGAGTTGAGCCACCAGGGAAATGCCCCGACGTTCTAGCCATGTCCAGAGAAGCAGGGACAATCAACAGAGGGACTACGATCCCACCCTGCCCTGTTTATTGCAGTAACACATGGCGGTGGTATGGTCTGTGAACACCTGCACTAGCCTTCTCTTGATGGAGCGTAGAAAGGCTTTTAAATGCACAGAGTTCCAACAGGTTGATGTGGAGTCCGGATTCCGCTGGAAACCAAAGTCCTCTGATCTCCACCTCCCCCCAGATGGCTGCCCCATCCCACGAGTGATGCATCTGTCACTACCATTAGATCTAGTTAGGGAAGGAAAAGGGGTCTGCCACTGACCCAATCGTGGACTGTCAGCCACCATTGCAGATATTTTGCAGTGCCCTCCGAAATCTGCACCATGTAGGAGAGATTCCCCTGATGCTGTGCTCCCCCGATGCTGTGCTCACTTCAGGTCCGTCGGCAGAGCCTGCATATGCCAACAGGCATGCGTCACTGACAGGATGCAGGAGGCCATGAGGCCCAGCAGCCTCAGAGTCAGTCTCACCAAAACCCAGGATAGAGGCTGAAATTATGGTATCATAGCCTGAATATCCTGAACTCGCTGCTCGCGGAGATAAGACTGTCCAGAACAGCTCTGACGAAAGGGAGCGTCTGAGAACAGATCAGGTGTGACTTCGGCACATTGATAGTGAACCCCAGCGAGTGCAGGAGGTTCGCCGTAGACTGGAGGTAGGAGACGACAGCCCAGGATGAGCCCACCTTCAACAGACAGTTGTTGAAATAACAAAAGACTGGCACCCCTGATCTCCGCAGACGAGCTGCAACCACCGCCATCACCTTGGCAAACACCCTACGGGCGCTAGTAAGGCCAAAGAGAAGCACAACAAACTGGAAGTGCTCATGGCCTACAGTGAACCGCAGGTAACGTCTGTGGGTAGGCAGGATGGGAATGTGGAAGTATGCATCCTGCATGTCTAAAACTACCATCCAATCTCCCAGGTCCAGGGCAGACAGGACTTGAGCAAGCGTCAGCATTTTGAATTTCTCCTTTTCCAGGAAGAAATTAAAAGGGCGCAGGTCTAGGATAGGACGAAGGCCTCTGTCCTTTTTGGGCACCAGAAAAGTAGCAGAAATAATAACCATAACCTTCTGATGCGGACACCCTCTCTATGGCTCCCTTGGCCAAGAGATGCCACTTCCTGGCGGAGCAAAGAGATGTGATCCTACGTCAGCCTGACACAAGTGGGTGGCATGGGTTGAGGGATAGTCACAAAAGGGAGGGAGTAGCCCTTTCTGTCAATCTGGAGAGTCCAGAGGTCAGATGTTATCGACTACCAGTGGTGCAAGTGATGGCGTATCCTGCTGCCCACTGGGTGCCCATGATGGTCGGAGGGCAAACTAAACAGGATAGGAGGCTGTGGATGGCGGGGGTGATGGGGGGGGGGTTGACTGGCCCGAACATTGGCCACCTGAACCACGAGGTTCGTGGGTACTGCATCCTCGGCCACACAGGGGTTGGAAAGCTTGCATGCCGTGTTGGCTGGAGGGGTAAGAACACGGCTGGAAGCCCTGTCTGTAGCCACAAAAGGAGCGAAAGGTGGAATGGGGATGGCATGGGCCCAAGGACCTAGCCGTAGCTCTGCTATCCTTGAAAAGCTCCAGTGCAGAGTCCGCTTCATCTCCGAAGAGACTGGAGCCATCAAAGGGTTGGTCCATAAGCAAGGCTTGGCCATCCCCCGAAAAGCCAGTGGTTTTGAGCCAGGCGTGTCACCTAAGGGTTGCAGGCGACAAAACCGCTTTGCCTAGCGAGTTGGTCGTACCCAGTCACCAACGTATGCCAAACTTGGCTGCGTCTCTCCCGTCAGCCATACCTTGGCAGAGTATGGCTCAGGCCTCTTTCAGGACCATGAGTCACAGAGGGAGTGGGTGTATCGGCCCAAAAGGCATGGAGTGTTCACTGACTGCAGTGACAAGCTGGCAGAAGAAAACATCTTCTTCCCCAAGGTATCCAGCCTCTTGGATTCCCTGTCCAGTGGAGTGGCTCTCTCCTCTGTAGCCACAGTAGGAGGAGAGACCAAGTCAGTATCTGGACATGTATCCAGTACACTGGCGTCTGCTAGGTCCTCAAACCAGATGACATTGGTGTAATCTAGAGGCTGGTATTTGTCAGGGTCCATTGGTCCCTCCCATTCTTCCCCAGGTCCTAGCCCATAGCAATAGAGCACAGGCTCCAGCCTGGAGGGAATGCCTCCGGTCAACGCCGGAGTCTGGTTGCACAACGCCCACCCAGCTTCTTGTCGGAGAATGAGGACGGCGGAGCTAGGAACGGTCGAGGTGGCTTGACCGGCGCCAGTCCAGATCAATCGATGGATCCAAGGGGACAAATTAGCACCAGGGGCAAACCCACTGGCAGAAGATCAGTAGGGTCCCCTCCCAAACTCACAGGGCCTAAAGGAGTGCCAGAGGGATGGTCTGTCCAAATATGAGGTGCATGGCCTCAAAACTCTGAGAGCTTGTTCGGTCATTTGACATGGGGCACTTCTCAGGATTGCACCAAGTCCTACCAGAAATTTGTGCTCAAGGTGACTCTTGACTGATTATGCGTAAACAGTGTTCCGGTAGAATGTTTTCCAATTGGGGTGCCTGTGAAAGCAAATGACTGCTCACCTGAAGCTACTGTTTTGATCTGCTTCCTAGCTATAATCTCTAGGATGTGCCCAAGGAATGCTGATTTAATCTATGTTCGCCAAAGCTGGTTTAAAATCACTCTGTGCACTATATGACATCTTTTCCTACAGTCACATCACTGATGCTCAAGAAAACGCAAGAAAAATAGATGAAGCTCACTTTTATAGAAGTGGCTTGGACATGAACGCTTTGGATTTGAATTGAATGTCAAAAACACAGAGAAAAGTAGTAGAAGTAATCTTTGGATTAAGAGTTCCAGGCCTAGGGGGGTCAAAATATTACATAGAGGAATGCCAGCTGTTAAACCGCATCCAATTTCTTTGAGCAAAAGAAAAGGAATGAACCCTTGGAGGTAATGAAGGTCCAAAGATTGAGGGCTTTGATGAGCATGTGTTCAGCTCTCAAAACATTAACTCTTGCTGTACAAAATATGTTGTTCTGACCTTCACAGACCCTAGAGGAATGGCAGAGGAGACATATCAATTCTTTTTCTTCCATGAGGCCTCCTGAAAGAGACAAGATAAAGGAAGCTAGGATTATTGACTATTCAAGCTTCAAGCGGTAATATCCACAAATCTAAAAGTGAACCCAATCAGAAGAATACGTCTACTGGTTCGGATTTAAAACTGCTACAACGCTTACATGTGTTATCCCTTATCAGGACCACTGCCACTTTAAAGTAATGAGCTTGTCAATGTGTAACACTGCAAATCATTTCTTTTAGCGCCAGTCTGCGATTTGCAATCAGTCCCCCTACCTATAAATTGAAAGAAGGGAGGTTTCTGCCATATTTCTCTTCTCACCTTAAGAATGTCAGCTGAGGCTCCTTTGACCTTTGAAAGGACCTGGTATGCAGAACTAAGCTCCCATATTTCAAACAAACTAAGTGCCTACTCTCTCATATCCACCAAAACCATGTTATCTAGAATACCATAAAAGAATTGCCTATCTGGGTTTTCTTTTGCCTCATTGACATCCAATTATGGACCCTAGGGCAGTTGGCAAGGGAGGAGGAAGAGAGCCCGGAACAGAGCTCAGAGACTCAATGTATGGCATAGAGGACACCTATAAAAAGGCTCAATAGAGCAATACCCAGAATAAAATTCCTCATCACCACCACCTTGGCCTCAGTAACTTCTTGCCTCAATTAGGCTTGGCTACTGAGCCTGCCATACTGGCAACCTTAGAAACCACAGCTAGCTGTAGTAATGATGAGCACAGAGATATATCCAGAATGAGGTCAGCAACAGAAGACTGTTAGAAGGGAGAAACCAAACAAATTTCACTAACAATGATAGAAAAACACCTGCAGTAAAAGCAAATGGTTTACAACCATGTAATTCTCCAAACACAACCCACTTCTTCACTTTGTTAAATATCTGCCTCATCTGAAGAAAATTGCATGCCTCAGAGTGAACCTTCTTGGCTCTTTGGCCACACTTAATACTAGGAGTCCCCTTGTGCCCACAGCAAGATCCTATGAGGAAGGTAGATGCAGTCTTCTGAAACCTAGCGAGGCTGCAGAACCAAGGAAAGGACAACTCTTTTCTTAGTTAATCAAACTGTTGCAGAACACGCAAATTTGAGAAATAATATTTTATCATAGAATATCTTTTGGTAAAAGAGAGCACTTGCAGAAGCTGTGCTATCAATTCCCTAAACTGAACTAGCAGATTTAACTCCAAGAAAGTCCCACTCAATTTTGCCTGACAGGGTACCAGAGAACAGGGAGCTCTGAAAGGGTTAGACTGAGCAGGCACCTCATCAGAACAGGCAGATTTATGCCTCATAAGCATCCCAATCTGTGGCATGTTTGCAACACAGTACAATGTACCCTCCAGTGGTTTATCCACCAGAATGGTATCAACTGGCTTGTGATCCACAAAACCACTCCAAGTTGGTGCCAAGGAATTGCTTAGAGCCAGTGTACTACTTGTCATGGGGGCTATTAAAATAATGAATGATTTCCTGACAATGGGGTGGCCTCCTTACTTCCCTCCAACAAACTACTAAATAGCACACCATCAGGACAGAAGTGCGCACTAAAGAGTCACTGCAATCATAAAAAAAGTCTGTTTGCTTCAGAATTTTCCCTCAAGGCATAGAAGATTTTTGAATTCAGTCAATAAATTGACAGGTGGGTATAGGAAGACACGGTGGATGTGTTCAAAAGAATGGAGGAAATTGTTTGTGCAGGACAACATACTATGCTGCCAAAAAGTAACCCTATGCTGTGAACAATATTTCTGTGACTAGTTTTTAAGTTATGCCTTTCAGGAAATTCAATACAGTTCAAAGCATTTTTTAAGTGCATGGCTACCCGACAGGCTTCCCAGTGCAGAGTGGCCTGCCAGACTTCTAAGCTATAATGTTTCCACAAACAAGTATGTTTTAAGTTGTTTCCTGAAACGGAGTACATTGTCATTCTACCTAAGATCTGATGGAAAGGACTTCCATAATTTGGGGACTAAGTACACAAACAGCCCCCCTACTCCTGGCATCTTCACCATTGAGATGACGAGCAAATTTAAGTTCCCATATCTTAAATCTCTAGTGGGACAGTAGGGATGAATCAAATGTTGTAAAATTTGCGGTCCCTTCCTATGTAATGCATGATGGGCCAGGCACAAAAATTTAAGCTGGACCTTTTTTGTATCAGCAGACAATGTAGCAGGGCTAGTGCAGGCAGAGCAGTCTGATGCTTTGGGATTTACAGAACAATAAGGGCAGCCGCATTTTGGATCACTTGGAGTGTCATAATAACGGATTTATGACAACCCAAATATAGGGAATTTCCATAGTCTAGCCGTGATAGTACCAAGCCATGTACAACCACTCTCTGGCGGGACTTCGCAGCCAGCACAGCAGCTTCCTGAGGGTTCTGAATAGACTAGGTTGAGTAAGTTAGCAGGACGGAGCTACAACTGGTGCCAAGCATACAGATAGGCAAGCACAACAGATAACGTATCCTTAACCAAACATGGGTAAGGCATGCAACATTCACTGCATACTCTGAACAGGCCTCTTGCCATTTTTCGGTCCCATTCCCTACTGGTAAACAAGGCAAGTATAATATAATAATACAATGACAAATCAAAAAAACATTGCAATTCTTACTGAGTAGATTCTTGTGCTAATGTTTTAATTACCTTTTCCATGCAGTCATCAAAAAAGGCCAGGCTGGTATCTTTATCGCTGACAAAACTGCACTCTTCAATGAAGCGGCTAAAAATCTGGGTTTTTGTCAACTGAGAGTAAAACTTTGTGTAAGCTCGGTCTCTGGTTTTTAAAAACCCTGAAAATAGATAACACATTCTTAAGGTTCAATAGAAGCTCATAAAAGCCTATTTTAAACAAACTGTCTTCAGCATGCAACAACTGTAAATATGTCAATACAGTAAATCAGCTGCCCTCCTTATACCTTAATGTACACTTCAGCCAATGGTATAGTGCTCCTAGATATTATGAAATGGAAACTGTAAAGCCTGAGAAGCTTTGTATTACCTTTTGGTTTTCTTGCTGTAAATTCATATAAATATATCAAAAAGAAATATGAAACAGTATTGCAAAATTTCCCTGCACAGGTATCCTGACTACAGTCTCCCGAGATGAAGCCTTCTGTAGTGTATAGTACTATGTATCTTATGTCTATGAAGGCAAATAATAAAACAAAAAAGCACAATACTGAAAAAAGCGTTAATAGTTATATTACATACAGATAATTAGACCGCCATTGTCCTGGGTTATGGATACGAATGGACCAGTTCTCTTGTTGGGAAGTATGTTGCAGGACTGGAAACAAAGTGTTTGCACACAAAAATAGCAATGCCAACAATATGGTTTCAAAGCATCAGTCTTGAAGTTGTAGAGCTGTTCTGCATGGACCAAAATGAATGATACAGTAGAGAAGGCAAACAAGGCATTTCTGACCTTTTTGCACACAGGCTGAATTGAAATAGAACAGCTGAAGTAATAACGATTGACACGTTTTACATAGCTCCTCAAAGCAGTCAAAATGTATGGAAGTAAATGTAATCATATCCGTAGAGAATGAAAGATGTCCAGAGTGCCGGGATGCAACTACTATATATGGTTGCAATCCGAGAAACCATAAGCTAAACTGAAACATGCTTTTCAACACATGAATGACAATTTAACAATAGGGCTTCAAGATGCCATATACATTTCGCAGTACTCCTGCACACCTGCAAAGCACGGGAGAGTGACAATTTAGACTCCCAAATCAAATAAGCCCAAGTTCACAATATTGTTACCTGAATTTCCTAAGAAATGAAATGTCTGAAATTGCCCAGTCATCTTTCTGCTGAATGTGAAGGCTAAACAGTTCTGTGAAGGTAAGAGTCTTTTTATTGGACTGAAAAAATAGATGGGCGGTTTACCAAGATGCAACACAGTAGTAAATCTGAGAACCAAAAGCGTGCAGAGTTCAGATAGATTTAGCCCTCCGGCCCCCTGTAGCAAAGGTAGTCAAAAGATCCTGCAGAACCATCCACACGAGGTCCATGCACTATGTGGACAACACATTAGGTAAAACACGTTTGTACTCCTTAGGACGTTTTTCTATTGTGGAGATCAACAGATATGTATTGTACTGAAAAATATTTTTATGAGCATAGAACTTGGTCGGCTCATCCTTCATTTATGTGTAAGACTTGTATGACTTTGGTAAAAGAAGCCAAAATATGCTGTGAATGAAAGTTTATGTCAAAGTAACCCCCAGCACTTTGGGTAAAAAAGGTGGGGGGGGGGAGAAGGGGGGGTGGCCTGGGAGAAAATTAGCATGGCAAAAATTGAGGTGGAGGGGTGTGCCTGGTTGTTGACCATTAAGTCCTCAATGACATTGGGAGTTCTATTAGAAATTCTTCCAAATAAAGGATAATTTCAGATAGTTGAGACTTTGCAACACCGTTTCGTCATACTGCTTCCACATGCTCCGTCTCCTTCGTAAGATCTTCAAGTGGATCCTCATGATTCCAAGAAAACGGTCACCAATGCACTTGTCATCAGCAGACTCGACTACGACAACGCACTCTAAGCTGGCACCACTCAAACTCCCCCAAAAAATTGCAGACCGTCCATAATGCCTCTACCAGACTCATTTCGAACATCCCACGCCGCAACCACATAACCGGCCACCTGAGAGTCAATTACTGGCTACCCATCAACAAAAGAATCACCTTCAAGCTTCTTACACACGCCTACAAAGCCCTTCACAACGGTGGACCTGCATACCTCAACCACAGCCTCTCCTTCTATACTCCCACCAGACATCTCCGCTACGCCCAACTGGCCCTGGCCACCGTCCCATGGATCTGAAAGACCACGGCTGGAGGAAGATCCTTCTCCTACCTCGCTGCGAAGACCTGGAACTCCCTGCCTCTGCACTTCAGGAAATCACCATTGCTGCCACAATTCAGAAAGGACCTCAAGACCTGGCTGTCTGACATCTCCCCCCCACCCCCTCCCACCACTCAGCACCTTCTGACCCGCACGGGTGAGTAGCCGCAATTTATAAGATTACTGATTGATTGTTACAGATAAGGAAAGCTCAAATTAAACACGGACAGATAATGAACTGAGAAGGGTGGCTGCACCTTAGCTATTATGCAACATGGAAACAGTGGCATCAAGCATTGTACAGGCATACATTCAATTAATTCTAGGGAGCAGATGCTTGACAACTAACTGAGACTATCTAGAGTCCCATTTTCACTCCTGGAGGACAGTGATGTTTAAGGTGAACATCAGGTGGATCTGGCGGTGTAGGAGATTATAAAAAAGAAAGGCCCTCCCAAAACTGCATTTGGCTTAATTGGGCAATCTAGAGTACAGCAAGGAATAGTTCTTTACCCAGTCCTGGATCGTAGTGCAATAGGCATTCAAGAATGTTCCATTGTTGGATTTGGTTTTGAGACCTACTGTGACATCTACTGGATGGATATTAACACCAGACTTGTTGGGCAAATGACTGAAAAAGGAGCATATGTACTTATTTCAAATTAGCTCACTGATATACATCTATAAATAAATATAGATAGATATATATATCTAGGTGAATAATACAGATAGATATGTATATTCACCGAAAAAAAACAAAGGTTAATGGATGGTTATAGTTGGGTGAAAATGTTAGTTAAAACATACAGTTTTAAACAGCAACAACCACTGAAGTTATAGTTATGTCAAATAACTTTATATCCTGCCCTAAAGTAACTATAACTTGTGCACCTGAAATGCACAGTATTGTCAATAATGTCATTTCGTCACTCAGAACCATCTGGCCAGTTTGCATGGGCCCAGTCCCAATCCCTAAGCCTGAGATAAAGAGCCTGGGCATCTGGCTAGACCAGAATCTTACATTCCAAGTGCAAGCCAGTAAGACAGTAGCAATCTGTTTTGGCTTGATCAGAATGGCGAGGAAAGTGCTTCCTCTGCTCCCTCCTCAAGCCAAGAAAATCATGGTCCAATCTATTCTACTCTCTAGATTGGATTATGGCAATGCGCTCTATCTGGGAGCTCCTACCTCAGTGATCAATAGATTGCAGATCATCCAGAATTGTGCAGCCAGATTGTTGACGGGAACACCTAGATCTCTTTCCGCAAAACCTGCTCTCCGAACTCTACACTGGCTTCCAGTAAAAGAAAGAATTAGCTTCAAATCATTGTGCATTGTTCACAAATCCCTTTTGGGGATAGGCCCTCCCCTGATCTCGGCCATAATTCATCCATATAAAGCAAGGAGAAAGCTTCGCTCGGATGATCTCCACCTAATTGACATCGCTAGAATCAAACGAGCCAGAAGTGGCGGCAGGCTCTTCTCTCTGAATGCAGGCAGACTCTGGAATGCCCTCCCCCTCCGAAAAGAGTCTAGCCATCTTGCCTTCAGGAAACAACTCAAAACCCTTTTATTCCCTTAAACTAATCGTTCTGTCCCTCCCCCCGTCTACTAGTCATGCCAAGCGCTGGGAGGCCTTCTGGTAGCCATGCGCTCTATAAATGCCCTTAAAAAAAAAAAAAAAATTCAGATGTTGCAGTGATGTTATCAATGATGTCATAGAACATTTCATGAAAAATGTTATATGAGAAGCAATAAGCAATAAAAAAAAGTATTTGTGCAGGCTGCAGCACTCCCTGCAGAACCCCCCACCCCCCCCCCCCCAACAACATTTAAAAGCATGGTGGTGGTGCCCCTAGCCAAACTAGAGCAACACCATGCAGCCAAATGAATGAAAATGAGCCCATAAAGGGCATTATGGGGCACTTCTTGAGAGGAGCAGTGAGTGGCTCCGGCTGCCCATTTATTTCTTATTTTTCAATTTATTTTGTGGGTGTCCCAGGACCACCCGGTACACAGTACAGTTTATTTTTGCCCCGCGTAGGAGCCAGCCCTAGAATATTTTCAAAATTATTTAGCCACGTGTGGGGCTGTAGAGGAGAGGACCATGGCCCCCGCAGCAGGAGCAGTTCTCTTTCTGATCCTAGTGGCTGGCAGGAATTCTGCGTTTCCCTAACCGCACGACCCCCACTGGGGGATGGAGAATAAATAAATATCTATATTCACTTAAGAAAACAAAGGTTAAAGTAATGTTCTAGTTACGTGATTGATCAGTGACAACATTAATGTTTTGGCCTTAAAAAAAATAAGCAAACAAAAAACCACAAATTTAGTTAGTTAGCAGTGCTAACTATATCTTACCCCCTGCCATGCACTGCTTATGACCTTGCATATGACATCACTCATGACATGTTCTATGATATCATTTATGAAATCACTGATGACATCTCAAATGACATCATTGATGACATCATCCAATGAGTGTGCTACTTTGTTTTATAGTTTACATAGTAGTGAGCAACCATATTACTTTCCTACCTATTTTTCTACATATGTTTGTACAGCCAGGGTCCAGCTAATGGGTGTAATTGTTTACAAAACACATGTGCTACTAATGCATCATAGGTGTACTGAGGTATTGAAGATGTTATAAATCTGTGCAGGTGACAGTTGATAACTTGTGTCCATTATGTTCCACACAAGTTTTTAGGCTCTGTAGAAATAGTCTGCAACAGGGCAAAGATTCTACATACAACACGCTACGTTTTGTAAGCACCCTCTAGTTATCAGACACAATTGTGTCAGCATGACAATTTCTACGTAAAATAGAAGTCTGTGTACACCAGGTATTAAACTATGTGCATGTGCTTGCTTTGCTTCAGAAGATGGGTGTCTGAAGTTTTCACCTCAGTATGAAGGCTGTAGTTAGTATGATCTTTAGCATGTTCAGACCTTGGTTATTTTAAGTAAATAGTCTCTCTTTGGACAGGTTCAGCATACAGTGTACACTGTGCTTAATAGATACTTTTAATACAATGTGGTGTATTTATCATGGGAGTTTCACTGTCTGCAAACCCTGTGGCCAAAACCCCATCAGGCTGCCAACCCCACACAGCTTTTGGCAGAGGGTTGGTCTTTTGGACCTGGGGGCCCCAAAACATATATATTAAAGGAAGGGGGAATGCAGACCCCTACCCGACCCTTAATTTGCCTCGGGGATCTCAGCCCCAGGGTCAAATACAATTAGATTGGGGAGGAGGGTGTGCAGCTCCCCTCCCGAGCCTTAATAGGAGCCGGGGACCACATCCCCTGGGGCAAAATACAACGAAAAATAAATGAGTAGGGTCACGTGTCCCTCCCTCCCAAGCCTTCTTGGGCACCGGGGCCGAAGTCTGAGGGGAGGGGTTGTGCAGTTCCCCTCCCTGAACGCTATTAGGCTATAGGGATCCCATTCCCACAGGGCCCAACCAGTAAATAAATGTGAGGTGGACCTTGTGGGCCCTTCCTCCCTGAGCCTTCATAAGCCCCGGATGCGCATTTTCTTTTTTCTTTCTTTCAAGGGGACGAGGCCCCAGCTCCAAAGTCGGCAGCTCTGGTCGTTACGCCACATCCTCTATAGGAGGACCCTTAAATTTTGCTCTCTACATGTAAATTAAATTTGCTTGATGTTCTAAATCGATGAAGATTGTTTTAACATCTATTTTACACTGTATAATGAATCTTGTATTGAAAACTATCATAATTATATTTAGTAGGTACACTGGATTGATGGTATTAAGAATTGCATTTTAGTATGAGAACATGAATACAGATTAGATAGAGGGTGCTGCTAATCTCTGAAAATGTATTTCACTAGGACACTTTAGGAATTTTGCCTTCAGCACTTGGCACTTTGAAGAAAAAGTGAAAAAAGCAAAACAAACAAAAATTTGACAATTATAAAAGAACTGTTATAATTGTAATTTGGCTATTAACTGTATCCCCCGATTTTATGCATGTTTAGGTACAAGTGAGTAGGAAACGGAAGAAATTTTAATATTTTTGAGGATTACTAACTGAAAACGCTTGAAAAAGCTATATATCAAACACAATATAACTGACTGGAAAAAGGTAATGGCGGAGGTAGAATGACTGAATAGAGAATGATATTAGCGGTCTAGTTTTCTAAATAAGTGAAAGGACTGCATAAGAGGTAGTATGTGAAGTCTATGGATCGGTCCGGTTGAAGGCGTTTGCCGAAACGCGTTGGCTTCCCGTCATGTCTGGTGTTACAAACTAAACAAATAAATATCTATTTTTTAATACTATATAATGCCTTGTAAGTGGTGATTTTGAGTGGCGGACACCTTGTGCTGCTGATCTTCTGGAGGGAAATCGCTTTTGAAGAAATCTGGAGGGAGAGAGAGAGAGAGAGTGTTGCGTGTTTGTATGTGTTGTGTGTGTATCTCTTAACAGGCGGCGTTACGGCGCAGCACAAACCGCTCTTTCTGCCAGTGCCTTCCTCTTAGGATAACCCCTCCCGTATCAAATGCACATCACAAAGGCAGCACTGCAGGAAGGGTTTTAACTTCTTTTAATGTAATTTATTACAGCAGCACAAACGTTTGGACTTTGCAGTCTTGATCACATATGTGAGAAGCCATTTTCTCCTGCTATTTATCTTGTCCTTTTATCCTTTCTTTCTCATGCAATGAATTCTGCTATATATGGTTCATTACCGAAAAATTCCCAAATTCCAATTAAAAACAGCTTATGATCAGCATTTCAGACCCAATTTAAGTCTCATATAACAGAGATGACTTTTCACTTTAAATGTGTTTCAAATAAAATTGTAAATGTCCACAACTTCAAATCAAGTCATGCAGTGCTAGTTCTTCCCTCGAATCCCAAATTATAAAATAAAATTTATTGACATAGCATGCATACCATGGAATTGTGTTATTGTGTACCAACCTCCCAATGCCTCCACAGAAGCTCTTGGTTTTCTGTTGGCTATGTAAAACAAGCTGTGGAGGGTAACACCATCTCAGCTGAGGTTCTATGTCAGAAAGTTCCCAACTTGAATAAGGGAGAGGGTGACTGTTCAGCTCAAATGACAGACTGCCATCGAGACATTGGCCTCAGCGAGAACATTAAAAAAAAAGTGCAATAAACAATCAAGTAAGTCAATAGCATTTAGCAGAATTAAAAATGATGAAAGCCACTTTATGATCTATAGAAAGAAAATGGAGGCATGGTAAAACCAGTGAGAGTAAACTCGAATGGAATAAGATAAACAGATTCTACAAAAAGACTATCAAGATAGCTAAGGCGAAATACTATTCAGAGAAAATATTAGAAGCTCTGAACAAGTCACAGGTACTGTTTGCTGTAGTTAAGGATCTACGAAATACCCGATCACAAGAAAACGAGTTGGGTTAAGAAGAGACATGGAACAGGATAGTAGACTATTTTTGCCAGAAGATATACAAATATCCCTGATGAAAGAGACACAAAACAACCTCCGACGGATCGATGAATTAATAAAATTAATAATACAGATGCTAACATATTTGCAGAATTTAATTATCTTACTAACAAAGATTTTAGCTGGCTGCTGAAAGAATTCCGACCTTTGGGACCTCCAGCTGATCCACTGCCATCTAACATATATATATTATCTACTGGCGGTCGCCAGTAGGTAGTTATAGTTAGGACCTAGTTTCCATAGGAAAAGAGTTTTTTGTTTTCCCAATAACTTTGGCGCCGTTTGACGAATCTTCGCGAAATTTTCAAAACTAGTGATCAGCTCCGGTCAGCTCCTGTCTTGAAAGTTTCGGGGTAATTCGCCAAGTGGGGGCCGAGAAAAAAAGGGGGGTCCCAAAACACGTTTTCCCCATGTTATTTTCCATAGGAAACTTTAGACAAAGCTACAGGCCGAACTGCTGAACGGAATTACACCAAATTTGGCAAAAAGGTAGGTCTTGGTTCAGAAGGAGTCCTTTTTTAGGTCTCGCCTAGCGACGCAGCGCATGCGTTGCTCGCTTGGCGAGATCTATTGTCGTCGATTTTTGTTCGGAAGGGGGACAGGAGATGTGCACGTGCCCGGACAGGCGATGTGCACACGCCCGGCTCGCGGCGTTTGAGCACAACGCGCGCATGGCGCGCTTTCACTTTCCTTTTTCTTTAAACTGCGAATCCAGCGAGTAAAGCGAACTTGGCAAAATAGTAATAAAAATGTCAATTTGACGATCCGGGTGAGACATGTAGCAAGTCTTCAAACCGTCTATTTTGCTGTTATAGTGCTAATATGATTTCCTTGAAAGACACCTTTTTTAAAGTTTTATAGTACGCGAGCTCTGCCTGATGGCTTTGGAGCGCTTTATTGAGCACGAGATTGTTACTCTAAGTCCGATTTATTTATTTATGTTAAGGCACAGGGAGATTAAGTGATTTAAACAGTATTTATTTTAAGAATTGCCTGACTTCTACGAATTAGTTCATTCAAGCTTATTTCAGAAGAAACTTCCCTCCAGAAAAAAACACACTAGGCACAATACGCCATGATGACATCTAAAGATGCTTTTCTTCTGTGTGGTGTTATTTCATGCCCAAGAGTTGTTTTAAAAAACAAAGGTGTGGCATTTGCCTTCCCCGCCATAATGGGTCACGGATTAGAATGTGGTGAGAAAACCCGACACAACTGGTGAAGGTTTAAAGGAAACATGCCTGGTTGTGTTCTCAGCTGGCAGTTTACATGACCCCTGAACCGGTGCCTCTCAAGCGTGGCACCAGGGACAGGAAGAAGGAAGTACAGCTTCACAGCGGTCATGGTTATTAAACGTCGAATTTAAATGCAAATGGGAGTACTCAATGTTTGTATAACTAGTGCTCGACACGCACACTAACTCATCATGATGAACTGTTTACTGGTTTCACCAAACTGGTCGCGATATGTACAATCTCAGGAGAGCATCAGTTCATCACACAAGTTTAAAAACGGCAGCAACGGTGTAAAGGGCTAAAGCAAGGAGGCAACCTGGCTCCTCCCATCCCCTTTTTTGGAACGAAGAGGCAGCTATTGGCAGAATGAGCTCTCCAAAGCTATCGGCTCGGGTGCCACTGTACCTGCTGTACTATCGACAGCATCACCCCTTCAATTGTCCAGACGTGGAGCTACACGCCCCCTATACATGATTATTAGCCAAACACCACATACTAGTTCGAAAGGTGTCAAAAGACATGTTTTAAACATATGTAGATCATGACCATATGGAGCTGGCAGACACGTTTATATCCTATGTAAAACCATGACCATCTGGAGTTAACAGACCTGAAATAAATGACCCTGTGTTTGCTTTTATCGTGTATAGGAGTGTGAACAGTTCTGCAGTTATTAACCGCTCTTCACCATGTTGTAATTGGTAATTACCACGGATAGAAAGACTGTCGTGACTGCACTTAAGATATGTGTTTCGTGTACACCATTATTCACGTTTGGAGGGAAGCGGGCTTCCTGTTAGCACAAGTGATGTCCGCTTTTCCACGTAGCATGGATTCAGCATACATTTGTATTTGGCAAAATTTAATTAATGGCATGTTGGCTTCCTTTTTGGAATGCTGATATGGACTCATCCAATCTGAGTGCTAACATTTCCGTATCCGACTACTGTCATTTACTTTCTAGGTTCAGTAGCTGGTAGATGAAGCGGACAGTGGTAGTGGCCATGTTTAATTGCCTGTGTTGGGTGGCATGGCAATGAGGTATTAATAGCCATATGTTGTTGGTCACTAACAGCTGTTATTTGCCCTCTTCTCAGTTTGATTCCTCACATCTAGCTCATAGCAGTGGGCCGATAACTAAGATTTAAAGCTCTGTGCAGAAGGCTTTAATGCTGGTAATTCCTTAAGTAGAAGCCACTGATGTGTAATTATTAGTCTGGTGGCCCTGATATGTCTCAGAGCTAATCTGGCCACCGTATAACTATTCTTTCAGTATGTATACCATTAGTAGGCAAGGAAATTAGCATCTAGGTAACTGCTGTTGATTGTGTACCCTCCAACAGCAATGACATGAGCTTGAAAACACCAAAGTGATGGATAAAAATGCTTCAATTAATCTGAACCACTGGTAATTACTCTGTGTGCACTTACTTTCCACACTTTTTAGCTTGTGTGTACTAATCCCTACAAAGCCCAACCACCTGCACATTTTTCTTGAACCAACATCCCCTAGCCTCTGTGTTTTTAGTCCGGTTCAAACTGATAACCCATTTTAATCAGAACACAAGCAACCCTTGATGCTATTGGCCTGAGCTAGAGATAATTATCTAAACTGCTGCCTGTGACCAGGTTTTCTTGATAAAATGTGGGCTGTTAAGAATATTCTTTTAAAGGTGTGTTATTAACCCCAAACCTACTTACTGGTCCAGCAGAGATGTTTGTTTGCCTAGTATGTTTAAAAGATACAGGTCTCATTCTTTGTATGTAAGTGTGGTTACATGACAGGTTCATGTGACAATGCTGGAGATGCGCTGGTCACACACAGACCTACTTGTCCTAGAGAGGCCGTTTGACCAGTTCTTACTTACACTTGCTCTATCAGATTGCAGCCTTACTGGGTGAAGCTACTAGTACCGGAAGAATTACAAAGAAGTTCTTTTTAACACCTAGTCTGCTTTGAAGTATTGTCCGCCACATAGTACATGGGACCTCGAAGTTTTCTTTTTAGATCTATAAATTAAATTTGACTCCAATTTTGGATTCTGCTACTACTAGATTATGAAGTTTCCCACTTCCTGCTCGTCAAATTTCACCAAGTTCCTTACGGAGCCTAAATAATAACTTAGCCTTAAAAAAAAGTTGGGCTGCACCCCATTATATAAGGTGAAACACGTGTTGGGTGGCAATTGGAATAGTAAATAACCAAAAAATTTTGAGCTAAGGGATTGTTTTGTTAATCTGAGTACAGCTCACAAATCGTATGTTAGAATGGTTCATGAAGACATTAATAATATTACCAGAAGCATCCAAAAATAACTGTCTTGCTCGCTGTATATGAACCTTTATACCTTTGAGTGAATAATGCATAAAGCAGTAAGATTTTGGTAGAAGCGTCTGCCTTAGGATCAAATAATATTATTTGTGCTGACCTGCAAGAGTGCACATTTTAAAAACGTGATCAAAAGGAATAATGCTCAAAGGGATCTTAAATTAATAATAATGATCATTTGGACACAAATTATTATTATTGGACCTTAACATAGGACACTATCTCTGTACAAGATAATAAACAAGCATTTGCAATGGTATAGGTCTCGCATTTGCTAGAGTTTGAGCTATTGGCTTTGTAAATGACAACACCTTTTATTTATGTGTTTTGAAAACCTGCCAGCAGTGCATAAACTTGCACTTTGTACTTATAGTCCTTGCTTACGAGAAGCAAGGCAGGCAGTAAAAGAAGTGCAGTTACTGCCAGTCTTGCTTATCGTAAACAACAACTGTGAGTACAAAGTACATGTTTACGTACCGCTTGCAGGTTTTCAAAACACAAATAAAAAGCATTGTCATTTACAATGACAATAGCTCAAACTCTCTCAAATGCGAGACCTATTGCATTGCAAATGCTTGTTGTTAAATGGTGTAAATCCGTTCAGTAGTTCCTGAGAAATTTGAAAAAGAAAACGTTTCGATATCTGGGGCAGCGGTGGGTTCGCGATTCCTCCCGAGCACGAGCTTCACTCTCATTTGCTGCCAACACTCCAAACCAGGAAGTGTTGGCAGCCATCTTGTGACTCGGTAGAACCGAGTCACAAGAAAACAGTGAAAAAATGATGAAAAACAAGAAAAGGGGGCAGGGTAGAAACCCCCTGACCCCCTAGGCCTGTTCAGGGGGTCCCACAAGGACCCTCAGGGCCCAAAAAGATTTTTTTTTAAATATAATTTCGGCAGAATTTGCGCTGGGGTGGCGAAACCCGCCGAAATTATTTAAAAAAATGAAGCACGGGCTCCCGCACTTCATTTTAATTAGGCCCCCGGGTCCGCCAGGTCCCGGGGGCATTGTCAATAAATAATAGTGGGGGCCCGCGGGGGCCCCCGCAGCCCCGGGGACCGCCACCTCCCCTGGGCTTTTTTCAAAAAGTAATGCGTGGCGGTAAACCTGTACTGTGATAAATACCACAGATAGCCTATAATAAAGAGGGGGCGATAAGAAGAATATTAAATATTGAGGTATTGCCCTGCTGTACTCGGTGTCCTGTGCTGAGGTGCGGTGCTTGGCGCACAGTCTGCACGCGGCGGGGGCCTGCTGTGTTCTGGATCCAGCACGGCGCTGGGCTCGGTACACATGTCAGCGGAGGGCTTGGGGGCGATCCCCGGGGAAGGCATGGCAGGAAAGTTCATCGAAGGACGCGTCCCCAACTGAAAGGAATCTGAACGGAAGATAGCGCCTAGAGGCGAGTCAGCGCACGCTATATGAACTGTGAACCCAGCGCTTAACCTACCAAAGTCAGAACAAAAAGCACATCAATGTAAACAAGTTAAAAGTAACAGAAGACACGGGTCTGACCAAGAAGCAGAGCATACCACGCATAACATGACTAATGATAAAACTGACATAGCAATCATGTGTATCACATTGTGCACAACGTGTAACAAAACATTTTACAACAAGTATATCAAACGTACTATAGTAACCAAATATTGCGGAGAAAGCACAGCATACGGAGCATAGCAGAACAAGCATGCCGGGTGACATGATAAAACTAACATCGAATATAAGAAGCATACGTACAGAGGAAATCAACACCTTAAAGAAACTCTACAAACATAATGTAACAAACACATCACGCACAAGAAGCACATAATATAAAACACAGAGGGACACAGGGACCAAGGCTTTTCAAGCTTACAAACATGCCTATCACTGCACCAGAAACAAAGCACCAGAAACAAAGCACCAGAAACAAAGCACCAGTAACCAGCCAGCATAGCACTGCATACCAAACACCACAAACACCCGGCAGTTAAAAACACACCCCGTAACCAGCATATCACTACATACCAAATACCACACACACCAGACAGCAAAAAAACATCTGTAACCAGCATAGTGTTACATAACAAACACCACAAATACCCTACAGCTAAAAACACACCCCGTAACCAGCATTGGACTACATACCAAACACCACACACACCCGATCGCTAAAAACACACCCGTAAACAGGATAGCACTACACCGAACACCACACACACCAGACAGCTAAAAACACATCCGTAATCAGAATAGCACTACATACCAAACACCACAAACTCCCGAACGCTAAAAACACACCCGTAACCAGCAGAATACTTTATACCAGACACCACAAACACCCTACAGCTAAAAACACACCCCTTATCCAACATAGCACTGCAGACCAAACACCACAAACGCCAGACAGCTAAAAACACACCCTGTAACCAGGATAACACTCCATACCAAACACCAAACACACCAGACAGCTAAAACACATCCGCAACCAGCATAGTACTACATACCATACACCACAAACACCCGAAAGCTAAAAACACACCCAGTAACCAGCATAGCACTGCAGACCAAACACCACAAACACTCGACAGCTAAAAACACACACCGTAACCAGCATAGCACCGCATAACAAACGCTACAAACACCAGACAGCAAAAAACACACCAGTAACCAGCAGAACACTACATATCAGACACCACAAACACCCGGCAGCTATAACAACCTCGTAAGCTGCAGAACGCACCATACCAAATAACAAACCCCCGACAACTAAAAACACACCCTTCAACTAAACAAACACCAGACGCAAGACAATCTCAGCACACACCAATGAGTCGGATTGATAATAACGTCTTTCTATACCTTGTGACTGCACGGAATGCTTTTGTGGCGTGTTGTGTGCACGTATCGATATTTCGAGATTATGCTTTTTGTACTGGCAGGCGATATGTGGATTTACGTAACCTGAAATAAAGTCTATTTGGCAATGTATGTATATCGCCCTAACAACCTTCACAGTGCCCTGTCCATATGCTGGGGATGTGGCGATCCCCTGCCCGGGGCCCGGTAGAGAGCCTGCAGTCAGTGCACTCTACCCATGACCGGGTGGTTATACGTAATTAATGACCGCTTGTCCCCCGGGCATTATTTACAAGTCAGTGGTGGCAGTGGGGCCTCGTCCGGCGAGGGAACCGATGAGATTGTATTTGTTATTGGATTAACTCTTCTTGGGTCGTCGGTCGGTCCTCTCCCATCCCCCTGTTGGGAGCCCTCAGAAGTACGCCCCCCTCCACACACAAACACCCCTCTATCTGTGTAACACCAGTCTCACTCTTCTCTCCCCCCCTTTCTCTCCTCCTATCTCCCAGGATCCCCACATCATACTTTATCTGCTGTACCCCTAGGCGTCCTTCATCACCACCCTCCTTTCATCCTACCCACTCCTCCTTTTCTCTATTTCTTTGTCCTCTTCCCTAGTCCTTGTGTTCTCTGTTCTCTTCTTCTGTACTTGGCTTTCACCCTGTTTCTATCCCCGTTTTGCCTCTTTTTCTCGCTCTCGCTCTCTCTCGTCAGCATTCTTTCTGTTTTGTAAATATTCCCCTCTCAGTTTCTTGGTCTCTGTCGCTCTCACTTTTTATGTGTGCATCTCGTGCTCTCTATCTTCTCGCTCTCTCTCTTTATCTCATTCCCTTTCCTTGTCGTCGATGCCTTCGCGTTATAAGACCTTTCGGTACAACTCTCTTTTTTTCTGCCTGTCTCACCCCCTCTGTCTCGTTTCAGTTTCGGTCCCTTCTCCCTCTTTTTTGACGCAGTTTTTGATCCCACCCTCCCAACTCTGCCTTCCTTTGCTCCTCGCTCCACCTTTTCTCTCTCACACTCTCCCACCGCTCACTTTTAAGCCCTCTCGTGGTCTCATTCTCCCACCTCACCATTTCCGATTCTGCTGCTTTACCCTCTCTCAATGTGCATGTTACCCGTCTCATTTCTTTCCTTAATTCTCTCTCCCCTGATCACTGCACGTCCGTTTACTTCTCTCTGTACCTTTCGCCTTTCCGTCTCCCTCTTATTTCATACTTTCTCCCCCCTCCTCCTCTCTTTCCTGTCTCCCTTCTGTTTATATTGTCTTTGCCCTTCTCTCTCTTCCTCTCTTTCCTGTCTCCCTTCTATTTATATTTTCTTTGCCCCTCTCTCTCTTCCTCTCTTTCCTGTCTCCCTTCTGTTTATATTTTCTTTGCCCCTCTCTCTTCCTCTCTTTCCTGTCTCCCTTCTATTTATATTTTCTTTGCCCCTCTCTCTTCCTCTCTTTCCTGTCTCCCTTCTATTTATATTTTCTTTGGACCTCTCTCTTCCTCTCTTTCCTGTCTCCCTTCTGTTTATATTTTCTTTGCCCTTCTCTCTCTCCCTCTCTTTCCTGTCTCCCATCTATTTATATTTTCGTTGCCCCTTTCCATTCTTCTCATTCCCTTTCCCCCTATTTTCTTTCTCCACCAAAACTCCTTTCTCTGCATGTTTCTTCTCTCCGACTCCTTCTTTACCCCTTCCCAATTTCTGCTTTTTTATCCCACCCTTATCCTGTTTTTATTTCTCTCTCTTTTGTCTTGTACTGTCTCCCCTCTTTCTCTTCTCCTCCTCCCGCTTCCTGTTTTTTAGCGCCATTGGGGGTTATAAACACAGAGATTACTTTTACAGAGAGGAGGCAATAATTGAGTTTGGGCACGCCAACTCCAGTCTTCAGTCACAGGGAGCTTGAAGATTCTGTTGTTCTCAGTTGTTGTATCCAGTTCTCTTCAAAATGCTCTCAGAAAAACCACTTATTTAGTAGTTACTTGTGACAAATCTATCAATTTTAGTGGGGGTGCCTGGATCTAAGTCTAAGGACCAGCTTAGCATGGATCAACTTTTGGAAGTTTGTTGTTGTAAACTCAGGGAACTGCTCCGTGCTGAACTTTGCCTGCTTATGTAGCGGCTTAATAATATGGAACAGCAAATGGAGACTTTGCTTAGGAAGCATCAGAAACCTGATCCAATTAGTTCTGGTTCACAAAACGGAAATCTCCCAATTGCTCCCTCGTGCAAGAAGCCTCACCAGGGTCTGTCTAAACCCTCCATTTCTGCTTTCACGTCTTGGAGTAATATTCATTCTGGGACTCATTCATGTCCCTCTGAAGTGGTCCCCACACATGCAAATAAGGTTAGTTTATCACACTAGGTACAGCGGAAATAATTGGTGGAATAAGCCCTTCGCAATTGCACTTTGGCAGTATGTTCTTAGGTGGTTTTAAAATACAAATTAATTGTTTTAAATATGGGAATAACCTCAAAATATGTTTAACTTGTGCTTTTTATAAAGTTGTTATTTTGTGATATTATGTAAGAAATGTGTAAAATGTGTTACACTAAGTTTTTATTAACTGAACAATAAACTCTTCTTCTTTTGTACTGTATAAAGTAAGTATATATGAAGCACAAAATTATAAGGTTAGTTTATCAAGCAAACATTGACGGGAGAAGCAGCACTGTATGGAGCTGTGTGTGACCCAGCCTACAAATAATTTACCCCCTGCTGTATGTCCATATGTAGTCATCTTTATTGGAGTTCCTCCCATGAGAAGCGGTCAGACAGAATCCAGTGAGCAGCTAGGTAATAAGGTTCTAGATTGGTTGGCAGGCATTCAAGTACTCCACCTGCTTGCGGAACTCAGCGGAATTCTGCTGAGTTTTTCTGCAACTCTGCAGAATTCCACAGAGTACAACTCCACGAGCTCTGCCCACCCTTACTTTGCATGTTATTCCTGTCCGACGACTCCTTCACCACGAGGCAGACCCAAGGGCGGTCTTTCTGTCTGGATAAATATCAGCCTGAAAGTGAAAGTTTCAGTGTTGGCTACTGGAAATCCGGCTTATATGGGTTCGCTTATCAAGTATGAACTTAGTTGTTTTTATTTTTATCTGGTTAATTTTTATGGTAATGATTTTCTTAACTCGGAGTGCAGCCATTTTAAACATTTGTTTGCCCTTTTTAGCTAATCTTATGCCAATTGGACCTAGTGAATTGAAACAACCCAACTTTCTGCTTTGCAGGGAATTTAATGCAAAATTGTTGATTGACCATAGAGTCGAGGGCACAGACTGCCTGTTAATTGAACAATGGAGACTGCGGCTTCTGGTGCACTGCTGGTGGGGCGATGAGGTCCTCTAGAGTCCTGAGGACCTCAGGACACAAGTGGACTTTATCCTCCGAGCAGCAGTGCGCCAGAAGCCGCGTTTGCAGCGTGGTGTAAAAAGGGGCATGGCCTCGGAACACCTCTCTGCAACGCAGCTCTGTGGCGCTTACTGGAGGTACCTGGTGGGCTACTTGGCCACCAGGGACCTTCAGGTTTCAAGGGGACTTAATAGGGATGTTATAGTTAGAAATTAGCATTTATAAATCCTTAGAAATTCACTGAAAAAACCATAGGATTGAGGCACATTATAATTAGAAATTTCAGTTTAAAAAACCATTGAAATTCACTGAAAAAACCATAGGTTTCAGGGACGTTATAGTTAGAAATTAGCATTTAAAAAACCTTAGAAATTGACTGAAAAAACCATAGGTTTCAGGGACGTTATAGTTAGTTGGACATTTCACTCGTACAAAACCATAGAAATTCCGCTGTTATAGTTAGTAGAGCTAACTATAACTCGCGCCCCCGCAATGCACTGCTGATGACGTCACATATTACATCACTCATGACATGGTCTACACAGAGGCATGGAGCCTACTAAAGGATGTACACTGCACTTACCTGTTGGACTGCATTAACCAGCTTGCAATGTGGCGTTTACTGTAAGCCACGCCCACTAAAGGCGGTTTCTCGTAATAAATTTGAGTAACGAACAGGTGAGCCTTTCTATGCCTCTGTGTAAAGCCCATGACTAAGAGGCGTTGGCCTCGAAACGCGTCGGGCATGGTTATATTTTATGGACTGAGGGAATGCGTGCTGCATCGAGGCCATCACTGTGAGAGCATTGTCGAGTGCATTCCTGAGCGCAAGGGCGTTTGGATGAATACAATTATACGCGGCTGCCCGAGCTGCGGAAACAGGAGGTGCACCATTTTACAATTGGGTGAAAGGCTGTGGAGGACAATGATTCCTTTCCATGAGGCACAATGTTCTGTTGCAAAAGGAAGCGCGCAATGCCAGAAGTCCTTACCTACTAAAGGATATTAAAAGCTGTTAATCTACACAGAGGCATGGAGCCTACTAAAGGATGTACACTGACACTTACCTGTTGGACTGCATTAACCAGCTTGCAATGTGGCGTTTACTGTAAGCCACGCCCACTAAAGGCGGTTTCTCGTAATAAATTTGAGTAACGAACAGGTGAGCCTTTCTATGCCTCTGTGTAAAGCCCATGACTAAGAGGCGTTGGCCTCGAAACGCGTCGGGCATGGTTATATTTTATGGACTGAGGAAATGCGTGCTGCATCGAGGCCATCACTGTGAGAGCATTGCCGAGTGCATTCCTGAGCGCAAGGGCGTTTGGATGAATATATATATAGATATATATATATTTTAAATCTGAAGATTGACCCTAACTGACAATGACTGCAAAAGTCTCTCTCAGCGAAGACACTGCTCTAAATATGCTGAAAACAGCATGTTTTCACTCTACCAAAAAATAGTCAGGATTAGTCCCTGAGACACTCTCTACCTACAGACCAGACTACCAACTGCCATTTCTTAGCGAGATCTTAGAAAAAGCAGTAATCCAGCAAATATCTAGCTATGCCACGACATAACCTCCTAAACCCAATACAAATGGGCTTTCATGAGGGGCACAGAATTGACAATTATATCTGCCGTGGGTGAGTTTAGATGCAGGAGAGCTAAAAACTTCCCTACAGTTCTAATATTGCTCGATCCGAGTGCATCTTTCTACACTTTAAGCCATAAAATTCCCCTGATTAACTCGAAAAGAACCGGGATTCAAATAAAGTTGAAGTGGTGTGAAGATTTTCCAACAAACAAAATCTTTAAGGTTAAAATAGGAATGTATGAATCCTCTCAAAGGCTTTGGGTTTCACAGGGATCTATTTGAACCCCATTACTTTTTAATTTGTATCTGACCCCACTGGCTCAACTCATTGAATCATTTGGATTAAAGTTCTTCTTGTACGCTGTTGACACAAACATAGTGAGTTTCCAAAAGAAAGATCCTGAGGATACAGGTAATTTGCTTCATTGCTTTGAGTATATTCAAGACTGGATGGGTACAAATTACCTCAAACTTAATGGCTCCAAAACTGACATTTTAGGACTAACGAAATCTACTACACCACCACCAGCTACTTTTTGTTTTGGCCTACCAGTCTGGGACTGCCTCCATTATTTGTGCTAATAATGAAGAATCTTGGTGTCAAGATGGATTCTGCACTTACTTTGTCAAATCAAATATCAACAGTAACTAAAACATGTCCATTTCAATTACAAACGAGTGCTACCCTTATTCACACCAACATAGAAGATCACTGCTTTGAATGCATTTGAGTAGACGTGTTTAGATTATTGTAATTCCATCTACCTAGACCTGCTAGACTATTTTAACAAAAAGTTACAACTAGTTCAGAATTCGGCAATAAAACTGGCCACGAGGACACAGCGTAGTTTCCATGTAACTCCTATATTGGCAAAACTCCACTGCCTACCAATTCAAGAAAGTTCTCTTCAAATCACTTTGCCTAGTTCATAAAGTTATAAACCAACCAAACATATCTCTGATTGTATCTCCCTTCAAGCTATATCAACCTAGCCAAACCTTGAGAACCACAGCTAAATTTTACATGATCATACCAAGATTCAAGCTCAAGAATATAGGTGGCAGAGCTTTCTCAATAGTAGCAGCTCAAAGGTGGAATCTTTTACCAGATGCACTAAAAAGAGAACCAGATTATCTAAAATTAGAGAAAAACTTAAAGCCCTGGCTGTTCCCCAAGGCATAATCGTAGTAGCCCATGAATAGCAGCTAGATTTTGGTTTATTATTGGTTTTTAGCGCCAAGATACCTCAGCAGGGAAATAAATGCACTCAACAAAACAAAGAAACATATAAATAAAAGAGAAAAATCCATTTGTCAGGAAAGCTAACAGGATCTATTCTGTTAGGAAACAAATAGGAAATGAGGCACAAATGTAAGGCCACAACACCATTCATAAGATATCTGTTCAACAACCCACGTGTTTTGCAGCTGAAAGCTTAAAGGTCAAATCTGAGCTCATAATGGTGAATTTCTCACCAGGCTACACTTCAAATCATAAAAAACCAGAACTAACCAAGTTGTTTTAAAACCTACATAATAAACAGAAATCTAGTATTCAACGTTACAGTGATTTGAGCAGAAAAGCAAGTCTGATTTATAGCAAGCCCTATAGAACCACGCCCAGGAGGTCCATATCTTTCTTGTTATGAAGAAATTATTCAAATTTGTTGTATTTTTTCAGAGAGAAAAATAAAATACCAGAATGTTAGCAAGGAAATTGCCTGAAGGGCTGTACTCCGGTCACAACAGACAGTTTAGAGATGCACAGATGTTGCCGGAAGCACATTTGTGTTTATGAATGAATGATAGAACAATAACTGGTTAGGGTGCATCCTTCATATGTTGAATGACAGCAACTCTAACTGCACACAAACATAAGAAAACCTTACATTTAATTCTTTAAATTCTGGGATATCTAATTGGTGGGTGGCAGATTTCACTCCTCCGGACTGGATGGCAAGACAAGCTTGCAGAAAATGGGTATCTTTTTCAAGAAAATTTTAAAAATGAAAAAGAAGCCAGAGTTCTGTCACATACCAATATATGAATGGGGAAGATGGTTCCATATATAAACTCGCCTGTATGTCACTTTATTAAGAAGGGGAAGGGGGGGACGATTTTCCCCAGATGTAACACTGACAGCCGATTTAATTCACAAAGAAAGATTTCACACATGGAAGCTGGACTTGCATCATAGCACTTGGAACCTGTGAATGAGGAGATATGGAACTGTCAGTTATAGTATGATTGCTTTTGTAATCAGAAGTACGCTGTGTCAATTAACAAACTACTTCTGTCACTCAGAGCCTCTGCTTCATTTCAAATAGTAGCAAGGAGGCCCTATGATGTGTTAGTTCAATATGGAACTCAATGGTTCAAGTGGCACAGAACAGGGAGAAAGGAGAACTGAAGTGAGTAGAGTAGGTAAGATTGGACTGTGGATCCAACAACTGCAGTGTGCAAGCAGTTGGTGTAGTGCATGAGGGCACTCCAGACTACAATTGGCATAAAACAGCTACTGCCTTGCCATGTGTTTGAAGATGGACAGTCTTCAGTGAGACAGTGGGTTGCCCTGGTGGTGAAGGACCCTGGTGTCAATGCAGCAACCCCCTAAAACTGTCCATGGGGCAAATAAAAATCAAGAAGCAGAGACTTATGAAAGACTGTTCTTAATAATTAAAAATAATGTTTGTGTAGCTGTGTTTAGGTTACCATAAGTAGGTCGCAAATTGCCACTACCTGGCCTTAGCCTGCTTCCACTGACATCCATTTTAAAGCTGCTGAAGAAAATGTAGTGCGTCTAAATTACATAAATGAGCTTTCATATATCTAGTTGGTGTTTTACCTCTTTCAGAAAATAGACAAAATAGATTTCATTGTCATGGTGCTGTAGAAGTTGCAAATAAAATTTATTAATTTGTTCCTCAATAAGGAAGTTATGTTCAGGAGAAATGCACAAGTAGCATTTGAAGGACAGCTGCTACCCAGGCCACAACTGTACTTCATTGATTTCTAAATTGCTTATTGGATTTTGTTTGCTTCAATAGTGCAATGTAATTTCCCTTGTTTGCAGGGTTAAGGGTGTTCAGTGATTATTCACAATGTAGGTGTTTTCTAAAATTATCTGTGTTATGTAGCAGAGTTTCTATTGATTGGTTCAGTACATGTATCCTTGTTAGTACAGCCTTACGATGCTCACTTCACACCATGTCGAGTGTGTTGTTTTTCACTGTCTGAAACCTATAAAATGTGCCCTTTCTCGGATGTGTGCCAGACTTGACTTTGCTTTACAACTGAGTAGTCTATGTCAGACTGTTATCATACCTTTCTTGCTTTTCGATCTGAGCAGTCTCCTCGTTAACCTGCTGATTTATACTGCTACCTTTTGGCTCCTTCTTAGGAGGCAGACATGTCGGTCCTCTTGCTGATTTATATTTAGACTCTCCCTTGAAATACCAACTGAGCAAATTTATGCTAGTTCTTTGGTGAAATATATTTTGGTCCTGGCTAATTGCCTTATGTTAGGACATTTATCAATTGGCTTTAGCTTCATGTATTATCGATGCCGATTTGAATCTGACTAGCTAACTACTTTTGGCCTTCTGTAATGGTTATGTATTCAATAAAGCCTTCTTGTTTTTTTTTTTTTACTTTGTGTTTTATCCTGCAAAGGTTTTCTTAATTTTTACAAGAGTTCCTGTCCCCTGGGACTCACACAGTCTCGATCTTGCACATCAACCCTTTTAACTTTTTAGTTACAGCGTTCACACCTGCAAAACACACACCCGGATGCAGTGGCAAATCTGGAAGACCGTGAACTTTCTTTACCATCAGGAACAGCCACATGCATGTCCTCTTTGAGCCCGGCGGCATCTATGCAGGTGCTCAATGTTCATGCACATTGATAGGTGTGAAGAGATATGGTTATGCTTGCCGTCATCCGCACAAACTGAGGGCAAGACAGTTATTGTGGGAGCTTGGAGCTTGAGACTAAACTAGAGCAGAGCAGTGGTTTAATTTAAAATGGGCTTCCTTATAGAGGCAACTCTTTCCTAAGGACTTTCACAGCAAGGATTCTGTGTCCATATTTTCAAATAAAGCTTTAGAATGTTGGTGCTAGGTAAAGTGGGGATTTTTGGGTGGCCTTCAACAATATCAACCAGTATGTGCCAGTCTGCTGGTATCAATGACACTGTCCTGGTCCATTGCAATGAATGAGGAGAACCAGCTTGAAATGAGTTCAAATTAATTTTCTGTTCATCCCAGTTAAATACAGGGTCCCTTCAAGGGTCCTCACTAGCCTTCCAGGTATACTTCGACCTCATCTGTAGCTCCAAGGGAGTTGAGCATATTCAGTCGCATACTTATTAAGTTATTGCCTCTGAAATGTACCTATCCATGAAATGTTCTCATTTAGCTTGAATTATGATAGTATTTTCTCAAGATAGTGGGAGGAATGGTCACATTTTGACCAGCACTGACTGGGAACTGGATTAAGATCACAAAGAAAGAGTTTCTCACCTGCAATACCTATCTTTCTAGTGGGTACTCTATAAACCTGCAGAGTTCTCACCTGTAGAACATCCCCCAGGCATCAGACTGAATTCGGAAACTTCAAAGCAATGAGGTAGAGGGCGCTGGACTCAGTCGACGCCAGAACGGAAGTGGCATTTGATGATAACGAGGCCATAAAGCTCCCAACCCAGTACACCATCAGTTACCCTCCATTTATTTTACAAGCCTTCGAGGCAAGAGAGCAGATTGACCTTGATGCAAGATTGCAGTATCAAAACAATGCAAGCTGGGATCTTATTAACTTTCCCTATAGTTTATCGGGGAGGTGGGCAGGTCGGAGAGGAATTTGCAGGTAGACACCAGAAAGATAGTTACCGCAGGTAGGTAACTTTTACTTCTAATGAATACTTCTACTTGCAGATTCCTCACCTGTAAACCAGATTTCACAGCAATGCCCTGCTCAGGAGGAGGCTTTATGGATGATTAAACCAGGAAATCTTGCAAGACAAGACCGACCTCGTAAAGCGTTCATCTCTACACATGTCAGAATCCAGACAGCAGTGTTTTGCAAAAGTCTGCAATTAGGAGAGGATTTGGCCCTGGTGCACTTCACCCTTGTGGAATTAGCACAGATCCTCTCCAGGCGGCTCCTTAGTGGCCAAGGCATAGCAGGTCTTAATGTCGAAGGTGATCCACTGCAACAGAGTCCTCTTTTGAACCGCCTCACTGTTTTTAGAATCACAGTAACCAAAGAGGAGCTTGTAGTCCGACTGGTATTCCTTGTTCTGGTCCAAGTAGAAGTTGACTGCCTGCCTAGGATCCAACCAATCCTCCTTTTTCGTGGGATGAGGCGGAGGGTAGAAGGTTGGGTGGGTGATGAATTGAGCCAGGTGGAAGGGAGTGACCTCCTTCGGAAAGAAAGTAGCCCTTGTTCACAACACCAACTTATCTGGAAAGAAAAGTAGTGAAAGGAGGGCGAAAGCTAAGAGCTTGCAATTCATTGACGCTCCTTGCGATGGTATCGCAACCAAAAATACAATCATGAGGGTCAACATACAAAGAGTAAAACTGTGAAGGGGTTCAAAAGGAGTCCCCATTAAAAAAGTAAGACCCACAGTTAAGTCCCTTTGAGGAACCACAAAGAGCAGAAGGAAAAAGATTTGACAGGCCTTTAAGGAAACGCATGTCAACCGGGGACTTAAACAGGGCAGGCTGATCCAGGAAGCAGAGGAAAACAGACAAATAACCCTCCACAGTGGCAATAGCACATACCATCTGGGCAAGAGAAAGTGCAAATTGCAGCACTTGGTGATACAAAGATGCAGGGGTGCAGTGTAGGATCCAAGGAAGACCAAAGGTAGCCGTGAGGTAAACCAAAGTAGAGGTTTATTAACTTAGTTTCAGGTTAGTCACAGGATGGAAGATACAGGATGGTTGATCATCAGTTCAGCTGTTAAGAGGCGAGGCCCCACCAGGAGCAGCATCTTTGCCGCTCAGCCCACTCTGTCATTCACCCCAGTCCACCAGGCACACCAACATTCTACTCCATCATCAGGCATTCCCACATTCCACACACACACTCATGCATACTGACCGAGCAGCAGGGAATCTAGATACAACACTTGGGATAACTTGGACTGCAAGGGATGCACACCCTTGTCTGCATAACATGCAACAAAGCAGTGGCGGTTGGCACGGATCGGGGGTAGAAGGGCAGGGTTTAGAAGAAAAAAAAGGATAATGTTACTTACCCAGTAAGCATCTGTTCTTGGCATGTAGAGCTGTACATTCACATGCTTTGCATACTCCTGCCATCTAGAGTTAGGTCCGGATGTTTGAAAAAGTTGTTTTTGATCGAAGAAGTATTTGCAGTCACGAGGAAAGGTGACTCCTCCTTTCGGTGATAGTACGCATGGGCATCAACTACATTGTTATTGTTTTCCCGCAGAGGGTGAGAATGGAGTTAGTAAGTGTAGAACAGAGATGTCCATGCGTATGAATGTAAATTGAGAACTACAACAACTACAGGAGACCGGGGAGGTGGGTGGGTGCATGTGAATCCACAGCTCTACATGCCAAGAACAGATGCTTACTGGGTAAGTAACATTATCCATTCAAGGCATGTGAGCTGTAGATCACATGCTTTGCATAGACTATATAGCAGTATACTCACAAAGCGGTGGCTAACCTGTAGTGGTTGTAGTTGCTTGAAACAGTGTTTTAAGTACTGCTTGGCCTACATTTGCTTGTTGTCTCGCTAATACATACACACAATAGTGTTTGGTGAATGTGTGCGGGGTAGACCATGTTGCTGCCTTACAGATGTCGGCTAGGGGAATATTCCCTAAGAAGGCCATAGTAGCCCCTATTTTGCTAGTGGAATGCGCTCTAGGGGGTATTATTAAAGTTCTTTTTGCTTTGGCATTACATTTTTGGATACATATTACAATCCATCTTGCAATACCGGACTTAGATATGGGATTGCCTTTGTGTAGTGGAGAAAAGGCAACAAATAGCTGCTTTTCTTTTCTTAATTCTTTCGTTCTTTCTACGTAATATAGTATAGCTCGCCTAACGTCAAGTGTGTGTAGAGCTCGCTCTGCTACAGAATCAGGTTGAGGAAAGAACACAGATAACTCAACTGATTGATTGATATGAAAGGCAGAAACTACTTTAGGGAGTAATTTAGGATTGGCTCGAAGAACCACCCTATCTTTGTGAAGTTGAAAGAAAGGCTCTTGTATACTTAATGCCTGAAGTTCACCAACTCTCCTTAGTGAGGTTATTGCTATGAGGAAAGCAACCTTACATGAGAGGAATTATAACTGACATTTGTGCATTGGTTCAAAAGGTAGACCAATTAGTCTTGTAAGGACTGTGTTTCAGTTCCACTCTGGTGCAGGGGGAACTCTTGGTGGTATCACCCTTTTTAATCCTTCCATGAAGGCTTTAAATCACTGGCATTCTGAATAGAGATGAGTGCTGTCTATTTTGCAAGTATGCGGCTACTGCTGCTAGGTGTAAATGAATGGATGTGTAAGCCAATCCAGATTGCTGTAAATGCAACAGATAACAAATGATGTTCTGTACAGAAGCATCAAGTGGATTGATATTGTTGTTGTTACAATAGATAACAAACCGTTTCCATTTTGTTGTATAACATGCTCTAGTAGTAGGCTGTCTAGCCTCTTTGAGAATATTCATGCAGTCTGGTGGTAGTTGTAAATAACCAAACTCTATGATTTCAGGAGCCAAATCGCTACGTTGAGTTCTTTGGGATTTGGATGTCTGATTTCTCCATGGCCCTGAGTGAGGAGACAGGGTGTGAGATGTAGCTTTTGATGTGGAACCACCGACAGTTCTAACAGGGTGGTGTACCAAGGTTGAGATCAGTGTGAGGGATGTTTGTCTGAGCTTCCAAACCAGTAATGGAATTAGTGGGAGAGGTGGAAAAGCACAGGCAAATATCCCTGACCAATTCATCCATAGAGCATTGCCTTTGGCTAGATGGTGTGGGAACCTGGATGCGAAGTTTGGGCCTTTTGCGTTGTGTACTGTAGCAAACAGATCTATCTGTGGAAATGTCCATTGTTGAAAGTAGGGAAGAAGAACTTGGGGATGAAGTTCCCACCCCACTCGTGAACTGTGTCTGCTGAGCAGGTCGGCAATTTGATTGTCTACTCCTTGAAGGTGTTCTGCTAGGAGATACATTCTGTGATGAATTGCCCAATTCCAAATGCTTTGTGCAAGGCGCGACAGCTGGAGAGAGTGAGCCCCTCCCTGTTTCTGCAGATAGTACATTGCTGTCATGTTGTCTGTGCGGACTTGGACAGTTTTGCCTACAAGGTGAGTGTGAAAAGCTTGGAGTGCTAGGAACACTGCTAATAGTTCCAGGTAGTTGAATGGAGACGTTTGTGATTGTCTGACCACAGCCCTTGTACTGTGTAATGTTGGGAATGGGCAACCCAACCGGCTAAAGATGCGTCTGCTGTCAGTACAGTCTGTGGAATGGAGTCTATGAACGGCCGCCCTTTCGCTAAGTTTTGAGGGTTCCATCACTGCAGAGAGCGATGGATGCAGCCATCTACCAACACTAGATCGGTTAATTGACCCTGTGACTGGCTCCACTGAAGCGCTAGACATTCTTGCAGAGGACGCATGTGAAGCCTTGCATGAGGTACGATTGCAATGCAAGATGCCATCATTCCCAGCAGTTGCATGAAAACTCTGGCTGGTAAGGTTTGATTGGGTTGAAATTGTAGTACTGTGGACTGAATAATATGAATTCTGGCTACATTGGGAGAGGCTAGAGCTTTGAGAGTGTTGAGGGAAGCTCCCAGATAAGACTGCACTTGTGCAGGGCACCTGTGACATTTTTGTGCATCGATTGTAAAACCCAACTGATGAAGTAGGTGTACTGTTGCCTGAGTGTGTAGTATACAGTTCTGGTAAGTACCCACTTTGAAAAGCCAGTCATCTAGGTAAGGGAAGACATGTATACATTGTCTCCTGAGATGAGCGGCTACTACTGCGAGACATTTGGTGAACACTGTGGGGGCTGTGGTGACGCCAAATGGAAGTACTTTGAACTGGTAATGTTTGCCTGCTGTCACAAATCCGGGGTAATTTCGATGAGCCAGATGAATTGCAACGTGAAAGTAGGCGTCCTTTAGATCTAGAATAGACAAAGTCACCCTGCTGTAAAAGGGGGAGTACTTGTTGAAGAGTCACTATGTGAAAGTGCTCTGACAGTATGTATTTGTTTAACTCTCTGAGATCTAGAATAGGTCTTAACGAACCGTCCTTTTTGGGAATCAGAAAGCAAAGGGAGTAAACCCCTGACCCTTGGTACTGAAGAGGGACTGGTTCGATAGCCCCTTTAAGTAATAGAGATTGCACTTCTTGTTGAAGCAAGTGCTGGTGGTCTGGTGACAATTTGTGATATTGAGGTGGAATGTTTGGAGGATTATTGGTAAGCTCCAGGCAATAACCATGTTGGATAATTCCAAGCACCCATCTGTCGATTGTTATTGATGCCCAAATGGGGAGAAAGTCTTGAAGTCTTCCTCCGACAGATGTGGAATAGTCGGAGGGAAGTGTTGGGAAGTCACTGTTCATTAGGGGAAGGGGAATTGCGGTGTGTGGTGTTTTTACCTCTGCCCCTGGGACTATGTCCCCTATAACCGCCTCTGAAAAATCCTCTTGTAAAAGAGGATTGGGAATTATTTTTGTAGGAGGAAGTGTTTTGGTCTGTCGCTGTGAACGTGGATCCTCCCCTGTAAAAGGAGAGAACCTCTATGCGAGGGAGATTGAATCGCTCCCATCGATTTTGCTACATCTGTGTCTTTTTTCATTTTTTCGAGCGCTTGGTCAACTTCAGGGCCAAAAAGATGTTTCTTGTCAAAAGGTATGTTGAGAATGGATTGTTGGACTTCAGGTTTGAACCCTGAAATCCGTAACCAGGCATGTCTTTGGAGTAGGATGCTAGCATTCACTTCTCTAGCTGCAGTGTCAGCCGTATCTAAAGCGCATCTAATAGAAGCGTTGGAAATTAGTTTACCTTCTTGAACTAAATCCTGAGCTTTCACCTTATGCTCATCTGGGAGAAACTGTCGTAATTGTTCCATTTCGTCCCGATGGGCCCAATCGTATCTTGCTAGGAGGCCTTGGGTATTAGCAATACGCCAATGATTAGCTGATTGCACAGCTATACGTTTGCCAGAAGCATAAATCAGTTTTGACTATCTGGGGGAGGAGCATCCCCAGAGGCTTGGGAATTAACTCACTTTCGAGCATTAGATGCTACTAAAGAGTCAAGTGGTAACTGACCTTTAATGAAAATAGGATCTGTTGAGGAAGATTTGTATTTTTATCTACTCTAGGAGTGAGGATTCTAGCACATACAGGATCTTTAAAAATATCTTCTGTATGTCTCAACATACCCTTGAGCATAGGCAGTGTCTGACTGGACTTGTGTTCCTAGAGTCTCAAAGAGAAAGTCTTCCTCTAAGGATTCCTTATGGAGCTCCACCCCATGGTATTGTGCGGCTCTAGCAATAAGCTCTTGATATGGCAGATTGTCATCAGGTGGAGAAGATCTGGGTCTATATCCTGTGGAGGATCAACTGTATAATCTGTCCAAGGATCTACTGGTAACTGTGCGTCATCGTCATCAGTATCACCTGCATCAAGGTGAGGTAGAGGAGACTGATGAGGTGTAATGTGCAAAGGATCAAGCTGTAGTGGAGAGTGAGGAGGAGGAGATCGTAGTGTATGGAAAGGACTAGTACCCAAATTTTTCTTTTTTAATGGAATTTTATAAGGTCTGTCGTCATCAGGAAGCCTGTGCTTCGATGGCGGTTTAGCATGAGTATGACCTGTGTTGGGATGAATATAGAGTTTCTTCTGTTTCTGATCCGACTTAGGTGGTACAACATCTATATTTGGATCCGGCTGCATTTCGGGCAGCTCTTTAGTTTTCGGCACCAAAGCTTCCAGAGCTGAGCTGGAATGTCCTTTCGGCGCGGAAGATTTCGGCTCAGAGGAATGTTTCTTTGTTTTCGGTGTCGAAGGTTTCTGCTCCGAACCGTTTTTGTGCTTAGAGCCCGAAGGTTTCAGCTCGGAAGTGGGTTTTGGTTGACTCTGTCCCGAGCCGGAAGGCTTGTCAGAGTGTTTCAATGCCAAGCCAGAAGGCGGAGCATGAGAAACTTCTTCTCGGTGCTGACCTTGGCCTGGGGGCGGAGGTGGTGCCGAAGCCTTAGATTTTTTTTTAGGGACGGTGGTTGGGGGAGGGGTCTTCTGTACTCGCGTCTCCTTGTCCCTGCTGCACATCGTCGTCATGGAGGTCAATCTGCAACTCTGATTCGCAATATTCGTAGACCAACTAATTGAAATTATTACAGCAAATCTGAACCGCACACCAACGATATCTTTCTAGGGGACTTCAATCTACATTGGAATGACCTCAAAGATAATCAGGTCAATATTTTCAAAAACTTCCAAGCAGACCATTCATTAGTGCAGGCTTGTGGTCTTCCAACCCACTCAAAAGGCGCTACATTAGATTGGATCATCTCCAAATAAAATGCGGCGGATTCAATAGCTATCGTCCCTGGTGACTGGTCGGATCACCACATCATCCCCTTTCAAATTACATCCATAAAGAAGAAAAGAGCCTCACAATCAGTCAAACCTAAGCAATGGGTTTGAGATACTGAAGGCCTGAACATGGAGATGCTAACAGCACGTTGCGAGTACGAACTTCAACCTTCTCCTGAATTGGTGCACGTCTGCGAGCCGACGGATCATTACAACCGTACCATGTCTAAAATAATCTATAACATATCCCCTTTAAAACTCAAAAGAATACAAGATAAATATATAAACCCATGGTTCTCTTAATGAAGAAAGACGGAAACTCAGACTAACAGAAAGGAAATGGAGACAGTTTCCATCATCTCCACATCTAAAACTGCTAAGAAAGACCAGGAAAGCCTACAATAAAAGCGTACTTCAATTAAAAAAAAGACTTTTTTAGAAAATAACTTGATAACGCAAAGAACAGACCGAGAAGACTCTTCGATCTACTAAAGGATCAATCGAACAAATTGGCCAAATCCTCTCACCCAACAGCTCAATCGGTTTTGCGCTGCGAAGACTTCTCAGCATTCTTTACAACTAAAGCTAGCTCCCTGGAGAGAGAACTCAAGGATACCGCGGATAAACTTGTGACTCAAAAAAGTACTCAAGCGGAGCAGCTAGCCCAGCCTGCACAAACAGTGCCCAAAAATAATGCCCATTGGTCAACCTTCAAACTATATGATCAGGAAGACATTGCCAAAACCTAACTGACCTTAAAACCGAACAACCATTACAATGATCATCTTCCCGCAAAATGTTGGCCTACGATCAACCACTTGGTCATCCCTAGTTGGACTAAAATAATTAATGGGAGGTACGTGCACACAGTTTCTGTAATACTGAAATTCAACGATTAACTCAAAGTTTGGCATGCGACCGGGGTATAGCTGTCCGATCAATCAGCGTGACTATGTAATGACGAAGAAGCGTTGCTCGATTGGGAAACGTCCCCCGATGGCACAGCTGGTCGACGAGGAGATTAATCCGCTTCTGTAATAGTAATCCTCAACGTAAAAATAAATCTGCAAAGGTTCACCTTGGAAGTAAAGTGAATGAGACCTTTTGGTAGTTAGCTCGTTTTACACTTGCCTTCTCCATTTCATTGTTTTTTTTTAATGGTTCTTTTTATTGAACAACATGAATCGGTGTGAATACATGAATCAGTCCGGTAAGTTACATACATGGAGGAATTCATTAGGTGAAATAATGACAATCACAGTGACTACTAGAGTAGAGCAGTGAGACATCACGGGTTACATGCTTTATGGTGAGGACAAGTCATCTAGTATGGGACTGCATGGGGGACTACAAATCTCCCCCCGGTATGTGTTCCATGCCCCCCAGATTTGGGACAACTTCTTAGGGCAGCCCGTCACCGTGTACACCGTTTTCTCCCGGAACATACACCAGTCCATATGTTTCTTCCATTCTGTTATGGTGGGTGGGTTAGTGGCTCCCCATAACTGAGCAATATTTCTTTTTGCCACCATGAGGCCGAGCGTTACCCAGATCTTACCCATTCTGCACAGGTCTGTGGGTTCCCACACATTCAGTATGCACCTCTTCGCTTCTGGGTGGATGATCAGGCCCAACACCTCGCCAAGAACAGCATGGATTTGACGCCAGTATCTCTGGATAAGGTCACATTCCCATAGGATATGCATAAACGTTCCCTCACAACCACATTGTCTCCTACATTTCCCCCCCCCCCTGCCCTCCCCATTCGAACCAGGCAAGGTCCAGTGATGTACACCCTATGTAAGATTTTTAGCTGTACAAGGCGTAGCCTGGCCGAGATAGCCACCTCTCTTGGGGAGGCCGTTGCCTCCTGCCATTCCTCGTCGTCTAGTTTGAGGCCATCTCTGCCCCACTTTTCGCTGGTGGCGCGGAGAGGGTCCGCAGTGTTTATCAGTTTTTTGTATGTGAGGGAGATTGCTTTCTCTGGTAAATACCCATCAAGCAACCTATCTTCAAGAGGTGTGGATTCTGGGGGGGGAGGTGTCTTTGGTCAGGTGGGACTGAAGGCATGTCAGACTTGGAGGTAGCGGAAGTATTCTGAATTAGCGAGCTCATATTTCTGTTGCAGGGAGGCAAATGTCACTACGTTGCCCTTTACCCACATGTCCCCAATAGTTGAGATCCCAATGAGGTCCCATTTATCAAACCCCTTTGACTTCCATAAATCACCTAGTCTCTCCGAGTCCCAGAGGGGTGTGGCTAATGTCAATTTCCGTTCCCATCCCAGACTTTTCGTTGCTGCGTGCCAGACCTGAACTGAGTGTTTTGTCGGCCCAGTGAGGGAAATCGCTGTGGCTTAGAATACAGAGCTCTGTTATAGTTCCCCCTGGAAGGAGCCATCGGTCCATGGCGTAGCCCGGGTCGTCCATTCGGCGATAGGTGCCATGGTTAACAGCCGCAAGGTGTGCCGCCCAATAATATTTCTTGAGGTCTGGTAGGCTGATCCCACCGTCATACCAGTTGAGGGTGAGCTTGTTTAGCGCTATGCGAGGTTTCCTCCCCACAGCAAGTCTCTCTGCAAGCCCTCGATTTCCCTGAAGTAACGAGTAGGCACTGAGTCGGGGTAGTTTTGTAGCACATAGAGGAAGCGGGGCAGGGACATCATCTTAAAAAGCACCGCTCTATCCAGCAGAGAGAGAGGAAGCGCCTTCCATGCGGCGATATCTCGCTTCAATCGTTGCAGTGGCGGAAGTAGGTTGCGATCGTAACGGAGCTGTGGGTTTGACGTCACATAGATCCCCAGATATTTAAAGCCCACCGTGGTGATTTGGATAGGACAGCCTTTTGGTACAGTGGGTGGGTCACCGTGGAGGACATAGATAAGAGATTTACCCCAGTTAATAGAGTATCCAGAGAACCTGTCAAAACTGGCAAAGATGTCAAACACTGCAATCAGTGACGCCTTCGGAGAAGCTAGTAAAAGGAGAATGTCATCTGCATATAGCGAGATTCGGTCTTCCCGTGCTTCTGCCCAACGCAGTCCGCGCATAACCGGATTACCACGGACCCATGCCGCCAATGGCTCCAGGGCTAGGGCAAATAAGAGGGGGGAAAGTGGACAACCCTGGCGGGTTCCCCGACCCAGCGCAAAGATTTCTGATTTTTTGTTGTTTACTACGACCTGCGCCAGGGGCTCCGAATAGAGGAGTTTGACCCATTGGATAAACCCGATCCCAAACCCCATCTTTACTAGCACAGCAAAGAGGTAGGGCCATTCGATGGTATCGAACGCCATGGATGCGTCCAGCGAGACTATTATTGCTGGTTCTTGTATCGTGTCAAGTCGTCCCATCACTCCGTGCACTCTACGGAGATTCAGCGCAGTGTTGCGCTGGGGCATAAAGCCCGATTGGTCTGGGTGCACTAGGCCGCTGATCACCTTAGCAAGACGGCTAGCCAATAGCTTGGCAAGGATTTTGGGTTCGGCATTGAGAAGTGAGATAGGACTATACGAGGCGCAGTTTGTCTTAGGTTTGCCCTCTTTATGGATGGTGAGAAGCGTGGCCACCTTCTGGTCCAGTGGGAGTGTCCCCTGCTTCTTGCTCTCAACAAACATGGATCGCATGTGTGGGGCTAGTTTGTATGGCGCCAGTTTATATAGTTCGATTGGTAGGCCGTTTGGACCCAGTGCCTTGCCAGATTGGAGGCTTCTAATCGCAAGTGCGATTTCGTCATTGGTGAAGTCGCTGTCCAACAGTTCCCGGTCTTCAACTTGTAGGGCTGTGAGGGCAATGTCTCTGAGAAGGGATTGGGAATCCTCTTCCGTATAAGATGTGTGCGTGCGGTAGATGTCGCTATAGTGAGCAGCAAACATGTTGGCGATAGCCTGAGGGTCTGTGATGGATTGGCCATCTTTGTCTAACAATTCTGGTACCAGTCTGGACACCAGCTCTTTTCTGTCTAGCCAAGCTATGAGTTTCCCCGCCATATCCCCAAGGTCATACACTCTGCCTGCCGTCTCCCTCCCCATGGATTTGGCCCCGTCCGTGGCCATCGCTTTATACTCATCCTTTTTAAGTTGCAGGGTATGGAGCTTCTCCTGTGTCACCTCTTCTTCCAGTTCCCTTTCTAGTCTGAGGACTGCGCTTTCCATCGTCACCAGTTCCTTCATTTTATCTTTGCGCGCTCCGGCTATTAGGGAAAGTGCCTGCCCCCGTTTCCCCCCATTTCATTGTTTTAACGACATGGACTCCCCTGATGAAGGGTTCCACCCGAAATGCATTGGGTTTGATGAACCAGTTGGTCTAAACTGTATCTTTTCGGAAGGACCTATTGGAAATTCCCAATGACTGTGGAATAAAACTTTACTTTCAAGTTGAACCTTTGCATATTTATTTTTACGTTGAAGATTACTATTACAGAAGCTGCTTAATCTCCTCATCGGAGACCAGCTGTGCCATCAGGGGACGTTTCCCAATCGGGAAACGCTTCTTCGTCACTAAAATAATTAATGCCTCACTTTCCCAAGGTTGCCTTCCTGACTGCCTAAAAACGGGCCAGGTCATCCCTCTATTGAAAAAACCTACAGAGAACCCCTCGGACCCAAACAACTTTAGGTCGGTAACAAACATTCCCTTACTAGCCAAGGTTCTGAAAAAATGTGCTCAACAACAACAACCTTCACATCACAGAATTTAAGCTACTAAACGACTGCCAATCAGGGTTTAGACCAGATCACAGCACGGAAACAGCAATTAGGCACATAGTCAATGACGCTCTACTTGTTCTAGACCGCAACGAAACCGGTCTACTAGTCCTCCTCGACCTATCATTAGTATTTGATACCTTAAACCATGGCAATTTATTAGACCGTTCGGAGAATAGTATGGGTTTTTCGGGAACAGTCCTAAAATGGTTTAATTCCTTCTTAGAGAACAGATCGCAAAGATTCCTGGTGAACCACAATCTATCCCTTCCATCCCAGAGTCATATTGGAGTTCCACAAGGATCAACTCTATCCCCATCCCTATTCAATCTGTACATTGAGCCACTTACCGAAGTACTGCAGCTTCTAGCATCTCCTTCCACATGTATGCAGATGACACTCAGCTGTATTTGAAGATCACAACGCTGGACGAGATCAACATAATGAACCAAGCACTACAAAAGACTGTTCATTGGCTATCTAGCAATCATCTTAAGCTCAACTCGCAGAAAACAGAATTCCTTCCGATCTCCCCCCAAAATCCGCCACGATGATCAAGGAATGGACCAAAATGATCACCACGCTAAATGGCACTCCGATTCTAGTTGATTCTTCCAAGTCTCTTGGAATCACGCTGGATAAGGATTTAAACGTGCGAGCTCACATCAACACTAAAGCAAAAAATGCCCGATTCCATCCGAGTTATCTCAGAAAACTGAAACCGTTCATCGACACTGCTGACCTTAAAACGGCAGTCCAAGCTTTGGTTATCTCAAGGATTGAGTATGGATGCACAACTCTAGCAGGGCTTCCTAAGATTTCAACAGCTCCACTAAAAGCTTGCCTCAATGCTGCAGCGAGACTCTTAACAGGTACAAGAAAATTTGACCACATCACTCCACATCTGAAAGCGCTCAAATGGCTACAGTACGAGGCAAGAATTCAGCTAAAAATGGCGTGTATTACACACAATACTCCACACTACAAAACACCACTTTACCTTGCCCAGAAAATTACGATTTCCAGAGGCATTAGATCTTCGAGGGGGTCTATAGATTTCTTACTGAAACCAGAATTCTTCCGTAAGAAGAGAACTTATGATAGAGCATTCTCGGGAGCTGCACCAAGAATTTGGAATGCGCTTCCACCGAATATTAGAGGAATCACCTCTGTCTCGCGACTCAAAAAAGAGGCTAAGGCCTTTCTCATGAGTAAATTCCTCCCTTAACTAACTGCAGTCAACTCTTGGCTCCTTGTGAGAACTTCAGTCATTCCTGGATCTTCTACATTCAGCTGTGCTAGTAGAGGACGGTAAACAGGATGCTAGTCTTGCTAATCTCAGAGTAAAGTCTCCGGGGATAGCACAAGTCAGTTGGCTTTCATCGATTCATACCTATTGGCTACAATCTGCCCCGTTTGGATACTTTAAGTCCATTCGCAAGATTCAGGGACGATTGCTAAGGAAAGGTACCTTTATTAAGCCACATGGATATTGGACTAGACTTGTAACAGTGTATCCAGTTGCGGACTCCTGGATTTCTTTAGGAGGGGTATTACATTTTGAATGTAAGTATGTCATGACTTGTTCTACTGTAACCCGAGTTAACGCCTAGTAAGACTTAATATGTATATTATTTGTAAATTTGTAAACATTGAAGGAAACTGATTGCTGTTGAATTGTAACGCGCTCTGGCACCCAGGATTGGGTCATGTTCGCGCTATAGAGAACACTTAATAAATAAGATGTAGCTGAGGCCTGTTCTTCTTCGGCCGCAGAGACCTCCACTTGCTCAGAGTCTTCGCCGAAGAGATCCGGTGTGCCGTCTAACTGCTGCTGCATCTCTCGATATCGAGCCCGACGATCACGGAGAGTTTTCTTCGATCTGAAGATTGGCACGCGTCGCAGTCTTGTTCTTTGTGCTCTGGAGACAAGCACAAGTTAGACACCTGATGCAAGTCCGTACGAGGATACTTCGCGTGGCACAGGGGGCAGAATTTGAATGGAGTCCATTCCATCGACAAGGAGCCAGACTGACGCGGATAGGCCGGAAGGCCGCCCGCAAATCTTCCGATCTAAATGGAGATTTCTTGATGATCAAGTCGAACCGGGGAGAAAGGAAACACGTTCAAAAACAATACCATTGAGGGTAGAGTGGATTGTGCACAGAGGGGAACCCGAGGAACGATTCTGAAGCGGAGTGCAGCATTACACGTCCAAACCCGATGGCGGAGAAAAACAATCTAACAATGGAGTTGATGCCCATGCGCACTATCACCGAAAGGAGGAGTCACCTTACCTCGTGACTGTAAAGACTTCTTCGAACAACAACTTGCAAACATCGGGACCCAACACTAAATGGCAGGAGTATGCAAAGCTTGTGATCTACAGCTCACATGCCTCGAACATACACTTACCTCTTCACTGCATCTCTCCTCCATCAACTCTCTGCGTTTCTTCTCGACGAGCCTGGCAGGAACGGAAGCAGGAAGCACACTGGCTTCCCAAAGCTAATCACGATGCTGCTGTTAGCAGGGTTGTGATTGGTCTGAGCGCCCTGGTTCAGCGCTCAGACAGGGACTGGGAGCCTGTGCACGTTCTCCACCCAGGCTGTGCAATACAGCCTGGTGGAGAACATGCTAAGTGCGAATGACTATCTGGTCGGCCCAAGACGGCTGGCCAAACAGTCATGCGCACCACTCCCCCCCGCTCTGTGAACAGAGCAGCCCGCCTTGCCTCGCAAACTACCTCAGCAGGGGAAAATAAAGTGATAACACTGTACTATTATGATTTTATTTTTATTTTTTTACACGGCTGAAAAGCAGTGGGGCGACGCTCCTCCGCCTTAGCCGAGGAGTCGCCACTGCAACAAAGTTGCCTCATTTTCAGGAATAAGCAGATTTAGTAGCAATGCAACGCGCAGATAAGATGATGTCCACCATCTCCAGAGGCAGCTGAAAGGAGCACAACTGTCCCCGCTCAATCTCCAAGCATTTAGGTGGATGCCTTCGAGATTGGGGTGCAGAACCAGTCCTTCGACTGGGAAAGAAGGTCTGGCCTGGATGGAAGGCAAAGAATGGGACAAGTGGAGAAGCGAAAAAAGATCCGGATACTATACCCTTCTCGGCCAGTCCAGGGCAATGAGGATGACTTGGGCCCAGTCTTGGAGAATCTTCCTCAGAACTTGAGGAATCAAGGGTATGTGGGGTAACCTGTAAGGCATCTGAAAATTCCACCTCAACAGAAATGTGTCCCCCAATTCTCAGCTCAAAGTATACTTGAGTGTGGCACACTATTCAAGCAGTTTCTGGTTGGCTCAAGGGATGCCCCCATTCAGGCAGAACTGAACGCTTCCGTCAAGGGTGGATGATTACACACATGGTACAACCTGGCTTCACCCTTGGGTAGCTTGGCACTGAGCAGTCAGGCTTAATTTCAGAGGCAATGTGTAAAGAACAGACACAGCAGACAGTTGCGATGAATACACTGAGTGTCACAAAGGAGACTTCACACAAGATATATGTAAAAACATTTATATTAAACACACATTCAAACTTTATAACGTGAACATCAGGTACTTTTTGTGAATAAAACACAGTATGAATTATCACTAACAATAATAGGCCCACTCGTAGGATTATGATATCAACAGTATGTACGTGGGGACAATTTCTAATCTAACCGCCCACAGAGGGGGCACCCTTATGCGGTGTGACACGTTGTCCACCCAAGGCCCACTCTGGCAATCCTGACAATTCAGTCCCCCGGTTACATGGTACACAAAGATATCAACAATATGTACATACATTCAACGAGAACACTTTTTAGCAGCACCGTAGGTCAGAGCATGCGGGAAAACCCAATCTCAGATGTGTGGGGCTTTTGGCATCAAATCAACGTATAACGCAGCACCTCCGGCCAGTGTCGTGAATCACAGGCGGTCCGCACACTATCACCCCCACTCACACACATTCACTCACTCCACAGCGCTCTATGGTGCAACAGGTAACCAGCACAGTCCATACGGAACGCTCCTGCACACATAAGCACTCAGCACCCTAATGCAGTGCCACTGGTACCCACCGTGTAAATGTGATAAGACACTCTGCAAACTCCGTCGCTCCAGCCTTCTTCCACCTTCCGGGTCACTCCATTTGTTCTATACCCCAGGTTGGTAAATAACCAACCCCACCTCCCAGACACGAGGCCGAACGCGGCCAAAGTCACTTAGTCTGGGTCTTCGGGAAGAAGGTGGGAATATGAAGTAAGTTTATTAGGAGGTAGACGTAAACAAGGGGAGTTTAGCAGCCACTCGGGAAGTTCACCCACAGGTCTCCACACACAATGGAGTCATGCAGTCTCTTGACCCGTTTCCGAACTGTCTTGGAAGTGTTCCTTCGAAACAAGTCAACCTCTCTCGCTACTACCTGGCGACAAGATGTCATCGGGAGGGGCTAGGTGAGGAAAGGCCTGTTGGTTCGCCACGATGAGGATCAAAAAGGGAATAACCGATGAATGGGGAGTAACACAGGGGAGCACATCGATAGGATGAGGCACCCAGTCAGGTACACGATGATGATGGTCATGCCTAGGCAATCCGGGCACAGCGTCTGGTGTGCATTGGTACGAGTCGCACCAGACCCTTCAGATCTCCATCACAATGAGTTACAAATTCCATACCTCCCTGGAAATGAGGCACTATGACCGGCGAACGTTCAAATGTGTTGCACCAGGCAATTGTGGTCACACACAATGGAGAGTTACAAATTCTGTGCCACTCTGGACAGGAGGTACCACATCTGGTGCATGATGATCAAGTTGTACCAGACCAGTATAGTGTCACACACAGGCGCAAGTTCAGCAGAGCCGCACGAGGTAGAATGCGGTACTACTACGGGTACACACCCAACTTCGAGGGTCGCACCCTGTGAATCAGACACTGCACGCAATGGGCATGCAGTCGACGTGCCACATGAGAGAAATGTGACACGATCAACAAAGCAGGTCACTTTGGATCCTGCAATCGGTGAATCAGCTCACCACCTAGATGCTTATGAGTGTCAGGGTTGCTGAGTTTCAGGAACTACACGCCTTAGATGCAGGCACAATTTCTGGGTTCCGCTCTAGGCAACCCGATCTCCAGGCACAAGTCTTTCCATGCTCACACCACTCTACCCGATGGTATTTGATAGCCGATGTGGGCACTTGAGAGGGCACCGCTCTCCAGATGCAAGGTAGATGGTGTTGATCCCTTGCGGGTGATCTTTGATGTCTCTGAGATCCCAGAGAGAACAGGAGGCCTGCAGAAGGGCCCTTGGAGAGGACACTTCAGGGTGCAACACTTCAGCAGGTCTCGATCCAGGCCAGCCACTATTCCGAAGGGACCCTTTGTCCACTTCATGGGCTGTAATCCTCCATGTGCACAACAGAGTCCTCTGACAATCTGCACCACGCAGTTCAGTTCTCCGGTCCAGCATCCCCGCAAGCGTATCTCACCCTTTGCTGAAGGATGGCACCCATAGTTACGCTATCGTGTGCCTCTGAAGTAAGGGGGAAGTGTAGGGCTTTTCCTTTGAACTCCAGGTGTCTCCCCTAAATTGTAGCGATACCAAAGGGGATGATGGACGGAGCGTTAGAGCAAATCAAACACTCACCCCCAATCAACTGATCTGGGTTTAATCCATCATCATTCTTTAGCTCACTCCACCACCCCAGTTCAGACATGGCCATATGCAAATCAGTCTGACCCTGTGCCTCATGGGAACAGTCCAGCCCGAACTGCCAAGCCATGTCTTCCCTGGACCGGAAACAAGCCTCCTGGGACCGGTTTCGGGTTCAAAACCCTCATCAGCCAGGCTATCTTGAATCCAGTGGCAAAGTGAGCAAGGGACCCACGTCTGGGCATACCCTGCCAACTTAGGGCGAACAAAGCGATACCAAAGGGGATGATGGACGGAGCGTTAGAGCAAATCAAACACTCACCCCCAGTCAACTGATCTGGGTTTAATCCATCATCATTCTTTAGCTCACTCCACCACCCCAGATCAGACATGGCCCCTAAATTGTAGGCCTGTCTGCCATGGGGCCGTGGAAAGCAAATCTTAATCATTAGTTGGGCCATGACCCGGGCCAGAGAGGCCAAGTGTCAAAAACCTCGCTCTTCTCATCTATTCAATACAACCCTCAAATGGCAGAGGTCTGTCGTTAACACTGCATGTCCATGGTTTATGGCTGTTGTAGGAAACTGGCTCTATATATATTACACCAAAATGAGGTATAGTGTGTATAGAGTCCAGGTGACCCCAGAGGAAGGCAGAGGTTAAAGTTAGATAGAACCTTACTCTCTATTTGTGGTAGAGTGGTCGAGCAGTAAGGCAGTATCAGAGGACAGTGTTAAGCATTTGATGTACACACTCAGTCAGCAAATGAATTCACACACTCAAGAACTGAACTCTAGGCCAATGGTGTTTGTATAAAAATATATACGGTTTTATTTTTAGAACCAAGCAAGCCTGGCACAGGTAAGCATTAAATACTTTTCAGTAATAAGTTATTGGATATAGAACAGTTTGAAAATGCAATAGAACTTGTACTGTGTTTGATTTACAGGGGATGCAGCAGGTTGCAACACTTAGCAAATACAGTACATTGAAATGAATAGGCTTTTTCAGTAAATTGCAGGTAAGTTACTTTTTACGTTACTTTTCTACCTCAGTGCTGGATACCTAGATTCAGCACTGGGACATTTCCTGTAAACAGGTAAGTAATTACGTTTTGGTTATCCGCATGATTTTTAAAGAATATTTTTAGATTTCAAAACTCCACACTTAGTCGTTTTTTGGAAGAAAAACAGTGCATTGAAATGAATAGGCTTTTTCAGTAAATTGCAGGTAAGTTACTTTGTACGTTACTTTTCTTACTCAGTGCTGGATGCCCGGATTCAGCACTGGGACATTTTCTGTAAACAGGTGAGTAAATACGTTTTGGTTATTTGTGCGATTTTTAAAGAATATCTTTAGATTTCAAAACTCCACACTTAGAAACTTTTTGGAAGAAAATTGTCAATGTTATCCTATGGAGGAAAAACAGGTTATCGGTTCACAGGTAAGTAATCGTCTGTGGGAGTTAAGGTTCTGGGGTTAGACTCAGGGGTCCCCCAGGGTCAGTGATGCACTTTTGTTTCACCCTCAGCGACACTAGGGCAGCCGGGTGCAGAGTGTTGAGGCCCAATGTTATCCTATGGAGGATAGGGGGCCTCAGGTTGGTGGCTGCTGGCAAGCAGGCCACACGGCTGTGGGAGCAAAGCTCCTAGGGTTTAGGTCAGGGCAAATAGGGAACCAAATTAGCACCAAAGGTGCACCCTCAGCGGCACTAGGGCGGCCGGGTGCAGGGTGCTGTTTTGAGGTCGGGTGCCCTGTTCTCAATGGAGAACCTCCGTTTTGCAAAAGCACTGCAGGCAGGGAGACCAAGGACTTCTGGGTGCGACCACCACTTCGAGAGGTAAGTTGGGAAGTTAAGGGTTGGTTAGGCACTGTTGGTTTGGGCACACAAGGCCGTGGGGCGTCGGGTGCAGGGGTGCCTTTTGGGGTCGGATCTTCTTACCAGCTCCGGGTCGCGGTCAGAGGGGCCTTCTGGATTTAGGCTGCAGGCGTCGGCTGGAGGCTTGAGGCAGGTCAGGGGTCGCCGGATCTCGGGTCAGGATCGCCGGGGGGACCTCCTCGTTGTGTTTTTCAACTCGAGCTCGGGCCGGGTTCGGCGGGTGCAGAGTGGGCTGGATTCGCGGTATCCGGCCGGTGCCAGAAGCTGCAGTTTGAACAAATCTGGTGTTCACGGGAGAAGCAGTCTTGGAAGTGAAGGCAGGCAGGTCCTCCGGGGTTTTCAAGGTTGCTGGCTGTAGGACACACCGGGATTTCGCAGGAGCAGGTTCGAGGGGAGACATGCCGGTAGGGCTGGGGCCAAGTCAGTGGGCATCGTCCTCTTGTTAGCTGGCTGCACGGCTGTTCGGTCCTTCTTTTCTTCTTGTCAGGCTGGATCGGAGGAAGCAAGGTTCAGGGTGCCCCCTAAATACTAGATTTAGGGGCGTTACAGGTAGGTAAAGGGCAGGGACCAATGGGTCCCTTCCCTGGGGTGGGTACACCCCCTATCGTGCCACCCTCCAGTGGGAGGAGGGCAGGAGCCTGTCCCTGGTTGGTTGGGTGCCCCCATCCTCAAGATGGCGGGGACTCAGAGTTGTGCTTCACCCCGCCTCCCCCACCTGAGGGGTGGAGTTGGCAGAGGTGGGCACACCTCTTTCCCTCACTTGTTTTTCCCGCCGGCTCTCCCGCCCAAAGTGGGGGGTAGAACCAGTGGGGAACAGTTGCTGAAAGCAGCAAATGGTCTGGGGAGGCTCACAAAGGCGGCATGCCTTTGAAGCTTCCCCTTCGTGAACCCTGCCCATCCTGGGGGAGGAGACTTGGCACCTCGTCCCAGGATGTGCATTGTTTCAGGCCCCAGAGAGCAGCAGGCTCTCGACCCAGGGGTCCAGAAACATGTCTGGTGGTGGCAGCTGAAAGCAGCCACTCAGCCTGGACACTAATGGTGGGTTAGTTTTCAGGGGGCATCCCTGAGATGCCCTCTGTGTGCATTTTTCATTAAATCCCACACTGGCATCAGTGTGGGTTTAATGTGCTGAGAAGTTTGATACCAAACTTCTCAGTTTTCAGTGTAGCCATTATGGTGCTGTGGAGTTCGTAATGACAAGCTCCCAGCACCATATACTCTTAATGGCAGCACTGCACTTACAATGTCTAAGAATGGACTTAGACACTGTAGGGGTACAGGGCTCATGCACCTGTACCCTCACCACTGGCATAGGACACCCAGGGGCATAACAGGCCCCCGCAGCCCCCGTGTTGCGGGGGGGCCCCCGCGCTCCAGGGGCCCCCTCCGCAGCCAGCAAGCACAATACATCAGTCTTGCTTGGATGTCATAGGTTACGTAACTTACGTTATGCTCGCCGTCGTTGCACCTCGCCGCAGTCTCTTTTTAAATTAAATGGTGCGCGGCGCCCAGTTGTCTCCACGTCTGCGCCAGCTCTTCACCCTTAAGGTGGGGCTGGTGTGATGCGCATCGCACATTTAAAAGTACGCATGAGGTGAGGCATCCCTGAGACGCCGAGAGGGACTTTGCGGCCACCGGCCATAACTTAATTATTGCTAGACATGTCTTCTGCAGTGCCGCCCGCTCGCGCCTGCCACTGAAGCTGCAGGCCAGGCCTCGGGTGAGTCTGTCGGAGGAGCGAGGAGTCTCAGAGGGTGGGGTGGGCTGGGCAGCATACTGGACATGTCCGCCACATGTATCATGGGGCCAGGATTAAAATATAATAATAGGCCCGCGGCATCAGTGGCATCCATGATTGACGGAGAGGCCCAAAACAGTCTGGTGCTTCTAAAGAAGAAGGAACCAAATGACTATATATTTCTGGCAGAGAAAACGAACATCCTCAGGGCTTAATTAATGTATTATCTGATTAAATGACATTGTAGTAACATCTGGGTGTCTCAGAATCCTCAGAATTCTATACTCTACGTATTGGAATGGATGACTTTTTTCGCCATTACCTTTCGTGAGAAATGACACTGCATCTCTGGCTGTTAACTCAGATTCTGGTGTCATCTTGAGGCATGTGATACTCCCCTAAAATTTGAGGATTATTACATCCATTCCAATCCGTGGAGTATAGAATCGTGAGGGTTCTGAGACACACAGATGTTACTACGTCATTTATTCAGATAATACATGAATTAAGCCCGGAAGAAGTTCAGTTTCTCTGAACGAAACACGTTGGCTGCGCTGCGTTTATGGAATGAAAGAAATTAAAATAATGAAGATTTCATAAGACTGCGGACTTTGGACATTGTGTTATTGAATGCACCTTTCCTTGTTGTTTTTATTGAGATGTCTCTACTTAGTACTGGGGTGAGAATGCACCGAATCTCAATTCATGGAACACTGTGGGAGGTACAGTTACTGGCTGTCCGACATTGGTTTGTGCTTGCAAGTATTTCTGGCATTAAACTGCTATACATAAGCACCCATTCCTGAGGATAGTGTGAACAAGTGGAGATGAGGCAATGTGACACATAGGAATGTAAAACTGGCAATATAGAAGCTCTAAGGCTGTTCTTGTCCAGTAAAGGGAGAGGAAATCAGGCAGTGAGCTCTTCTGGAATATGTTTGTTTAATGAAGTTTGAAGTGCTACATAGCAATGTACGATGCTAAAGAGAACAAGAGGCAGGATATGGCAGGATGAGAGTAGCAGGGTGCTGTCACAATGGCTGACCATGACCCCGAATACAAAAACATATGTACTTCCATTACTTGAACCCTATTACATTGACCCCAATATCGCATTGTCATGTTGGCATTCTCCCCTTGTACTCACCACACGCATCAACTAGGACTATTACCTTGACATGCTCTTATTTGGACTTGGCTGTAGAGCCTTCATTGTTAGGACTGAAGCTAGCATAGAAAACCTATTGAAGTAATGGAAAGTTGATGTAAATTTTATTGTTAATATGTTCAGTCGATGTAGTGGTTGGTCACTGTAATGGGGTTGAGGCTGTGACATACATGCTGTTAAAACTAGCATTGATAACATGCAGAGGGAACTTTCTGAAGGCAGAGACTGGTATGAGTGTAGCAAGTAGCATCAGTGGTGCCACAGCTCTATATTCCTCCTTTTAAATGCTGAGCATGCAGTGTCTGAGAATGCACTCTGGACCTTTCGTATGGGGCAAAGCTTTGCAAGCAGGAGAGGAGGTCTCACTTTATGGAGAATGAGTGACTTGAGCTATTTAGAACAAAAACACACTGTGCACAATGATTACTAATTACCTGGAGAATCCAGTTCAGGTGGGTGTATTACTGTTTTACACACCCTAACTACTAACATTTCAATGAAATTTATATCCACAACTAACTTGACACAACAATTTAGAATGCACTAGAATATTCTGCTTTTCATAAACAAAAATTATTCGTTCACTAAAAAACACACTGTCCAAACTGAGATTAGGGGCCTGCTATTCTATTAATTTTCCGACTTATCACTATGTCCACCCCTCCTGACTGATAGCTTGCTTAATAGTAGGGTTGATTTATTTCCTTATACGTTTGTGAGCATGTATGAGTTCAAGCATTACAGTTTCATATTACCCACTGTAGTAGTATTCCCTACTAGAATCCCTGAAGGATGAATAACCATTTCAGCCCTGTGGTGTCTCCTTCTCCTGACTGAATCTCTGGAATACTTTTATCATGATTAGTCCAGCGTGTTACCAGTTTAAATCAGTTTACTCCATACAGTACTTGCACTCAGATTTCTTAGGGAACTGGGAAAACATACTCCTAGGTGTGCCACTTGCAATGCCTGAACCCAAAGAGAGGCTTTCCTATTGGCTTGCATACAACATGAGCACCTAAACTGCTTTGCTCTTTGCATCTAGTGAGAGGTCGCAACATCTCAGCAGGTTTACTAATGCAGTGAATCTATTAGCTTTTCATCACCCTAGTACAAAATTGTGCCTGGATTGAATTTTTGTCAACAGTATTTTTATTAAGATTTTTCCAAGCATGTCACCACATAGTGCATTACAATCCCCGTCCGCCGTGTTCCAGCCTCCAGGGGCCCCATCAGTGCTGTAGCGCACTCAGGCAGCACTACACTCTCTCGCCGGCATTGGTTGCACCAGTTGAGTTGCCTCTTAACAGACCTGCCTCATAAATTAAATGGTGCGTGCCGGGTGCGGTGGGTGCAGGTGACCTGAGCTCCCAGGCCCAGCAGCAAGGGTGTTGAAGGCAACTGCCTCGAGGCCAGAGATCTCTACTCCTGAAAGAGGTCAATGTAAATATAGCAAATGAAATGTGCACTCCCACTTTGTCACAAGAGGTATAAGGGTCAAGTCGGGAACGTTTCAACCAGGCGTGCAACGCCCATAGGGCTAAAAGGGCTTCCGCCGCCGCCTCCCCTATCCCCCCCCCCTCGTGTCTCAACCCGGGCTGCTGCAGCTCGAGCTGCTGTGGGCTCGGCTGGGCAGTGTCTGGAGTTTTCTCCCCGGCACGCCCATGTTTTTCACAGGTCTTTGAAGACCATTTGCATATTTACATACCTTTGTAAACTGGCTACTGAGGCTTAGATTTTCTGGTTCCAGTACCCCCTGGGCCTCCACTCTGCCTATTCCTTACATTTGAAAAATACATTTACCGCTGTAGTGTGGGACTGCATTTCATGAAAAGGAATATAAAGTAGGGTTGCCAAAAGAAAAGTGCCAGCAATGTGTTGTTTAAAGAGCCTGGAAAGACCTTGTCTTGACACTAAATAGGGTTATAAATAAAAAAGTATGTATTCATTTGTAATGTGACTTTTCTGTCTTTGTTCCCTTTAATTATAAGTCATGGATCATTCAGGCAGCCCTAAAACTATTTATATTTGCTGTTCGAAGTATGCACAGATAAGTGCTGAAAATACGGCTTTAGGTGAATGCTTATTATTGTCCCGTCTGGGACATCAAACTAATGAGCTGGCAATCCTAATCATAAGACTGGAAGTTTGTTGCAGGATCAGCACATTATTTATTTCCTACACCCTTGATCCCGGATTAATGCCATAATAGCAATAGTTAACTTATATCTGAAACCCTACGCCGTCGTTAATAACATGCCGAGTTACTTCAAGTGTCTGGGAATGCACCTTGCATTCAGACAACTCACTCCTCATTTTCACGCTCACCCTGCACTCACAGCGATCACAATGCACTCACACTGATCACCATGCACTCACGCCATTCACCTGCTCACCCTGCATTCACAGTGATCACTCTGCACTCACAATGCACTTGCGCTGTTCACCCTGTACCTCACCCTGTAGTCACAAGAGCACACTACTCAGCCTGCATGCATGTAACACTTCACTCACCTGTCCCCCTCACTGCTCACTCTGCAATCTCACTCAAACAAGCCCATCACTAACCATACATTCATTCATCCCACTCTGCACTTATGCTGAGACGGAGAGCTGTTATATGGGAATGGAGTGTATTGGAAAAAACATGTGTGCACATATTTTAAAAGCAAGCTTATAACTAGCTACTATTTGTTAGAAATAATGTGCCGCTTGAGCAGATTTTGTAGCTTCTTACTAAAATGTACATACCTTTGGTTTTCCAAGTTGCGAACAAGCGCGAGGGAAGGGCTGCAAGACATCTTTTCAAATTATTTAGATGCGTGGGTTTTGGTGCCCCTTTGCCTGCAGGACTGTCTCTGGCCACCCAGTTACTTGCATTGACATGCCCACCATTTTGTGATGGGCTGCTATCTTCCATCGCACTTCCTTTTACGCACAGTAATTCTCAGCTCCTGTACCATGCCAGGGCCCAGGCCTGATTCCAAGTTCTCTGCTATGTATCATGTTTATCGACTCATATCCTTGGACTCGCCTCTTGCCAGGGCCTCCTTTACTTTCCCTAGATCACAATTGCTGCCTCTTAAGCTGCCATTACTGGATGGGAGATTGTTGAAACCATTGAAGGCCGATGCCATCCAGAGACGTTTTAAGGCATGGGCAAAGTGGGCTCCGGCCCAGGGCCCCAGACTTTCAGGGGGCCCTTTCATAAAACCAGCTCTGTTCTGAAGAGTCTTGCCCTGATGGCATTAAATGATTCTTGAACAGATTGTTTTATATACCACTTTCCTTTGTTTTTTTTCAATATTGGTGATGTGTGTCTATTACAGACATTTTGTAGAGGAATGTTGTTTCATGCAACATCCATAAAATAGTTTCCTTTGGATCAAATCAGGACCTCACACATGGGAAATGGGAGAGTGTCACAGAGATTATTTGCAATAATATTAGCGAACAGCTGCTGTGTTACAATATTGAAAACACACATCATTATCCCTGAATATTACATGTAAACACATTTAGAATTTGGACTAGTGTGTCTGTTCACTGTCTGTGACTCGCCCAAAGAGGGCATGAAAGAGCTGAAATAGGATCATAAATTCAAAACTGTTCTCACAGGGATCCCCAAAATATGCTTGGCAGTTGGTACCCAAAATCCTTAAGATGTTCCTGGTGCCATCTGCGAATATGATGGCCCTAATAACCACGTGGGCTGGCAGGTCTAGGCCCATGGAAAGACATTTTGTGTATAAAGTTCAGCAAAAAAACAAATTGTAGCAAAGGTAAAGAATGCTTAAACTCTGCATAAGTGTTTCTGTGGTGGTTATAGGATATGCTACAGGCACGGTACATCATTTCTCTTTGTATTACAAGTGTGCTCTCATCACATTCCCTCAGTGTGAAAAATTACCTAGTGAAAGAGTATCATGATGCAGAAACGAATACTACAGCTGCAGATCTACTTCATCTACACAGCTTTGGGTAATTAAGGTCCAACAAATTCTGAATTGCCAGAAATTCACAGAATTCAGAGTTGTTTGAACCCACAAAGCCTTTTTCAGATGCAAACTTGTGGTTTGTGGGTGTGTAACATGGGGAGTGGGCAGTCTGGCATTTATTTTAATGTGTACTACACTACTCTACCATAACCATGTAAGAGGAATTAGTAGTCCGAAGTAACACACAGAGCTATTGAGGAGGAGTTGTTTGAAGCAGCCATGACCCTGGCAGCTCATTACGAAAAAGACTTGTCCCTAGAGTTTGCACAACAACTCATCGCTTTCAAAGCAGTGTTGAAAGAACAAATATAACTCATCTCAGGTGGCACAATAAAGGATCTGGCTGACCTGTTATTTTTGAGAAACCATGCAATTCTGCCCAGTGTTTTGGATGTTGCAACAGCACTGAAACTTTTTCTTGCAATTCCAGTTACTGTAGCCAGTGCAGAAAGGTCATTTTCAAAGTTAAAATTAATCAAGAACTATCTCCAAAGCACAATGACGCAGGAAAGGATGTCAGGGGTTGCAACTTTAAGCATTGAGAGTGATCTGGCAAAAAAAATTAAATGTGAAAGCTCTAACAGAAGAGTTTGCACGAAGAAAGGCAGCGAGGCAAACATTCTTTCAGTCAAGTACATCTCTCCAATTCAGTGAATCAAGCAGTAGTAGCCTTCAGCCACCAGTCTAATTTGCCAGTCACTCTTCCTAGTGTAAGCAGTCTTCAGCCTTTTTTCCACTTTTTAAGTATTGTTTTCTGCTGTACCAGCCTTCAAACTCTGCAATTAATTTCATCAGGCTCCTGCAAGTACTGTTTCTACTCATAGTGTGATTTTCTAAATGTATCTGTCCTTTGAATCCCATGAGGAAGCAGTAAGTAATATGGTACTCTGACAGTATATCATACTTTAAATATTGTTCTCAAATATAGGCTACCTCAATATTCTGAACATACGTTTATAGAGGCAAGAAGAAATGTATTCAGTTTAACCTGACATATATGCCCCTACCCGTGACACTTTCTTTTGCACAGACAAAAGGGGCATCGTTTGAGTAAACAGCTTTGCTTATTTTGCTGCTGAGCTGGTTATGGTTTTGCCAGTTACTTCAATATTTGCGCCTTTATGCATAAACTAAAGGGGCATACATTGTCTAGACTGGTTTAATGTTCATGCTGCTAAATTTATCGTTTTTACCACTCACGTTGAAATATTGGCACTTTATGCACAAATAAAAGGGGCATTGTTTGACTGGACAGGTTTGATGTTTATGCTGCTAAATTATTATTGCTTTACCAGGCTCTTTGAAATATTTATGCCTTCGTGCACAGACAAAAGGGGAATTAGTTTGACTAAATAGGTTTGATGTATGTATGCTGCTGCTTGCTGCACTTGTTATTGTTTTACCAGTCACTTTGAAATATTTGTACCTTTATGCACAATCCAAAAGGGCATTGGTTGACTAAAGTGGTTTGATTTTTGTATGCTGCTGCCTGCTGTACTCGTTACTGTTTTGCCAGTCACTTTGAAATATTTGAGCCTTCAAAAAGGAACTTGTTAGTCTAAACTGGTTTGATTGTTGTATGGTGCTGTAGTTGTTATTGTTTACCTGTTGCTTTGAAATATATGTGCCTTTATGCACACACCAAACAGGGAATTGTTTGACTAACCTGGCTTCATTTTTGCATACTGCTTGACTTGTTTTTATCATGCACTTTGAAAGTATTTTCACCTTGATGCATGAAGAAAGTTGGATTGTTTTACAAAACATGCTTGATTTTTGTATATTGCTGGACTGGTGATTGCTTTATTATGCACTTTGAAAGTATTTGCACTTTTCTTTTGCTTTCCCAACTACAGTTAGTATAGATTCTGTCATTAGGTACTTGCTGATATGGTTTGTTTTATTCTACATGCGGTGTTATTTAAGGTGTTGCTTGCGCTGGTCTGTAATACATGTGGCTTAAATCTTGTATTTAGCATTGTTTACACTACAGAAAGGATACATTCAAACAGACAAACATCTGCATCAATGTTCTGAAGCATCCAAACAGTTTTCATCCTCAGTCTCGTTTGCCTGCCTGTTTTGTAATGCTTACTAATAAAGACATGATGGTAGAAATTGAAATTGCTTCCTCAGTTCACGTTATTATCATGCACAACCCTTCACAGTCGCTAGTGTGTGGCATGCAGATGATTCACCAGTCTATTTCTCTTGAATTTCGCAGGATACTGAGTTATATCTTGTGTACTTCTCATGTATATTGTCAGTCGAGTCTATGGAATTGCAGGTTTGGGTTTGTCTTTCAAAGTTTCAAGTTATTGTCCATTAACGTCAATTGTAATTCAGACCCTTCATAGTTGTTCTTTGTTCTTCAGCCAGAGGCAGTTCCTGAGACAATAGGATCGCTCCTTGGCATTGTTCCGATTGCTGCCTCAGTTAAATAATCTGCTCTTGACAATAATGTTACAAATGGCGTAGCTTATATGTTAAGTGTTTCCCACTTTCTTATTAGAACTTTGAGCAAGAGAATATAGAGGCATTTCCTTATATGTTGGAGGTTTCAAATCAAAATATACCAGATTTGGGGCAAAATGGTAGGTGGTGGGCCCGGCCGCCGGGGGGCCCCCCTCCATGTGCTTTGCAGGGGGGCCCCCTCAAGTTTCGTTACGCCACTGAGGGCACCCAGCTAGAGGGGTGACTTACGTATGCCAGGGCAGTGGGTTGTAGGCATGGCACACAGGGATGTGTGCCATGTCGACTCTTTACTTTGTTCTGCACCAAAACACGCAGCCTGCAAAGGCAGTGTGTGTGTGTAAAGGTACAGGGCCTCTAAGGGTAGCACAACAAGTGCTGCAGCCCTTAGAGGTCTTCCCTGGTCACAGTGCCCTGGGTACCTGTGGTACCATTTACCAGGGGCTGACCTGTGGCCAGAGATGCCAATTGGGTTCGTTTTGGGGAAAGAACACAGGCCCTGGGAACCTGATTGGCAGGGACCCAGGGCACACCAAGAAAAAGTGCATCAGTAGTCTGGCAAAAAGTGGGGGGGTTACTGCAACAGAAACCCACTATCCTACAGCTGTTGCTGAGGAATGCACAGAAGTGCTCCCCGACCCCTGGAACCAGGCACACAAGACTCTGGGAGCATAGAAATGCCCATATTCCATAAGTGGCATTTGTAAGCGAGTTATGCCAACATCACCTTTACCATTGGAAAAGGTTTGGTACAGCAAATCCAATGACAGGAAACATGAGACTACTCCACTGCAAAGCACTATTGCAGCCTGAAGTAATGTCAATAACTTCCCCATATCAACTTATGGGAAGACCAAGTCTCATCGGTAGTGAAAACACACACAGGTATTCCTCACTACCTGGGCGCATGTTCAATATCGTGCACACTCACCTGCAATGGCAGGTCGGACACAGTCTCCAGCACCAAAGGTGCAAGTGCAACAACAGACTGGACACTGGTTTAAGTGAGACGGGGTCAGAGAGAGAACGAGAAAAAAAAAAACACACACACACACACACACACACACACACGCACACACACACGCACACACGCACACACGCACACACGCACGCACACACGCACACACGCACACACACACGCCTTGCGTTTATTCAGTATAGAGGCTAACGTGCACCCACTGACAGTTCGGCCAACATTAGAGAACATAGAGTCCGCGCCACTTCCCAACATGATGGGAAGGACGCACGCACTTTCACACTGAATTTACAGTGGGAAAGTGCCCAGAGCCTGGAGGCCACACAACAGGATCAACAAAACCCGGGTCGAAAAAGGAAAAAGTTTAGGGGAACACTACCTGATGAGTATCAGGTCCACCACCCGCTGGGCAAAGATATCCTGGATCACATCCGGCAGAAGACACCACTCGTGATTGGCAAGATAACGCAGGCTCAGGCTGTCGGCTCTGAAATCCAAACACCCCGTTAGGTAATTAGCGGTGAGCCAGATCCTTGCTGGTGTGTCTAAGATCACAGTCTCAGTGCTTCTAGGCAAAGGAGATGAGGCACAAGTCCCCCGTGCTTGATCACATACCACAACGCAGTTGTGTTGCCGGTCAAGATCTGGACGGACCAACCCATTATGGAGGTGAGGAAGTCTGTGAGTGCCAGGCAAATCACCAGCAGTTCCAGCAGGTTGATGTGCAGAACTCGATCTTCCACCTCTGATCTCCAGATCCTCCAGATGAGCTCCCCATCCAAGGATGGTGGCATCAGTCACTACTGTAGTCACTGCCGGAGCGGAAGTGAAGGCCGTCCCTTGCGTCAGGTTTGCCTCGTTCCCCCACCAAGCCACTTCCATTACAGCCTGGAGGAGACCATGGAGTCCGACAGATACCCATGTATTGGAGCCACGGCCTGCAGAGCCACCAATGCAGGGCCCTCGTGTACCAACATCCATGTGTGACTAGGAGAATGCAGGAATCCAGCAGATATAGGTATTGCAGAACTCTCAGGACTGAGATTCCTGCGCCTTGTTGGAAAGATGGGATGCCTTGCATTCTTCGTGGTGGAGGAAAGGTGCAGGTAAGGGTAGTGTCCATTACAGACCCTATGAAATGTATTGACTGGGAGGCCCACAGGTGAGATTTGGTCTTGTTAACTGAAAAGCCCAAGTAGAACAGCGGAGATGCTGTTGACTTCTAAAGGTGTACCACCAACTCCAGCGAACTAGCTTTGAGGAGCACAGGTATGGAAAAATGGGGATTCCAGACCGTCTGAGAAGGGCTGCAACCACCACCTTCACTTCGATAAGGACTCAAGGTAATGATGTCAAGCCAAAGGGTAGTACCACAAACTTCTAGTGCATAGAACACACGACAAATTGCAAGTACTTCCGATGAGACTGCAGGTTAGGGATGTTTAAGCGCATCCTGCCGGTCCAGGGACACCATCCAGTCTCCAAGTTACAACGCAAGTAGAACTTGAGATAGGGTCAGTATTTTTAACATTTCCTTTTTTAGAAAGAAGTTCAGGTTCCTGAGATCCAGAATCAGACACAGACTGTCATCCTTATTAGGCACCAGGAAGTAATGCGCATTACAACTGTGGTCCTGTTCCTCGTCTGGAACCAATTCCACCGCTCCTTTGTGAAGGAGAGCTGACATTTCCTGTTGTAAAATGGCCAAATGGTTGGGAGGTGGAGAGGAAGGGAGGTGGGAGGTGGCAGGACATGAAGAAAGGGGAGGGTGTAGCCATTTTCCACAATTTGTAGGACCCACTAGTCTGAAGTGATGGTCTTCCAGGCCGGTAGAAAACGGAACACATTTCCTCCCACAGTAGGTTTGAGGAAGTGAACTAGGCCTGCTTTCCTTGGGGTGCGGGTGCAGAGAAGGGGGGTTGCAGGGTGGATCCGCATACTTTCGGTCTACCATGGCCCCTGTACTGTTGGACGAGGGGATTCTGCTATTGCTGGAGTGCTGTGTGGTATTGACAGGGACAAAAGGAAAAGCCTTGTCCAAAGCCTCGAAAGTGGCAAAAAGACCTTTAGTCCTTTGAAGGCAGAATCCGAAGGCCCAAGGATCTGGCTGTGGCTTTGCAGGTCTTAGATTTCTCCAGCGTCGACTCAGCTTTGTCCCCAAACAGCGGACACCATTGAATGGGGGATCCGGCAAATTAGCATGGACATCAGAGAAGAGATTTGACGTTCTAAAGCCAAGCATAGCGTCGTACAGAGAGGAAGTGCCATCGCCCAGGCTACAGAGTCCGCTGTGTCTAACCTAGACTTAATACTGTGCTGGGAGGCATTTTGGCCATCTGCAATGACCTCCTGGTGGTGTTCCTTCATAACAGGGTGGACATGTGGAAGGACCATTTGGGCCATACTCCATAAAGCAAGTCTGTAGCGAGCCAGAAGATGGTTTGTATTGAGGGATTTTAGGGTCATAGTTCCCCCTGAAAATATTTAATACCCCCAAGTCTCTAGGTGTTTGGACTCCCTGTCAGAAGGGGCTGAAAAGCACCTCCAGGTTGTGTTCACGAACAGGAAGCTTGGATGACCAGGGTCTCAGGAGAAAGGGGGGGGGGGGGAGACGACAAGCAGGCAGAACTATAGCTACGAGCAACTAGCCAACTGACTGCTGGTGCAGTTGATGTTTTTTCCCCAAGCTGCCAGAACCATTCCCAGCAGGGCCTCGTTGAACAGTAGAAGTGGTCCCTGGGAGGCTGATGAAGGAAGGAGAACCTTTGTAAGGACATTAGTTTTAGTCTCAGTGGTCGGCAATTTAAGATCTAGTGCCTCTTCAGCTTTTAGCATCACCTTATGCAACAAGGAAACATCTTAGGTTGGTGGACCAGTGGGGAAGTCCATGGCTAACTCATGCAATGTGCCCAACCCACTATCAGAAGACAGGCCTTGGAAATCCAGAGGAGCCCAACTCAGGTCACCTTCATGAAAAAACTCCACCAAATCAGAGTCAGTGCCAAAAATGTAATGGAGATGTGCTCTATACAAATCTTCTTCCCAAAATCTTTGGGTCTCTCTGAGATTGTGCCCGGGATTCGATGTCAGGTTGTGGGGCCACTTGCACCACATCGGGGGCCGGAGAATGCAGCAGCGGTGGAGAAGTTGTGGTGCAGGCGGAATCGTTGCTGACACAGCGTCAGCTGCAGTGTTTTGAAGCAAAGTGGGGGTCAAAACAGAATGACGTCAGCTCCGATGGAATGGCATCGGTGAAAGGGCATGAATAGTGTTCGACATGGCGGCTCCACAGGTCCCAAAGGATTTCGGAAAGACTACACACATTTCATTGAGGAACACTGCTGGGTTGGCTCCGGGTGCCAGGGACTCGGGAAGAGCTGGGGTTGGCAGTGGAGATGGTGTTATCGGAGGTCTATACGAAGCCGGGTCCACAGGGGGCAGGGCGGCACAGAGGATCTGGTGTAGGAATAATGACGAGCTCCGGTTCCGAGGACGAAGGTACTGTTGGAGACAGAGGGAAATGGGGGTGACTTACCCCTATTATGTTTATTCTCCAATGTTTTCTTTTTTTCTTGCCAAATGATTTTGAAGGAGAATGATGTCTGGAGCGTTGTTGGCGCTGACAGTAGAACTTCGCTTAGGCCACGAACAGTTTAGCCTCTCCCTCCTTAAGGACGTTGGTGTTCATGCTGAGGCACGAGAAGCAAGACTTGGTGTCATGGTCTTTCTGCAAACACCACTAACAGACCGTGTGGGGGTCTGATGGGCATCTGTCCCTCACAATCCCTATAGGGTTTGAACCCTGACTGTTTTTTTAGGCGACATTATACAGTACTGCAATAAAATAGAAGATTTTGGGGGGGATAAACATTTCCTCAGAAGTGAAGTTTTGGATCTGCGTCGATAGCATGGAAAAAAGGGAACTGACGTTGGTGCGCTGGGGTAGGAGCTTTATGGCCTTGGTGGCATTATTAGACATCACTTTTGGCGCCGACTGAGTCCTGCACCCACTACTGGTGACCTCGTTGCTTTGAAGTTTCTGGATCCAGTCTGCTGCCTAAGGGAAAATCTATAAGTGAGGAATCTGCAGGTAGGCGTTTCCATCAGAAACCTATTTATTGTAATTAAGGCCTTGGGACAATTTGTGGAGCTGTGCCAGCCCCATTTTTAGGTCTCGCCTAGCGCTGCAGCGCGCATGCGCTGCTCGCTCTGCGAGGCTTCTTGTAATCGGGACTTTTGGGAAATTGAGTTTAAGCCCCGCCCAGCATTCTGATTGGGTTGCGTCAGCGTTTATGCTAAACGCTGGCTTCCCATTGAAAAGGAGGCTTTTTGGTTACCGCCCTGTCTCCTTCTCGAACGGCCCATCCAGACTGGATCGTTTGCTTGCGGCGTGACACGGTCTCCATGTCGGTAAGCAGCACTATGTTTTTTCAATCACTTTGGAAATGGCGACCCCGTGTTTATTTTTGCATCGCGCTTTCAGTTCAAGTGAAAGCGCGATGCAAATATAAACAAGCGGCTGCCTTTGCGCAATGGCTAGAGCGTGTTCATTAAAGGGAAAGGCGCCTGCTCTGAATTTTAAAGTTTTAAATTACTGATCTGCCTAGGACAGTGAGGTAAAAAGCGACTATTTATTTCATACGCTGCTTTGTCTTTGGCTGGGAAAATTTTTGTTGCGGGTAATTGAACGGGTGCATGTATTATTGAATTGTATGCTTTTGGGCGGGTGTGAGCGAGTCCTGCAGAGGCCCTCAGCCATTTCCGTGGTCATTGCTTATTTGTTGTATAGTTTAGATGTGTGCGCATTGAAAACACCTGTTGGTTGTGACTTTGCTTCCCTGCCTCCCTCCTTTAAGTGGGTGGTGGCTCCTTAACGCTGTCGTTTCGCTTGTCTCTCGCTGAATCTTGCTGCAAAATACCATTATAACCACTGCTCAGTGTACTACTTTCTACCCCGCCGCCTCGGCTTAATTTGCCGTACAAATCTGCTTTGCATTTTTTTGCAAATTTAATATAGATGTTTTGTTTGTGAAAATTTTCTGTTTAAATGACATGCTGTGTTTTTGTAGGAAACTGAATGTGAGCTCATTATATTATGATTATGGCGCACATGCCTTATACTACTCTTCTTTAACCCGCATCTTTTAAAATAGCATTCGATGCAAAGAAGGCTGCGGAGAAGCTCGGTGGGTTCTGCATAACATCTATCTCTGCGTGCTCGAAAACATTGGCATGTATGTGCATTCCACATATATGGCCTCGGGGGGGATAGTTCAGCATACCTCTCTTGAGTAAGAGCCCGCGATCCCTTTTCTTTCTTGGAATGTAGTAGGAAGGTTTTTTTGTAATTTTCTTTTAAAGAGAAACGAGAAAGACCGCATATTTAAACGTGTTTATAGTGTTGAGTTTTCTGCCACCTGTTCTTGAGTTTTGAAGCGGACACCTTTAAACTGCACAATTTCTGGAGTAGTTTGCGAGTATAACACTTTGAGGAACGCGCTACAGTTTTAACTCGCATATTAATGGTTAGGAATCCTACACGTGACCACTAAAAAAAGTTGACCTAAAATGTGGTGCACCCAGCCGCAAACCATATTTAAAACTAGTGCAAAATTTTATTTCAGATCAGTTTTTAAAGAGGATGCCGACACTATACTGTACACACACTGCTGACATAGGAATCGGGTACAAGAACAAGACTTGCATCGTGTAGGGCGGATTTAACTGCTATCATCTTACTAAATCAGGCGGGTTGGCATGTAGACACTTATCAAACCGACAAACCACCATTCAGGTTCCGCTATAGCTCGTGAGCTACCAATAGCTCTCCAGCTACCTGTGAACAGCTCAGCCTAATAAACATAAAAGCCTTTGCTTAGTTGAAGTATTATTTGTATGCCAAAATTAAAAAGCATGTATTTAAGAACGAAATGGATGTATTTTCAGAACTCAAAAGCTGATGTTTGGAGAAATATGGTTACATTTTCAAAATAAATGTAAAGCTATTATTTGAGTTGGAGAGATTTATTACAAATGTTTTTACATTGATCCTGGGGGATTGCTGCTATGGCTGTTCTCTATTAACCATGTAGATGCATTCCAAATTGATAGTGTTTTTAGGTCTCGCAGACCTGCGTTGTAGCGCGCATGCGCTGCTCGCTCTGCGAGGCTTCTTGTAATCGGGATATTTGAGAAGTGGAGTGGAAGCCCTGCCCCTTCTTTCCATTGGCTTGCGTCATCGTTCATGTTAAACGCTGGCTTTCCATTATAAATGAGGCTTGTTAGTCCCTCCTTGTTACCGCCCTGTCTCCTTTTGGCCCGCCCACCCGGACTGGATCTTTTACTTGCGGCGTTACACAATGTCTTTTAATTAATGGGTAAGCACTTTTTTTTTTACCATTTGTGTATGGTCGTAAAACATTGCGGTAGCTTAAATACTCATAATGACTGTTATGTTATTTTGTAACACAGCCCACCCCAGGCTCGAACCCTGTTCTCCAGCTCCAAAGTCGGCAGTGTCATATGTTGAGCCACCTCCTCACTTCGATTCTCTGCGCCGTTTGTTTCAGATGCTACATGTGCCGTGGTTTTAAAAAATTATATATGCTGAACAACTTGTAATTGTTTAGTTTCGTTTCCTGCGCTGGGGCTGCTTCACGAATTGGAGGAAGGAGGCTTCGCCCGACGAATACACCCACGCAAACCCCTCCCGTCCTCAGGAACTCTGCCACGGCTTTTTGATGGCGCGGGTCGTGCTTCCTGGGCTGCGGATGCCAGCGCTGCTGGTCGCTTTCTGCGTCCTTTCCCAACACGGAGGTGAGAGCCTGGGTGCGGGGCGCTGTTTTTTTTTTTTAAAAAGGGGGGCTAGAAAGCGTACTTAAAAAACATACATTGCCCAAGCCGAATGCTGTGTAATGACGTCATCGGGGTCGATGCCGCAAGCACATGCCTGGAGTGAGTCACGTCTTCCTCATGGCCTGCCTGCGAGGGGTCGCGAGTACAAGCCAGTCACAGCAGCCGCCGCCGCAGAATGTTGTTCCGCAGTGAACCCGCCATACGCTTGCTCCGGGCTCTCGTCACTTAGCCTAGTTTTAAGCTATACAGCCTTCTCGCCCTATGCCACAGTATTGCTATTAATATCCAAAACTGATCGTGTTATCGATTAACTGGATTTGAAAACAGTTGTGCATTTGAGATACAGTATGTTAAATAGATACGTTTCCGGCAAGAGCAAAACACGGACCCCAAAAAAGTTGTGAAGATTGCTGTTAAAGGTTGCAAACGTTTTTTTTCCAACTTTACACTGGATAGCACAATACTGTCTCTCGCTTGTCTCCTCATGCTCCCCCCCTACACCTCATGCCAGGAAACAGCAGTCTATGCTGTACTCCAGACTTTGTGAACTGCTGGACAGCCTCCATGCTGTCAGCTGGGCGAGGACATACACCCGAGAAAGGAGGCCCTTTGATTGCCTCCATCAGGTAAAAGGCTATGGCCTCTGTGGAGCACATCAGGAACTGCTACCTTATCTGGTGCCTGCAGGGCAATACGTTGAAAATGAGTGAGTCTGGAAGGAAAAATATAAATGTTGGTGCGGTCTGACATGCTTCGAGCTCAGGACCTTTGGTCGGTCTCATACTTTACTCCTTGACCGCTGCCTCTGGCTGCTACAACCTCCTCTGCATCTGAAAAATCCACCCCACACCTTGCCCTTAACTCTGTAAAGAGCCGCTTGGGGCACACAAGATCAGCAGTCTTAATTATTGCAATATCCTCCTCTTAGCGCCCCTCCCAATTTCGTTACTGCTTCCAGCCCCAGGAAAAGGTGCTCCGGTTTGTCACAGCCATCCTGCTCAACATTTCATGGTTATCCTATGGAGAGCAAGCAGGCTGACCCCAATCTAATTTCCTCATCCTTTAATGGCCTCACCCCTTTATACCATGTATTGACAATTTCCTAGTAACAACAGATGACTTTGACTGTCTCCACCACCCGTAGATCATCTCCCGGGTTATCGAAATGGCAGCGAAAGGTGTTGGAGCGCTTTGTTAGTGTTTATAGCTCGGATCAAATATAACTCTCACTTCACACTTTGTGTCTGTGTAATATACAACACTTTGAAGACGTCACAGGCCGGTCTCTTCCTCTGATATTTACAATCTAACAAGCGGTCAAAAGGCCATTTATTGTAATGCAATAGTCTCGCATTTGCGAGAGTTTAAGCTATTAGTATTGTAATGATAATGCCTTTTATTTATGTTTTAAAAGCCAAAACATAAATAAAAGGCATTGTCATTTACAATGGGAATAGCTCAAACTCGCGCAAATGCGAGACCTATTGCATTGAAAATGCTGGTTTTCTTTTTTGTCTGAGACAGTCCCCTGTCTCTTTAGTAATGGTTTGCAATTCCTGAGGGACCACTAAGCCTGCTCCTTAAAGTCAACCCATTGGTGTGCCCCGAGAGGAAAGCTCCTCCCTTGGTATCTCTCTACAAGCATCTTCAAGATGGTAGCTCACCTCGATTATTCACCAGCCGCCAAACTGCAAATATTTAGTTTTGGAGCAGAGTATCGGTCTCCAGCATAGCTGCACACAGTACGCTTTGTGAAAACTAATTTCAGAAACTTATGGCAGACAGCCCCCATTTTTTGTACCTTTGAAATTTTTGCAAACAAGATTATCATAAGTTACTCTCATAATCATAAATGCTTTGCAAGTGCTAGTAGCCATTTGTCAAAGAAGTTACTTACCGGAGGAACATGGCGGCCGCTAGCTAAACGGCCGCGGTCACGCTGCCTCGAGATCCTCATGGGGGACTGAAACCGGAGCCCCGTCTTTTCATGTAGAAGTACTGCTTCCCTGTTCTTTATTGCTCTTTTGTCTCTTTTTCGTGTATAATTTTACCTGTTCTGGCGATGCGGGAGAGGTGTGGCGGCGACGATTGTGGAGACTGTGGCGGATTGACGGGGGAAAGTTCCCGCTGCCTTGGGACTGGAGATCGGCGCTGGAGGTGGGGTGAAGCCGCGCACGAGAGGAGGCGTCGGAATAACGCTTGCTTCTCGTTCCGGCTCATGAAAGGCAGAGTCAGCACATGTTTAGGTGGCATTTTCCTAGGCATTTCTCCGGGCTTCGTGGTTAAGAATAATGACGGAGGGGGATCGGTGCAGCAACAGAGGAAGCTCGATCAATTTGGAAGCCCGCGCCTAATCCAGTGTTCGACTCAGCGAGATGGTATTAGTCTATGTGAAGGTAAGAGGGGGATATTAACCCTCTTCGGGAAGTATAGTAACTTCGATAACTACCTCCCCCCTCACCTGACCAGTGCCTTTGTGACTTTGTGGGCGCTAGGTGGGGGAGAAGCGCCCCCCTGCCGTATGGAGATAAATGACGAGACGACAGTGGGTCTCTCTCCTCCAAAAATAAGTAGGTATACTTTGCGCGCTAGAGCTGCTCATCTTGCCTCCAACACTGCAATTATCGAGTCCAGTTTGCCCCCCCGAGTTTCTCCTCCCATCTCTAAAGTTAGAGCACTGCCAAACCCACGGGGGGTTTCGGTTGATGGTGGATCTGCTAAAAGGGGAAGAGAGGCTAATAAGGGGGGTGGGAGAGGCAAGGGCAAGAAAACAACTTCATTAAAGGTTAAAATTACCCCGTCTCTTAAAACCTACTATAAAGTCACGTCTACTTCTATGTCTACGTCCTCACTTATGGCTTCGGCTACTCCAGACATAAAGGCTGCCAAAATACCTCCTGATGCCATGAAGATCATAACAGGGGCTAATTCAGGAGGGACCGGGCTTGGGAAGTTGGTCTCCTTAGTTGGTAGTGAGGGTGAGCCTGAAGAGTCTGTAGAGCAAGTAGAAGAAGCCCCTGAAGCATCAGAAGTTGAGATACCCACAGTTTGGAGTAAGCTAAAGGGTGTTAGATTATCAGAACCTTTGAATAATCCAAAGACCTTGTATTCTTCCGCAGTGTCCCACGTAGTGATAACAGCTGAGGCCACAGCCTCCCCTACGGTCTCGGTAATTGAACCTGTTATCCATCCTGCGGTGAGTCTCTCTAATAGATTTTCTGTTTTGGAAGTGCAAGAGTCATTGGAAGCCCAGCAAGAGGCTTGTACTCAGCAAAATCCCCGGGTCTTGGGGAGCGAGCTGTCTCAGCCCCCATATTTCATTCGTTAGTAGACATACTTACGGTTTTGAAGGAGGAGATGGCAAGCATGTTTACAGTATCGGAGATGAATCAAGCAGAGTTGGCCAGCAGGTTTTTAGTGTCCGAAGCAAACCAGGTGGCTATTCGATCTTCCTGTGAGGCGCTGGCTCAGAAAGTGGAAGACATAACTTTGCGGACAGATGCAATCGAGTCAGAGATTCCTAAGCTCAAAGAAGCGATCCATACAACATCTGCGGATTTAGTAAAATTATCTACTCAAAATAAGGAATTAAAGGACGGTCTTGAGCGTCTGGAAAATCAGTCAAGGAAAAACAATGTGAAATTTTTAAATGTTCCAGAAGGCCTGGAAGGGTCGGACATAAAGGGATTCGTGGTCGCCTTATTAAAAGGAACTGTAGCAAAAACTTTGCCCAGTATAGATCTTGTGCAGGAGATCCAAAGGGTCCATCGAGATCCCTTTAAGAGGAACCCAGGCAGGCAAAAGCCAAGGAAGATTCTGGTTAATTTCTTATCCTATTCTGTTAAGGAGTCGATATTATCTTTGGCACTTAAGGAAGGCACAATAGCATCTACACTTACTGACCAACCCCCCTTTACTTTTCTTATCAGATCGGATATCTCTTACATAACTGCAGCAAGGCAGTGGGAGTTGGGGAAGAGGCTAGATGAATTAAATAGCCTGGGGGCTAAGGCTCAGTTGAGGTTCCCAGCCACATTACGTGTAAGGTGGAATAACCACATGCATTTGATTCTCACAACAGAGGAGGTGGATGTTCTTATTGTAAAAATTCAGAGAGAAAAGGAGGGCAATGCAGGGGGGAGTCGTGGTTAAGGGTGCTCCTGGTGTTAAGTTCTCAGGTTTAATATATATATTTTCACTTTTAGTGTTTCCCGAGGTGGGGTTGACCAAATAGGCTTAGCCTACTGGAAGGGAGGGTTCCTCAGGGGGAAGGGGGCACTGGAGAGGGAGGGAGGGGGAGTGGCTGGGGTGCACTGGGTGGGGAGCAATGGGAAAAAATGAAAAATTTCCTCATCTTGCTGGTATTGGAAGGAAGGTTGTTTAATTAGGGTTGGGCGTTCACAAATTAATGGCAGGTAATTCTACAAGGGACAATAGAGTTGGCTTCATCTCTTGGAACATAAATGGTATGAGATGCCCACGTAGGCAAAGGCTGATACTTAAGTATCTAGAGCTTTCTCCCGCCCAGATCTTCTTCTTACAAGAGACACATTTGACCTTTGCAGAATGTCGGTCAATTTTTTCCAAGATTCCCTGGTTGAATTGTTACTGTTTTTCGCAACAGACAACTAATTGTAGGGGGGGTCGCAATCTTGGTAAAGAAAGGGATCCCATGTGTCATTAAATCCATCCAGACCGATCAAACTCGGAGATGGATTGTGGCACAGTTGGATTTGGGTGGGTCAGAACTAGCCTGCGCCTCTTATTACGGTCCCAATGTCGATGATCCCAACTATATCTGTAAACTTCAAGAGAATCTGATAATGGCAACGCCACCATTGCTTATAGGAGGGGACTTTAATGTTCTTCTGGACCCCTTAAGGGATAGGTCGAACGCGAGTTATGTTGTAGAGGCCCCAAGATCACGTCGAGCCATGAAAAATTTGATGCATGATATGGATTTGGGTGATGTGTGGAGGGTTAAAAGGGGAGAGCTTCAGGGGTTTACATTCCATAGCAAAAATATCATCATTATTCAAGAATAGACTATATTCTAGCTAGTCGGGATGCTCTGGAGAGTATAAAAGAGATATCTGTTCTTCCCAGTCATCTCTCCGATCATGCCCCTATTTTTTTCTGTATCTTGGGGAAAGTAATACTCTACAAACAAGATGGACGTTGAACAGAACAATGTTATTAGACCCCGAAATTATCTTGGCCATTAAATCTTTTTGTTCAGAATATTTTTTACTAAACATGGGCTCGACGACTATGGATTTTGTCTGGGATGCCTATAAGGCTTGTTTGAGGGGTAGACTGCATGGTCTTATCTGTTCAAAAACCGGGAGAAGGCCAAGGAGCTACAAGTAATAGAGGGAAGGATCTCCCAATTAGAAAGCGAATGTAGGTACCAAGGTAGCCAAGGGAATTTAGGAAGGATAGTGCAGGTTCAGAGGGAACTTGAAGGGGCCAGGCTGGAGTTCAGGAATAAACTGGACCAAAAGTGCAGGGCTCAATGGCTTATTAAAAACATGCAAAATTTTGAATATGGGGAAAGGGCAGGTGCTTTATTAGCGTGGAAAGCTAGAGCAGATCGCTCTAAAATAATATTAACGAACTAATAATTAATAACAACAGGGATAAATCTAGTAATGCAAAGGATGTGCAATCCTGCCTTATCTCCCTTTTTGCGGGCCTCTATAAAGAGAATCTGGTCCCTTCTCAAGATAAAATGCAATCTTGGTTACAGGGTAAATCTTTGCCTGTTCTAACCGAGGCTAGTCGGGCTCTCCTTGATGCTCCCATTACTATGGAAGAGATCAAAAATCAAATAAAGAACTCTAAAAATAACAAAGCCCCCGGGCTGGATGCCCTACCGAGTGAAGTTTATAAATTATTATCAGATGATCTGATACCGATATTGGATATCCTGTTTAATTCAGTTTATAGCCCAATGGGTAATGTCCCTAGTTCTTGGAAGGAAGCAATTATTGTACTGATATTAAAGCCAGGGAAAGATCCATTAATGGCCGATTCCTATCGTCCTATCTCCCTCCTGAATGCTGACTATAAGATCTTTATGGGCATTCTAGCAGGGAGGTTGGCTAAATTGGCTCCCAGTTTGATCAATATAGATCAGAAGGGCTTTATTGCAGGAAGATACATTCAGGAACAGATACAAATGCTGATCGGGAACATAGACTTGGCCGTGGTAAGATCAGATCCCTTGAGCAGTAGTGGCTTTGGACGCGGCCAAAGCCTTTGATAGGGTGTGCTGGGTGTATCTTTGGGAGGTACTTGAGGTAATGGGATTCGGCCCCATTTTCATTCAAACTCTCAGAAATTGCTATCAGGGAGCATCTGCAAAAATTTTGCTAAATGGTTCACTGACCCCTAGTTTTGGTATTCAAAGGGGAACTAGGCAGGGCTGTCCCATCTCCCCTTGTTGTTCAATATTTACATTGAACCGTTGGCACAAGCCATCAGACAAGATGACTCAATTTGTCCCTTTCAATCTCAATCATACCATTGTAAGTTAGCATTGTATGCGGACGACATTATTATTTATACCAGCAATCCGGGTGGCTATTCCTCGGATTGGGGCCCTTTGGGGGAATTTGGCTCCATTTCAGGTTATTTAGCCAATTCCTCCAAAACGGAAGTGATGTGCTGGAATATTGGCCAATGGGAAGGTACTCCCAGTAGTGAGTTAAAGTACCTAGGTATTAAGATAGTTCGAGATATAGACAAAATCCCTCAGATTAACTTGAATAAAATCGCGAAAGAAATCGACCATCTTTTTGCCAGATGGGGGAACCTACCTTTGACGATTTTTGGGAAGGTTAATTTGGTGAAGATGGTCGTTCTTCCCAAGTTGACTTATTTGTTTAATGCTGTCCCTCTGGCTTTTCCTAGTAAAACCATAGGTAAGATCCAGGGGAAAATTGGGAGTTTTATTTGGGGAGATAAAGGTGCAAGGATGTCCTGGAAGAAGCTGAGGAGGAAGCTTACTAAAGGCGGGTTGGCTCTTCCAGACATTAGATGGTATCTAGTAGCGTTTCAGTTTAAAGGCATCGGGATGTTGCTTTCTAACCCAGAGAGGACTTCGGGGGTAGGTTGTTGGGCGAGTTGGCTATGATGGAGGGAGGCGGAGAGGGCTTCTTATATAAGTTTGGAGCCCCAAGATACTTCAAACGGGTACGGCTTAAGGTTCTTAAAAATGCTTTGGAAACATGGTATAAAGTAAGGTGTAGATGGGGAATAGGTTATTTTTCTGACTTTGCACCTATATGGGACTCCCCAGGGACTCCTCCTTGCCTAAGAGATAGCTTGGCGATACCAATTAAGAGAGCGGGGGTGGTTAAGTGGTCTGATTTGGTAGCTGCAGAAGGGATTCTCCCATGGGAAATATTAAGAGCTAAGGTGGGCCCTGGTCTCTCTAAATTCAAGTATATACAACTTACATCTTGGTATAATGCAGAAATGGTTGAAATAAGGGGGATTGGGAAATAGAGCACTTTTTACAAACAGTTCAACCAAGGAAAAAAGAAATATCTACATGGTATACGAAGCTTTTAGAAGCTGATGATATAGATTTACCTGTACAATCTTCAGTCTGGAATCAATCCCCCTTAGAGGTTTATACAGCAGACCAGTTTGAGCCCTCCTTGAAACTTCTTTATAAATACATTAAACCAGCTAGTTTAAAGAAGAATCATTTTTTTGTTATTAATAGGTTATATTATACGCCGGCTAGGATTGCCAGGTTCGCCCCGTTGCCTCCCCCAAAGTGCCCTAGGTGCCGGATACCCAATGCGAATGATATCCATATCTTCTTCGATTGTCCCAAGTTGAGAACTTATTGGAAAGATGTGGAAGATACTGTAACCGGAATCTTTAAAGTTAATATAGAGGCGAACCTCCCATTGGTGTTCCTTGGGGGTAATGGACTATCCAATTCTAATTTGTCATTCCCCCAGAGGGGTTGTTGTTATATTTAGTGATTTTGGCCCGGAGGGAGATTTGTATTAAGTGGAAAGATCCTAATCCCCGACTAGAGAAAAGTGGCTTAAAGCTGCATTTGCTATGGCATGCCTGGAACAAGATGAAAAGCGGGAAGATCTAATCAACATCTGGCAGCCTCTGCTAAGCTGGGGCCGGGACCTGAGACTAATAACTGACAATAACTGATAATATAAGCTGTACGGGATTGTACCCTCCCCGGTCCTATGATTACACCAAGCCCTTACTACCAGGGGTTGGTCAGGATGGCCTGAGCAAGTGCAGCTAGCCGCAGGGCGCCCAGTGAGAATTGACGGCTTTAAGATCTGCAGCAGCTTTCGGTGAGATGACAAAAAAAAAGAAGTTACTTACCTTCAGTAACACTCTTTCGGGTGGATACCCTAACTATAGACCGAATATCCACAAACTCTAGACTGGACCTGGAAATTTTCGAGCAATAGCTATTATGCACCTCCATGTGGTGCCACATGGATTTGAGGTGACCTTGCATGCCCCAGAAGAGACTAAGCGGAGCTGTATATAGATGTCACCCATGTGCATTGATATCATTTTCTGGTGTGTTCTATTTCTGTGCCCTCAGGCCCCCCCCCCCCCAAAACAATGAAAAAGAAGAAAGATTGTGAATAGTAATTTGTTTATGTCTACGGGGTAAAGCATGTATTTGAAGGTAAATAAGAAAATAGGGACCATTACTGTGACCAATGCTAAAATGAGATCCGAAACATGTAGAGCACCGCTTGCGGTACAATTAAAGAGCTGGTGCTAGTGTTTTTCTTTATTAAGAATAGCAAAATATTAGGGCATAAATGGCAAGAAGCCACAAAAGTTCCAGTCAAATACTGGATAAAGAACATGTTACAGGAACTGAATTTCATATGGTTAAGGTGGTGGGGGGCATGCTCTTTTCATCTATGATGATTGTGTTGTATTCTACCTAAACTCGCCCGCCACTACTTTCCCTGTAGTAGCACATGACAAACAAGTTACTTACCTTTGGTAAAGCATCATCTGGTAGAGATTATCTAACCGCAGATTCTTTATGTTAGAATTATCCCCAGGCGTCAGACTGAATCTGGAAATATTTTCGTGAGCAGTACTCCTGCGTGCCAGTAGGAGGTGTAGTTCAGTTCCACGTGGCATTGTCGGCGTCGTACACCCCGGAAGTGATATGTGCTGTGCCTATATAGGTGCCACCCCAGCGCGCGGATGTCAGTTTCATTTAAAGACTTTCCACGCCAGGAGCACGGAGACAAGAAGAACACGGACCACTGATGTGGAAAACTACAGCACTGAAAGGGGACCAGCTCTGTCCCTAGAAATCCAAACGCAAAGCAAGGATGAGGTGTGGGTTGCTAAGGAATCTGCAGATAGATAGAGTCTCTACCAGATAAGGCATTACCAAAGTTAAGTTACTTGTTCATCTGATAGAGACTTTTAGTCACAAATTCCTTACCTTAGAATAGATATCCAAGCAATACCATCCCCAGAGGTGGTCTGTGGACCAGTTTCATACAAGGAAGTCCTGCAGGATCGAATAAGCAAAATGCCCATTTCCAAGGACCCGACAGTAGGGCTTTGTTCATGTGTGCAATGAGGCCCACGTTGCTGCCTTGTAGATGTCCAGGACCGGAACTCCATGTGCTAACACAGTGGTTGCAGTTTTCGCTCTAGTTGAGTGAGCACACACACCCTCAGGGGGTTGCTTCTTAGCCAGTGCCTAGCATATCTTGATACAGAGCACGATCCACCTGGATATGGTCTGCTTCTGCATGGCACGTCCTTTATTCAATCGGATATATTCCACGAAGAGTTGGTCGTCTACCCGGAACTCGTGTGCGCTCAGGGCAGAATGACAACGCTCCTTTTAAGTCCAGCCGGTGAAGTCACTCCTTTCTTGGAGGGATACGGCAGAGCGCAAAAAGTAGTCGGGGTGATTGACTGTCCTACATTAAAGAAAGTGACCACTTTCGGTAGAAAGGAAGCCCTCGTACACAGAACCAGTTTGTCTGGGCAGACACTTAAGTACGGAGGCTTGTATGATAAAGCCTGAAGCTAACTGACCCTCCGAGCAGATGTTACAGCCACGAGAAAGGCCGTTTGATGGTAAGGAGCCTGAGTGTACAATTGTGCAAAAACTCAAAAGGAGCGCACATAAGAAAAGTGAGGACGAGACTGAGGTTCCACTGGGGCAGAATGAAAAAGAAAGGTGGAAACAAATGTTGCAAACCTCTCAAAAACCTATTTACAATAGGGGATTTGAAGAGGAATGGATGGTCAGGCAACCTCACAAAAGCATAAATAGCAGAGATAGACCTTAAAAGTGCCCAGAGCTCTGCTAGGCAAGAGAAAGGATGGAAAGGAGAACCTGAGAAAGGGTGGCAGAAAAGGGATTGATTTGTCTTTCTGTACACCATGCCACAAATTTTCCCCAAAGGCAGGCATATACCGTTTTGGTGGAGTGCCACCTAAATGCCAAGATAACGTTGCAAACTTCGGGAAGAAGGTCGAAAGCTGCCAACTGAAGCCACTCAATCTCCACACAAGAAGGTGAAGAGTTGACAGGTTCAGGGAGAGGACCCTCTTCTGCTGCTGCAACAGAGGAACTTCCTGAAAGGGCAGCCTGATCAAAGAATTGATGCCCATGGTCAACAGCTCAGGGTACCAAACTCTCCATGCCCAGTCCGGAGCCACAAGGATGACTTGGGCCCGGTTGTTCCTGATCTTCTTGAGAACTCTGGGCATGAGTGGTATAGGCGGAAAGGCGTATAGGAGGCCTGAACTCTACGAGACGAAAGCATCTCCGAATGAGAGATCCCTTGGAAACTCCAGCAAGCAGACCTTTTGACATTGCGAGTTCCCGGCGGTGGCGAACAGATCTAACCAAGGCTCTCCACACTGCTGAAATAGATCTTGCTCCATCTCCAGATGGAAACTCCACTCATGATCTGCTAGGCATCTTCGATTGAGTTAATTCGCCCTGGTGCTCGGAGAGCCCACCAGGTGCTGAACCACAGGGGATATGCCCTGCTGTTCCAGCCAGGTCCAGATGCGCAGGGCCTACTGACAAAGGGTCCACGACCCCACCCCACCCTGTTTGTTGCAGTACGACATGGCTGTGGTGTTGTACATGTATGGAGGGTAGAAAGGCTTTCAATGGCAATTGGACTGCTAAGAGCTCCAATAGGTTGATGTGGAGTCCGGATTCCGCCGGAGATCAGAGTCCTCTGATCTCCACCTATCCCACATGGCTGCCCCTTCCCAGGAGTGATGCATCAGTCACTGCTGTGGGATCTGGTTGGTCAAGGGAGAGGGGTCTGCTGCTGACCCAACTGAGGTGCGTATGCCACCATTGTAGGTCTTTGAGTCGCCTCCGAGATCTGGCCCATGTCTGAGAGATTCCCCTGATGCTGCACCCACTGGAATTTCAGGTCCCACATCAGAGCTTATATATGCCAGCAGGCATGTGTCACTACCAGAATGCAGGAGGCCATGAGGCTTAGCAGCCTCAGAGTCAGTATCTGATAGAGGCTGAAACATTGGTATCATAGCTTGAATATCCTGGACTCGGCGTTTGGGAGGATAAGTCCCAAAATGCACCATGTCCAGAACAATTCCAATGAAAGGGATTGTCAGATGGAGTCAGGTGACACTTCGGCATGTTGATACTGAACCCCAGCGAGTGCAGGGCATCTGCTGTAGTTTGGTGATTGGAGATTACAACCTGAGGCAAGCCTGCCTTTAACAGCCAGTCGTCGAGATAGAAGACTGGCACCCCTGATCGCCGCACATGAGCTTCAACCACCACCATCACCTTGGTGAACATCCAAGAGGCACTAGTAAAGCCAAAGGGAAGCATGGCAAACTGAAAATGCTTGAGGCCCACTGTGAACCACAGGTTAACGCCTGTGGGAAAGCAGGACAGGGATATGAAAGTATATGCATCCTGCAAGACCAACGCTACAATCCAGTCTCCCGGGTCAAGGGCAGACAGGACCCAAAGCGTGAGCATTTTGAACTTCTCCTTCTTGAGAAAGAAATTGAGAGGGTGCAGGTCTAGAAAAGGACGGAGGCCACCATCTTTTTTGGGCACCAGAAAGTAGCAGAAATAACATCACAACATACTTCTGGCGTCAGCACCCTCCCTATGGCTCCCTTGGCCAAAAGAGCTGTCACTTCTTGGCCAAGAAGGTGATCCTCCATCAGCCTGTCGAAAGTTGGTGGCATGGGGTCATGAAGGGGAGGGAGTATCCCCTGCGAAAGATCTGTAAAACCCACTTGACCGACGTTATGGGCCGCCAGTGGGACAGGTGATGGTGAATCCTACCACCCACTGGGAGCCCATGATGGTAAAAGGGCAGATTAGGAGGGTTTGGAGGCTGCGGCTGCAAAGGGTGGTGGACTGACCCGACTGCTGGCAGACCAACCCATGGGGCCTGTGGGTACCGGGTCTCTGCCACACAAAGGCTGAGAAGCGTGCGTGGCACGGTGGATATGAACATGGCTGGAAACCCCTTCCGTAGCCACTAACTGAGTGAAAGGCAGATTGGGGTGGCGGGGGACAATGGAAAGGCCCAAGGACCGAGCCGTAGGCCTGCTGTCCTTAAAGCGCTTCAGAGCTGAATCCACCATGTCTCAGCAGAGAGGGAAGCCATCAAAGGGTATGTCCATAAACGATGCCTGGACAATCCTAGAAAAGCCACTTGTTCTCGACCAGGCATGGTGTTGTAAAGCCACTGTCGATGAAACTGCTCTGCCCAGCGAGTTGGTGGTATCCAGTCCATATCTGATTGTGAACTTTGCTGCATCTCTTCCGTCAGTAACAGCCTTGGAGAGTATGGTCTGGGCCTCCAACGGGACCAATGGCAGCACCTGCACAACAGTATACCGCAGAGAGTTGAAATAGCGATCTGAGAGGCACACAGTGTGCATGAACTGCAGCACCAGGCTGGTGGAAGAAAACCTCTTCTCTACAGTAGCCATCATCTTGGATTCCAGATCTGGTGGTGCAGTTGAGAATGTGCCAGGATTTACTTCAGAGGTGGAGGCTTGGACCACTAAGCTATCTGGGGTGGGGTGGGGAGCTGTGTGAGGAAGTTTGTGTCCCCTGGAGTGGGGTGGTGGCGGGCAATCATCCTGTTCACAGGAGCCCCTGTGCTGGGCTTGGACCAAGTCCCAAGTAGCAAGTCAGTAAGTGGTTCATTAAAGAGAGAAGAGGTTCTGATGGGGACACTCCCAGCTGACGCACTTCTGTCAAGACATTCGTCTTGACTGCCACTGAGGGCAAGCTGAGGTCTAGGACCTCAGCCACCCTCTTCACCGCCATTGCAAAGGACGCTCCCTCCTTCATAGCTACGGTAGGGGGAGAAAGCATGCCAGTATCTGGAGAAGTGTCCAGTCAACTGGCTTCACGCAGATCCTCACATCAGTCCAAGGTTTCATAAAAATGGTATTCCTCAGGATCCAGTGACCCCTCCCATTCCTCCCCAAGTCCAAGCCCATAAGAATAGGGCTCAGGCTCTGGCCTGGAATGCATGGTTCCAGTTAGCATCGGTAGGCATGCCACCGGCTCAGTGTCGGAATCTGGGATTAGAATGGGGAAGGTGAGAGTGTTGACATCTGATGTTGGGAAAGCTCAAGGTGGTATGACCAGCATCGGTCTGAATCCAGGAATTGGTCCTAGAAGCTCGACTGGCACCTGAGCCACCGGCACGAAGCCCGAAGGAGCCACCGCCGAACCCTTGGGTCCCAAAGGCACACTAGACTAAATGTGCTGTCCAACTATGAGGTGCATGGCTTTATACAATTTTCTTAACTAGGCGGAGGTCGCCCCAGCTTCTGGAAAGTCGGAGAGGCACAGAGATGGCCCAGGCACTGGCTCAACCACAGAGCCAGGCCTCGAATGTGGATGTCGGCCTACGGATGTGGAGAAGTCAAAGATCCCTTTGGCTTCTTCTTCTAGTGGTGCTACTTAACCGAGTGACCAGATGACTTTGAGTGCGACAAGGATCTCAGACTCCGCAACTGCTCCCAAGACCTTCCTCTTAATCGGGACTTCGATCTTCATTGTGTTGCACGTCAAGCTGTGAAGAGCTTGAGGGATCACTCCCTCAAGGCCTTCGGATTCATGGTGTGGCAATAAGTGCAGGTTTTAGGGTGGCGGTCAAGGTACCAGAGGCATACAAGGTGCGGGTCAGTCACTGACCTCAATCGGTGACAGGCGCAGCAAGCATAGAAGCTGGCTTTCCTCGATGACATCCTGCCACACCAAGAGGAAAACCCTTAAAATGACTTTGACAAAAGTCAAAAAAAGTTTAGTCAAAAAATGAATTAGGGGTAGCTCTTCTCCGGATCTGCACTGACTGACGTGGAAAGAAAGGAACTGACGTTAGCACACTGGGGTGGCCCCTCTACAGGCACCACACACAGCACCGCCGACGCCATGGGGAGCCATACGCCACCTACTAGTGATCAGGGGTACAGCGCACAAAACAAAATCCAGATCCAGTCCAACACATGGGGGTAATTTTAAGGTAAGGTATCTGCGGCAGATTGCTCCTCCACACCGATCTGGAGAATCAAGGATGCACAGGACGCCAACTTTCCAGTGCAGGCTGGGTGCGAGTAGCCTAAATAATGTGAACACCATCACTGATGCCTTTGATAGGTGACAGTGTTTGTCATCCCTGCGACTTCAAAGGCAGAAAAAAAGTATAACACCAGGATTGTTCTTTTACTGCTATAGAAAAATACATGTATAACCAGTTTCCAGTTTATTCTAAAACGATTGAGAACTGGAGTCAATTTAATCTTAGATAGTATCTTAAGATGATACCCCATGGCACAGCATACTAGCAAGAGCATTAGAATAAAATACATTTTGTAATGAAAATGAATCTCAACTCATGTTGATTTCTGTGCTAGTATTACAGTAACCCCTCTGCCCCATGAAAATATTCACAGAGCCTCCAAGTTGGTAGTCTATCATACTATTAATTTAAAATCTTTATCGCTCTTTCCACCAATCTTGCTCTTACTTGTTGGATGTGGGACTGCAGAGAAAGGCGGTATTCAAAATATAGAGGCAGATACAGGAAAACACAAACACTTCCTATGAACCCATTAGAAGAAAGTATTTCCCCCAATTTCCATTCAGGAAATATCTGTGCAACAATGGTTCATGTTCATGTAGAGGACGGAAGAGGAAATGAATGGAACTTCAACCAACCGGACTCCTTGCAGAGCAGCAAGTGGGTGATGCAGATCAAGACACCTTTAGGGCCAAAACCCCCTAACAGCAATAGAATGGGACCACCAGAATCCAAGACCTCATCCACGCCCAGCCCACAGCCAAGACCAGAAGCATAGTCTTCCCAGGAGTCAGAGCCAGTCTCCCTAAATTGAATATCCATTTGCATAAAACCGTCTCCCTAAATTGAATATCCATTTGCATAAAACCACTGAACAGACCAACTTCTTCCTTACTGTTTATGTCACTGTACCTTAGGGTCAGATAAACAGATACCGTTTCATATCCCAATTGGGAGGGAGAAAGAGTCAGTGCACAAGGGCGGTGATCTTCATTTTGTAGTAACTTAGATTAGAAATATGTGAGGGAGAAAAGAGAGAACGCATTCACCTGAGTCAATGTCTATGTTGCTTAGCTACTTGTATGATCATGGCATTGTCTTTTTATTTAACAATACAGCATTCACTACAATGGGGTCAAGAAGCAACTGCTGTATTGCAGGGATATGGGTCTTTATATATGTATGTATACATACATTCATATACAGACATGCATATACACATTAGCCAGTGGCGGTCGCCTCTAGGTAGTTCTAGTTAGGTTAGTGTTTCCATAGAATATGCATTTTTTGTGTTGCTAATAACTTTGGCCCCGTTTGACGAATATCCACTAAATCTTCCAAAAAGGTGCTTAGGTTCGGGGTGATCCATCACGCAGGGGCCAAGAAAAAAGTGGGGTCACAAAACCCAAAATCCCCATGCATTTTCCAATAAACTTCTTTAAGAAGCTGTACCGCAAAAACTGCTGAACAGAATTACACCAAATTTGGCAGGAAGCTAGATCTTGGTCCTTAGAGTGTGCTTTTTGTGAGCTGGTGTAAATCAGTTAGTAGTTGTTGAGAAATTCAGGTTTAAAACGTGTATATCTGGATGGTTGGGTCTGCGAGAGTCTCTCGAGAGTCTCGAAGGAGCGCCAATTTAAAAACAGAGCACGCCGAATGACCCAGGGAACTTTTTTCCCCTTGGGCCATCTCGCTCCTGTGGGAGACAATTCCTGCGGGAGCGAGCGCAATGATTGACTGCCAGCAACATGAGAAAAAAGTTGCTGCCAGCCTTTTCAGGACTCACAAACTTAGTCCCTTATCCTGAAGTTAAAAAAAAAAAAAGCCCATCCGCCTGGGATGCAGTCTATAAGGGGGAGGGGGACTGCACGGCCTCCCTGCCCGAGCCATTCTAGGCCCTGGTGCCGAAATCTCCAAAAATGGGACCAGTCCCTTCAAAGGCCCCAGGGACTCCATCCCCCAGGACAGGGGCCCTCCTCCCAGAGCGAGCCATTATAGGCCCCAGGGAGCCAACCTCCCAGGCCAAAATGTTCAAAAAGGGGGAGAGGGCCATGCAGCCCCCCTCTCTGCGCCTTTAATGGCCCCAGGGACCCCATCCCCCATTGGCGGCTCACTTGCTGTGTCCCAGGGAGCCCGCCCCCGGGACACAATGGTTTTTCTGCCCGCACTGCGTTGGCAAGGAAACATGTGCTTCCTCCAGCCTGGCGGAAGCATTTTTGAATATCCTGCCAAACGGGAGCAAACACAAACACTTCTCCCTGCATGTGGGAGCTTAAAAAATGCACACGACCACCTCTCTGCTTTTTTATTGGTTTGGCCTGAGGGAATGGGATCCCGGGCCTGATGAGGTTCAGGGAGGCACACCTTGGTTATTTTAAGCAAATAGCGTCTTTTTTGACAGGTGTTGCACAGTGTGCACTGTTCTTAGTAGATACTTTTTAATACTCTGTGGTGCATTTCTCGTGAGAGTTTCACTGTCTGCAAATAGTGTGATACAGAGTAAACGCTCTCCCCACAGAGTAAACGCGGTTTACAGTACCCACTTTTCTACTTATATCAACTTCATTTCTCAATGTAGGTTCCATGACTGAGGCAATTGATAAAGATAAAAGCTTTCCATAGTGGGGCATTAATTTTGGAACAGACGTTGAGTATCTGGATGAACTTTACTTTCTCTGAACAGTTATATACATATTGAAAAACAATGCAATAAGAGTTTCCTATACATCTGCAGTTGATTGTTAATGTGAACTAGGCTACCTGTGAAGTGTATGGTATAGGGTCCATGTTGCACATAACACATGCTTGCTGCACCTAAGGTGGTTGTATCTGTGATGGCACTGACTATCCTTAATATTATTCTGAGCTATTTTGCACTTGCTTTCAGGCCTCTAATGCCAACTAGTCTATAGAGTAATGTGTATAAAAGAAACTTGGATGAGGTCATCAGTGATGTCATTTGAGATGTCTCCAGTGAGGTCATAAAAGATGTCATAGAACATATCATAAGGGACGTAATGTACGAGTTACTTACCTTCGGTAACGATGTATCTGGTAGAGACGTTGTCTAGCCGCAGATTCCTTAACTTAGAATATCCCCATGCGTCAGACTGGATCCGGAAAACGTTTTGCAGCAGCACCACTGCGCGCCGGGGGACGGCGCCACACGACCCCGCCCTGACGTCGTCCACGTACGTGACGTCAGCGAGGTCATATAAGTCCCTCCCGGCGCGCTGACGTCAGTTTTCTTCGGAGAAACTTTTCCGCGGCACAACGCGGAGCCACCAATAAAAAAAAACTGTGAAAGTATGGGAACAGTGTGCGAGGGATGAAAATCTATGAATAAAGAAGGAAGATGGTGCAAGACGCCATGGTAAAAGACAGAATTAGATACTGCGTACATATAAATGAAAAAACTGTGAGAAAGGATCCCGCAAGCAATGCGAAGACCCTTCCTAAGTGCAACAAGGGAAGAACATCTCAACAGAGAGAAATAGTCTGTTATTACCATGTAGAACAGCAGATAGAACTAGACTTATTACCATGTAGAACTGTGTTGTCTAGCAAGAACAGAGCACAGAGAGAACAGTCCACCGCAGGAAGGTATGAAAAATGAAAAGACTGGCACTACCCCTATAGTAATGGAGGTCTGAAACAGAGGTTAACAGATCCCCAAAGAAGACTACTGTAGAGGAGACCAGAACCCTGAGCCAATAGAGAAGGCGGGAGGGAGGCAAGGCAGCAAGAGAAGAAAAGAAAATGAAAAGGAATCTCCTGGTGAAGGTTAATCAAAAAGGCATCATTTTAGATGTAAGAAACCCCTGAGAGGGAGTCAATTGTATATGGCAACTCTCAAAGGAACGCAACAATGTGAGCACCCGTGAGCGAAAAACCAATGGCAACAGAGAGGCCAGCGGAGAGCCCCACTTGGCAAGATTTTCGCAGAACAGGGAGGCTGGGTGGGCGTTAAGGAATCTGCGGCTAGACAACGTCTCTACCAGATACATCGTTACCGAAGGTAAGTAACTCGTACATCTAGCCGCAGAGTGACGGACAATGGGGAATGCTATGGCGGAACAGCCAAACAGCAACCCAATTAGTTTTGAAGAACAAAAGATAACGGGATGCAAGACATAGTAAAAATGCCAGAATGAGGCTACACCATACTTGTATAAGCCTGAGAGACAGAAACGCACCAGCTATATACCAGAACAACCCTTTCAGCGTAATGGCGCAGTATGTGAACACCGACCAAAGGTTGAGAAGAAACAAAGAGATGCAATCAGAGCCTACCAGGCTAGCCCACGGAGGGAAGGCCGGAGAGGCTACAGCCAAGAACCAAAGGTGAAGAGGTAGAAATCAGCAATATATTGAGATTGCAGGCGGAGACAAGAAATACGCCAAGTGCACACCGAGTTCCAAAAGGGGGAACAGGGGCGAACAGTGACAATGATGAGCATGCTGATGCAGGCCAGCACAGAAACACGCCCAGAGCAAACAGCCCAGAGATCCATAAGGTGGCGTAGCTAACATAAGCATAAGGCTGCTCGACCAGGCAGCTGGAAGACCAAGGTGAGAATGAACACCCGAAATACAGAATTGCAGGGTGTAGACGTAGAATACAGAATTGCAGGGTGTAGACGTAGGACTACTGAAATTAGATGTGCTGTTCTGCACGCCCAGCTGATATCATATAGGGCGAACTTAAAGAAGGAGGCACCCCCGAAGGAAGGTGCAGCAGAGGCACCAAAGTACGAAGGCGGAGAAACGCAGAATGTTAGACCACCCTCTTCGACGGGAAGGAAAGTAATCCTTGTCCAGAAGAGAGATTGTTCAGTAACTTAACCCGTAGAATGGAGCAGTGTAAATCCGGGGAAGCACCCCAGAAAGCAGAACACAAAAAGAGGTCTTATCGGCAATGCGCATGCATTACTAAAAGGCTCCCTGAAACATGGAGACTTAGGACCAGACGTTGTAGCCTCGAAAAGAGGTGAATAGTTAGGAATAAGGGTACCCATGGAACTTGTATATATAGATACATAAATTAATATATATAGAGCAAAGTCGGGGAAACTAGCCACAACTATGCAACATGGTTGTAGAGGAACACACCTGTTGCAGGGTATTCTACCTTTACTACGCGGTCATTACTTCGTATTACCATTACTACGCATATTTTAGTTCGCAGATGCCATTACTTAGCATGCATTTACTACGCATGTTCCATTACTTAGCATGCACTTACTACGCATAATGGAGTTACTGTGCATTGTAGTATTAATTCTGTTAATGGGTATAGGTGCGTTTAAGGTTTTGGGGTGTTGGGGTATTTTTGGGGTTCAGGGTGAGTTTAGGTTTTGGGGTACAGGGGTATTTTTTGGGGTCAGGGTGGGTTAGGGTTTTGGGGTGTAGGGGGTATTTTTAGGGTTCAGGGTGCATTTAAGGTTTTGGGGTGCTGGGGTATTTTTGGGGTTCAGGGTGCGTTTAGGTTTTGGGGTGCTAGGGTAATTTTAGGGGTCAGGGTTGGTTAGGGTTTTGGGGTGAAGGGTAATTTTAGGGTTCAGGGTGCATTTAGGTTTTGGGGTACTGGGGTATTTTTAGGGGTCAGGGTGGGTTAGGGTTTTGGGGTGTAGGGGGTATTTTTAGGGTTCAGGGTGCATTTAAGGTTTTGGGGTGCTGGGGTATTTTTGGGGTTCAGGGTGCGTTTAGGTTTTGGGGTGCTGGGGTAATTTTAGGGGTCAGGGTTGGTTAGGGTTTTGGGGTGAAGGGGGTAATTTTAGGGTTCAGGGTGCATTTAGGTTTTGGGGCACTGGGGTATTTAGGGGTCAGGGTGGGTTAGGGTTTTGGGGTGTAGGGGGTATTTTTAGGGTTCAGGGTGCGTTTAGGTTTTGGGGTACAGGGGTATTTTTAGGGGTCAAGGTGGGTTAGGGTTTTGGGGTGTAGGGGGTATTTTTAGGGTTCAGGGTGCATTTAAGGTTTTGGGGTGCTGGGGTATTTTTGGGGTTCAGGGTGGGATAGGGTTTTGGGGTGTAGGGGGTATTAGGGATCAGGGTGAGTTTAGGTTTTGGGGTACTGGGGTATTTTTAGGGGTCAGGGTGGGTTAGGGTTTTGGGGTGCATGGGGTATTTTGAGGGTTCAGGGTGCATTTAAGGTTTTGGGGTGCTGGGGTATTTTTGGGGATCAGGGTGCGTTTAGGTTTTGGGGTGCTGGGATATTTTTAGGGGTCAGGTTGAGATAGGGTTTTGGGGTGTAGGGGTATTTTTAGGGTTCAGGGTGCGTGCCAGGGATAGGTTACTATTACGATTCATTTTTTGTTTTAAAGTACCAATAACGCGTTGTAACGGTATGCGTAATAATTAACTGCGAAGTAAAAGCATTTTTAATGTATTTGTATATATTTGCGAAGTAAAAGCATGCGCACTAAAATCATGCGTAGTAATGGTATTTGCGAAGTAAAAACTTCGAAGTAAATACCTGCGAAGGAACGGTATGCTAAGCAACATCATATATTCCTGTTGCAGTAATGGCAGACGGAAGCTGCCTATAAAGCTTGAAGAACACCCCGAAAACCTCCCAAGGAGGAAATGGAAACAATAGCCAGAGGACCTAAGAGGTATAGAAGATGGTGCCAAGGCATAACATTGAACGCCTTATAACGGCTGAGAAGAGCACCTTAGGACGCATAGAGGCCAAAGGATGCTTTAGGCCCAGTTGACCTAACAGAGCTATATAATAGCAAATAAGTACCCCACACGGAGTATGCACACCCGAACAACGGGGAACACCTATCAGGACAAGCAACAGTCCGAGGAACAATCTGTGGAACACTGCCAAAGTAGGTGAACTGCCAGTATAAAACGCATAACGCATCAAAAGGATGCTAAATGGAAAGGTACCACATCAGGACAAACGCCTGAGGAACACAGGTCTAAGAGGGGGGGCGGCGAAAGCCCGCAAGGAGACGCTGAACAGCCGAGTCGGCGTGTGCATCAAACAATAAAACCCCATCAAAGGGCAAATCAACAAGTCTCTCCCGGATATTTTCTGGAAAGACGCTATCTCGTAACCAAGCATGGCGCCGCAAGGCGACAGAGCCAGCCATAGCCCGGCCTAAGGAATCTACAGTATCCAAGGCGGAGCGGATTGTAAACTCAGCAAGGTCACGGCCATCCCGGAGAAGAGGAAGGAGGTCAACAGGAGCGCCTTCAGTGCTGGTGGAGAGCAAATACTCCGCAGAGTCCCACAGAGCAGAAGTAGCCCGAGCCAGGACACATACTGTATTAAGTGACCGCAGTGCAGCACTAGTGGAAGCAAAGATGTTCCGACCCCATGACTCAAGCCATCTGGACTCCCGGGAGGGAGGAAGCATTAGCCGGGGCAAGGAAGGGAAGGCAGTTTGCAAAACACACCCCTGCGCGTCTGGTTGCACGAATAAGCAGACCGGATCATGTGGAGCAGGACGGTGGCGGTGCAAGACCAAACGAGCCACCGGGTCACCAGAAGCCGGTCGAACCCAGGTACCCAAAAGGGCATCATAAAGAGAGGCTTCAAAGGGCAGAAGCGGCTCCACATTCCCTGACCCACGGTGAAGGACATCAAGTAAGGGGTCCACAGACAGGGGCGCCGAAGGGGGTTGCATGTTAAGAACCCGAGTGGCCAAGGAGACCACTCTTAGAAAAGACGCACCAGCCTTGGTAGCCCTCCGAGGAGGGGACAGTAGCTCGTCATTAGGCGAGGGCTGCAAGCTAACCCTCCCAAGACAGTGGGGGTGCGACCATTGCTCAAGGGAGGGGAGCCCCATTGAGGAATGGGGGTCCTGTCGAGGCTCCTGAATAGGCGAGGAGCCTGCCGGGTGCGGGTGCTCTTGAGGAGGCGGGGATCCTGCCGGACCCACATATTCTAAGGGAGGCACAGGCAAGAATACGACCGGCGTTGCCGGGCGTGAGGTTGACGCCAAACCCCCTTCCGATGCTTCTGGAGAAGAGTCATCAACAACCCGGCGTGGACGCAGCGCCAAAACAACTTTAGTTGGCGCCGATGGAGCTTTGTCCGGCGCCGACTCGACTCCATCCGGCGTCAAGTCGGCTCCGGCCGCACTCTGACGACGCCATAGGGATCGTAGAGGGGGACCCAGCTGGGCCGTGCCCTGACGATACCATATCTCCGACATCCCCGGAGGGCAAGGGCTCATTTGACGCCGGGGGCCAACCCACCGGCGAGTCCGTTGGGGACCCCACAGGTAGCGGAGGCCCCGAGGACGCCCCAGGGACGGGAGAGGACACAAGGGAGGTCTGCAAAGCTGTGGCATAGGCCTCCATTTGGACCCGAGTCGCCCCCGTACCCGGATAGGGTGGATAGAGGGGGGGAGACTGTTGGGGGCGCACGTCCGGAACGTTCCGGGAACCAGTGCCCCTGGCAACAGAGGAAGGTGAGGCCGAGGACCTCGGCGACACACGCCGCGACTTACCAAGAAGTGGTGAACGACGGCCCGGGGCCCCAGAGGGCGATCGACGGCGGAACCGCATTGAAGCCGGGAGACGAGACGACTCTGACTGGGACAGCCGTGCCGAAAGAAGCTTCATCCGGCGCTCCTGCAGGGACTTCGGTTTGAGGTGTTGGCAGGCGTCGCAGTCCGTGGAGTCGTGGTGCTCGCCTAGACACCACATACAGATAAAATGCGGGTCCGTAGCGGACATTTGCCGCAAACAGGAAGTACAGGATTTAAAGCCCGAGGGCATCGCACACTGTTCCAGACGCGTAGCGTCGAAAAAGGGCCTGAAAACAGGCCAGAGGAACCGCTCACTCCGGATCCGCGTTGGACGCGGAAAAGAAGGAAACTGACATCAGCGCGCCGGGAGGGACTTATATGACCTCGCTGACGTCACGTACGTGGACGCCGTCACGTACGTGGACGACGTCAGGGCGGAGTCGTGTGGCGCCGTCCCCCGGCGCGCAGAGGTGCTGCTGCAAAAAGTTTTCCAGATCCAGTCTGACGCCTGGGGATATTCTAAGTTAAGAAATCTGCGGCTAGATGTCTCTATCAGATGTGTGAGGTCATAAGCAGTGCATGGCGGGGCGCAAGTTATAATTAACTTTAATCTAACTTTAACTGGTGAACTTCTGTGTTTTTTTAACTTAACTATAGCGTTATAGATGGTGTGAGTTCCCTAGGTTGTAAAACTTATTGGAACAAAGCACTGGTGCAGATCAAAAGTGTAGCAGAGGCAACTTTCCCTTTTAACATGCTGACTTTACCGTTTGTACTTATATTAGAGTATATAGCATATTAAAGTCAGTGGGTTTTAGCAACTGCACTACTGTAGTATGACTAGCAGCTAAAGGAAGAAACTATTTGCACAGGCTGTGTACCGAAAAGCTGACATCCCTAAAAATGATAGAGCGTGAATTATAATAAAGAAGAGGAATCGCCTCTTAAAAACGTATGTGTCCTACTCAAGACGATACATAAACCAATCCATTTAGCCACATAAGTGGCCTTTAACTTGAGATCGGAGAAATTTAAGAGTGTACATTGCAGTGAACTGGTGACACAGCCAAAGCATATAGTACTGACTTGGGAGGACTCTTAATTTGAATAACCCTTAGACATGCACAGATCACTTTTTTACTCCCAGCATCTACCGATTCCCAAGTGTCAGAATGGAACGAGGAATGTAGTCCCTAACCCCACCATGTCTTTAGTCAGATAAATGATTATGTAACATCTTTCGCTAAAGATTATATTGGAAATGTGCTCTCAACTTTGAGTGCTGCATGTTTGTCCAGACTGTCTGGACATGACCCTTTGGGTGGTGATGCCAAGCAAAGTCTTCAGAGGTAAGGTGCTGAATATAAGATTAAAGCATTTGCACTGCTATCTTTAATACTACCATGTATGAAACCAAGATTTAGCCCATGCAGTAGGGCTATCTACCACCCCTTATTGAAGTTAAAAAGAGGTCTAATCTTCCAGATTTTGTTTCATTGCCTGTAGAACTCTCTTAGATGACTATGATGAATGTAGCTGGATTGCAATGCTCCTTACACTTCGTAACAAACCTAAATAAAATTAAGGAAAAAACACAGAAAAGCAATCTGCAATCTACCTTGGTGGTCAAAGAGTGAGTCGGCAGCAGTTGCTTTCATTGAAGGTGCCTGTGTGATGGGCTTCAGGAAGAACCTGTATCCCCTCAGAATAGATGCCATGAAGCGCAGGAAAGCCTCCTGGATCTCCATCTCCACTTCAGTCATCTTCTTTTGCCATGAGAAATCGGCCTCTATTGGTGTCATCTCCACAGCAGATCCTTCCTGTGTCTTCCTGTGGACTGGGAAATAAAAGAAAGGGGCTGATTAAAAGGATACATTTTCTACTAATGTAAGCAGTCTACTGTATTGAACTTTGTTCATGAGCTCATGGTCACACAAAATATTTCAAAGTTCCATAATTGCAAATTCCCCTTTTAAATGCATTTTAACGTGAAGTCTATCTGAAAATGCCCTGAACAGTTTGAATGTTATGTGAAGCAGGAGTACTGAAGCTAACATACACAACTGGTGTTAGAAAGTAAAAACCGTAAAGGAAAAATAAAGCTAAATCAATTTGCTGCACCTCTCACACAACCGTCACACGGCTAGTTATAGTGAACCTTACAAAGAAAAAAGAACCATATTTTTAGATTAACCAGTTTCTGTTTTTCTAGATGGATAGTATTGTGGATCTTACTAAAGGGCAAACAAGACACTTATTGGTAGGCCTAAAGCAAATTCCACAAGAGTAAAAGCTGCGAAAGTGGCTCTGTTAAAGATCGTGCCTATAAAACTTGCCACCTGGAGATCTGTACATATTTCCACAAGACACTATTGTCTAGATTCAGACCCCAGGGTGGATGCCCAAGTAGGGCAAGCTTCACCGAGTTGTCTTTTTGAGTGATGGTTGATGCTCATTTTCTTTCTTGTCTGCCACTTGAGGGACTGGCTTGTTATTCTCCCAGAATATTAGAAAAAGTAACTTATGTGTAACCCTAGTTTTGTTGCAGAGGAAGCCTCATCATAGTCATAAGCAACACTCCCAATATCCAGGAAGAGAAGGAATACAGTGTCTTCTTCCATTCACCCAGGATCCTCGTTACCATAAAAATGGAACTGACCGGTCACAAATAGGGAATGATAGGATACAGAGTGTAAAGTGAGGACCATAAGTTAGTGCTCATGTTTGTATGCATTTACATTACACCCATCTGCTAACATTGCCCTTCATTCCATTTTCTTTTAAACTCTTATCTACTTACTTTTATTTATTTAATTACTTATTATATTGGATACACTTAAAAAATAAAAATGAAATGAAATCTAGTTAAGTTTAGCCTTTTTAAAAGCTGTAAGTGGCATGTACTGCTGTAGATTCACATGCTGTGCACACTCCTGCCATCTGGTGGTGGGCTCAGATGACTGCAACTGTTTTTCTTCAAAGAAGTCTTCGAGTCACAAGGTATGGTGACTCCACCTACTACCGGTATTTCGCATGGCTATCGGCTCCATGGTTAGATTGTTTCTCCGAATGGAGGGCGAGGATAGGAATGGAGCGTTGCGATAGAGAATGTAATGACCATGCAGGTAAATAAAGAAAAAAGAACTTCTGCAACGGCCAAACGCTTCTGGGGTGGAGTGTGGGCGCATGTGAATCTACAGCACTACGTGTCACGAACAGACACAGGATAAGTAACATTTTCCATTTGTGGCATGTGTAGCTGTAGACAGATGCTGTGCATAGGCTGTAAAGCAGTCCTCCCCTAAGCTGCGGCTAGCCAGAGGACGCTGCAGAGGAATGAAAGACAACGGAGTACAGCTTGGCCAATGCTAGCTTGTTGGTGTGATAAGAAGTCCACACATTAGTATTTGATGAAGGTGTGTGGAGTGGACCAGGTAGCTGCTTTGCAGATGTCCGCTATCAGGATGTTACAGAAGAAAACCCCAGATGCTCCCTTCTTACAAGTGGAGGGGAGTCTGCGAGGTTTAGGCAAAGACGGCTTGGCTTTAGCGTAACATGCCTGGATACATTTAACCAGCCAACGTGTGATGCCCGCTTTGGAGAGAATACGCCTTTATGTGGCTTAAAGAAAGAAACAAAGAGTTATTGTGTCATGTGGAAAGGTTTTCTTCGGTCAATGTAATACAGGAGGGCTTCTTTTTACTTCTAGTGTGTGGAGAGCCCTCTCCGCCACTGACTCAGGATGTGGGAAGAACACTGGGAGTTCTATGGTCTGGTTGAGGTGGAAAGAAGAGACCACATTGGGGAGAACTTTGGGGTTTGTCTTAAGGACTGCTTTATCTGCAAGAACTTCGAAGAGGGGTTCTTCAAGAGTCAGGGCCTGAATTTCATGGATACGCCTGAGGGAGGTGACGGCCTCTAGGAAAGCTACCTTCTAGGAGAGATACTGTAAAGGGCATGAGTGAAGTGGTTTGAAAGGAGGAGCCATAAGTCTGGTGAGAAGTATATTGAGATTCCACATGAGGATGGGTGGCAGCCTGGGTGGAATTTCTCTTTTTATTGCCTGCATGAATGCCTTAATGAATGGAACTCTGAAGAGTTGAGTGTGCTCCCTGCTCTGAAGGTAGGTGGCAGCCAAGGGAAGTCTAATGAAAGTATGATCAAGCCCTTCTTTTTGCAGGTGAAGCAGGTAACAGACAATATCTTAGACTGCTGCTGTGAGCATGGTTGATGTGTCTGGGAGAGCAATACTGCACAAACTGCTTCTATTTAGCTGCATAGCAGGCTCTTGTTGTAGGCCTGAGAGCTTCCTTGAGGATCATCATACACTCTTGAGTAGCCAAATTCTAAGACATCAGGAGCCAAATCGCAAAATTCAGTTGCTTGGGGTTTGGGTGCCACATTGTATCCTGACTCTGCATGAGAAGGTCTGGCCGATTGGGCAGCTTCTCGTGAGGTCCCAGGGACAGGTCGAAAAGAGTGGTGAACCAGAGCTGTCTGGCACAAGTGGGTGCCACTAGGATGAGCGTGAGAGATATTTGCCGAAGCCTCCGAACCACGAACAGAAGATGAGGGAGAGGCGGAAAAGCATAGGCAAATATCCCTGACCAATTCATCCCTAGTGCATAGCTGATCGACTGTGGGTGTGGATACTTGAGAGGCGACATTTGGGCATTTTGCGCTTACGGAGGAGGTAAAGAGGTCTATGTTGGGAAACCCCCACCGCTGGAAGTACGGGAGGAGGACTTGCGGGTGGAGTTCCCACTCATGAACTAGCTGCGTCCTGCAGAGCAGGTCTGCAAAGACATTGTCCACACCTGGCAGGTATTCTGCCAGTAGATGGACTTTGTGATTGATTGCCCACCGTCAAATGCTCTGAGCCAACGCAGACATCTGTGGTGAGCGAGTCTGCCATTTCTGTAGATAGCACATGGTGCTATGTTGCCTCTGTGGCACAAATTACTAACTTGTGTAACGATATATCTGTAAGAGACAGTAGTTAGTGACAGATTCCTTACCTTAGAATATCCCCAGGCGTCAGGCTGGATCCGGAAAGTTTTGCGTAGCAGTACCCCTGCGCGTCGGTAGGCGGCGTCGTGCGGCTCCGCGTCCGTCGTCGGGATCGCCGGGATGACGTCGCGGCCAGTACTTAGACGCCGCCCATGCGCGCTGACGTCAGTTCTGTACACGACTTTCCGCGCCAGGAACGCAGAGCCATGCAAGAAGCTGACATTGGTGTCTGAAAAAATACTAGGGCCCTGAAAGGGATGCCCTTAACCCTAGAAATCAGTTCGCAGAACGGGGAGGATGGGTGAGGCGGTATGGAATCTGTCACTAACTACTGTCTCTTACAGATATATCGTTACACAAGTTAGTAACTTGTGCATCTGAAAGAGACACGTTAGTGACAGATTCCTACCTTAGAATAGATACCCCAGCAATACAAACCCCGGCGGTGGGTCTGCGAACAAAGATCAGACAAGGAAGTCTCGGAGAACCGAACGGCCAAAGTAGCCGTCCCTCCGGACTTGGCTGTCAAGGCAGTAATGCTTGGTAAACGTGTGCAGCGAGGCCCACGTAGCTGCCTGACATATATCCTGTAGCGGAACACCGCGGCCTAAGGCCGTGGTAGCAGCCGTCGCCCTGGTAGAATGGGCACGTAGCCCAACAGGGGGCTTCTTCTTAGCCAAAGAATAGCAGGCTTTGATACACAAGATTACCCAGCGGGAGATGGTCCTCTTGTTTACCGCCCGACCTCTTTTGGCGCCCATGTAGCCAACAAAGAGCTGGTCATCCACCCGGAACTGTTGTGTGCGGTTGAGGTAAAAGGAAAGCGCACGTTTTGGGTCCAGACGGTGGAGCCTCTCTTCCTCTCTGGAAGGATGCGGAGGCGGAAAGAAGGTGGGCAAAGTGATGGTCTGCCCAATGTGGAAGGCAGTAACCACCTTTGGCAAGAAGGACGGACGCGTCCTAAGGACAACCTTGTCTGGGTGCACAGACAGAAAGGGAGGCTTGCAAGACAGAGCCTGGAGCTCACTCACCCGCCGAGCGGAGGTGATAGCCACCAGAAAGGCAGTCTTCAGAGTAAGAAGACGAAGAGGACAGTTATGGAGAGGCTCAAAGGGAGCGCACATAAGAAAGGTGAGCACCAAGTTCAAGTCCCACTGGGGCATCACAAACGGAACAGGAGGGAAAAGGTGTGTGATGCCTTTAAGAAACCTGTTAACTACAGGGGACTTGAAGAGCGAGGGCTGATCAGATAGTCTGATAAAGGCAGAAATAGCACAAAGATAGCCCTTGATGGTACCCAGGGCAGAGCCCTGTTGGGCCAACGAAAGAAGGAAACGAAGAACCTCAGAAAGAGGGGCAGAAAGGGGATCCACAGCATTTGCTGTGCACCATGCCACAAACTTGTTCCACCTGCAGGCGTATACCACCTTAGTGGAGGTACGCCTGGCTGCCAGAATCACATCACAAACTTCGGGAGGCAAGTCGAAAGGAATCAACTGCCGCCGCTCAATCTCCACGCAAGGAGGTGGAGACTGGACAGGTTCGGGTGGAGGACCGTCCCCTGCTGCTGCGACAGGAGATCCTCCCGAAGAGGCAGTCGGATCGGGGGATCGATGCTCATACTGAGTAACTCGGGATACCAAACCCTTCGAGCCCAGTCCGGAGCCACAAGAATGACTTGGGCCCGGTCGCGCCTGATCTTCTTCAGCACTCTGGGTAGAAGTGGTATAGGCGGAAAAGCGTACAACAGACCGCAACTCCACTCGTGACGAAAAGCGTCGCCGAGCGAGTGCCGCTTTGGAAATTCCAACGCGCAGAACTGATGACATTGCGCGTTCTCGTCGGTGGCGAATAGATCTAACCAAGGCTCTCCCCACTGCTGAAAGAGACCTTGCGCCACCTCCGAGTGAAGATGCCATTTGTTATCCATCATGCACCGGCGGCTGAGTTAGTCTGCTCTGGCGTTCAGGGAACCGGCCAGATGTTGAACCATCAGAGACATGCCCTGATGTTCCAGCCATGTCCAGAGGCGCAGGGCCTCCTGACATAGGGTCCCCGACCCCACCCCGCCCTGTTTGTTGCAGTACCACATGGCGGTGGTGTTGTCTGTGAACACCTGCACTACCCTCCCCTTGACAGAGGGAAGGAATGCCTTCAGTGCAAGTCGGATCGCCCGGAGCTCCAGAAGGTTGATATGGAGCCGGGACTCCGCCGGAGACCAGAGGCCTCTGATCTCCGCCTCTCCCATGTGACCGCCCCATCCCAGAAGGGACGCGTCCGTCACAACTGTGTGCTCTGGCTGGGGAAGGGAGAGGGATCTGCCCATGACCCATTGCCGGTTCGAGAGCCACCACTGCAACTGTCTTGCAGTTCCCTCCGAGATCTGGACGTAATAGGACAGGTTCCCCTGATGCTGCGCCCACTGGAACTTCAGGTCCCACTGCAGAGCCCGCATATGCCATCTGGCATGATCGACCAGAAGGATGCAGGAGGCCATGAGGCCCAGCAGCCTCAGGGTCATCCGTAACGAAACCCAGGATAGAGGCTGAAAGATCGGAATCATAGCCTGAATATCCTGGACTCGCCGTTCGGGAGGATAGGCCCGAAACTGCGTTGTGTCCAGAACTGCTCCGATGAAAAGGAGCTGTGGAGAAGGAATCAGGTGCGACTTCGGCACGTTGATGGAGAACCCCAGCGAGTGCAGGAGTTCGGCCGTAGTCTGGAGGTGGGAGACGACTGCCTGGGACGAGCCCGCCTTCAACAACCAGTCATCGAGGTAGGGGAAGACTGGAACCCCTGCCCGGCGCAGATGAGCTGCGACCACCGCCATCACTTTCGTGAACACCTGAGGGGCGCTGGTAAGGCCAAAGGGGAGCACGGTGAACTGAAAATGCTCGAGGCCTACAGTGAACCGCAGGTAATGCCGGTGGGCCGGCAGGACGGGGATGTGAAAATATGCGTCCTGCAAGTCCAACGCTACCATCCAGTCTCCAGGGTCGAGGGCAGTCAAGACCTGAGCTAGGGTGAGCATCTTGAACTTCTCCTTCCGGAGGAAGCGATTGACGGTCCGGAGGTCCAAGATAGGACGCATGTCCTCCTTGTCCTTTTTGGGCACCAGAAAGTAGTGGGAGTAACAACCACGCCCTACTTCTGGGGTCGGAACGCGCTCGATGGCCCCCTTGGCCAAGAGGGCCGCAACTTCCTTTTGAAGAAGCACCAAATGATCCCCCGACATGCGGTGGAATTGAGGGTGCATGGCTGGGGGGGGGAAGTCTCGAAGGGGAGGGAGTAACCCCTTCGGACAATGTCCAAGACCCACCTGTCCGATGTTATGGTACGCCAGTGGGGAAGGTGATGGCGGACCATGTCCCCCACTGGCGTGCTGTGGACCTGAAAGGATGGACTAGGAGGGCTTGGAGGCCGCGGACGGGGCGGAGGTTGTGGCCTGACCCGCACGCTGGTTACCCGACCCTCCTCGGCGGGAGCCACGTCCTCGACCACGCGAAGGCGCCTGCTGCACGGGCCGGTGGCTGGGCAATGGACGTGACTGGGCGCCCCTTCCGTGGCCACGAAAGAGGCGAAAAGCAGACGGAGGCGGAGGGCGCACAGCAGAAAGGCCTAGGGACTTGCCCGTAGCCCGCGAGTCCTTAAGGCGCTCCAGCGCGTGGTCTGCTTTGTTGCCGAAAAGGCCGACACCATCAAAGGGCATGTCCATAAGTGTGTTTTGGACATCGCCCGAGAAACCAGTGGTCCTCAGCCAGGCGTGACGGCGCAGCGCCACTGTCGTCGCAAGCGATCTGCCTAGCGAGTCGGCGGTATCAAGGCCACATCGGATCGTATACTTCGCCGCATCTCTTCCTTCCGCAATGGCGCGGGAAAGCAGTGCCTGGGCCTCCTCAGGACACTGGGGCAGGACCTGCGCCACCGAATCCCACAAGGAGTGGGTATATCGGCCCAAAAGGCAAGCGGTGTTGACAGACCTCAAGCCAGCACTGGTGGAAGAAAAAACCTTCTTCCCAAATTGTTCCAGTTTTTTGGATTCACTATCCGGGGGAGCGGTAGGGAAGGCGCTTTGAGAGGTAGAGGCTTGGACAACCAAGCTCTCAGGGGTGGGGTGTTGGGAAAGGAACAGGGGGTCGCCCGGAGCAGGGCGATGGCGTCGGACTACGTTCCTATCCACAGGAGCCCCTGTGGTGGGCTTGGACTGGGTGCCCAAAAGAACGTCCAAAAGTGCATCGTTGAACGGCAGCAGTGGCTCAGAGGAGGTAGCCGCCGGCTAAAGCACATCCGTCAGGATGTTAGTCCTGACAGCCACTGTAGGCAACTGGAGGCGCAGGGCCTCAGCTGCCCTACGCAACACCATAGGAAAGTTTGCTCCCTCCTCCGTTGCCACGGAAGGAGGAGACAGCTTGCCATGTCAGGAGAGGTTTCCAGACCACTGGCATCCCCAAGTTCCTCAGCCCAGTCCTGATCATACTCACATTGGGCTGCGAGAGGGTCATCAGACCCCTCCCAGTTCTCTTCGTCCTCCAAATTAGGGTCAATGTAAGGAGGAGGGACATGTGGGACCCAAGGTCTCATCGGCACCGGGACCGGCGTCGATCGATGTCGGTCCGGCTCCGAGTCCGGGTCCGGAGAGAACCGGGGGACGACGCCGCCCGGAGCCTCGGGCGGCGTCGTGAACGGCACCGGCGAAGTCGGCACCCGTGGAGGTGTCATCAGGTCAACGGGCGTCGACGGGGTTCGCGGCAGCACCGGAGCCGGGACCGCGGCCGAGGCCAGAGCCGGGGATGGTGTCGCTGGCGGAGCCGGGGATGGTGTCGCTGGCGGCGCCGGAGCCGCCGGCGGAGCCGCAGGAGGAACCCCACTAGGGCCCGCGGGGCCCGAAGGCGCACTGGGGGGACCTTTAGGCCTGAAGAGGCGGGCCATGGCCGACAGGAACTCCTGTATTTCGTCCGGAGTCGCCGCCGAACCTGGGAAGGGCGGGTAATGCGGCGACGGCTCCACAGGCACTCCCAGAGCCGCGGGGACGGTGCCGCTGGGACCCTCAGCCGAGTCGCGCGACCGGTGAGGGGAAGTCGTCGAGCGATGACGCTTCTTCGACTTCTTGTGCTTCGACTTACCGGAGGAGTGCGAAGACTTTGACCCCGAAGAACGATGAGGACTCCGCGACCGGCCACTCGACCTCTCTCTCGACCGGGGCTTGGATTGGCGCGGAGCCGACTGCCGGACCTCGAGGAGCTTTCGAGACCGCTCTCGCAAAGCTTTCGGGTGCAAGGCCCGGCAGTCAGGGCACGACTTGGGGTCGTGGTCGCACCCGAGGCAGTAGAGACAGTCTCGATGCGGGTCCGTGATCGACATCATCCGACCACAGGCGTCGCATGGCTTGAAGCCGGGCATCCCTACTGACACCGTCGGAGTCGAACGACTCGAGAAACAGTGACAAAAAGTCACAAAAAAGTACAGTCAAAAAATGACTGGGGCACTGCTCTATCCGGATCTGCGCTTACTGGCGCGGAAAAAGAAAGAACTGACGTCAGCGCGCATGGGCGGCGTCTAAGTACTGGCCGCGACGTCAACCCGGCGATCCCGACGCCGACGACGGACGCGGAGCCGCACGACGCCGCCTACCGACGCGCAGGGCTACTGCTACGCAAAACTTTCCGGATCCAGCCTGACGCCTGGGGATATTCTAAGGTAAGGAATCTGTCACTAACGTGTCTCTTTCAGATAATAAAGACCACTTTGTGCTGCACATAAATGAGGAACAAATTTGGACAGCCAGTAGTTCCAGGTAGATGATGTGGAGACCCTGTTGATGGGGTGTCCATGTGCCCTGCACAGTCAAGTTGTTGAAGTGTGCTCCCCAGACACTAAGAGAAGCATCAGTTTTGATGGTCACCTGCGGTACTGGGTCAAGAAAGGGCCACCCTTATAACAGATTGGTGGTGTTCCACCACTGCACAGAGCGATGACTGCGGCCCCAGATCAACACTAGACCCTCCCAGTGACCCATCGCTTGTGACCACTGTACCGCAAAGCACTCTGCAAAGCACACATATGTAACCGGGAATGAGGAACTATGGTGATGCAGGACACTATCATGTCAGCCGTTCAAATATGGGAAGACGTTGATGCCATTCCATAGAAAGTGGGTGGCTATCAGTACTAGATACTTTGTAAACACCCTGGGAGTGGGGGGTTACCAGGAAGGCCACCACTTTGAACTGGTAATGCTGACCACTTACCACAAACCAGCGGTACCAGCGATGTGCAGGGTCGATGGGGATGTGGAAGTAGGAGTCCTTGAGGTTAAGGGTGGTCATGAAATCACCTGGCTCTAATAGAGGGATGACATCCTGGAGTGTCAGCATGTGGAAGTGCTCTGACAGCATGTATTCTTTGAGGGGCCTGAGGTAGAGTATGGGTCTGAGGGACCAATCCTTTTTGGGGATGATAAAGTACAGAGAGTGGCACTTATTCAATGGCCTCTTTCTGAATGAGTGTCTCTAATTCAACCCTGAGGAGGCGCTGGTGTTCTCAGAAGAGGGTGTGTGCATGGGGAGGAACATTTGAAAGGGCGGAGGTGAGTTCTAGGCAGTATTCCCTGCTTGATTACAGACAGAACCCACTGATCAGAGGAAATCTCGAGCTAATGGGTAAGAAACACCTGCAGTCGCTCCCCCAACTAGTGTAGTGTGATTAGGGGGCATGGAAAGGGAGTCAGCTGTTTAGTAGGGGCAGCTGACAGCCACAGCACCTCTACTTCGGCATCTGGAGCAACTGCCTTTGTAACCTTCCCTAGTGAAACCCTGTGAGAGTGTCTGTTGCTGCCTCTGGTATGGTAGATGCCTCAGGAGAGGTGGTTTTGGAGCCACCTCTATAGCTGGAACTACAAAAGGACCCTGGGGAAAAGGCGTCTCCCATTGCCTTTGCGGTGTCTGTGTCCCTTTTGATCTTTTCCAACATCTTGTCAACCTGCAGTCCAAAGAGGTGCTCCCCATCGAAGGGCAGGTTGAAGAGATGCTGTTGTACCTCTGGTTTGAAACCAGAGACATGTAGACAGGCGTGTCATCGAATCAGGACTCTGGAGTTAATGTCCCGCGCTACGTTGTCAGCTGCATCCAAGGCACAGCCTATGGTGGTGTTCAATATGAGCTTAATAGAGGGCCAAAAGGGGTTATTTAGAGACCCCCAACAAAGTCAACCCAAATACACAAAATACACACAAAGGACATTGAGTTTCTATCTAAGGGAAGCACTAAAACGAACGTTTAGCAGTTTATGGTCTCTTTAGGTAAGTGTGCCTTAAAAGACGAAAACCCTCACCCACGCTTAGGTGGCATGCTTCTTCATCTGGTTCCTGCTGTTAACACTGACAAATGTGGTGATGGAGTGCGCTACTACTCTTCTAAACCAAGAGAAGAGGAGCAGCTTTGCTTACTATTGCAGAGGTTACACCAATATGAGCGGACTGAGGTTGGTGATGTTAGAGTGTAGTGCAAAAACAAAGAAAGTGTGAATAGTGATTAAAAATGCCACCCTGTGGACTAGCACAGTTTTAATACATGTCCCTGGTGAGCATATTAAAAACAGAAACAAGGTTCACCCCAAGCGTGATAATACAGTCAACATGTTTCTGACACTAATAATAACCCTACTATGTGGTATACAGCATTTTTTCTGGACCACCTTTCTAACACAGCACTCAGTAGTTAAAGAAATTGTGTGAAATATGAACTGAGAATAAACTAGTACAAACGATGAGCCATAATCAATATGGCTGTTGCCAATGTGATACACATCTGTAAAGACAACCAAGACAATTACAAAAAACACATAATCAAACTATAGTGACAAACAGTCATATTCCCGCATAACTATGTCACACAGTGTTCCCCATAACAGATGCACATTAGAATCATAAGTGCCACTACTGCTCCCACAAAAGTGACCTATTCATGTCATCAATGTTGTGGAAACACCAAACAGATATTTGTGCAGCATAACTACATGCTGCTTACCTGCACTTGTCTGGCTACTAGCCTCAATTAGTCAGCTTGGGACCAAATTTGATGAGACTGCAAATCAGGATTCCAAAACATTGTTTTTTATTAAAAAAATTATCCAGCCTCTTTACACCCCACACTGACTAGTGTCTACAGTGCTATCTTTATATTAAAAAAACACCACCACATATCAATAGGCTAAAACCAAAATGTCCACGCAGAGGATTGATTCTAACGGATCGGGGTGGAAAAAACAGGAGGTATCCGTGCCAAACAGGGAAGCACGTAGACCCGCAGCTCGGTGGATGCACATCCACACGAGGTGGCAGAAAGAAACAATCTAACAATGGAGCCAGTGCCAAATTGCATTACAAGCCAAAGGTGAGACACCATACCTTGTGACTCGAAAGACTTCTTAGAAGAAAAACAAATTGCATACATCCGAGCTCAACCCTAAATAGTAAAAGTATCTACAGCTACATGTGATGTGCCACAAACACATAATTACTTTCATCACATTTCTACAGAAAGGTGTTGCACTAGTTTACATATGTACAGGTTTAGATATATTTCTGTTAGAATGCTGTAGGATAACGTGCATGGGGTTTTCCAGTGCTATTGACTATTGACGAGGATCCCCTGGAAGAGAACATGCTGTGTTTTCTTGGAACATTACTCTTTCTGTGATTTAAGCAAAAGAGTGGTGAATCCAAAGCTTTGCTCACCATCAGTAATTCTTAAGAGCTTATTTCCAAAATACAATATAAATGAATTTAATACAGCATGGTTCCATGAACATACAACGTTCTATTGCACAAGTTACTAACTTGTGTAACGATATATCTGTAAGAGACAGTAGTTAGTGACAGATTCCTTACCTTAGAATATCCCCAGGCGTCAGGCTGGATCCGGAAAGTTTTGCGTAGCAGTACCCTTGCGCGTTGGTAGGCGGCGTCGTGCGGTTCCGTGTCCGTCGTCGAGATCGCCGGGATGACGTCGCGGCCAGTACTTAAACGCCGCATGTGCGCTGACGTCAGTTCTGTACTCGACTTTCCGCGCCAGGAACGCAGAGCCATGCAAGAAGCTGACATTGGTGTCTGAAAAAATACTAGGGCCCTGAAAGGGATGTCCTTAACCCTAGAAATCAGTTCGCAGAACGGGGAGGATGGGTGGGCGGTAGGAATCTGTCACTAACTACTGTCTCTTACAGATATATCGTTACACAAGTTAGTAACTTGTGCATCTGAAAGAGACACGTTAGTGACAGATTCCTTACCTTAGAATAGATACCTCAGCAATACCAACCCCGGTGGTGGGTCTGCGAACAGATTCAGACAAGGAAGTCACGGAGGACAGAGCGGCCAAAGAAGCCGTCCCTCCGGACTTGGCTGTCAAGGCAGTAATGCTTGGTAAACGTGTGCAGCGAGGCCCACGTAGCTGCCTGACATATATCCTGTAACGGAACACCGCGGCCTAAAGCCGTGGTAGTGGCTGTTAGCCTGGTAGAATGGGCACGTAGCCAAACAGGGGGCTCCTTCTTAGCCAAAGAATAGCAGGCTTTGATACACAAGATTACCTAGCGGGAGATGGTCCTCTTGTGTACCGCCCGACCTTTTTTGGCGCCCACGTAGCCAACAAAGAGCTGGTCATCCACCCAGAACTGTTGTGTGCGGTTGAGGTAAAAGGAAAGCGCACGTTTTGGGACCAGACGGTGGAGCCTCTCTTCCTCTCTGGAAGGATGCGGAGGCGGAAAGAAGGTGGGCAAAGTGATGGTCTGCCCGATGTGGAAGGCAGTAACCACCTTTGGCAAGAAGGACGGACGCGTCCTAAGGACAACCTTGTCTGGGTGCACAGACAGAAAGGGAGGCTTGCAAGACAGAGCCTGGAGCTCACTCACCCATCGAGCAGAGGTGATTGCCACCAGAAAGGCAGTCTTCAGAGTAAGAAGACGAAGAGGACAGTTATGGAGCGGCTCAAAGGGAGCGCACATAAGAAAGGTGAGCACCAAGTTCAAGTCCCTCTGGGGCATCACAAACGGAACAGGAGGGAAAAGGTGTGTGATGCCTTTAAGAAACCTGTTAACTACAGGGGACTTGAAGAGCGAGGGCTGATCAGGTAGTCTGAGAAAGGCAGAAATAGCACAAAGATAGCCCTTGATGATACCTAGGGCAGAGCCCTGTTGGGCCAACGAAAGAAGGAACCGAAGAACCTCAGAAAGAGGGGCAGAAAGGGGATCCACAGCATTTGCTGTGCACCATGCCACAAACTTGTTCCACCTGCAGGCATATACCACCTTAGTGGAGGGACGCCTGGCTGCCAGAATCGCATCACAAACTTCGGGAGGCAAGTCGAAAGGAATCAACTGCTGCCGCTCAATCTCCACGCAAGGAGGTGGAGACTGGACAGGTTCGGGGGGAGGACCGTCCCCTGCTGCTGCGACAGGAGATCCTCCCGAAGAGGCAGTCGGATCGGGGGATCGATGCTCATACAGAGTATCTCGGGATACCAAACTCTTCGAGCCCAGTCCGGAGCCACAAGAATGACTTGGGCCCGATCGCGCCTGATCTTCTTCAACACTCTGGGTAGAAGTGGTATAGGCGGAAAAGCGTACAACAGACCGCAACTCCACTCGCGACGAAAAGCGTCGCCGAGCGAGTGCCGCCTTGGAAATTCCAACGCGCAGAACTGATGACATTGCGCGTTCTCGTCGGTGGCAAATAGATCTAACCAAGGCTCTCCCCACTGCTGAAAGAGACCTTGCGCCACCTCCGAGTGAAGACGCCATTCGTGATCCATCATGCACCGGCGGCTGAGTTCGTCTGCTCTGGCATTCAGGGAACCGGCCAGATGTTGAACCATCAGAGACATGTCCTGATGTTCCAGCCATGTCCACAGGCGCAGGGCCTCCTGACAAAGGGTCCACGACCCCACTCCGCCCTGTTTGTTGCAGTACCACATGGCGGTGGTGTTGTCTGTGAACACCTGCACTACCCTCCCCTTGACAGAGGGAAGGAATGCATTCAGTGCAACTCGGATCGCCCGGAGCTCCAGAAGGTTGATATGGAGCCGGGACTCCGCCGGAGACCAGAGGCCTCTGATCTCCGCCTCTCCCATGTGACCGCCCCATCCCAGAAGGGATGCGTCTGTCACAACTGTGTGCTCTGGCTGGGGAAGGGAGAGGGATCTGCCCATGACCCATTGCCGGTTCGAGAGCCACCACTGCAACTGTCTTGTAGTTCCCTCCGAGATCTGGACGTAATAGGACAGGTTCCCCTGATGCTGCGCCCACTGGAACTTCAGGTCCCACTGCAGAGCCCGCATATGCCATCTGGCATGATCGACCAGCAGGATGCAGGAGGCCATGAGGCCCAGCAGCCTCAGGGTCATCCGTACTGAAACCCAGATAGAGGCTGAAAGATCGGAATCATAGCCTGAATATCCTGGACTCGCCGTTCGGGAGGATAAGCCCGAAACTGCGTTGTGTTCAGAACTGCTCCGATGAAAAGGAGCTGTGGAGAAGGAATCAGGTGCGACTTCGGCACGTTGATGGAGAACCCCAGCAAGTGCAGGAGTTCGGCCGTAGTCTGGAGGTGGGAGACGACTGCCTGGGCCGAGCCCGCCTTCAACAACCAGTCGTCGAGGTAGGGGAAGACTGGAACCCCTGCCCGGCGCAGATGAGCTGCGACCACCGCCATCACTTTCGTGAACACCCGAGGGGCGCTGGTAAGGCCAAAGGGGAGCACGGTGAACTGAAAATGCTCGAGGCCTACCGTGAACCGCAGGTAACGCCGGTGGGCCGGCAGGACGGGGATGTGAAAATATGCGTCCTGCAAGTCCAACGCTACCATCCAGTCTCCAGGGTCGAGAGCAGTCAAGACCTGAGCTAGGGTGAGCATCTTGAACTTCTCCTTCCGGAGGAAGCGATTGACGGTCCGGAGGTCCAAGATAGGACGCATGTCCTCCTTGTCCTTTATGGGCACCAGAAAGTAGTGGGAGTAACAACCACGCCCTACTTCTGGGGTCGGAACGCGCTCGATGGCCCCCTTGGCCAAGAGGGCCGCAACTTCCTTTCGAAGAAGCACCAAATGATCCCCCGACATGCGGTGGAATTGAGGTGGCATGGCTGGGGGGGGGGGGAGGGGGGGAAGTCTCGAAGGGGAGGGAGTAACCCCTTCGGACAATGTCCAAGACCCACCTGTCCGATGTTATGGTACGCCAGTGGGGAAGGTGATGGCGGACCCTGCCCCCCACTGGCATGCTGTGGACCTGAAAGGATGGACTAGGAGGGCTTGGAGGCCGCGGACGAGGCGGAGGTTGTGGCCTGACCCGCACGCTGGTTACCCGACGCGCCGGGAGCCACGTCCTTGGCCACGTGAAGGCGCCTGCTGCGCGGGCCGGTGGCTGGGCAATGGACGTGACTGGGCGCCCCTTCCGTGGCCACGAAAGGGGCGAAAAGCAGACGGAGGCGGAGGGCGCACAGCAGAAAGGCCCAGGGACTTGGCCGTAGCCCGCGAGTCCTTAAAGCGCTCCAGCGCGTGGTCTGCTTTGTTGCCGAAAAGGCCGACACCATCAAAGGGCATGTCCATAAGTGTGTTTTGGACATCGCCCGAGAAACCAGTGGTCCTCAGCCAGGCGTGACGGCGCAGCGCCACTGTCGTCGCAAGCGATCTGCCTAGCGAGTCGGCGGTATCAAGGCCACATCGGATCGTATACTTCGCCGCATCTTTTCCTTCCGCAATGGCGCGGGAAAGCAGTGCCTGGGCCTCCTCAGGACACTGGGGCAGGACCTGCGCCACCGAATCCCACAAGGAGTGGGTATATCGGCCCAAAAGGCAAGCGGTGTTGACAGACCTCAAGCCAGCACTGATGTAAGAAAAACCTTCTTCCCAAATTGATCCAGTTTTTGGATTCCCTATCCGGGGAGCGGTAGGGAAGGCGCTTTGAGAGGCAGAGGCTTGGACAACCAAGCTCTCAGGGGTGGGGTGTTGGGAAAGGAACAGGGGGTCGCCCGGAGCAGGGCGATGGCGTCGGGCTACGTTCCTATCCACAGGAGCCCCTGTGGCGGGCTTGGACCAGGTGCCCTAAAGAACGTCCGAAAGTACATCGTTGAACGGCAGCAGTGGCTCCGAGGAGGTAGCCGCCGGCTGAAGCACTTCCGTCAGGATGTTAGTCCTGACAGCCACTGTAGGCAACTGGAGGCGCAGGGCCTCAGCTGCCCTAAGCAACACCGTACAAAGTTTGCTCCCTCCTCCGTTGCCACGGAAGGAGGAGACAGCATGCCAATGTCAGGAGAGGTGTCCAGACCACTGGCATCCCAAAGTTCCTCAGCCCAGTCCTGATCATACTCGCATTGGGCTGCGAGAGGGTCATCAGACCCCTCCCAGTTCTCTTCGTCCTCCAAATCAGGGTCAATGTAAGGAGGACGGACATGTGGGACCCAAGGTCTCATCGGCGCCGGGACCGGCGTCGATCGACGTCGGTCCGTCTCTGAGTCCGGGTCCGGAGAGAACCGGGGGACGACGACGCCCGGAGCCTCGGGCGACGTCGTGAGCGGCACCGGCGAAGTCGGCACTTGTGGAGGTGTCAGGTCAACGGGCGTCGACGGGGTTCGCGACAGCACCGGGGCCGGGGTCGGGGCTGGTGTCGCTGGCGGCGGAGCCGCAGGAGGAACCCCACTAGGGCCCGCGGGGCCCGAAGGCGCACCGGGGGGACCTTTAGGCCCGAAGAGGCGGGCCATGGCCGACAGGAACTCCTGTATCTCGGCCGGAGTCGCCGCCGAACCCGGGAAGGGCGGGTAATGCGGCGACGGCTCCACAGGCACTCCCGGAGCCGCAGGGATGGTGCCGCTGGGACCCTCAGCCGAGTGCGCGACCGGCGAGGGGAAGTCGTCGAGCGATGACGCTTCTTCGACTTCTTGTGCTTCGACTTACCGGAGGAGTGCGAAGACTTTGACCCCGAAGAACGATGAGGACTCCGCGACCGGCCCCTCGACCTCTCTCTCAACCGAGGCTTGAATTGGCACGGAGCCGACTGCCGGACCTCGAGGAGCCTCCGAGACCGCTCTCGCATAGCTTTCAGGTGCAAGGCCCGGCAGTCAGGGCACGACTTGGGGTCGTGGTCGCGCCCGAGGCAGTAGAGACAGTCTCGATGCGGGTCCGTGATCGACATCATCCGACCACAGGCGTCGCATGGCTTGAAGCCGGGCATCCCTACTGACACCGTCTGAGTCGAACGACTCGAGAAACAGTGACAAAAAGTCACAAAAAGTACAGTCAAAAAATGACTGGGGCACTGCTCTCTCCGGATCTGCGCTTACTGGCGCAGAAAAAGAAAGAACTGACGTCAGCGCGCATGGGCGGCGTCTAAGTACTGGCCGCGACGTCATCCCGGCGATCGACGCCGACGACGGACGCAGAACCGCACGACGCCGCCTACCAACGCGCAAGGGTACTGCTACGCAAAACTTTCCGGATACAGCCTGACGCCTGGGGATATTCTAAGGTAAGGAATCTGTCACTAACGTGTCTCTTTCAGATACTTATGTACATGGTGAAAGCTGATTAGATTAGTAATCGTCTGCATACCCATGGGTGGGATTAGAGCTCAAGTTACAAGGGTTCTGGAGGAAAGGCAGAACCTTACTGGTCTCTTCTAACAAAACTTTATTAGTCTTTTACCTGTTCATGAGTAGGCAGGGGATAGACTTCAGATCTGTTTTTTTTTTTAAACATACATCCATAAGCAGGTAATCCAATTCAGGGCCCTGAGAACACCTCAGATGGGGCAACCAGTGATAAAGGGTACAATGAATTTCTCACCATAAATCAAAATGTTATAATTATTCCTAGTAAGAAGCAGTTATCCTGACCAACATGGAATGTCCATGACCCTTAACTACCAGAAAGTAATAAATCCTTCGATTTGATTAGTAGTCATGTTATTATGCTTTAAGAGACTTGGCTGTTAAAGGATTGGCTGTCAAATGGGTTGATGAGTTTCAATGAATGTGCGTTAGGCAAAACTGCAGAGAAACTGTCAGGTGGTCAGATTATTTTGGTGTCACTACAGATTATGGGCTCCTCAATTGCATTGGCAATGTATTACCAGTGGTAACATGCCTTAGGACAGGATTTTGTAGGGCGTGGTCGGACATAAATAATTTAAATCTCAATTTTTCCAAACATTCGCACATCTCTTCAAATTATTTACAGATTTGCAAACTTACTATCAATTATTGGCATATCGCTCAAGATAAAAGAGAATAAGATCATTTGATAAAGGAGAAGGTTTTGGTTCTAAAAAAACTGCATTTACAAAAGTTAAATAAATACATCATGAGATGAGAGCTTGGGTAAATGTTGTGTCTGCCATATATACTTGACCAAAAATTCACAAAAATATTTATCACCACCTGGTCTCCCAATCATTTATGAATGTGAATCTATTTTAAAACCACTAGCACAATAAGTTGACTGTTTGTATTAAACCTTATGTGAATAAGAGCCCCTCTTATACTAAAGACAGTACTGCAGTAATTAACACACTTGAAGAGTTCCCATTTGATACGTCTAGTGACTTATTAGTCACAATGGATTCTGAGAGTCTGTATACTAACATTACCCAAAACGAGGCACTTAGTATATATCAGAAAACATTCTAGAATCCAGAACACTACCACATATCAACCTCTTTTATTCTGGACTGTGCCAGTATTGTACTTTGCAAGAACTATTTCATTTTTGAGCAAACTGTTTTTGCCAGACAAAGCGTGTCGCAATGGGAGCAGTATTTGCTTTAGGCCTAGCAAATCTGTATGAAGCCAATTTTGAATTCAAATATATTTTCAACAAAAAAATCAATTAAAAAATGACATCAAAAATGGATTTGATATATAGATGATGTCTTTTTGACTTGCCAAAGTGATACTGAGTCGCTAGCACAGTTTTTTGATTGGGTGAATTCTCTGAATAATGTTCTCTCCTTCACAATGCTCTTCTGGACTTAACCATTCTTGAAGAAAATGGATCATTGTACACCACTCTATTAACTAAAACTACTGCTCGTAATACATTGTTAACATATGATAGACATTATCCAAAAACCTGAAGGATAATTTATCCTTTGGCCTGTTTTTGCATCTCAAGCGGAACTGTTTAAAAAAAAAAAAAAAAAAAGCCAGACTATTTCCAGAAGCAAATAGACTTTCTGAGAAACCAAAAGCTTGTGGTTATCCATACAGATTAATGCACAAGTTACTTACCTTCGGTAACGATATATCTGTAAGAAACATTAGTTAGTTATAGATTCCTTACCTTAGAATTACCCCAGGCGTCGGACTGAATCCGGAAAGATTTTTCGTCAGCAGTACCTCTGCGCGTCGGAAGGTGGCGTCGGTCAGCTCCGCGTTCGGCGTCGTGGTCGCCGGGATGACGTCGCGGGAGCTACTTAGACGCCGCCCTTGCGCGCTGACGTCAGTTCTGTACACGACTTTCCGCGCCAGAAACGCAGAGCCATGCAAGACACTGACCATTGGTGCACAAAACTAGGGCCCTGAAAGGATGTCCTTAACCCTAGAAATCAGTTCGCAGAACGGGGAGGATGGGTGGGGCGGTAAGGAATCTATAACTAACGTTTCTTACAGATATATTGTTACCGAAGGTAAGTAACTTGTGCATCTGAAAGAAACACGTGAGTTATAGATTCCTTACCTTAGAATAGATACCCCAGCAATTCCAACCCCGGTGGTGGGCCTGCGAACCAAGATCACACCAGAAAGTCCTGGAGAACAGAATGGCCAAAGAAGCAGTCTCTCCGGACTTGGTTCTCCAGGCAGTGGTGTTTGGTGAACGTAGGCACAGTCCCGGGCACACGTAGTAAGGGTATAACGATAGTGTGACCGTATTGTTCGAATAACAGTTGTGGGGGTCGACACCTATTAGAGTTGAAAAGTTATTTAATGAAAAACAACTGAATTAACAATAAACAACCAGCCGACACGTGTTTCGTCACTCAGAGTAATCCGGTGACTCTTCAGGGCTGGGAAGGATACAAAAAATGGGGTGAGGGGGTAAAGGGAAAACATCGAACATTATAATCTCTACAGGATCAAGGAGAAAAAGGGATCACCTAAAGTGCATGTGCTGTGGGCATAACAGCAGAGGCGCATGGCAATAAGTGACTTGGGTGTAGGTGCCGCTCTCATGGTGTAAACAACATGAATAAATGCGCGGGAAAAGACAAGTACATAGTCACGTGACAAGGTAAAATGTGGGCATCCGTGAGCGTGAATCACCTATAAACATCATGTACTCAGCGAAAATGTGAGACTAAATCCATCACACAGAAAATAAAAACAACATGGAATGTACAACATTGAAGTGGGGTGCGTAGGAGTCCTGGATGCGGTAGTGAGAATCCCAATCGGAATACTAAACTAAGGTGAGAAGAGAGACAGAAGCAGGGAGAGCGCATGGTTGAAAAAGAGAAAAGCATAGAAAAGCATAAAAAAAATCATAAAAAAATGAAAGGGAATGCTGCGGGGTCTGCAGACTAGCCCAACATGGAACTAGAGGCTTCACAGCTGTCAACAAGCAACATTACCAAATCAAGCATAACATTAACTGTAACACCAAGTTTGTGGTATACATTCTGGAATGTGCCTGCAAACGCTGGTACATCGGCAGTACGATCAGACCACTGAAACAACGCATCGGCGAGCACATCAGAGCCCTGCAAAATCAGGATACGAGATATCCCATGGCTATCCACGCAGCCACCTGCCCCAACCAAGGTGCAAAGAAAAGGATCTCCTTCTTTGGATTTGACACGGCAGTGGTCAGCGCCAGAGGTGGCAACAGGGAACTGAGACTGAGACGCCTGGAAGCCACATGGATCATGCGTCTACGGACGGTTCAACACGGACTCAACATAGACCATGAGCTACATTATTTTCTGGGTGAATGACCTCCGCACCCAGTAACTGCATTGAAACGTCATGTTTTTGTTGTTTTGGCTCTCATATTCTGTACATTGTTCATTCACTAGTACTGCATGCCATCTCAGTACCTTGACCTCTTCGCATTCTGGGGATAACTTACTTAGCTATTTTTTTCCACACATTCGCTTTTATTATAGCTTTATTATTATACCTTTGTGGATCACGTGGCTGATCACTTTTAAAAACGAGTTCCTGCTCGCTCATTATCCTCATTGTGACGCATTCTAGATTCTACAGCTTATGTCCGGTTGTTCGTGTCTTTTGGACTATCCGATTCTGTACTTTTGATTATTCATGAGTACTACATGTTATCTTGGTACCTTTACTTCATCATATTGGGGACCACTTTCCTAGCTGCTTTGTACACATTTGTCATTTCCTCTTGTTATTTACGTGGCTGATGATTTACAACGTTTCATGCCTACTCATCATTCTCGTTTGAACGCCCACTACTTCTCATTTACATTGGGCCTCCTGGGTATGCTCTTCTACTGACTATTGTTTCATACGATCTACTTTCGTTTTTCTCTCCCCTTGTGCCTTATCCCTTGCCCCACCTTCGCTTTGCACCACTTAATAGTCCCCATCGTCTGGTCACTGGGCATCCCCTCCGGGCTCAGTCCAGTCGTAGGTCCGCCATTCCTTGCCCCTTCTCTTTACTCCCTTCATTGCAGGCATTCTGTACTCACCTTTTGCCTCTGCCTTTCTTTCCCGCGTACCTACCATCCCAGGCGTTTCCATTACCTTTAATCTTTGTTCGCTAGCTGGCCAGCGCCAGCATCTCTCCCCGCCCTTGGGTCTTTCTCTAGATTCCTTTTCATAGCGCGTCACCTCTGCCCCCTTTTTCACCCTCCCAACATGGCAGCCTCACACACGTATACCACGTGATACACCCTCGCGCGTTCTAGTCGCCATGGTGCCTATTTCCATTATTACACCCCTCCCCTTCCCAGTCCCAGTCCAGCTATCCCTCGGCACAAGCTGCTTCCGGTTTCGTCGGAGCTACCCTACAGGTATAGTGGCGTCCTCTGTTGCCGCTTCCAGTCCGTTTTCAGTCTGTCTCATCTCGCCAGCCCCTTGTCCTCACTCATGTTCTCTTCGTCCTCCTCCAGGCTTATCCGCCTCTTGGCACGCTTCATACTCATGGAGCGCCGTTAATCTCCTCCTGGGTAAGTTTCTGCACACTTTATTGTTTGTCGCTCCCATACCGCCTCCCCCAGCCCCGCTGCTCCTTCTCAACTACTCCGTCTTTTCCAGCTCCATTACTTCCGCCGCCACCTGGCTTTTTACCCTGTCCTCCCGCAGTTTCTGGACCTGATTACTTGGATTGGTAAGTCCACCCTTCTTTCCACTCTTCGCCACCGGCATCAATTTTCTTTCTTTTCTTCCCTCAACCCTAGTCTCGTGACCTTATATTAACTTTTATTGCAGTTCTGATACTTCTACCTTCGTCCCAGTACTCCCGCCTGCTACATTCCGCTGATTACTTCTCCTTGGCACCACTGCCCTCACCGCCCACAGGCTTCACGACTAATCCCGTGGCACGCACCCCGTGCCCGGTCTCTACGTGGAGCACCGTCTCCTCCTTTTAGTAGTGCTTTGCGCACACCCCGAGCCGGGTTGGAATTATCACCGGTCTTACGGTGAGTTTCCTTTACTCCCTTCGCTTTGCCCACCTTACTTTTGATTCCCCTCTTAGTCTGCTCGCCCTGTGGCCCCAGTTCATCCACTTTTCTTTCCGCAGGTTTCTGCTTTTTCTATCCTCACTCTTGCTACACAGGTAATTTCTCACTTCTTCCTTTTCTTTCCTCCTCTTTCCCTTTTGAGTTTCCTCCTTTCTTTTCCAAGTTTTGTTTTCTTCCCACCCCTTTTTCCTCCACCTCCTGATTCCCTTTCATTTTTTTATGATTTTTTTTATGCTTTTCTATGCTTTTCTCTTTTTCAACCATGCGCTCTCCCTGCTTCTGTCTCTCTTCTCACCTTAGTTTAGTATTCCGATTGGGATTCTCACTACCGCATCCAGGACTCCTACGCACCCCACTTCAATGTTGTACATTCCATGTTGTTTTTATTTTCTGTGTGATGGATTTAGTCTCACATTTTCGCTGAGTACATGATGTTTATAGGTGATTCACGCTCACGGATGCCCACATTTTACCTTGTCACGTGACTATGTACTTGTCTTTTCCCGCGCATTTATTCATGTTGTTTACACCATGAGAGCGGCACCTACACCCAAGTCACTTATTGCCATGCGCCTCTGCTGTTATGCCCACAGCACATGCACTTTAGGTGATCCCTTTTTCTCCTTGATCCTGTAGAGATTATAATGTTCGATGTTTTCCTATTGTTTTCCCTTTACCCCCTCACCCTATTTTTTGTATCCTTCCCAGCCCTGAAGAGTCACCGGATTACTCTGAGTGACGAAACACGTGTCGGCTGGTTGTTTATTGTTAATTCAGTTGTTTTTCATTAAATAACTTTTCAACTCTAATAGGTGTCGACCGCCACAACTGTTATTCGAACAATACGGTCACACTATCGTTATACCCTTACTACGTGTGCCCGGGACTGTGCCTATTTTCCCAGTGTGGGTCCTGTGACTCACACACCTCCGGGGGTTATTGGGTAAATCCCCCGACCTGGCAGCACCGTACCTACTCTAGTTCACATTTACACCACGCATACTAGTCTGAGCGCCACACTTCCTGACTACGCCAAAAACCCTAGCTCTAGTGTTTGGTGAACGTGTGCAGCGATGCCCACGTGGCCACCTGACAGATGTCGTTTAGAGGCACTCCTCTTCCCAAGGCAGTAGTGGCTGACGTCGCCCTGGTGGAGTGAGCGCGCAGCCCCACTGGAGGCTCCTTTTTAGCTAGAGAATAACAAGCCTTAATACACAACACGACCCATCGAGAAATGGTGCGTTTGTGTACGGCCCGACCCTTCTTTGCACCTACGTAACCAACAAACAGTTGATCATCCACCCGGAACTGTTTTGTGCGATCCAGATAGGAGAGCGCACGTTTTGGGTCCAGACGGTGGAGCCTCTTCTTCCTTTGAAGGATGCGGAGGCGGAAAGAAGGTGGGCAAAGTAATGGTCTGCCCGATGTGGAAGGCAGTGACCACCTTCGGAAGGAAGGATGGACAGGTCCTGAGAACCACCTTGTCCGGATGGACAGACAGGAAAGGAGGTTTTGAGGAAAGAGCCTGGAGCTCACTCACCCTTCTAGCAGAAGTGATCGCAACCAGGAAAGCAGTCTTAAGAGTTAGAAGACGTAAAGGACAATTATGAAGCAGCTCAAAGGGAGCGCACATTAAGTAAGTACGAGATTCAAGTCCCACTGAGGAATAACGAAAGGAATTGGAGGAAAGAGATGCGTTAAGCCTTTCAAGAAAACGGTTAACTACCGGGGACTTGAAAAGAGAAGGCTGATCTGGCAGCCAAAGGAAGGCAGAGATGGCTGAAAGGTAGCCCTTGACAGTGCCCAGAGAAGAGCCCTGCCAGGCTAAAGAGAGAAGAAACAAGAGTACTTCAGAAAGAGGGGCAGAAAGGGGATCCACAGGCTTTGCTGTGCACCATGCCACAAATTTGTTCCACCTGCAGGCGTATACTGTTTTAGTGGAGGGCGCCTGGCCGCCGAGATTACGTCACAGACTTCGGGAGGCAGGTCGAAAGACGTCAACTGCCGCCGCTCAATCTCCACGCAAGGAGGTGGAGACTGGACAGGTTCGGGTGGAGGACCGTCCCCTGCTGCTGCGACAGAAGATCCTCCCGAAGAGGCAGTCAGATCGGAGGATCGATGGCCATGTTGAGCAGCTCGGGATACCAGACTCTTCGTGCCCAAACTGGAGCCACAAGACTGACTTGGGCCCGGTCACGCCCGATCTTCTTCAGCACTCTGGGCAGAAGTGGTACAGGCGGAAAGGCGTACAACAGACCGCAACTCCACTCGCGACGAAAAGCGTCGCCGAGCGCCGCCTTGGAAATTCCAACACGCAGAATTGCTGACATTGCGTGTTCTTTTCGGTGGGGAATAGATCTAACCAAGGCTCTCCCCACTGATGAAAGAGACCTTGCACCACCTCCGAGTGAAGACGCCATTCGTGATCCATCATGCACCTGCGGCTGAGCTCGTCTGCCCTGGCGTTCAGAGAACCGGCCAGGTGTTGAACCACCAAGGAAATGCCTTGATGTTCCAGCCATGTCCAGAGGCGGAGGGCCTCCTGACATAGGGTCCACGACCCCACCCCGCCCTGCTTGTTGCAATAACACATGGCGGTGGTGTTGTCCGTGAACACCTGCACTACTCTTCCCCGGACAGAGGGAAGGAATGCCTTCAGTGCAAGACGAATCACCCGGAGCTCCAGAAGGTTGATGTGAAGCCCGGACTCCGCCGGAGACCAGAGGCCTCTGATCTCCGCCTCTCCCACATGGCCGCCCCATCCCAGAAGGGAGGCATCCGTCACCACGGTGTGGTCTGGTTGGGGGAAGGGAGAGGGATCTGCCATTGACCCAATCCTGGTTCGTAAGCCACCACTGCAGTTGTCGAGCAGTGCCCTCCGAGATCTGGTCGCAATCGGACAGATTCCCCTGATGCTGCGCCCACTGGAACTTCAGGTCCCACTGCAGAGCCCGCATATGCCACCTGGCATGATAGATCAGCAGGATGCAGGAGGCCATGAGGCCCAGAAGCCTCAGGGTCATTCTGACCGAAACCCGGGACAAGGGCTGAAAGATCGGAATCATAGCCCGAGTGTCCCGGACTCGCTGATCGGGAGGATATACCCGAAACTGCGCCGTGTCCAGAACCGCTCCGATGAAGAGGAGCTTCTGAGAGGGAATCAGGTGCGACTTCGGCACATTGATGGAGAACCCCAGCTGATGCAGGAGGTCGGCTGTAGTCTGGAGGTGGGAGACGACTGCCTGGGGCGAGCCCGCCTTCAACAGCCAGTCGTCGAGATAGGGGAAGACTGAAACCCCTGATCTGCGCAGATGAGCTGCGACCACCGCCATCACTTTTGTGAACACCCGAGGGGCGCTGGTAGGGCCAAAGGGGAGCACGGTAAATTGAAAATACTCGTGGCCTACCGTGAACCGCAGGTAACGCCGGTGGGCCGGCAGGACGGGGATGTGGAAATAAGCGTCCTGCAAGTCCAACGCTACCAACCAGTCTTGCGGGTCGAGGGCAGACAAGACTTGAACGTCTCCTTCCGGAGGAAGCGATTGACGTCCCTGAGATCCAAGATAGGACACAGGCCCTTGTCCTTCTTAAGAACCAGAAAGTAGTGGGAGTAGCAACCACGACCTACTTCTGGGACAGGAGAGCGCTCGATGGCTCCCTTGGCCAAGAGAGCCGCAACTTCCTGCTGGAGAAGTGCCAGATGATCCTCGGACATGTGGTGGTAACGAGGTGGCATGGCTGGAGGGGTAGTCTCGAAGGGGAGGGAGTAGCCCCTTCAGACTATCTGCAAAACCCACCTGTCCGAAGTGATGGTGCGCCAGTGGGGGAGGTGATGGCGAATCCTGCCGCCCACTGGCGTTTGATGGGCCTGAAAGGTCGGACTAGGAGGCTTTGGAGGCTGCTGCAGAGGGGGGGTTGGTGGACTGGCCCGCCCGCTGACCCCCTGAACCACGACATTGGTTCCCACGTCCCCGGCCGCGCGAAGGTTGGGAAGCTTGCTGCGGCCTGTGGCCCTGGGAGTGACGTAGCGGGGCACCCCTTCCGTAGCAAAAAAAGGGGCGAAAAGCAGACTGCGCCGGACGGGAGGAGAGGCCCAAGGACTTGGCCGTAGCCCGTGAGTCCTTGAAGCGCTCTAGGGCGGTGTCTGCTTTGTCGCCAAACAGGCCACGGCCATCAAAGGGCATGTCCATCAGGGTGTTCTGGACATCCCCCGAAAAGCCAGTGGACCTCATCCAGGCGTAGCCTCTGAGTGCTACCGACGTTGAAATGGTCCTGCCCAGAGAGTCGGCGGTGTTCAGTCCACAATGAATCGTAAACTTAGCTGCGTCTCTCCCTGCAGCGACCGCTTGGGAGAGCACTGCCCGGGCCTCCTCCGGACACTGAGGCAGCACTTGCGCCACCGTATCCCACACAGAGTGCGAATAACGGCCCAAGAGACATGCGGTGTTTACGGACCGCAGTCCTAAGCTGGCGGAAGAAAAAATGTTCTTGCCAAGATGGTCCAGCTTCTTGGATTCCCTTTCCGGTGGAGCGATAGGGAAGGAGCTTTTGGAGGTTGAGGCTTGGACCACCAAGCTCTCCGGGGTGGGTTGTTGGGAGAGGAAAGTGGGGTCGCCCGGAGCCGGGAGGTGGCGTCGGGCGATCATCCTGTCCACGGGAGCCCCCGTGTTGGGCCTGCACCACGTGCCCAAAAGGACATCAGTGAGGGCCTTATTGAATGGAAGCAGGGGCTCCGAAGAGCTGGCCGCCGGCTGAAGCACGTCAGTCAGGAGGTTAGTCCTGACAGCCACCCCGGGAAGCTCGAGGTTCAGAGCCTCGGCTGCCCTACGCCACCACAGCGTAAGACGCTCCCTCCTCCGTAGCCACGGTAGGAGGAGACAACATGCCATGGTCGGGTGACGTGTCAAGACCACTGGCATCCCCCAGTTCCTCTCTCCAGTCCTGGTCAGACCCAAGCTCGTCAGTTAAAGGGTCACCTGACCCCTCCCAGTCCTCCGCATCATCCTCTGGTTGCCACTGTGGTTGAAAATGGGCCCCAGAAGTGAACAGGGGCGTGAAAACCCCACCCGGCGCCGGATCCGGCGTCGATCGGCGCCGTGTCTACATCAGGAAGGAGGCTGGGGTTGACGCCGGCCGGGGGGCCGACCGGCGTCTGCCACGGTAGTGGTGCCGTTGGAAGCGGCGCCGGAGGAGGCGTAATGAGGCCAATCGGCGCCGATCCGGATCCAGGCCTGGATCCAAGGGGGGTCTGCGGCGCCGGGGCCGGAGCCGCCGGCAGCGAAGACCTAGGCCCCCCAACCGAGTCCGCGGGGCCCGAAAGCGCGCCGGCGGGGTCGGTCCGCCCAAAGATGGCATGCATCGCCTCGTAGAACGTACGAAGCTGGGCGGGGGTCGCTCCGGGTCCCGGAAAGGGAAGGAAGCTCGTTGTCGACCGTTCAGGCTCCGCACAAGGAGCCGCGGGAGTGGCACCACCCGCGCGCCTCGTCGAGTCGGCCGACCGACGAGGAGAAGGCGAAGAGCAACGATGCTTCTTCGACCTTTTTATGCTTCGACTTACCCGACCCAGAGTGCGAAGACTTCGAGCCGGACTGATGGTGGCTCCGCGACCGGTCCCTTGACCTCCCTCTCGACTGGGACCTTGAACGGCGCGGAGCCGACTGCCGTCGTTCGAGCAGTTTTCAGGACCGCTCCCGCAAAGCCTTCGGCGTCAACAACTGGCAGTCGGAGTACGACTTGGGGTCATGGACGCGCTCCAGGCAGAAGAGGCACACGCGGTACGGATCCGTCACCGACATCAATCGGTTACAGGAACCGGAGGCCTTAAAACCTGGCATCCCTCGTACACCTGTTCGGAGTCGGAGACTCGAAACAAGATGTCGACAAAAGTCGAGAAAAAAACGTAGTCAAAAATTGACTGAGGTACCGCTCTTCCCGGATCTGCGCTGGCTGCCGCGGAAAAAGAAAGAACTGACGTCAGCGCGCGAGGGCAGCGTCTAAGTAGCTCCCGCGACGTCATCCCGGCGACCACGACGCCGACGACTAACGCGGAGCCGACCGAATCCACCTTCCGATGCGCAGAGGTACAGCTGATGAAAAATCTTTCCGGATCCAGTCTGACGCCTGGGGTAATTCTAAGGTAAGGAATCTATAACTAAAGTGATAATGCTATCATAGGCTACAATGCAATGAACAGTCACTGCAATGGCCTATCTACCATCTTTTGTAAAAAAGGACCAAACTTAGGCAACAACCAATAAGGCGACAGCACCCTGTATAACACTCCCAAGAGAGGCTGAGTTCCTCAGATTTTGTGTTAAACTATATACTTGAGGAAATAAGGAAAGCCTCTCAGGGGAGGAGGGTGGGTCGCATGTGAATCTATGAAAGATACCAATACTGGAGAACCATAGTTACAGGCAACTCATTTTCTTCTCCAGTATGGGATCTTTCATAGATTCACATGCTTGAATCAGAGTACATAGCAGTTGTATAGACAAAGATGCATAGAAGCAGATGGTCAAGGCCTGGCGGTCCAACATGGCGGACGCGCCTTAGCGAGGCTCCTGTAGCCCCATAGAAATTTGTCAATAATCCTGCCGGCTTCTTAAACTGCTCTTCTGACCCCACACAGCTCCTAGCCTTGCCCTGCTGCCACCTTGGATCCCCTCTAAATCGCACGCGGGGGTGTGTGAAGCGGCCTGCGGCTGAGGCGACGCCGAGGCCTAGAGATCTCTGTCCTCGGAGAAGAGGACGCGCCGGAGTGGGCAGCGAACCGCCGTGAAGGGCCATGGCGCATTCAAGAGAGGCCGCGGCGCTGCCGTGTATCGCTGACGGAGGGGGCGACCCGCAGAGGTGTCGTGCAGTCAACTGGACCTGGGACGCGGGCAGCCGTCGCCCTGTTCGGCGCCCCGTGTTCAGGCCTCAGCGGCCAAATCGGGCCGCGGTGCGGCCGCCTCGGGCCTGCGTTGCTGGGAGCAGCCGAGGTGGTGTTCCGATTTTGAACTTCGGGTCGGGGACTCGCCTGCTGCATAGTCCATGACGGGCGAGATCCGTTGCCTGGCATGGGCTGCGGGCGATTAGACCGGGGGCGCGGACTGCAACTGCCCTGGATGACGCCCTGCACCTGAAACTCAGCGGCCATGTCGGGCCGTGGTGCAGCCATCCCGGGGCCTGTGTCGCTGTGGGTGGCCGAGGCAAGTCACTGACTGTGGCTCACCTGCTGAGGGCTTGCCTGCGGCACGGTCCTCGACGTGCGGGATCTGTGGACTGGTGTGAGCTGGTTGGCGTAACCCGGATCGTGCGATTAAGACACTGGTGAGAGCCCCCTCTCCCCCCCTTCCTCCTTCGCTCCTCTCACGCTGGGACCGGGTCGAGCTCCGGGTACATTCAATGGAGTGAGGAGGCCCTAGCCATCACGGTGCGGCACCCCGGCCGACCATGGGAGGTGCCTGCTGGGGGCAGCCGCAGACTTGGAGATACTCTGCCTCCCCTGAAATATGTTGTATGAATTTTACAGTCCTGGGAGCAGAGAATGAAAATTGAATGGTGATTGGCACAGACTACCCAAGGTGGCAAGATTGCGGTACGCGCCGCGCAGCCCTGCACAGCCTTAATTAACATGGCCTCTACTGCATTATACAGGTTCCCCTTGATGGCACAGGGTGCCGGACCAACACCAGACGGCGGCGGGAACCGCTCGCTACAGAGCTCGGCCAATCACAGCTCAAACGAAGACGCGTCCTGCGCGCCCTGACCCCGCATCACTCAGCCCATTGGGGCCGCCGGCCGAGTGCTCCCCGACTGACAGAGACTGGGGCTTGTGGTTCTCCGTGTCCATCCTTCGTGGTGCCGGGGCACAGAGGTGAGTGGAGATACCTGTTAGGGGGGCCGGGGGTGCCCGCTTGCGGAGGCGGCCGAGCTAGGCCTCGGTGCGGCTTGTGAGTGTAGTGCCCGCCCTCCCCCCCAAATACCACCTTCTGCCGCCCCATCGGTTTGGTCCAGCTAGATTAGTCAGCCCCATCGCGGTCTCGACGTATCGATTTACAACTGGACACGCACCTAGCGGCGGCCCCCATGTAAATCCACACAAAATGATTAAGGACAAACTGCCCAGTGCCAACACAAAGCAGTATGGGAAAATACACCGGCGCTGTAGCACAAGCACCCGACCCAGGGGGACCCGACAACGCCCATGCCAGATAATGGCGCTATATTAGCAGCTATCACGCAATCTAGGGATATGCTGGAGGCCAAGATTGGAGCATTGACTCGGATGTCATGTTACTCAGACAAGATCTCTGTAATGTGGTGCAACGCATTACTGAATCGGAGACCCGAATCTCGATGGTGGAGGACACAGTGAACACTCTTCAAAAGGAAGTATCCACTTTAGAGACACTTACGAAGTGCCTGGCAACACGAGTGGAGAATGAGGAGGGGCGGGCCCGCAGGAATAACATCCACTTCGTGGGATTTCCAGAGGGATGCGAGGGTGGTAACATGGAGGACTTCATTAGCAAATGGCTGACAGACTGGCTTCCACCCAACTCAATGTCTCCCTGCTTTATAATCGAACGTGCACATCGGGCTCTTTTAAAGAAACCACCACCCGGAGCCCGTCCTAGGCCAATCATTGCTAGATTTCTGAATTACAACTACAGACGTTATCCTACAACAAGCCAGGCTCAAAGAGGCCCTTACATACACCTCTCATCCCATAATGATCTTTCCGGACTACACTAGGCTGGTTCAACAACGCCGATAGTCGTTCGTGGAAGCCAAAGCCCGCCTGCAGAATCTGAAAATCCAGTACTCCCTGCTGTTCCCAGCCCGCCGGAGGGTGTCCTACCAATCGCGGACGCACTACTTCGAAACACCGGAAGAGGTGTTCAACTGGCCAGATTAAATTGTAAAACTCAAACCCCAGACTCCACCAAGGATAGACTCTGACTTTTCGTCTGGGGGGCCCAGCCACAATCTTTCCAAGGTCGCCGACAAGCAGCGCCGTAGGTCACGCTCCAAGAGACGATCCATGACTCGTAGCAAGTCCCACATGCCATCGGCAAGAGGACAGCCGGAGCTGACCACATCCTAATTAACTCCTGCAGAGATATATATTGTCCATAACGTGCTCGACGTTATAGACAAGGGTTAAGGGAAAGTTGTTGTTTATTTCCAGTGCAATATATTTCCTTATTGCACACGCAGCTTCCCATTGGACCATGCCATCCATACATCATCTCACATCCTGTACCCCACCACCAAACATGCCACCAGCCATGACCGATGCTCCGGGGAGGGAGCTCCACGTTGTTAGCTGGAATGTCCATGGCCTTTTAGATAAGATTAAATGGGGAGCCATACTCAGCCAGGCTAAACGTTACAAAGCAGATGTCCTGCTTTTACAAGAAACCCACCTGCTGGGTAATAAGACACCGTGCTTGGCGCGGTTTGGTTACGCCCAGATTTTTCACTCCGGGTTTGCCAGAGGTTCCCGCGGCGTAGCGATTTTGATCCACCGCAGAGTCCCCTACGTACATGACAAGACGTGGTCGGATCGCCAGGGCAGGTACATTATAGTATCAGGTACATTATACGGTGATCAACTCATTCTTGTCAGTGTATATGCCCCCCCCCCCTCCCCTACCTTTAGCCTGGAACCGAGGAGAGCGCTTAATGACACTGGACGGAGAACCCCTCGGGTCTGACGACCGTTGGGGGAGACTGGAATGATGTACTATGCCCACATAGTGATAGATGGCGCAGCGCAGGGCGGCCGGCTGGCACATGGGAGTCGCTGTTACAGTCACTGATTCAGGGGATGGGAAGACACTGGAGGAGACTCCACCCAACTGATCAAGAATTCACATATTTCTCCGGTGTCTATGAGTCATTCTCCCGCCTTGACTACATTTTCATATCTGCAACCCACCTCCATAGACTTGACAGCAGAAATTCTGCCTAGGGGCCTCTCCGACCACTACCCCATGTTTCTGAGACTGCGACTATACCGCAGGCGTTCCCCCTGCCGATGACGGCTCTCGCCATGGCACCTGCAAGATGAGCAATACAGACCCCATATGCATACAGCCATCTCAGATTACTTCTCTTATAATACAGGGACGGTAGAGTCCCCCGAAACCCTGTGGGAAGCTATGAAACCAACTCTCAGGGGAGTAGACATTGCATTCTGTACAGGACAGCGTAAAAAGCGCAGCGAGAAGCTGATATAGACGGAGGCCCAACTCATAGAATTGGAGCGCAGGAGCAAGGGGGAAGATGGGAGCGTGGCGCGCCGACAATTGCTTCATGCGCAACAACTATATGCCAGTGAACTGTTAGACGAGGCTAAAATAGCATGGTTAGCTACCCGCAGAAGGATTCATCAGTTGGGGGACAAATCCAGTGCCCTGCTCCACCGCCTCTGTCAGCAGACATTCTGACCCTTAGCCATCCCAGGTATTCGTGGCCCCGCCGGGGAGATACTCACTGACCCAGTACAAATTGCAGCGAGCTTCGCCGATTATTTTGCAGACTTATACGCTCCCAGGGAGACCCGTACGGCAGCTACTATCTACCAGTTCTTGGATGACCTGCCTCTGCGGTCCCTGGCTGCCTCGGTGAGAGAAGAACTGAATACTCCGCTGACAGTCGAGGAGCTTCAGAATGCACTATCTGACATGCGCTCGGGCAAAGCACCAGGCCCAAATGCCTTCCCGTGCGAATTTCACAAAAAGTACCAATCTCTACTGACAGCCCCCTATTAAGCTGCACTTAACGCCGCTGTAGATAAAGGGTGCCTTCCACAGGATTGGTGATACGTGGAAATAGTAGTCTTCTTAAAGCCAGGTCGACCCCCTGACCTCCACTCCTCATATCGCCCAATATCTCTTCCTAATGTAGAGGCTAAACTCCAGGCCAAGGCTATCGCCAACCGCATTCTACCACATATCGCGGACCTGATTCACCCCGACCAAACTGGCTTTATGCCAGGCCACGCTACACGACCATATTCGCTGTGCCCATAATGCCATCGCGTCAGTAGATCGCCTAGAGGGACCTGCGGCGCTCCTCCTTGCAGACATTGACAAGGCCTTTGACTCGCTTAGCTGGACATACCTTTTCGCACTCTTGAGTCGACTAAACATTGGTCCCCACCTCCTCACCTATATTCACCTTTACACCGACATTACCGCTTCCGTCCTCGTGGCACATTCGGCCTCGCAGACCTTCTCCATTGGGCGAGGTACCCGTCAGGGATGCCCCCTCTCTCCCTACCTCTTTGCTCTGCCTATGGGACCGCTTACAGCCTTGGTGAGGCTAGATGCACAGGTTCATGGCTTTGAGTGGTCACGAGAGGTCTCAGACCACATAGCGCTATATGCGGATGATGTCCTGTTCTTTCTTACACACCATAACAGATCGGGTCCGCGGCTACTTAGGATTATGCAGGTCTTTGGCGAGACTTCTAGTCTTTATATGAAAGCTCGTAAGTCCTTTTTATGGCCACTACGAGGTGGGTGCCAATTGGGCGAATGGACACGTGAGGTGACGGTAGTACCGGGTGGGTTTAAATACCTGGGGGTATTTTTGTCGGCCTCACAGCCCACTTCATGGGGAGAGAATTTAGCCCCACTATGGGTACAGGTCAAGGAGCAGGTGCACTCTTGGTCACACCTACCGCTTTCCCTGTTTGGCAGATCTGCCATATTTAAGATGGTTTCCCTGCCTCGCCTTCTCTATCAACTTCAAAACCACCCCAATCCAATACCGCCCACCTGGTTTCGACAAATGAATGCAATTCTTGGTCACTTTCTCTAGGGTGGGAGCTCGGCTCGGGTGGCCTTAAGAACTTGTTTCAGTCTACATACTGTGGCGGTATGGCGACACCCGACGTTCAGGCATATCATGCTGCTTCATACCTTCTTATCCTTAATGACTGGTGGTATGGGGACAGACGGGATCCCGTTTATGCGGTCGAACGTTGGTTGATGGACACTGTCACCACACGATCCTATATTCGGGTCCGACGCTCACAATGTTGCCGCCAGTACCTAAGACGGTGTTTGTGACTTGGAGGCAATCGCTGCGTTGAATTGGGTGGTGGGGCAGACTGACGAGGGAGGATCCCCTCTGGCACAACGGCCTTCTACCTCAGTTATCAATGTTGTCCCGTTTTGGGGGCTACGAGGCCATCGGCCTATCTACGGTGGGGGATGTTCTTCATGGTCAGACTCTAAAGTCCTTCCAGGAGCTACAATAAGATGACATGCCCCGCTCACAATTTTATAAATACCTCCAATCCCGCCATGCCTTCTCCCCATACATTACACACCAAGAAGACGTACCCAAATTTAATAGCATTGAGGCTAAAGTTTTCATGGGGGAACTGGGCGACCACAAGATAACCAAGATATACCGAACACTCGTGACTAATAGCCCCACCACACCCGACACAATACATGATGCCTGGCAAAAAGATCTAGGCCCCCTGGATGACGATGACTGGGCCGAGGCGCTGGAGTCCCCGCGTGGTGCGGCTATCGCGGCACGCCTACGACTCATACAATTCAAATACCTCCATCGGGTCTATTTCACTAGACACAGGCTCTGGAGGGCCGGACTACTTGACTCTCCTCTTTGCCTGCACTGCAAAATGGCAGGCAGCACCCTCATACACACCGTGTGGCAATGCACAGCACTCACGAAGTTCTGGCTGGGGGGTGGTCACGTGCCTTTCGGAAGTACTGGGATGGGATATTCCATATTCATCACGACTGGTCATGCTCCATATCACCGACGGTATCGGGGGCAACATATACAAGCACCATCTACTACTCCTTGGCCTTACACTGGCGAAACATGATATTGCCAGGGCATGGAAAGACACGTCCCCGCCACTAGTTAGGGTGTGGGAGAGGGGGCTTGATTTCTGCATGGGGCTAGAGATACCAATATTCAAGGCGAGGGGGTACCCCCGGAAACACCCCAAGATTTGGAAGAGGTGGGCGGAATATCGGGGATTATATTTAGAGCCCATTCCAGTTGTACCAACAAGTAGGGAATTGGTGTGATAAGATGATGAGACTAATTGCGATGTAACTATATAGTCATTAGATTTGGGTGGCTAAGAACTGCATGCTTTAGATTAAATATTAGATACATGGCACTGCTGTTTATTGTTGGGGTGATGGTTTTGGCATTCTTAGATTCTACACTGTTTTTTTTTTATATTGCAAATGTTGACATCAATACTGCTACTATGTATATTGTACTACTGACAACCCTGGATATACCAGAGCTGCTACAGCTGTTGACAATAAAATTTTGTTATGAAAAAAAGATGTATAGAAGCAAAAAATAAATACCCTTAGAGGATTGTGGGTAACAATATACATGCATATACATATCTATATATATATACATAACCACAACGTAGTTTTATCACCTGCATAACAGCAATGTAACATGCGAAAGCAAAAAAGCATTTCATAACTTTATGATGGAAAAAACATAAAAGGAGGAAAAAATACCTCTAACAGTAGAGACTTACCTTATTGAAACAGATGACATAACACCACCTGTCCTACAGCTGCGTCACCGTAAGTTGCCAGATCCAAACAATAATGCAGAGTGAAAGTATGTGTACTCTTCCATGTTGCGGCATGGCAAATCTTGCCCAACAGGATACCAGCAAACAGGGCAACAGAAGAGGATATTGCCCTTGTGGAATGTGCTTTGGCCGTGAGCGGTTTACCCGCTTTAGTATGGCAGAGCTGAATAGTTGTAGCAATCCATCTTGCAATAATCCTCTTTGTGACTTAAGCATCCAGTCTTTGAGGCCCATATGAGACCAGTAATTGGTCAGTTTTCCGTCTTTGTTTAGTTCTTTGCAAATAAAACTTAGGACATCTTTAGGCAATTAGAGAGTGAAGAGATTTCTCTGCTGGAGAAGATGGATTTGGAAAAAATCTGCGGAGGACAATAGGCTTGTCGTGTAGTTCCTATAAAACCTATACAGGATCTGCACGTTCAGACAGCATACACTGTAGGATTTGTGTCAGAATGATTCTGAACACCCCCACCGGGTATGTTGGCCTTTTGTACCAGCTAGCTCACAGTGCCACTAGAATCTCCTCTTACCAAGGAGAGAATAGTTCTTGGCAACCATCGAACACGACAACCCTGATCCCTCAGGACTGTGGAAACAATATACTACTTTTCGGCTCAGTCACTCGTGCTTACTTAGTCCGTCTCCGAGAGATACACTGAATAAACAGTCTGGGCGTTTTCAATAAGTATTTATTGAACATTTGTTATTCTGGTGTAAAATAGATGAGCTGCAACAACCATTAGACAGTAGCAGATATATAGGATTAGAAGCACTATGAAAGTAAATGGATGGTAAAGCTCTACCATCTTGTAGTAATCATGAATACATACAACTATATAAAATACATGATAATAAAAAGATGCGTACTCCTACGATGCCTCCCTAACTAGATGTACCCAAGTGTACCTAGCATGTGTGTAGGTGTTAAGCCAGGAATCCCTCTAGGATAAAGTCAACCCCATTACCTGAATTGAGAGACTGTGGGACCCCGTCTTGGTCTCGGGTTGGACACCCCGCAAGGGATGTTAGACCACTGCGAGCTGGAGTATCTGCATGCAGGTACCTCAGTGTCTCTGGTCAGTGTGTCGGCCGGGAAGTCCTGGTCTCCTCTGTCTATCTTAGCAAGATGTGATGTATATATACCCATAGGTCTCCCCAGGGGTCCTACCTCGCTGTATTTCTTTGTTGGACTTAGGATGACGTCAGGAATGAACTTTGAACATAAATATTATACAGGAGATGTTAGCCCTGCTGTGCTTCCAAGAATCCTCATGCATAATGTATGAGTTTTTGCCAGGGAAAATCCTGCGTTCTGAATGCAGTGTTGTATCTAGGTAAAAGGTCAGTCCCTAAGAACCGTTATGTATGTTATGTAGGGAAGAATATAGGTGAAGGGTTACGATGTTACCTGAGCCTATATTAGGGTACCTATATGGACTATACCAGGCTCATTAAGGTGAAACTGAGTTGGAACCTTCGGGATTAATTTAGGTTTTGTTCTCAGTAAAACGTAATCATCAGTGAATCGTAGATAGGGTTCTCTTACAGTGAAAGCTTAGATTTCCCTTACTCTCCTTGCAGAGGTAAGAGTCAGAAGTAATGCCACTTTCCAAGTCAGAAACTCGAGCTCTATTTTGTGAATTGGCTCAAACTGTGGTTTCATCAGTTGAGATAGGACTATGTTGAGACACCATTCTGGCGGAGGAGGCCAAATGGGAGGAAAAGGCCTGAATAATCCTTTCATGAATTGATTGATGATACAAGAGGAACAAAGGGAGGAAGTATCAGAAGTATGCCTGTATCGGGAGATAGCTGTGAGGTGGACTCTCACCGATGCATACGCCAGTCCTGACTTTGCCAGAGAGGAGATAAGGCAAAACTTGTTCCGGAGATGAGAGTCGAGGGTGGATGTCGTTTTGAAGGAACCAGGAACAAAAATGCTTCCATTTTAATCTATATGTTTTATTGGTGGACTCAGCTCTAGCACTAGACAAAACATCCCTACAGTCCTGGGAGATGCCTAGATCTTTGATTTCATTGAATTCAGGTGCCAAGCATGCAACTGAAGAAAGGCTGGATGCGGAGGCAGGATTTGTCCTTTACTCATGGTCAGTAGAGTTGTAATCACTGGAAGGCGATAAGGCTTGGACTCCGAGAGCAGGAGTAGCTCAGTGAACCAGTGTTGGAGGGGCCAACGCAGAGCAATGCGGATCAGCCGGCACAGCTCCCTTTTCATCTTCATTAGAACCCTGGAGATGAGAGGGCATGGGGGAAAAGCGCAAGGAAAGATTCTTGACCATCTTATCAAAAACGCATTCCCCTATGACCCACTCTAAGGTTCCCAACTGGCGAAGAACCTGCATTTTCGGGTCTTTTGAGATGCAAAAAGGTCTAAGTTGGGTGTTCTCGGTTTCCGGAAGATGGAGTCGAGAATTAGCTGATCGAGTTCCCACTTGTGACATGTCTGACCTATTCTGCTCAAGGTGTCTGCAAGGTTGTTTCTTACTCCCGGAATATGTTCCGCCTTGATGAAGTGTAGTAATGCCCATTCCCAGATCTTTTGAGCTTCTAAGGATAGAATATGAGACCTCGTTCCTCCCCGTTTGTTGAGATAGTGGATGCAGGTGGTATTGTCTGTACAAATGAGGACGGAGGATGCTCGTATTCTTGGGAGAAACGACTGAAGAGCTAAGAAAATTGCCCTTAATTCCAGGCAGATGATGTGCATCCTGGAGAGAGAGACTCCATTTGCCATTTATTTGGAAGTCTTGAAGGTGAGCTCCCTAGCCTACCAAAGAGGCATCCGTGGTCAGAACAAACTCTGGACGTGGAGAGAGGAATTTCAGAGCCACAGAGAGATTGCTGCCAGACTGCCACCAAGGAAGTGCTCTTTTCATGATCGGAGTGATCTGAATAATGTCCTCCAATGATCCTGTCACCTGAAGCCATTGCCTGTCCAACTGCTCTTGGAAATGTCTCATTCTGAGACATGCGTGGGGCACCATGAGGATGGCCGAGGACATCATACAGAGAAAGGATTTGAGGAGACAGGCAGAAGTGAACTCTATTTTGGATAGACTGTGAGCCAGTGATAATATGGTGTTTTGTCTTTCTGTGAACAAGAATGCCTTGTTTTGGAGGGTATCCAAAGTTGCTCCGAGAAAAGTTATCCGTTAAGAGGGTGTGAGAACGGATTTCTGGTAGTTGACTGAAAGCACCAGAGAGTGAAACCGTTGTAGGTAGATGGATACGGCTTACGAAGCCTGGTGAAGAGAAGGAGCCTTCACTAACCAGTCATCGAGATACAGGAAAATCTGCAGGCCCCAAAATCATAGGTGTGCTGCCACAGGAGCGAGACATTTGGTAAATACCCGAGGAGCTGAGCAGACACGGAAAGGGAGGACCTTGAATTGGTAGTGTGCGCCTGCCACAGTGAAACTGAGAAACCTTCGGTGTTTGAAATGGATAGGAATATGGAAATATGCATCCTGTAAATCGAGGCTGGCCAGAAAATCCAAATGGTTCAGAATCTGCAATATCTCCTGGAGAGTTACCATGCGGAAGGATTTTTTCTGTAGGTATTTGTTGAGCTTTCTGAGGTCCAGAATGGGACGCCATTATCCAGACTTTTTCTTCACTAGAAAAAAGCAGAAGTAGAGGCCCATTCCCCTTTGAGAGTGTTGAACTCTCTCTATGGCTCCTTTTTGTAGCATGATGAATGTCATTTTCCTGAGTAACGGAAGATGGGATGGCAGAGATTTTTGTGATGGATGAGGAGGTGGTACTGTGACAAACTCCAGGGTATGACCACACTTTATTATATCCAGGACCCATTTGTCTGTGGTAATTTTTTGCCATTGATTGTAATAACGTGTGATGCGTGCTCCTCTGGATGGTAGGATAGGGGAGACTTCAGAGGCAGCAAGACATCGTCACTGTTTTCTAACAGCATCTCTGGACTGTGCTGGTTGTTTACGTCTGGGTAGCCTGGAGTATGCAGCCTGTGGTAGTGCACAATAAGACTGTTGCTGTTGTTATAAAGGGCGAAAAGACTGATAGGTCTGAGGTTGGTATCTCTGGTAGCCCTCACAAAATGAATAGGCTCCTCTACCACAAGCTCCATGAAAGGGGGTCTTTCTATATTGGAACGTGCCCAAAGCTTTAGTAGTCTCGGTGTCTGCCTTAATGGCCTGTAAGGCGTCATCTATGTGCTTACCGAAAAGTGCATCGCCATCAAAAGAAATGTCAAGAACCTTACTTTGCACCTCAGGGCAGAATGTTGTTGCCCTCAACCAACCCGGACATCTAAGGACGGCTGCTCCAGCGAGCTGACGAAAAGTCAGGGAAGCCACATCCATGGACACATTGATTATCTCCAAGGCAGATCTTTCTCCCTCTAACAATATCTTTCTCGCCTTTAGCCTTGTCTTCTGGAAGAGGATCCACGTATGGGGCAATATAGGACCACATTTAGCGGTCGTATCTTCCTAATATCGCTAGTGCGTTGGCCGCATGCACAGTAGTACCTGAGGTGGTGGTAAACCTCTTGTCAATGTTATCAAGGCACCTACCTTCTTTATCTGGTGGAGCGGTGATAGGCACTGAAGGATTCCTTGACCTCCGTTCGTTGTGTGGCTTGAGTCTGGTTTCGGGTGTCCTACCAGACAAGCTGGCGCATCATCAGGAGCCTTGTATTTCTTGTCTATTCTAGGTAAAACTGCGATAACTGTAGCAGGTATTCTCATGATCTTCACACCTTCCTCCCAAATATGGTCTATTATAGGGATTGCCCTCACAGTTTTCCGAGATAAGTCTTTAAAATAATAAAGAAAGCAGTCAGACTGCTTGACTGTCATCAGTAGCTGAAAACAAGAAGCTGCGCTCTCCATTAATGCGTGGAAACCAGCAAGGTCTTCCAGCAGAGAATCCGCTATTTGAGGAGCTGGAGAAGCAGGTGTCAAAATTATGTAGTCTACCCACTCACTGCCAGCTGGTCTAGCTCTTTGAATTTCACCTTTCTCCATATCTTCATCATCAGAGGGGTCATGCTGTTGTGGAGGTAGAACACCATCTGTTCCTGGTGACATTCTAGGTGAAGGATCAGACATGTATGGTGGGGATGCCGGTGGAGGTGCACTCGTCGATGAAGGGAAATGAGTACGATGATCCTGCAACATGGCTTCCAAATCTTGAACTAATACAACAGGAAGGTAGACCATAGGCTCATGAGCAGTTTCCATATATTGTAGTTTAGCATGTTGATTATGAAACTCCTGTTGATAATAGCCCTCATAATCATCTTCATCATCATCTTGATACTTGACATGAAGTTGAGAAGGACTGTGAGCAGGGCCAAACATATCTTCATCTGACTCTTCCAAGAAGGTTGACGGGGGTAAAGGTGAAATCACTGCAGGATTTTGAAGAAAACCCCTCATCGACTGTGTCCTCGACAAGCATGTCGACGATGGATAAAGAGGAGCAAGTTGTAACGCCAACAGTCTGTTAAGGCTGGGTGTAGCATGCGTCATCGCCAGTTTCGTCGGCGGCAGCGGTGTCTGTGTCTTCGACGAGGACATAATGGGCATTGACGATGAAGTTATCGCAGTCAGCACTGTCGATGCACTCACTGTCGTCGTTGCGGTTGTTGTCGACGAAGAGGTGGTCGTCAACTGAGCAAGCGTCGTCGACGAGGATGTTGACGTCGACAAGGAAGTAGTCGTCGACTGTGTAGGGATTGTCGACGAGGAGCTCGTCGGCGGTGAGGGTATCTTTGCCGATGGTACAGGTATCGTTGCTGGAGTCGCTGTCGACGGTGCATCGGAAACCTTCTTCGACTGTGGTTTTTTTGACGACGAGATTGTCAAAGACGATGGAGGGGAAATATGCCCCAGTGGTGATTTCTGTGTCAGAGACCCAGAGGACGGTGTCGTCGATGACACAAGCTTTTTAGAGACTGTAATCTTTATAGCAGAGGGCTCTGACGAGGTTTTCTCATGTTTTGAGGCCAGATGGGTTTTCTTCTCAGCAGGAAATTAACACTTTCCTTTTTGTGAGGAACCTGCTGCTTCATGACGAGATTTTTTAGAAGCTTTTTTATTGCCCTCAGGAGTGTCCTGTGACCTCTCTCCTTTTGATTTTTCCACAGAGGTATGTGAGGCAGAGCTTTCCTCATCCTCAGAGACGACAACAGATTTACTTTTAAATCTCTGCAGCCAAATCAACAACCTACCCTCTCTATCTTTAAGGGTTTTGGTTGAAAAAGTCCTAAAAATTTTGCAGTCCTTTACTTTATGTTGGGGATACAAACAGTAAGGATTATGTTACTTACCCAGTAAGCATCTGTTCTTGGCATATAGAGCTGTAGAGCTTCGCATGTAGAGCTTTGCATACTCCTGCCATCTAGTGTTGGGTCCGGATGTTTGCAAGTTGTTTTTCTTCTATGTCTTTTCCAGTCATGAGGTAAAGTGACTCCTCCTTTTGGTGATAATGCGCATGGGCATCGACTCTATTGTTAGATTGTTTTCCCGCAAGAGGGTGAGAATGGAGTAAGTAAGTGAAGTATAGAGATGCCCATGCCTATGTAATGTAAATAATGAAAACTACAACAACCACAGGTGTCCGGGGAGGAGGGAGGGAGAATGTGAATCTACAGCACTACATGCCAAGAATAGATGCTTACTGGATAAGTAACAATCTGTTCGAGGCATGTGTGCTGTAGATACACATGCTTTGCATATATTGTATAGCAGTATTCTCCCAAAGCGGTGGCTAACCAGTGGGTGTTGCAGTTGTTTGAATAAGTATTTTTAGACTGCTTGGCCTACATTAGCTTGTTGACGTGCTAATACATCTACACAATAATGTTTGGTAAATGTGTGTGGTGTAGACCATGTAGCTGCTTTACATATGTCAGTTATGGGAATATTGCCTAAAAAGGCCACAGATGCACCTATTTTAAGAGTACAGTGTGCTCTAGGAGGTATAGTTAAAGTTCTTTTAGCTTTAACATAACAAGTTTGAATACATTTAACAATCCATCTAGAAATCCCAGATTAAGAGATAGGATTTCCTTTATGAGGTGGAGCAAACGCAACAAACAGTTGTTTTGGTTTGCGAAAATCTTTTGTCCTTTCAATATAGTATAATAGTGCTCTTCTGACATCAAGTTGTGAAGAGCCCTTTCTGCTACCGAATCAGGTCGAGGGAAGAATACAGGTAACTCAACTGATTGGTTAATATGAAAAGCAGAAACTCCTTTTGGAAGGAATTTTGGGTTTGTACGAAGAACCACTTTATCTTTATGAAGTTGAAAGAAAGGTTCTTCTACGGTTAATGCATGTAGCTCACCAACACGCCTTAATGAAGTGATAGCAATGAGACAGGCAACCTTCCATGAAAGAAATTGTGAATCACAATTGTGTAATGGCTCAAAAGGTGAACTCATAAGTCTTGTTAGAACAATGTTAAGGTTTCCAACCGGTGCAGGTCGTACCCTGGGTGGTATTACCCTTTTAAGTCCTTCCATAAAAGCTTTAATTACTGGGACTTTGAACAAGGACAAATGTTGTCTGTTTTGAAGAAATAAGGCTACTACCGCCAGGTGTAACCGAATGGATGTATAGACTAATCCAGCTTGCTGTAGTCGCAAAAGGTAACAAATAATATTTTGTACAGATGCATCTAACGGATTGTGTTGTTAGTACAATATATAACAAACCTCTTCCACTTTGCTGCATAACATGCTCTAGTTGTAGGTTTCCTTGCTTCTTTAAGAATGGTCATACAATCTGGTGGTAAGTTTAGGTATCCAATCTCTAGGACTTCCGGAGCCAAATCGCTAGGTTGAGCGCCTTGGGGTTTGGATGTCTGATTTCTCCACGGTTCTGTGTGAGAAGGCTGGAAGTGAGGTGCAGCTTTTGGTGCGACACCACTGACAGTTCTAACAGTGTGGTGAACCATGGTTGACGAGCCCATGTGGGCGCCACTAGAATCATTGTGAGTGATGTTTGCCCGAGTTTCTGAACCAGAAATGGAAGGAGAGTGAGAGGCAGGAAAGCGTAAGCAAATATTCCTGACCAGTTCATCCATAGGGCATTGCCTTTGGATAGAGGGTGTGGGAACCTGGAGGCAAAGTTTTGGCATTTTCAGTTCTCTGCTTTGGCAAAGAAATCTATCTGTGGGAATCCCCATTTCTGGAAGCATGGAAGTAGAACCTGGGGATGAAGTTCCTATTCATGTACTTGTTGCTGCATCCTGCTGAGGTCGGCAATTTGGTTGTGCATGCCTGGGAGGTGTTCTGCCAAAAGATGAATTTTGTAATGTATTGCCCAATGGCAAATGGTCTGAGAGGCGTGACAGTGGTAGAGAGTGTGTTCCCCCCCTTGTTTTTGTACATAATACATAGCTGTCATATTGTACGTGCGGACTAGGACAACTTTCCCAATGAGGTGAGGTTGAAAAGCTTTCAGTGCTAGATATACAGCTAGAAGCTCCAGATAACTTTTAATGAGACTTTTGTGTTTGTTGTCCCATAGACCTTGAAATGTTAGATTTTGTAAATGGTCACCCCACCCTGTGAGAGATGTGTCCCCTGTTAGTACGACTTGTGGAATAGGATCAATGAAGGGCCGCCCTTTTGATAGGTTTTGTGTGTTCCACCACTGCAGAGAGCGATGAGTGCGTTGTCCACCAACACTAGATCTGTTCATTGACCATGTGCTTGCTTCCACTGACGTGCTAAGCATTCCTGTAAAGGACGCATGTGTAATCTTGCATGAGGCACTATTGCGATGCATGATGCCATCATCCCTAGTAGCTGCTTAAAAGTCCTGACAGTTAGGTATTGGTTGTTTCGAAATTGTAGTGACAGAGTTTGAACATTTTGAATCCTGGTTGCATCGGGAGACCTAGAGCTGTATGAGTGTTTAGCATAGCTCCCAGATAGGACTGTAGTTATGAGGGTTGAAGATGGGACTTTTGTGCATTGACTGTAAATCCCAACTGATGAAGAAGGTTTATGGTATCTTGAGTGTGTTGTAAGCACTTTTGTTGTGTGTTGGCTCTGATGAGCCAATCGTCCAGATATGGGAAGACATGAATTTGTTGTCTTCTTAAATGAGCTGCAACTACTGCTAGACATTTTGTGAATACTCTGGGTGCAGTAATCACTCGGAATGGGAGTACTTTGAATTGATAGTGATTTCCTGCTATCACAAATTGGAGATATTTGCGATGTGCTGGGTGAACAGGAATATGGAAGTATGCGTCCTTTAAGTCTAGTGTGGACAAAGTCGCCTTATTGTAGAAGTGGAAGCACTTGCTGAAGGCTAGCCATATGGACGTTTTCTGACAGTATGTATAGGTTTAACGGTCTGAGATCCAAGATTGGTCGTAGAGACCCGTCCTTCTTGGGAATTAGGAAGTAAAGGGAGTAAACCGGTTATCCTTGTACTTCTTGTTTGAGGAGTTGTTGGTGTTGTAGCGAGATTCTGTGAGTGCGAGGTGGAATATTGGGAGGATTGTTGGTAAGTTCCAGGCAGTAACCATGTTGGATAATGTCTAATACCCATTTGTCCGATGTTACTCATTGCCAAATGGGGAAGAATTGTTGTAAACTTCCCCCGACAGGTGTAAGATGGTCGGGCGGAATTGTGAGCAAGTCACTGTTTGTTGGGAGATGGAGAGGAATGCATTGGTGTCCCTTTACCTCTGCGCTTGAAATTGTTTCCTCTGTAACCACCTTTATTAAATCCTCTTGATGGCGAGGGTTGTGTATTTGACTTGTATAAAGACACATTTGGAACTGAGGAATTACCTGTGGATCCTCCTCTATAAAAAGAGCGGCGAAAGGAGCCTCTATTGGATGGTGACTGAAGGGCTCCCATTGATTTTGCCAATTCTGTGTCCTTTTTCATCTTCTCAAGTGACTCATCTACTTGAGGTCCAAAGAGATTTTGTTTATCAAAAGGGGTATTAAGAATAGTCTGTTGAACCTCTCGTTTAAAACCAGAGATTTTCAACCATGCATGCCTGCTAAGAAGAATGCTGGTGTTAATACCTTTTGTTGCGGTATCAGCAGCATCAAGTGCACATCTGATAGATGAATTAGATATCAGTTTCCCCTCCTGCACTAATTCTTGTCCTTTTTTCCTGTGTTCCTCTGGGAGATATTGTAGTAACTGCTCCATTTCATCCCAGTGGACCCGATCATACCTTGCTAATAGGCCTTTTGTGTTAGCTATACGCCAATGGTTGGTGGATTGTACAGTTACCCTTTTCCCTGATGCATCTATTAACTTAGACTCCTTGTCTGGAGGTGGTACATCTGCTGTAGTTTGGAAATTTGCCCTTTTCCGAGCATTGGACACGACTAGGGAATTTAAAGGCAACTGTCCTGTAATAAAAATTGGATCAGTTGGGGGAGGTTTGAATTTCTCGTCAACCCTAGGTGTTAAAATATGAGCCAGTACAGGGTCTTTAAAAATATCATCATCATGGTGCATCATGCCCTTTAACATAGGCAGAGATTGTGCTGTCCTATGTGATGTTCCTAGGGTCTCAAATAAAAAATCCTCCTCTAGGGATTCCTTATGAAGTGTGACCCCATGGTATGATACTGCTCTGGAAATTAACTCTTGGCATCCTGTGTTATAATCAGGAGGTGATGGATTTGTAGGGTATAGATCAGGATCATTATCCATTGGAGGATCAATGTTATAATCATTCCATGGATCTATTGGTGGTAGAATATCATCACCTGTGTAATTAATATCAGGCTGTGTGTGTGGCGAACACTGTGATGTAATTTCTAAAGGGTTTTAGCCTGGTGGTGGTGAAGATGGTGGAGGGGTCTGATGAACAGGGTGGATAGAGCTTGTAGCCATGACCTTTTTCTTCTTTAGAGGGATTTTGTAACTTAAATCCTCAGAAAGAATGTTCCTTTTAGAAGGTGTGACATGTTTAGCTATTATATGTCCAGTGTCTGGGTTAATGTAGATCTTTTTCTGTTTAGGATCCAGCTTTTCTTGCATAACCTCTAGGATTGGTTGCGGAGGCTTATAATGAGCATCTATATTGCTTTCGGTGCCGGGGTAGATTTGCCCTTTATTCCCTTTGGAGCCGAAGATTTCGGTGTCAAAGGAAGTTTTTCTAGGCTCGTTCCCGAGCCGGAAGGCTTGGCTGTTTGTTTTGTGCCGAGCCCGAAGGCGGGGCATTAGAAGCAGTGTCTCGGTGCCAACCATGGCCCGAAGGCAGAGGTGGCCCAGAAGAGTTATGTTTGGTGGCAGAAACTTGGGGAGCAAAGGGTCTTTGTTACTCACGGCAACCTGTCACGCTGGAACGTCTTCGGACCCGAGCTCTATTTCCAGTTCAGAATCAGATTCTTGGATAGAGAAGGCCTCCTCCTCTTCCGCTGCCGACGCCTCCATTTATTCCTGCTCGGTATCGTCTCCGAAGATATCTTGGGTGTGTTCTATGTTCTGCCGCTGCATGTCTCTTCGTCGAGCCAGACGGTCACGCAGAGTCTTTTTCGACCGGAACGATCGACAAGCGTTGCAGTCTTCTTCCTTGTGCTCCGGTGAGAGGCACAAGTTGCAGACTTTATGCAATGTCGGTGCGCAAATACTTGGCGTGGCACAGAGGACAGAATTGTAACTGAGTCCGCTCCATCGGTAGAAGACTGGATGCTACGGAACGGAGTGTAAGTCGACAAACACGGCTAGGCCCGAAGGCCGCCTACGATGTCTTCTATACCGAAGATAGAGTGTTTTACTTTTTTTTCAAATTGTAGAGAAAGTGAAACACGTTTGAAACAATACCGATGAGGGTACATTGTGTTGCGCACCGAGGGGATACCGAAGAGCGGTCTCGAACCGGAGTGCTGCAAACCACGACCGAAACCAATGGAGGAAAGAAAACAATCTAACAATGGAGTCGGTGCCCATGCGCATTATCACCGAAAGGAGGAGTCACCTTACCTCGTGACTGGAAAAGACTTCTTTGAAGAAAAACAACTTGCAAACATCCGGACCCAACAGTAGATGGCAGGAGGATGCAAAGCATATGTATCTACAGCACACATGCCTCGAACATACAGTTCTTATGGGGATCTTCAGCATGGAGCCTCTTCATACCGCATGTTCCACACGACCTGAAGAGACCTTTCTTTGAAGAATCCGACATTTTCTAGAAGATGTATTAAGTTTGAAGGAAAAAACTGAGCAGAGCTCAGGGAGACTCCCTGTCACACGACGTGCGGTAGAAAATCTGAAGAACTCAGCCTCTCCTGGGAGTGTTCTACAAGGGGCTGTCGCCTTATTAGTTGTTGCTCAAGTTTGGTCCGTTTTTTACAAAAGAAGGTAGATTGGCTATTGCAGTGACTGTTCATTGCATTGTAGCCTATGATAGTATTATCTACTGCTTTTACAATGATACAGTGGGACTTCCACTACGACGAGAGGGATGATTCAAGCATGTGAATCTATGAAAGATCCAATACTTGAGAAATCTATGTTTACATTTAAACACAAACAAAATCTGAAAGATAGACCGGTAACAGGCATACATCGAGCCAAAGACTGGTTCTATAACAAAAAGTTTTGGTCTTCAACCTATCATTGGCCATTTTTGATGTGGAAACTGTATAGCATGAAATACCACCTGAGCAGTGAATGGCAAGACATTCAATTTGAAACATTTCCCAAACTGTCATACAAAGAACGTGATATACTGCATTAAATGCCCATGCAGTTTGCCATACATAGGTAAAACTACACAGGAGATACAACATCATATCCTTCAACATCACTCAAGAATCAGACTCTTGCTCATACTCCACTCATGGCCTACTTTGAAGAACATATACATGTACCTAGAGACATGGAATGTTGGGTGATCCAGGTAATAAAAAGCCCAGTCAGGAATCGCAACCTTGATTACCAACTCTTCCTGTGTGAAAATATATGGGCATGGAATGTGGACAGTGTCAATTCTGGCTTAAATGTGTCTGTGGAATGGCAGAGCTTGGACTTGTACAAGTAAAATATTTTTGTCAAGTTTTAAATCCCTATGTCATTAATCTCTCTATGCTTCAAAACTCTATGCTGTTTTTCATTTCCTATTGATTGGATTGATACTTTGGTAATAACGTCTTCAAGTAATGTGCAACAACTGCATTAAAGCAAATCTTGCAGGATTTTTTACATTGTTCATATATGCAAATTCCCAAGACTCTGATGTTTTCAGTCGCAAGATCAACTGTTGGTCTTAACACAGAGCGTATACATCTTGATCGCATCTCTTTAATTGTTATGACAAACATTTTGTAACTGTTTTACTTAACCTGTAAACAACAATTTTAAGATGGCGGTGCCAATGCATTATCTCAAAATATAAGCATATATTGGGGCTATTTTTCTGACTAGTTATATTGAATATATATTTTGTCTTCTCACATCCATAATCCCTAAAATAATTCAAGAGTCCTATGACCTTGACTTTTGATTAAAAAAACTGCAAGATTGTTTAAGTCATTCTGCATGAAATAAGCCTTTTGACTGCGAGTTACCTGTAATATTGCCGCAATGCTATCCATTTCAATTATTTAAGCAGTCTAGTTGTTTAAATCTGCTCGCTTTCTCAAAATGGCTGTGCGGGCAATGTTCTGTTTACTTTGCTGGTATTCCTGAGCAGTGTCTGATGACCGCATTGAGAGTTTTGACTGTACAAGCCATTTCTTTACAAAATTGGTAAGCAATCTGAGCACTGTATTGTCTATGGACCTTCCTTGTTGTTACATAAGCATCATGAATTTAAGGTTTTTTTCTGCAATATTTCAGCAAAATATGCATTGCCCCAAATTCGAGTTGGTGAGTTTGTTACTAACAAAACATTTGTTTGCCTGATTGGGCCGGTTTGTTTTGAGCTTACCAATATATATTTTCTCATAGAGGGATGCTTAATATCATATTAGATTCCTAAATCATGTAAGCAAACATTTTTGCCTTTTGACACTTTTGCATTTATTGCATATGTTGTGTGTCACCAAGTAATGGCCACATTGGATAATTAATCGTTCCTTAAAATAACTTTGACAGCATTGCTTGCCACATTGATCTGGCACATGAATGAAATGTTGTTTGGTCACGTATATAAGACACGGGGCTTTGGTATATTTCGGCTGTTTTTCCGAGGCGTGTATATAAGCTTGTATCTTTTACAAATAGTGGAGCAACGGGGTATTGTGTTTCTAAGCATTTGTCCGGAGTATGGTCTCTTATATTAGCTATAAGAGAGACCGAAACATCAACGTCCTTCCACTACTTGCCTCTGCACAATCAAGTAATTTTCAGTCAACACATAAGTAACCTTTTCATCAACAGATCGGTTGTCTGACCATCTACCTCATAACAAGAGTGGATCAACACTGCCTGTGACACTGTTTATAAACTGTAATAATCTGGACTGTTAAGAGTCACTCAGGCATTGAATGCTAGAACTTACTTAACCACTTATTTTATTCGTGACTATCTACTTTTTATGTTCTCCGTTTAGGAGTAAAAAAAATTTGTCAAAGTAGTCTTTTTCTCACTCTGTTACTTACTTCTTTACTTTAACAGATACGGTCCTAAGAAAAATAATATTAAGTGTTCTAAATAATTTTTTCAAGTAGGATAAGGAATGATCCCCTTATTGGCTTTCTAATATTGTGTTTCCATTCCCACAGTTACTGTGCCTCTTCTGACAGAGTCCAGGATCACGTCCCTCCTCGTTTCACTATGTAAAACATAGATGTTGTGTTAGCTATTCTTATAAGAACCGCTTGACATGTTGGCCTTGGAAGAAATGCATGGAGACCCAGTCTTACGGGGCCTGGAGCTCCAGGATGTTGATGTGGAGCTTCTTTTGCTCATCTGATCATAATCATCTGGTCAAGAGTTTTTGTATGCAAGCTCCCCAGTCTACCATGGAGGCATCTGTTGCAAGTATCACTCTGTCCGATCTAGGATAGAAGGAAAGCCCTGCATTAAGATTAGTAGGGATCTGCCACTGTACCAGTGCTTGCTTCAGATGCCTTGTGACTAGGACTATGTCATCCCATGAGCCATGAATTTGTTGCCATTGCCTATCCAGTTCTTGTTTCCTGGCCCCTCAGACCCAGTAGAGACTTGCATTTTCTTACTGTGACAAAGTGTTTGGCAGAGGTGCTCCTTGCAATGGAAAGGAGCTTTTGTCATCTCTCTGCAGAGGGGAAAGCTTTTCCCAGCAGTGTGTCCAGTATCACTCCTAAGAATTGTAGTATTGTTTGAGGTTCTGAGGATTACTGTCGACATTCGTTGTCAAAACTATTTTGTGAAAGGTTGAAACAGGCAATCATCAAATTGTTGCTTTTTCTTTTGACAGGGCTTTGACCAGCCAGTCGTCCAAGTAGGGATACTTGGTGACCCGGACATTTGAGGTAAGCAACAACCAAGGCTAGGCGCTTGGTGAAAATCCATGGTGCTGACTTAAGATCAAAGGGAAGCACCTTGAATTGGTAATGCTGGCCTGCCACTTGAAAGTGAAAGCATTTTCTGTGCTTTAAATATACTGGTGTTATACGGTTCCTACAAATTAAGTAGGACTGGGTATCTGGACAACATAATCTTCAGAATGTTGGCACGGAGTTCACACATCAGACAATATTGGCCTGGTTCCTAGCTAGCTCACAGTGCCCCATCTGAACCTCTAACCATACCAGGGTACCAGATGGTATCAGTAACCTCGAACATGACCACTCCTTCACGCCCTCAGGAAAACGCAGAAACAGATCTACCCTTTCGTTGTTTACTTTTGCATGCCCAAGGTACACAAGAAAGATACAAATTGGCTTTTCAACCATTTGTTGGAACAATCATATTATTGTATAGAAAGCGTGTACTGCAATTATTAGGCAGAAGAAACAAAGCATTGTAACCAGTATTACCAAGATGGTGAAAAAATAACAGTTCAACCAATATAACATTACTATGTGATTATATAATTATACTCCTACCCAACACTACCTATATTATAGAGAGCATAGTGGGAGTACCCTCTGTGAGATCCCTTGGGACAGTTTTCCAATCCAATTTTTAAGCGTTATTCAACATTTCAGTCATAAAAGCAATTTAAAACATAAATAAAAGTACAGGTATATACAATGAAAGTATAGACAGATAAAAATACATCACAGTATGAGAGCCATAGCATCGCAGCATACAAGAATGGGATTTCTTAAGACATACATAAATAAGACGTAGGGTAGCTGCAAATTCCTGTGTTTTCATAACGTGTTAAGTGCAGAAAGCACAAATGCAATAATCCCTATGTGAGAAAGTCAGTGGGATCAGAAATTTAGCAGTAGGATTGGAAATTTAGCAGTGGGATTGGGCATCCAATGACCAAAGGCTACAACTAAGATGAAGCGGTATGGTTCATTTGGGGCTTGCTTTAGCCCCTGGCTCTAATGGAGTCAAGGCAAGTCTATTTGTTGGCCACTTCCGGTTGAGTCCACAGCTTTCTCCAAAACAGCAGGGAAAAAAGCCTTGGTAAGTCAGCTATTAGATTCCTGCCCATGTCTAACATTAATGGTACTAATGGGGTACTGGCAGAAAGACGAGCTAGACTTCGCAGAAACCTATTTTCAGAACTTGTAAGGAAAGATGTATTAGTAAAATCCCACAGCTCAGAGCTATACATAGAAGAACCCACTGACTGGGCATCGCAGATTTGTAATGCCAGGGCGAGGGGTTTGCAGTAGGAAGAGCTGTGCTCTTTAATAAAAGTACCAGCAAAATGATTGTGTTTGAGTGACGCTAGGTCCAGCTACGGTTTCCATGAGACGGCTGACGATAGAGTCACAGAGTAAGTAAAAACATCTACCCTTTCTAGCAATGTACCCCTTAGCTCTAATCTCCCCCTGAGCGACTTGTGTTTGTTGAGGGTCATAAACTTAGTCTTTGCGGAACTCATCTGAAGGCCACAGGTATTACAAAATTCTACAAAGCTAGTTAACACTCGCTGCAAACCACAAGGCGTCTTTGGGATTTATAAAGTATCGTCGGCAAACAACAAAATGAGTACTTTTGTACCAGCCAGAGTGGGGGTGTCAGAGGGGAGACAGGAAAAAAAAGAGGACAATATCGTTGAGGTATACAGAGAATAAAGTGGACGCCAAGACACAGCCTTGGCGAACCCCCTTGAGAATTGGAAACGGTTCTATCAATTCTCCCTGACTTCCCATGCGAACCTATGCATAATTACCCTCATGGATACGAATTACAGAGGAAAACCTAACCGCCCCCCCAATACCGGAGTGTGATGTATCAGGCAATCCACTGTGCAGAACAGGCTATCGTCCTTTGCAGGATAGAGGACAGAGCCAGTAGGGCTGCATCTCAGCCACATTGCGTTGTGTTCCAGGACAATCCCAGCAGAAGTGCTCCTCTGCCAAATGTAATGCAGAGGTTGTTTATATAATAAAAGCACTATTCCAATCGCACTGTGTCAAAGGTGCAGAGCTGATGCGATGGTTAGTCTGAAACCGTAAAACTGTCTCCAACCGGACAACCAAATACGAGGGCATCGTGTTCTATATGTCTAGCTTTAGACAAACTGCACGAATAACATAACAATACTTGCTAAGAAATCAAAAGCATGTATAATAATTTCTCAGTACATTATCATGTAAGCGTAAAGCATGTAAAATGTCACCATTAGAAAACGATGTCAAGCTAAACATGAAACTAAAACAGAGATTTAGAGCTGACCCTCTTACGCCCCACAACATTGGGATGTGAAAATACGTATCTACTGCTTCCATTGCTCCTTTGAGAGGAGCAGGAGAATTTCCTGTTGCAGCTCCCTTAAGTGAAGACTATGATTCTTCCTGGGTGGGCAGACTGTAGGCTTCTGAAGAAATTCTAAGGTATGCCCTGAATGAACAATATGCCTCACCAAGTGGTCCATTATTATGGACTCCCATGCAAGAGCAAAAAGGGAAATTCTCCCCCCCACTGATTGATGTTGGTATATTAGAGGTGCAGCTGGGAGAAGTCAAGTTTTTGCCTGTCCTGGGAAGACGCTTGTTAGACGCTCCTATTCGTTAAGAAAACCTGCCATAGTTTTGTCTGTCCTTTCTGTTGGGAGTAAAACCCTGGTTGAATCCAGGATGATATGGAAGGGTTTGCCTTCCTACTGGTGAAAACCTCCTCTATGGGTTTGAGATTTTCTTGAGCCATGAAAAGGCGTGAATCTTGAATTGTGATATTGGAGTTTTTCCAGAGATTTCGCTCTATGCTTTTTAATCTTCTGTAAAGATTCAACAAAATGCTTTCCAAACAAGGTGGCTCCATCGAATGGCATGTCCAAAATATTTGCTGGGACATCAGGATGGGAAGCAGTGGACCACAGCCAACCCTGCAGTCTCAAAACAGCAGCCCCTGTCAATTGACAAAAACATGCATTGGATACATCCAGAGCTACATCAACAGCCATTGAAATTTTTGTTCCTTCTCCAACAATGTTTTTTAACCATATCAATTAGCGGTGAGATGGCATGCCACATCTGATGGTCATAGGGGCCTAGAATTGCTGTAGCCGCCATGGAACCAACTCTACAGCCAAAATTGTCAATGCATCTCCTACCCCCATCTAGGGGTGCAAAGGAAGACATTACTGGGTTTTTCGCTGAGCCACAGAGGGTATGAAAGAGTCGGGCTTTGGATGGCCATGAGGCAGGCTATAGGTGTCAGGAGCCTTATATTTGTTCTTTAAACGAGGCCAGCATTTTCATTAATTTCAGATCTTCTAACTAGATAAAGTCTAGGATGGGAACAGACTTTCCAGCCTTACATGGTTGTTCCTTAAAATCATATAAGACACACAGCTGTACCACGGAGGTCATTGGTAGGTTGAATTTTTTTACCCGCTCTCTCCATTAGTACATGGAAAACATTATGTCATCTGTAGGAGTATCCAGTTGAATAGGAGGCTTATCACCTTTTTTACGTGTATCATAGTCTTCCCATTCACCGGGACCTTCATCATGATGCAATTCACCTTCTTCCTCCAAGTCTGAATAAGGGGATTCAGAAGAACCTCTTCTCTAATGTTTTGAGGAGTTAGTGACACCAGCATCAATGTTACTGTATTTGGAGGTTGGATTCTTGGTGCCAGTTTGGGAGGGAGTTGTGGTGGAGGCAGAGGAGGTGGTGGCAGCGATGGAGGCAGAGAAGGGGTGGACATGGGTTGTCCTGCAGGTTGCTGAGGAAGTAGCGACTGAAACATTTCTATCATCTGTTGCACTGTTTTTAGAAACAAATCACAGATTCTGCCTAGCCATGGGATGGTTATAGAGTTGTCGAGGGTGCTGTGGCCCAAAATTCTGTGACTGGTAATCCTACTTCTGAAAGGCGTCGCGTTCATACAAGGCATCCTCTTCAAATTCTGCCATGTAGTGGACATCTAGTTGCATGGGGCTGCAAGCAGGCTCAGAGGCATCTTAGTCACTGTATTCAGAGTCCAAAATTTACGTAGAGAGCCTCACAGTCACTTGAATTGTGAAAAATCTGTTGTCGACATTGTGGTCATCTTCTGTGTCAATGTCTAGGCTGACATCGGTAGCAAGGACATTCTTGATGTCGCTGAAGAGGATGATCTAGACGTTGCTGATGGACTCTATGTCGATGATGATCTCATAGTGACACTGCTAGGGTCATCGACTGTATTTCTCTTTGACACTGACAATGAGGTAGACCCCAGTGGAGAATGGAAATCACGCTGAAGGTCCAGAAGGCTTGATTTTGTGCAGACTTGTGACCTTCATGCTTGAGCGTTTCTCTTAGGAAACCCCCCTCTTCCTGTTAGCAACCTTCATGGCAGTGCTTGGAGGACCCCTTTCCACTGAATCATTCCCTAAAGAGAGTTCATCCACCTTTGCAGGAGGGTACATTTTCTTCTCAAACACATTTATGGAGCTAGTCTCCTTTCTCTGTCGCTTAGGATCTTTGGTGGACAGGTACTACAAACACCAGAGCGAAGGATTGTGCATAGTGTAAAGGCAATAAATACATTAGACATTTATGTAGGTCATCAGTATAAACCTTTTGCTTTCAACAAGTATTGCAGGCCTTGAAAATAGATTTCTTCTCTGTCGGAGATGGTAAGAGTTGGCGACATTTGATAACTCAAAAGGTCTCTCTGGCCCAATTAAATAGACATTTTTCCTAAGAACAACTTACCTTAGTCTGAAAGTAGGTAGGGCTGGTTCTGTCCCAGGGTAAACCAGAAAAAGTAACAGATTAAGGTCACTGAAAGGTTAGAGCGGAGCTCTCCCTGTTAAGTCCCTCTCACACAATGTGCGGTAGAAATCTGACCTATGTTGGCTCAAGGGGGAGTAGGAGAGCAAGTTCTTCCACCTCTTTGGCCTAAGCTTAGATTGCTTCAAATGAGGTGGATCCACTACTAAACAAACACTGTTGTTGAGGCCTATGGCTATTTTAAAACTGTTTACTGCTCTTTAATTTTACTAGGGATTCCCAGCCTGACCAGAGGAATGCTTCAAGTAAGTGAATATATAAAAGATCCAGTGCTAGAGAAGACAGATGTTGGATTTCAACAAGAATGTTGCTTTGGCTCTGCCAATGGTAGGGGCATCTCAACAATCTCTGTTACTTTACACACAGCAAATGTAAATGAACACACTTCCTCCAAAAGAGGGCCTGAAGGATAGGGATATTACCTTCTGGAAATGTTACAAGGCCATTGGCATTTCCAAGATCTAAGTAGAGCTCAGGGTTTGAGAGATGAGACATGAAGTTATCAGCCTCTAGATCCTCCTCCTCACTGTACCTAAAAATCCAGGGTAAGCCTGCCAGTGCTTCTGAATCGGAGTTGAAAAGGAGTTCTATATGTGCAAGCCACTGGGCTAGGGAAGAGGGTAAGGAAACAGTTGGCCCTTAAAGGAAACTACAGTCTTTTCTCTGGCCACTTGAAGAATGGCTTCAAACATCAAGGGCTTTGCTGGAAAGCAATGAAGCCATCTAGACTGGGGCCTTGGATACAGTGACTTTGGTGGAAGCTGTACCAAGGCTGGAACTTGTGTATGAGTGAGTTATGGAGGCATCAGGCCAGAGCTGCTGTAACTTTCAGCCCCAAGGGTCTGTTGCCACCCTTGGAAGTCGGAAGGCGCATAGGAGGAGGACCTGCGGCCTGAATAGATCCAATATGCCCAGTTGAAAGGCCTCAGCAGTCTGATGGAGTCAGAAACTCTAGTCTAAGCTTTAAGTATCAAGATCAGCTCCCAGGAAGAAAATAAATGTTGGGGAACAGTGCCGCAGACGCTAGATGATCCTTGGTGTGGGGCCATTTTGCCTTGAGGAAGAGAACATGTCCTCTCAATAGGGTTTCTGATGTTTTTGTTGCAGAGAAGAATTTGGAAGATTGCTTCCTGTCAGGAGACTTACCTGAGAAAGGAAAGAGGGAATGTTTGGAGTCTCCTAATGTACTAAATCATAAATAACTTGCCTTCCTGCTCTCTAATGGATTTCAGATGCATGAAGATATAGGAGTAGCAAGGCGAAGAATCTTAATCATGGGCCAGAACGCATATGAATATGTCATGGGGATCCTAAGGGATACCTTCCTGCAATATTGACAGGGCTTGAACCCTGCAGTGTTAGAAGGCAACATTTGACTTAATCTGCGTAGGGAGTAGCATTTAAAATACTGAAGAAATTGATTTTACATCAAAGAGCTTTGGCCAAGGTCAGTAAGGTAAGAAAAAACACAACTAAGACCAGCAGGTCAGGGGGCGTAATACACAGGGCATTGTCAGCACTTCCTGGATTGTCGGAGCTGCAATTGGATTTGCCTGGTGGCACCTGACGGCACTGGAGACCATTTGCATGAGAAATTGTTTGCACATCTAGCCTGGCACTAGCAGATATTCATAAGGTTAGGACTTTGCAAGAGGGCGTTGCCATAGGAGACAATAGTTGACATATATGAGAGAGGAGAAATAGGTCAAAGCGCACACTGGGGAGGCAGACTAGAAAAGAGAGAAGGAGAGGAAAGGAGAGACAAATCACTGCCCCACCCTACCCTCTCACCACTTAAGCACAAAAGACAGCCTTTTGTTACCTGCTGATAGTTTGGGATATACTTTTCTTAAGGCACCCAGTAAATTCTTGCATGGCTTCTTGGGTAGGAGTTTCCAGTTTATGGTTTTCTTTTCATCTGATCTGCATGTACAAGAAAATGATAAATCAGATATTTTCAGAGAACCTTTTTTTTCCAGGCGCTGAACTTGAGGACTTCAAGTAGAAACCATAAAAAAAAGATTTTTTTTTCCTTCAATTTATTGATTGTGCAAACCAGAATCAGCCATGGAGAACTTTATCCCGCATTGGTATTTGGTACAGGACAATTGCTTTAATAACCCACTCTATAAGTGGCACAGGGTTGCCACTATTTCCTTCTTTCTCAGGTACAAAACTAGTGATGTGTGTGAATATTAACTTGTGCAATGGACTATACAAATATATTCAGTTTCCACAAGACTAACATTCTGCACCTATACATAAACTAAGTAAAGTAGTTTTACCAAAACAAGAAGATGCAGAAAGCCTAGGCGATCTGTAATAACAAATACCTTCTACTGATAAACAGGAACTGGTATAAAAAAAATGATGTTTAAAACAATCTTTAGAGAAACAATTTATTAAAGAGTCAAAGGGAAAGAGGTATTGGCTAACCAAGATTTACAGCTGAAGAGTCCATTTAAAATAATTCTAGGCAAAAAGCAGACAATATCAACAGCACTGGTTTGTTATTCATGCTTTATGTAGAAATAGTTTTGCTGAAACATTCCTGAGTGACAAAGGAATTGTTTTATATTTGTATTTAGTTTGCCAATGAATTTTAATTCTAATACAAACTTCTGTGCTTACAACATTAGGATAGATATACCAAAACTGAATTTTGCATTTGCTACATGTTACTTGGGTATGAATCTGTTTAGTTTAATAGTCCAAGTCTTGCAATTGTACAGCAGAATAAACTTGACTCTTCTATTCAATTCAGGCATTCTATTCCCCACACGCCAACACCGTTTCTACCATCGGATGGAAGACTTAGTGGTTCCACCTTAGAACTTAATGACTGACTCTTGGAGGATGTTTACCGGCTTCCCAAACCATACTCTTCCCCTTTTTGCCATGGAGACACTAGCCTTAGTGACATGTCCCAACAGAAGGTGCCTAACTCAAATGTGGACAGACCCTTACCAGAAGTAGGCGCAAGTAGCGCTGTTAGTAACCCTAACGGGTCGGAAGGTGCGCCTTGCCGCACGGATTATAATATCCAAACATACAAAGCACTTGCAAAAGAACAAACACCCATAGCTATAGTCTCCTGGAACGTTGACGGTTTAAAACAAAAACTTGAGGATCCTGACTGGCACAGCTACATAGACAAATTCAATATCTGTCTTTTCCAGGAGGCATGGTTACTAACCCCCCGCCCCATTCAAGCTGGGATATAAAACATACTATAAGAACGCTATCCCATCGGAGAGAGGAAGATTATCAGGGGCCTTGTAATATGGATTAAAAGAACACTGGGAATGCGATCCAATGGTCATATTATAAACTCACCAGATTTACTGGCAGTATACTTAGATGTTAATACTCATAACAATGAAAAACTGTACCTATTTAATATTTACAATAGACCAATCAGGCAAAATCTCAATTCTGAGATTATTGATATACTAGACAGCTCCCTGGACCATGTAGACCCCGGTGATACCGTGATCGTATGTGGGGACTTTAATTGTGCCTATGAGCCACTAAACGGCCTAGAAAGTTTAACAGAGGAAGAGGATATGGCTATGGGGTTGCCTCAACTAGAGGCTGGGTCACCAAAACCATGCACCAATGCTGCATTACAGATAATGCAGCTCACCATTGAATACCATCTATGGGCATGTAATGGAAGGGTGCTTAATAAAGGGGATGAAAAAGCCTCTCTTAATACATTTAAACGTGGTAGCTCGCAGTCGAGAATAGATTACATTATGCATAGTATGGCTAGCTGGAACAGGATAGCAAGCTTTAGAATAGAGGCGAGGGAGGACAGCGACCACCAGCAAGTTTGCTTGGAAGTAATAGGCCAGATATCAAGGGACGATTTACCCGATACTTGCATGCAAAACATATACCCCCTAATAGGGAACAACCGTAGATCTATTAAGTGGCCCAGGATCACAGGTGATATAGAGCTAATGACAAGTATTTATAATACCTTTGCAGAGGTAGTGGGTGCCCACGTAGAGACAAGTGAAACGTCTAATACTAATGCATACTCTCCTAGTTGCAAAGTTAGAGCCCCTTCTTACCAAAGACACTGGGAAGAAACTGAAGCTCATTTCCAAGATGGGCTTAAAAACAAATCCCTGGTATACATCAGAGTGCGGAGGAACCAAGAAAAGCTTACTTGAAAATCTAAAGCAGGGAAATGCAGACTCAATGAGGAGGGCTAGGGATACTCACAGGAGAACATTGGCTACTGCCAGAAAGAATTGGGAGGAGAACAGTTGGTTGGACCTCCTACAGGCAGCAAAAACCAATAATTCAGCAGAGTTCTGGAAAATAATTGCATGTGGGGGTAAGGACCAAGTAGCGAGAACGGAGCATTATTTGGATCCGGCAGTTTGGACCGAGCATTTTACTAACTTGTACTCCAACTACCGGCCCACTTTTACTGAAGACAGTGAGCCTCCTAGTAACGAGGGAGACAGAGAAGTGATCATTTTCTCATTGAAAGAAACTGAACATGCTATAGACACCATCTAGCAGGGAAAAGCACCGGGACTAGACAGACTCCCCGGAGACCTATTCAAACACAATAAAAAAGGTTTGGGTCCCGTATGTTAACCTACTTAGTAATGCAATAGCAGCAGGCGCACCAATACCGGCAACGTGGAAAGGGGCTCAAATTGTCCCTTCACAAAAAAGGTAGCAAACAGAAACCTGAGAATTACAGGCCAATCAGCCTGATAGATGTGCTTCAAAAGATCTACGCCAGACACTTATTGAACAGGCTCGATGACTGGATAGAAACTAACAATATAATGTCCCCGTACCAGGTAGGATTTAGATCATGCACAAGCACAGTGGATCAAGTCTTTAGACTCCTATGCATCATCTGGAAATACGTCAAGGTAAAGGGGGGGGCCTCATCTACGTAGCATTTATAGATTTGAGGGCGGCATTCGACCTCGTACCCAGATGCTTACTGTGGGACTCATTAAAAAAACAAGAAGCTCCCCCTAGCTTGTTAACACAGATAAAAAGGCTGCACAATGATAATTACGCAAGAGTCCGCTGGGGCGTAAATGGGGAACTCATGAAACCAATCCCAATAGATCGAGTAAGACAGGGATGTGTACTGGCTCCCACCCTGTTCTCGCTCTATATCAATGACATGGTAAACCATCTACAAAAAACTGAAAATGACCCCCCCTAAGTTGAACGGGAACCTGGTACCGGCACTGCTGTTCGCAGATGATACTATCCTGATCTCGCAGACTCCAAAGGGTTTACAAAACTTGATGGATGATTTTAATAGATACTGCCATACAAAAGGCCTAGAAATAAACACTTGTAAAACTAAGTACATGGCCATAAATCCACACAAGGGTTTCAGAAATAATTTTAAGTTGAATAACCGGAAAATAGAACACGCCCCTAATTTGACTTATTTGGGTATACTACTCGATTCTAAATTAGCATGGAAGCAGCAGGTAAATCACTCAGCATTACGGCTAACCCAGGGGGCAAGGGCTGTCCTTAAGAAGTACAGTTTGTCCTCAAGCAAATCCGTGACACCAGCCCTTGAGCTATATAAATGTAAGGTCCAGGCGGCAGCATTGTATGGATCAGAGCTATGGGGCATTGGCAACACTAAACAATTAACTGGGGAAAACAAGTTTGCGAGGAGACTAATGGGGCTGCCCTCATCCACACCACTTATCCCAATGTTCCATGATTTAAACATGAGGCGCATAGGACAAATTGCAACATTACGACCACTGCTTTATTGGATACGCTTGTGGACAACACCAGAATTAGTGGCATATAGATAAGGTGCAAAAGAACTGTTGGCTATTGATATATGTCTCACCTTCCCTTGGTAAAGATTTGTAAAGAAATGGCTCAAAGAGTTAGGCCTCAGTTTATATTGGACAGGGCTGCACAGCCCAACATCTAGTTGCAAAGACATACTAAAGAAAACTTATTGGCTACATACCCTGAATGCACTTCATTGCGACCCAAGATCGGGAAGGTTAACAACTCAATTCCTTATTATTAAACCAAACCCGTTTTTTGAAGAATTTCTCGATAATGTACAACCGTACTTAGCAAGAACTCTGTATCTGAAGTTAAGGTATAACATCTTACATACCAAGAGCCGTACAGCAAATTGGCGTTCCTGCACTTTATGCACTGCACACACTTTAAGGTCCACGAAAAATACAGCACATATCCTATTCTTCTCCCCGGCATATGGCAGGGCAAGGAGGAAATGGATTCGACCGTTGTGCAACTCATTGGGATTTAGGAAGCACCAAGAGGCACTGAGGGTACTAACAACTAGCACCGCACCGCACCGCAATATTTGCCCTATCCCGATATTTGTTTGTAGTGGGACTAATAAAGCTGTGATGTCGTAACGGCCAATGTACCCATAATTGGGAAAGTACCTTCAATTGAATGAAATAACCAGATATATATATATATATATATATTTTTCTCTTTTATTGTATCATATGAAGTTTTTAGCAATTTGTTTTTTAAAAAGTCATCGGGGTGGATGTAATGGCATGTCTAGTGACCGGTTTACATTGTTTTACTCAAAGATTGAGGATTATTTTACTGAGAATATTTATATATACTGCTTGATGCATTTTAGATTGTATTGTGAATGTTTGTACTATTATGAAACTTTTATGGCCCTTGGCCGAAATAAAGTATTACAGACTGATTTAAACTTAAAATAATTCAGTAGAAATCAACAAAGAGTGTGTTATTAATGTTTTAGGTGTTTTTTATTGTTTAGTTATTTTTAATGACTGTTGGTAGTGTAATTAAGCATTGAGGTTGACGGGGCGGAGCCTAGCCTGGCCATTAAATGGCCACTATTTATTTATGCATTTTTATACAGCGCAAACTTTACCCAAAGGTGTCATAGCGCTTTACAATAGAATCAGTTACATTACATAAGGACTTAGGAGTACATGAATTACATAAAAAATACAAACAGATACACTCTAAATTCACATAACGATGGTAGCAAGAACATTTGTCTAATACAGATACTAGCAGTTAGAGTTACAGATATACAAATTGCAAATTCACTCAAGGTTGAATTTTAAGAAAAGATGAAGCGATTAGAATTGGAAAACTATATCTTACATATTTACACAGCATGATCTTCTCGTCATTGCTGGGTTTCTTGCTTTCAGCCCGGCCTTCAGGGTGTTGTTGCTCACACAGGCAGTGATCTTGGGCCTGGAGGGATCCCCGAGCTGGTGATGTCCAGATGTCCTACAGGCTTGATTGGATGGTGGCTTACCAGCTAGGCCCTAGCACAATGAGGTGGCCGTCAGTCCTCCTCAAAGTAGCTGCGTCGGGGCAGCAGGTCGACCCTGCCCCTTCGTCTTCCTCAGCCCTCCGTTGGTGTGCCACTGTGTTCACGGCCACATCACAGGATCACATGGTCTATGGGGTCAGTGGAGATTGTATTGCAGGCAAGGTGATCTCCTTCCTGGCAGGTGCTAACATGGTGTTCAGCGAACCTGCCAGGTGTTGAACCACCAGGGTTATGCCCTGCTGTTCCAGCCATGTCCAGAGACGCAGGGTCTCTCGACAAAGGGTCCACGACCCCGCCCTGCTTGTTGCAGCACCATATGGCGGTGGTGTTGTCAGTGAACATCTGCACTAGCCTCCCCTTGACAGTGGGAAGAAATGCTTTCAATGCCAACGGAATCGCTAGGAGCTCCAATAAATTTATGTGGAGCTCCGGCTCCGCCGGAGACCAGTGTCCCCTGATCTCCACCTCTCCCAGATGGCCGCATCGGTCACGACTGTGAGATCTGGTTGGGGAAGGGAGAGCAGTCTGCTGTTGACCCAATCGCGGTTCATTATCCACCACTGCAGAGCTTTTGCAGCTTTTTCCGAGATCTGAACCATGTTGGTGAGATTTCCCCAATGCTGTGCCCATTGGAACTTCAAGTCCCACTGCAGAGCCTGCATACGCCATCTGCGTGTCTTACCAACAGGATGCAGGAGGCCATGAAACCCAACAGCCTCAGAGTCCGTCTCACTGAAATCCAGGATAGAGGCTGAAATATCGGGATCATAGCCTGAATATCCTGGACTCGCTGCTCGGGAGGATAAGCCCGAAACTGCACTGTGTCCAGAACAGCTCCGATGAAAGGCAGCATCTAAGAAAGTAGTCAGGTGTGACTTCGGCACGTTTAATAGAGAACCCCAGCGAATGCAGGAGGTTCGCTGTAGTCTGTAGGTGGGAAGACGACAGCCTGGGGCGAGGACGCCTTCAACAGCCAGTTGTTGAGGTAGGTGAAAACAGACACCCCCTAACCTACGCAGATGTGATGTGACCACCGCCATCACCTTGGTGAACACCCGATGGGCACTGGTAAGGCCGAAGGGAAGCACAGTAAACTGAAAGTGCTCGCGGCCTACCTTGAACCTCAGGTAACGCCTGTGGCCCGGCAGGATGGGAATGTGAAAATACACATCCTGCAGGTTCAACACTACCATCCAGTCTTCCTGGTCCAAGGCAGACAAGACCTGAGCCAGAGTGAGCATTTTGAATTTCTCCTTTTTGAGGAAAAGATTGACTGTCCGAAGATCTAAAATGGGCAGTAGCCCCTTGTTGTTCTTCGGAATCAGAACGTAGCGGGAATAACAGCCACTGCCTACTTCTGAAACTGGGACCCTTTCTATAGCTTCCTTGGCCAAAAGAGCCGTAACTTTCTCTTGGAGCAACTTTAAATGATCCTCCGTCAGCCGTTACCGACTTGGCAGAATAGTAGGAGGAAAAGAAAGGAAAGGTAGAGAATAGCCGTCCTGGACTATCTGCAAGACCCACTTGTCCGATGTTATGGATCTCCAGTGGGGGAGATGATGGCGAATTCTCCCACCAACTGGAGTAGTGTGGTCCTGCAGAATCAGCCTAGGAGTGCTTGGAGGCTGTGGCGGCTGGGGGCAGTGTAGTAGACGACTTCTGGCCTCCATTCCGAGATCGGAATGTACTGCATCCACGTCCACACACGGCTTGGGCAGTCTGTGCGGGACGGTGGCTGGGATAGGGCTGACGCGGCTGGAAACCCCTTCCGTTGCCACGAAAGGGGCGAAAGGAAGACTGGACACGAGGCATGGAGGAAAGGCCCAAAGATCTGGCCGTAGCACGAGAGTCCTTGAATCTGACCAGGGCTGAGTCTGCCTTTTCCACAAAATGGCGGGTTCCATCAAAGGGCATGTCCGTCAAATTGGCTTGGACATCGCCCGAGAAGCCAGTAGTACGAAGCCAGGCGTGGCGTCTCAGGCCCACCGTAGTTGAAATCGATCTGCCCAGCGAATCGGTCGTATCTAACCCACACCGTATGGCGAAATTTGCTGCAACCCTCCCGTCCTTGACAGTTTGGGAGAGCACAGCCCGGCCCTTCCCTGGGACTTGTGGCAGCACTTGCGCAACCGTCTCCCAAAGGGAATGGGAGAATCGGCCCAATAAGCATGTGCTATTCACCGACCCGCAATGCCAGATTGGAGGAAGAAAACATCTTCTTCCCAAGTGAGTCCAGCCTCTTGGATTCCCTATCCGAGGGGTGGAAGGGAATGCGCACTGGGACGTAGAGGCCTGCACCACCAAACTCTCTGGGGTGGGTAGTTGGCAGAGGAACTTTGAGTCGCCCGAAGCTGGGTGATGGCGGCGTAGAATCATCCTATTCGCTGGAGCCCCTGTGCCAGGTTTGGGCCATGTTCCTAGAAGGACGTCCGGAAGTGCCTCATTAAAGGGCAACAGGGGTTCGGAAGTGAAAGCCCCAGGTTGAAGCACCTCAGTCAGGAGATTAGTCCTGACCTGCACAGAGGGCAGCTCCAGTCCGAGGACCTCAGCTGCCCTCTTTACCACCATGGCATAGGACGCTCCCTCCTCCTGCGGCAAACCCAATGAGGCCCCTTCCGACCCCGCAGGGCCCGAAGGCTTGCCAGCGGGGTCGTTCCGCTCAAATATACCGCACATGACATTGAACTTCCTTGTCTCTCCTCGGAGGAGAAAGAGGCTCTTGATATAGAAATCACACTGGAAGAGGTGTCAGAAGCTATTAATAGGTTGAAGCTGGGGAAAGCCCCGGGTCCCAACGGCCTCCCAGGAGAATTCTTTAAAAAACATACCTCTCTTCTGGCGCCGCATCTACTTAAGATGTTCAAGGAATCTAAAGAGGAAGGGTTACTCCCTGCCGATCTTAGAGAGGCGATTGTTGTGGTGATTCACAAGGCCCGGAAACCCCCAGATGATTGTGGCTCTTACCGCCCTATATCATTGTTGAACATTGAAACTAAAATCCTAGCCACCATCCTTGCTACACGCCTCATAAGGGTGATTACATCACTGGTTCAGGACGATCAATCTGGCTTTATGCCGAAGCGTGCCACTCGTTACAATCTACGCAGGGTGGCCAACTGGATGGATGCCACTCGAGATCGGGAAACGGCACACTTACTGCTATCCCTAGACGCTGAAAAAGCATTTGACTCCATTCATTGGCCCTTTATGAGGTATGTTCTGGAGAAATTCGGATTCGGGCCAAGTTTCCGAGATTGGGTAGCGCTGCTTTATACGAAACCCGTGGCTAGGGCCCGGGTCAATGGGGCTCTCTCTGAACCTTGGCAAATACAACGGGGAACTAGACAGGGATGTCCCCTTTCCCCATTACTTTTTGCCCTTATTTTGGAACCCCTTGCCTGTGTTATTAGAACTACCCCCGGATTAGGTGGGTTCGTAGACTATGCCAAAATGCTCAAGGAGGAACGCACATCTTTATATGCAGATGATATATTATTGTATGTGACCGACCCTAGTGTGACCCTCCCCCAAATCTTGCAGATTTTTGAGGTATACGGGAAACATGCGGGATATAAAATCAATTGGAGTAAATCCACACTATACCCAATTGGGGTGGGCGGTGGAACCACAGGGGTTCTCTGACTGTCTACGTTGGTCAACGGAAGGCTTCACATATCTTGGCCTTTATATTACCACTGATGTTGCTGAGAGCATGGCACGTAATGTTAAGAGAGTTATCCTCAATTTTCAAGAGGACGTTAAGAGGTGGAGCAAACTCCCCCTAACTATTATGGGAAGGGCCGCCATGTATAAAATGATTACGCTTCCCCGGCTGCTCTATGTGCTGCAAAATATTTATCATAAAATCCCAGACACATTGTTCAATCAAATAGATAGTGAGGTACGCTTGCTTCTATGGGACGGGGCCTACCCACGAGTGGCACTCCAAACCTTGCAAAGAAGTGCATATAATGGTGGACTGGCCCTCCCAGACATCAGGGCATACTACAGGGCATCCCACCATATTATTAACGAGTGGATCCATATACAAGGGGATCATTCGACATATAGGCTGGAACGACTACAATTTAGAAATCGTACATATCTCCATTATATATATATATATGGTGGGAAGGGCAGTAGCCAACTACTTCAGGCAACCCGGAGGACATTGGAGGCTTGGAAACACGCTGAGAGGCAAATGCAATGGGACAAGAAATGTACCAGGGAAACCCCGCTATGGGAAGGGAAGAGACTGTCCGAAATAGGGAAGCTTAGAGGTTTTAAAAAAATGGGACCTAATTGGCATTTCCAAGATAGGGGACCTTCTAAAAAGGGGGGTGTTGGCCTCGTTTGAGACACTTAAAGACAGATACCAACTTCATGCTACACAAATTTATGCATATCTTCGTTCAAAACATGCATGGATGGTGGAGGGATTAGAGGGGGAGGCATTACCAGAGTATGCCCCACTAGAGGGTCGCCTACTGCAAGAAGAGATTCCGGCTAAAGCCGTTTCCTACACATATAAAACCTTACTCAATAATATGCCGGATAAGCTTGGTCCACTTCGAACCAAATGGGAGGGGACTACCGGAACATTGGAAGACAGACTGGGAGGCCGCTCTCATGCACCCACCGGAGGTGGCAATCAAGCTTCGATTACGCCTCATTCAATATAAAATTTTACATAGAACATATTTTGACAGAGCCCAACTTCACAAAATAGGGAGGGCGGATAGTCCAAAATGCCTTAGATGTCATGGGATGGATGGGACTTTCATACATACCCTATGGGAGTGTAGGGAAATCCAGGAATACTGGGGAAAGATTGTGGATGAGCTTAATAGCATACTTGAGGTCCAGATAGAAATGGAGCCGAAGTTCCTTCTTTTGGGTATTTCCACAGAGGTAGATATCCCACGACGAAAATTACTACTAGCTAACCTGGGACTAGTGGTGGCCAAGCGTGACATAGCGAAATATTGGGGTGTGCAACAAATACCCACACTAAAGGAATGGAGGACATGTTTGGACCTATACATGGTTGCAGAACAGGTGACATACAAAGCTAGGGGCTGCCCGCGGAAATTTAAGAAAATATGGACACCATGGATTAAATATTATGGCTTAGAGTTGGATGGGGAATCAGAGAGTGAGGGTTCATTGTCCGGGAGGCTGAGGGAAGCACCCTGAATGAGGTATATTATGACCCACTTGGCGTTGAACAGGAAATGTGCAATTTTGATGTCATGATTTATATACAATTGGATCTTTCATGTCCCTCACTGTGTAGCCCTGTAGTGGATATTCATTATGAACAATGGCCGGCTGAAATTGCTCTACAACCTATCGTGTCAAGTATTCATATTATGTTCTATATGTTATTTTATTGTCAAAACAAAATAAAAATATTTCAAAAAAAATAAATAATATACGGCACATGGCCTCGTAAAATTATTTTTTTTTGAGCGGGAGGCGCTCCGGGTCCCGGAAAGGGGGGGAGGCGCGAAGTCGACTCTGGCTCCGCGGAACCGTGCCTAGAGCAATGGGTGCTCCTTACCTCTCTCGATGACGGACGCCAGTTGACGTGAAGACGAAGTCCGCTTGGACAACTTCTTCTTCTGCCTCTTCCCAGAGTGTCCCGAGGACCTCGCATGGGAGGAAGAGGACTTAGGGCTCCAGGAGCGGTCTCGCGACCTCCTCTTCTTCGAACAGGACAGTGACCACCTATGAGTCTCGCTTGACGGTGTCGACTGCCGGGCCTCAAGTAACTTCATCGCTCGCTCCCTCAAGGCCTTCGGAGCCATCGCCCGACAGTCCAAACACGACTTAGTATCATGGTTGTGCTCGAATCATCAAAGACATACGCTGTGGGGATCGGTAACCAACATCATGAGGGAACAAGTCCTGCATGGTTTGCAACCGGTCTTCCTCAAAGACATCCCTCATACACAAAGTCATATTCCCAAAAATTTCGACAAACGTCGGGAGAAAACCTGCCAAAAAGTGGCAGAGGGGTAGCTCTTCCCGGAACGATGCTTAACTGGCGCGGAAAGAAAGGAACTGAAGTACGCGCGCCTGGGTGGCAGCTATATATGCAGCGCAACGTCATAACCGACGCAGTCACGTGGAGCTGAATGAAGCCACCCGACGCCGCACGCAAGGGGTATTGCTCAGCAAAAGTTTCCGGATCCAGCCTGACACCTGGGAAATTCAAAGGTAAGGAATCTGCAGCTAGAAGTCTCTATCAGATAGGATGCTTGCCTCCAACACTGGCTCACCTGTACGTGCTTTAGCCTATGACGCCTTGACACCTCCCTCCCGGGCGCGGATACTCTGATAACTCTTTGGCTACAGAGCTTGGCAATCATCCCAGGAGGGATTCCTCACCCTCCAGTCCTCCCAATACAGGAAAGTCCAGAAGTCTAGGGGGGAGCAAAAGCAAAAGGGCTGATGGAGGGGCCAAGTCAAAACGTCAATGTCCTGGTCCGCCAGTTGTGACGATCATTCTATTCCCCTCCCCCCCCCCCCACCTCAGATCCAATCTCGGAATCCAGCCTTTTTTCTTCAAATCATGCGAAGACAACCTTGGCAGCTATAGTTGGGGAGGTAGTCAGGAGTGTGATGTCTTCCTTCACAAGTACACTGGCTCCTATTATGATCCGCTTGGAGAAGGTGGAGGAAGCCTTGACTAAATTAAGTGAGGTTATGTTAGTGCATTGTACAGAAAGCCCTCAGTTATCTGTTCCTACAGGCACAACCACCTGTGCATGACAGGCCCATTTTTGCACCAAGGGCGGCCACACTCTCCTCTGGCACAAGGGGCGCAACCCAGACTCAACATTTAGGGCCCGAATAACCAGGATGGTTAGTGCTGACCCCACTCAGCACACACCCCCGCCAAATCCTCTAAGACCCACATGCTGCATCTCCTGCCCTAGGCGACTCCTTTTGTGCGAGTATTCAAAATGGTTCACCCCCTTGAGCAGTGGTTTGTGCAAGGACCAGGACCAACTGGTTAATAAGGTGGTCCACTGTGTAAATAGCAGACTAGAAGGTCCAAAATTACTCCACATTCACATCAGTTGAGCCCCGTGGATGGGTAATACTCCCAAACCTGTTGCCTCCAATTGTGTTGTGATTAACTTAAGAGATGGGAGGGTGGTGCAGATATTTTAACTGGGCTACGTTTTGCTGGTGCCCCAACAGCTGCAATTGAGGCTCTCCCATCAGGATATTTCTACAAACCACAGGCAGGTTTATCCACCTCGCTGCTGTCCAGTAACCCCGTTTCGACCCCAACAGGTTTGCCCGTAATTCAAACTTGGAGAAGCTGGATTGACTCTGACGTGGCGACCCCTTTAGTCACTCGCAACCTGTCAGTGGAGCATGGCTTCCCAAAGTCGGTTGATGTCAATATGCCTAGTTCGCCTGCCGGAGACAGGTCTTCTCAGGGTTCTGGATGTGGTAGAACCCAACTAACACTGAAAGCATCATGGAATGTTACAGGTCTAGCAAGTAAGTTGGGTAGGCAAGACTGGATTCATTCCATTGATTGCTATGCGGTAGTCTGCCTGAAAGAGACCTGGCTTAGAGACAAGTTCTTTATGGATGGGTACACAATCTACTTCACACCAGCCATTGCAGGAGCTGTAGGCCGGACCAAAGGGGGCCTTATCACTTATTTCGCTCAGCTTCCCTGCCCAGACGTTGTGGTCGCATTGTGACTGTGTGTGTTATCAGATGATCTTGCTCCAGTGTCAATCAACTTGCCTGTTAATGATAAATTTGCATAACAATGTTTTTGACACCTCTAGCAACAAATTTGTAGGCCGTCACAGGATATCGAAAAACGTACTAGAAACATTCAAGGGGATTATGGTGTGATACTACTGGGGGACTTTAATATGAGACCTTTTCAGTTCTCTGCTGCCAGCGTCTGTGGCCTGGTGGACGGCTCTGGGGACCCTCCTACTCACTTTGCACACTGCCCTCAGGGGGACTCATTTAACATATTGCTGGCCAACCTTAATTTAATTTTCTCTTACGATTCCTTAAGTACAGAACCAGCTACCAGACCCACTTATGTTGGGAGGGGTACCCCAAGTCACATAGATTTTATTATTTTTTCACACACACCGACGTAATAGGTGTTGGTTTATAGCCTTGCTGACTCTCCTATGAGTGACCACAGACTGTTGGCCCTTTCACTGCATGCCTCGCTCTTTCCCATCCAGGCATTGTGAATTATCCACTCCCACTAACATTTCCAAGGAATCGTGGGGTGATCAATAGCTGGGCAAATATCGATGAAACCACCTTTCTAACACAGCTTGTGGTTTCCTCGCTCCCGGATTTCCTAAAATGTTTAGTTGAAGACTACCAGCAGGGTTGTGGCTTGGAGCTTCTGAAGAGCTTCAACAGAATTTGCAGAAGGGCATATGAGCTGTTTTTGGTCCCGGTTAAGCCAGGCAGCAGACCGCCCACAAAATGGTTAGATCTTGACCGCACTAAGGTGCATAAGCAGTTGCTTGCTGCCCTTAAGAAGAAACTCAGAGATCAGGAAGAGGTTAGAAGTTGTAGATCCACATATAAGAGTGCCCTCAGAGTAAGGTAGAACGCTATTAGAGAAGATGATTTTCCTCTCTATTACAAGCAAGTGAGCTAAGGGACATGGAGGCATTTTGGGCAGCAGTTAATTGCAACTATTTTGCGAAAGCTAAAAGCCCTGGGATTGACTTGTGATCCCCCCCCTGACCTCTGGGTCTTCCACTTTATGAAGCTTTATGAGGGCCCTGCTATAGAGACTTCCTATCGTTCCACCAACAACCTAGCTGGGCTGCCCCGAGGTTCCCCTGCACACTCTCAGCCTCTGGTGACATCCTCGGCTGCCCCAGAGATAGAACAGAGTGAGGTCCTGCTGGCAATAGCTAGTTGCCCGGATGGGCGTGCTCCAGGCCCAGATGGGATACCTACAGACATGTTTAAGGCTAATACTTCATTATGGGCCCCTGTCCTCAATGTAGCCTTAGTGACTGGCCCACCTAAGGGTTGGTCCGATGTCATTATTGTTCCGATATTCAAAAAGGGCTCGAAAGGCAACCCACAACGCTACAGCCCCATATCGTTGATTAATTCAACTGCTAAAATCGTGGGACATATTATGCTGGATCGCCTCCAGACATGGGCTGACTAACAATGTGCTTTCAGATATCCAATTTGGCTTCCGTCCGGGTCTAGAAACTGTGCAGAAGTCCCTCAATTTATACCTACTTATAAGTAAATGCACAATGGCTAGGAAGGGTAAGCTGTACCTGGCATTTATGGACCCGAGCTCTGCATTTGATTCTGTTAACAGGTCCAAGCTCTGGAGCATGTTGAACGATATAAAGGTCGACCAGTACATTGTCAATTTCCTTAGAGAGCTTCATAATGAGGTAACTGCTAGCGTGAGATATGGCCCGGGTAGAGAGACAACTTCAGCCTTTAACCTGGCAAGGGGCATATGTCAGGGCTGTGTTTTAGCCCAGTTCCAATTCATATTGTATATAAGTGGCCTGGACGAGAATCTGCTTTTACTCAGGGCTGACTGCCCCCTCAAAGGTGACCGCAGTGTTCCCACGTTAATCTATGACGACAATACAGTCCTAATGGCAAGGACAGAAATCGGCCTACAATGCATGCTGGATCTTTTTTGCCAGTTTATGGCCAGTTTAGATTTAAGGGTCAATCAGGCCAAGATGCAAGTTATGATCTTTGGATGCAAAAAAAAAAAAAAAAAAGGACGGCATTGCTTTTGCAGTTAATAACTCTAAGGTTAGCACTGTCTCATTGTTCTCGAATCTATGTATTCCTTTTGACACTCACTTAGCATGGGGCCCCCTAAAGTCTAGTGGGATTGCTGCTTTCTCTAAAGCCATTGAGGCTCTCCTTAACTTTGCCTACAGATTGGGCCATAAGCCAATTAAGGAACTTGTGGTCATCTATTAAGCCAAATGTTGTGCTGTTGCCTCCTATGGGGCCGGGTTATTGGGCATTAATGATCAGCGGAGTCTGGAAACAATTGAGAATGGTTTTACTAAAAAGTTACTATCTGTCCCCCAGAAGCACCAGCTCCTTCATATGCCACTCTGAGGTTGGGATCCGGTACATAAATGACTTTATAAGGTTGCAACCACTCCTCTTGTGGCTCAGAATTTGGTCTAGGAGCCTAACTTCATTCAACAGGACTGTGCAACTACCATAACATTAGCTGCTTTAAGAACATACGGAGAGTAGAAATCAGTAAAGTGGATTTGAGGCCTGGTGTTCAGCACATACGTGCTTCAAAAAAACATATATAGAGGGGTTTAAGTGGAGGTAAAATAAAAGGCATTCAGTGTGATGTTTGACAATTTAAGAGGATGAAAGTGAGAAAGGATCTAACAATAATAGGAAAGCCGCCCCCAAGGTTTGCAGGGCAATCAAGGAGTGAAATGGAATATCTGAGAAGAATTGCTTCTGCTGGGGAAGGCACGGAACAACCACTGAGTCAGGTTTTGGTAAGAAACAATGCGTTTGAACAAAGTCAAAAATGTCCAAGGCGTGCTTAGAAGGATCTTACATTGATCAAGAAGCATTTAGCCATGACTTAGGACAAAGGCTCCCAATGAGTGGTCAAGGGAGGAGGCAGAGAGGTGGATTTGCAACTAGCTTGTGTGATGTAGTAATTACAGGAAGGGCAGGTAAAATAAGAAGCAGGCTGTAAGTTGGGAAGCGAGAAGCCAGAGTAAACCTACCTTGTGAGTTGAAGGCAAGAAGAGCAGCTGCTAAACAGGCACTGCGGCAAGTATTTTCAATTTTGAAACGGCAAGAGTTTCTGGCACTGGGCATGGTCCAGGCACGTACAGACGCAGATGAGCATGCTTTAAGCAAGCTGCCTGCGTGCCCATTCTGCAGATGCACAGCAGAGTTAGAAAAATAACCCTCCATCATGTGGGGCATGGACGGAAGAATAACTAGAACACGGCCTAAGCAACACAAAAAAGAAGGCAAAACCTACAAGGAGAAGACTTACAAGATAAAATTAGGATGGGAACAATAAAATATTGAAAATAAATAGAACAAGATACTCGCCACTCAGTTCCAGGGAGAGCGGGAACAGGCAATGGAGCTAGGCACCGCCATCATACATAGTTGCTAACATTTGAAAGAAATTTCCTGCGACACTTTGCAGCACAGGGCTGCTGCAGATAGAAAGTTCTTGTTTTAGTACCAGTGTATAATAAAGAGGAACAGTTTCTGCAACAATATTACCCGGGACATTCTCTAACTTGCCGGAACGGTCCCTGCAAAAAAGGGACATTTGGCAACTATGCATCATAAGGTACAAGGAAATTAAGTTAAATACCTATGTTGCCTTTACGGTAGGCCTGCAAACCGTGCGGACAAGAATAGACTTCACTACTAGAGTCAACCACAAGATTTGCATTGACTAATTGACTCTCCAGCATTGCATCGTCAACAGACTTGCATGCTTCGATTGAACAGCAAGCAGTCAAACACATCTTAAAATAAAAGGCAAGCAGGCTCACTTTTATAGTGTTTGGTGAATGTGTGCCGGTTCTTCCTGTAGCTGTGCAGCAGATGTTCAGGATAGACAATCCTGCATAGAGTGCAGCTGTCGCAGACATACTTCTGGTGGGAAGAGCGGTCACTTTACCTCGTAGAGGGTACTTTGCTTTGTTGTGGCAGAAAGTTATGCAAGCTGATAGCCAAAGTGCAATGCCTTTCTTTGATAGGACAGGCCAAGCCTTGTGTCTGATGGAATCAAAGATTTCCTCTGAAGTTCTCAAGTCTTTGGTCTTGTTCCAAGAAAATTTCCAAAGTCTGCGAACATTTAGTGAGTGAAGTGCTTTTTCCCCTAATGTTGAAGGATTTGGGAAAAAGAACAAAGCACAACCAGCTCATTCATCCACAGGCAAAGTACTCTTATAGGCATTTGTCTACTCTGAACACAGGTTAGAAGTTACTCAGTAAAGCCATTGACAGTAGGCTTCTTCACAAACTACCATATGGTATTCTTCCAGACCAGAGTGGGTGCAATACATCCATAATATAAGGCAACTATGCTTCATATGCTAGAAAACACCCCTATACTGCATCTGCACCACTGCTAAAGATGCTGAGAAGGCCTTTGATACAGTCAGCTGGCAGTACTTCACAAGACTTCAGAAGCTAAATATTTTTGAAGTGATGATGAAATGTTTGCAGCCACTTTATTCAAGGCAGGCTGCCCAAGTAGGACAATATGTAGAATATAAAAAAAACATACAGGGTAGGTAAAGGCATGAGGCAGGGGTGCACACTGTCCCCTTTGATCTTTGCTTTGATCATGGAATCTTTGGCAAAAGCTGTGTGAACCTTAAGAGGCAGGCATGGCACTGCAATCAAGGCTATATCATAATATGTTGATTACATGCTTTTATCACTATGGCATGTCAACCAATGCCTCAATCCAAGAAACAAAGTGTTCAATCGCTTTGGATGCATGTTTGGTTTTAAGGTAAATTGAATTAAATTGAACTTTCCAAGTACACCAGTGTGCATTGAGAGCACACCTCTGGCTTTATGCATGATAACATGGGAACATTATAAATTCAGGTACTTGGGCGCTCATGTTTATCGTTCAAAGGCCAACATCATGAATAGTAACAGAGGCAAGGAGATCATGTCTCTTGGGCGGGTGGAGGGGGGGATACGTCAGTGTCTTTTTGAAGATCGCTTCCCTTGTTGCTTCTGTAGCGAGTGATGTAATCTAAAATGACTAGCCACATTTGCCATATTTCCTTGTCATCTAGCCAGTCAAACTGCCCCGAACACTGTTCAAATAGTTGGATGCCTTTTGCTGACCCTACTCTGGATTAACAACAGGCCTCAGGAGGCCCTTTAGAGGCTACAGCTCCCAATTATGAAAGGTGGTTTAGAAATGGCAGACATTGAGCATTTCGTCATTTTGTATGGCATAACGAGTGCAATGGACAGCCAGTTGGGTTTAAGACATACTCTCCCAAGAAACATGTTATATCCAGGCTGATCCTTGACTGATGGGCTGCTGCACATATTTATGAAGGCCACAGCTCCACTCAAAAAGTGGGGCTTGCGGTTGACTGCAACCTGATACAGCTGGGTGAGGGGGTTTAAGAAACCCATACTTGATGCAGTGTATGTGCCTAATATTACAACTGACAAAATACCTAGGGCTTGGCAGAGGAGACTGGAGTCAGACACTACAAGCATAGAGAAGAGGAGATTGGTACTCTGGGTAACCATGAGATACCTGCAGCTCACTTCGTCTATTAGGTTAGAATGGTGGTCTGGCTAAATACACTATGACAGACTAGAACAATGGAACCAGCATCAAACACTGCCCTCAAACATTATTGTGGTTGAACAGTGGCAGAGAAGCATTTACTCTTATAAGTGACTACGGCCCGACTGGATGGGGCACAGAAAGGGATATACCGAGGTCTTGGGACACAATGGCAGAAGCCCTAAAGCAGTGGAACACCAATGACAGGCCTCCATGAAGTTCATCATGGTCACTACTGTAGTATTTCGAATATGGGACATCTCACACATCCAATACAATTTGTTTGATATAACTCTGCACCTCTTCACTCGGACCGTTTCACATACAGGACTGTGTGGAACATCGTAGTGACAAGGCACCTGCAAGGTAGGAAGTGCATATTTCAGGACCACCCTACATATTTATACACCGATGTCTAACAGTAATTGACATGCTCTGACCAGGGCAGTTGGAGCGTTACCCCCATTTGCCTCGACATCAATAGTAACCCCCCTTCTCTCTTTTTTCAAAAATAATTTGTCACAATGCCATGATTGTCTAATCTTAGAAGGCAGTTAGAAACATGTTAATTATGTTGTAGGGGTGCAAGATTTCTCTTTGATGTATAAACTCATATGCCATCTCTTGAATGATAAAGTATATGAATTGCAGTAAACTGTTTTTATGGACTTTAGAATAATGGGACGCTGTATCCTTGGACAGTTGTATGTGCAGAGCTAAAAGAAAGACTATTACTGACCGTGAGAAATATAAACACAGAGATATTTGTAAAAATACAAACCTTTCTCTCTACGCTCTTCCCACAAGGTTCAATTCATACAAAATGTCTTTAACTTGTGTTACTACATCATCTTGACTTGTTTCGCTGCCAAGGAGGCTGTCCTCCTCACAATCCTCCTCACAGTCCTCACAAGATGCGAGCCTTCACAGCACCAGTAAGTCCAGCCTCAGAGTCACCAGGATCTATAGATCCCTATAATCAGCACCTAGCATTTCCCCTTCTACGAGTGCCTTTCCCTACCAGCCTGACTCCCTAAAATGGCCTCCATAAATATGCCCTTGTCCAAAGCACTCCCACTCCCCTTGTTGGGGATGGATCCAGCTTTTTTTGCCCTGGAGTCTGAGACCCCCCTGAGAGAGTCCACAGTGACAATGGGAGTCACACATAGCGGAGGACTGGGATAGATATCCTTACCGCTGGGAACTGTCTCCTACCCTGCCCGACGTCGGACACTGTGTTCCCGATGGGTTTCCTACCCCCTCCCCCACCTCTTCCCTCCCTCATGCTTCAGAATGTGCCCGTGGCCAAAGCACTCCTCTCCCCTTGTTGGGGAGGGATCCAGCATCTATGCCCTGGAGTCTCAGCGACCTCGTTGAGAGAGTCCACCGCGACAAGGGAATCACGCATAACGGAGGACTGGGAATGATCCCTTACCGCAGGGAGCCGTCCCCCACCCAGCCGGACGTCGGACACAGTTACTTCCTCGTCTTCACGCTGTGTCTCCTACCCCCTCCCCCACCTCTTCCCTCCTGCATTCTTTGTCTACCCCCCTATTCCTTTCCTCTCTTCCCTGAATTTCTCTCCCCCCGCCTGCTTTGTTTATCCTGTTGCCTATTCTCAGCTTATTCTCCCTCCCCGTTACCCTTTTACATTACCCCCTTACCCTTCTACACGCCATGAACCAACGGATGTAATCTTGTTACTGATGTACCTTTTATAACAATGTGTAACTTGTAACCTATGTAACTCTCCTCATGTAAAGCGCTCTGATACCTCCGGGTCTAGCCAGCGCTATATAAAACTCAAGTAAATAAAATAAATAAATCTTTACCAGCTACATAAATACAATCTAATTCTGTTAGACACCAATAAAGCCTCTACCACGTTTCATCACTTTTAGGAGCAACTTCATTATGTAATGGACACAGTGGTAACAGAACCCACAAACGTTATTTTGAAACAATATTCTCACAATTTGGGATTCTGGCAAGTACTGTGAGGCAAGTCCACTAACCGGACACTAGCCAATGATTTATGATCGATCCTTAATAAAAAATCTGCAGAGGTCCTGATGTGCAAAGACATTTTGCTGTCGCAAAACCTGCGATCTGCAAAATCACAGGGTTTACAACAACCGCAACAAAGTCACCAAATTGCATAAAAGGTTTAGAAAAGCATAAATTGCTATTTGGAAGGGACGTTTTTAGGCTGCCTATTCAAAATAGTGATTTATTATGGTATGTATCAATGTTTTGCAACCGTAATCCAGTCGCAAAATATTGAAAAGTTAACAACTTCTGAGTTGGAAGGGTAACACATTTGCAAAAAGGGGGAGTCACCTCTGGAACCCTTCCTCTTTGGGGAGTAAAGATGGTCCAGGGAACCACTGCCAACATTAAAATTAATTAAAAAAATAAATAGAATCTTATCCTTTTAAATGCAGCTCTTTTTCCATTAAGGAAAAAGGTTCTCATATTAAACAAAAGGTTTCCTTTATTTAAATGTGATTACAGACATGATGACCTGCTAAACCCAGCAGGCCACCATCCCTGTGATGATGTAGATTTGTATGAGTATACATGTTTTTGTATCAATAAATCAATAAAAACATGTAACATATGGCTTTATGTATATAGACTGCATTAACAATTGCAATTGAACGAAATTTCCCACAATGTGCAGAAGTAGGTTTATTAATGTGTTTTAGTCATGCAACATTTTCTGTGTAAAACGCCACCTTAGACTGATGCCATCTCTATCACTCACTCCTGTTTCCCTCCCTGCATACATCCTCTCCCCACAGGCTCCGTAGAGCAGTCAAGCTAATGACAATGTTTTATTTCCATTGCAGTGGTTGCTTTGCTAGTGCTGAATCTTCTATGGTGCAGATGTAGAATTGCAACTAGGGTTGATTTTTTCCTTTCCTTCACTAGCTGTATTCAGTTGCTTTAAGTCTTACGGTTGAATGTTGCATATTTGTTCAAACATCTCCGAATTACTTTAGCATAGAGGGTGTTGAATAATTTCGTCAGAAATGAGATGGCGCTTATGTGTTAAGGTAATGATGTGCATTATTCTTGTGTTCTGATTTGCTAAAGAAATTATACTTTTGCTCACAAAATGCTGAATGTGCTGGATTGCTAATATTCTATGCAAAAATTGTGCATATAACCCCTTTTGATTTTGGGAGTGGGCCACAAGACTTTCCTATTTTACTAGGGATGTTGTCCGATTTCCACTCAATTTTGCTGCTCACTTGGGACTTAAAATATTTTTCTGATTTTGCCTTCTCTGTTTAAGTTGGTATTTTGAAAGCGTTCATGGCATTAAACAAATGTATCACTGATCTAGGACTCTGGTACCGAGTGGTTCCTATTACTTTTAAAATTGTTTTACCCTGCTAGCCTGTTGATAGGGGAGGTGCCTTGAGGTGCTTACTAATCTGTGGGAGAACCGTCTCCGGTAAATCCAAAATTCTGCAACTGGCAGTGTGGGCTAAGAACAAGGGCGCACTAGTGTAATATCAGGACAAATTCCATTAGCATACTCTCACGCTCAACTTTAAGTGGTCACACTGCCCCAAGGCCACGTTCATGCAAAATCCAATTTTAGAAGAAAAGGAGCGGGTAAAAGTCCATCCTTGATTTGTCTTTCCAAAATTCAAAGAATAATACTATTCATTCCTTAATTATGTTCAGTCCATTCAAAAAATAATCACTTGGGAGTCTTGTGTTTCTTAATGGATCCAACATTTTTTATTCATTCAATGCTTTTCATCAAAAGCAGTCAACGCAGCCCAGCCAACGTGTTTCGTCCCTACGGACATCATCAGGGTGTGCTGTCAGTCCCAACAACGTGTCCATGGAGACCTCCTGACTGCTGCTCATCCAGTATCCATTTAGTTAAATGCTCATTGACTGCTTTTGATAACAAGCATTTGCAATGCAATAGGTCTCGCATTTGCGAGAGTTTAAGCTATTAGTATTGTAATTGACAATGCCTTTTATTTATGTTTTAAAACCCAAAACATAAATAAAAGACATTGTCATTTACAATGCTAATAGCTTAAACTCGCGTGAATGCGAGACCTATTGCATTGCAAATGCTTGTTTGGTAAGTGCCTAGTTTGGCGACTACTTACAAGATAGCGAACCCCGGCATGCTGCTTTGAAATGACTCTAGGCCTCCCTAAAGATGGCAAACAGGTCATGTGGTTTAAAGGGGTTTTATTTGCATGGTAAACTAACCTTATCTTAGTGTGCGATGGTTTGTGGAGGATTCATTTATGCCGGTTTTGTGAACAATAACACATATTGTGACAAGAAGAGTTAAGTTAGGTGACTATTTTGACACATGTATGCCAGTGTTCATTATTTTGCATATCTTTTAAACATGGCGGCTCCCATTATGTTATTCATAGCTATCCTGAGACCTTTAGGAAGATGGCGACCACGCCACATGTTTCTTTGGCATTTTACTTACTCAAACAACCTACCATTGTTTCACTCTTGGATCTTGACGACTGATGCCTGTGTTGACAGCAGTGCTTTTGTAAGTGCTTAATCTCATTACTATTTAGATAGCAGTGTTTCGTAGGGTCAGGTTCCATTTCTCTGACATATTTGGCCTCATTTTCCAATAAATGTATAAAATGAATCATCATTGTGCAAGTATTTAATTGGAGTCACTTATGTTGCTCTCTTCACTAACTGCGACTTTAGGAGGCTTCTGTGGAGATTTACACCACATAAGCTACCTATAAGGTCCTTTCTGGGCAGCGTTTAGTTAATTTTTGAATGCAGACTGGGAGTGACCACTCCACTCTTGTATTAACGTTTTTTTCCCACTTGAGGCATACTTTCTTGTGTGTTTTCTATTCTTCATAGAAATTATATATGTTGTAATATATACATATATTTCCCATATTAGGTTTAAATGGCCGACCATTTTTTGTATTTCCGACACCTTGTCCTGACGGCTATTTTTCATGAGACTTCTATGCGCTATCCAGCGTGTTGTGTTTTTTTTGCAGGTTTCATAGGGAAACAGTACTTTATAACCGCACAGAAACATATTTGCACATCACAGTATGCTATATTATACGACTCAAAGCAAGACTCGAACGGGTCTACTTTTGAGATGGGAGATTCTTAGTCATGTTTAACCTGCCCACTCGATCCCCCCCGACCCCCCCTGTTCCCACCCGCTAACAAGTGTACACTGATTTATTTCCTTGATTTATAACGGGCTCTTTATGGCCTCCCATCCACAGCTGTGCCCAATATCACAAGGTGACAAAATGCTTTTGTGTTTTTACTGTCTATTGCCTCTTACATAAACTCCCATCTAAAGTAAAGTCCTTCATCCTCCATTAAAATGGGAGGTTTATACTTCAGAGAGTAATATATATTCACAGTTTTTTGTAATAAAACCCACAATCACGAAACCACAGAACTCACAGCACACGGCTGTAGGCTGGGTGGGATGGAGATGGGATGGAGACTGGGCGCTTGGTGTGGCGTTCAGTAACTGACCATGGACCAAACTAGATCACTAGAAAACCAAAGAAACTCCATGAAACAACATCTGCTAAACAATAGTTGTGGTTGTTTACGCGCATTGTATATAAACGCACTATACTCACAATAAAACGTACACCACTGACTCTAAACAAGCAGACGCTGTAAGGTAGCATTGTGTCCCTCTGCGGTGGTGGGAAGCGTCCTGTGTGCTCAGATTTAGTTCAAGCATGCAGTCTGCAAAGTTTAAAACAAGCTGCCATCTTGGAGAGTCGGCACGCAAATGTCTCCATAGAACACAGACACGCCGTGAGCGTGCACATCAGCTGTCCGGGCAAGTGCACATCAGAACGCGCCGTAAGCGTGCACATTTGCTGTCTGGAGATCGCCAGCAAAGACCAGCGTGACGGCGACCGCATTGGCTGCGAGGTACACCGATCACCCTGTGAGCTCTAGGGACACGCTGCAGGGCATCGCGTGAAGCATGGCGGAACGACGGTAAGGTGGGGGGGGGTGGCAGGCGCATGGCTGACTGACACTGGAGGGGGTGCAAGGACAGCTGGGGAGTGCGTGCAATGCGGCTGGAGAGGACGGAAGGGGGACAGGAGATGTGCACATCGCGTGCCTGGACGTGCGTGTTCACATTTCCAGTCCGGCCTGCGCGTGCACATCTCCTGTCTCCCTTCCGAAGCAAGTCGACGACAATAAGTCTCGCTAGCGACAGCGCTTCGCGCTGCGTCGCTAGGTCGAGACCTAAAAAGCATTGATTGAATAAAAAATGTTGGATCCATTAAGAAACACAAGACTCCCAAGTGATTATTTTATAAGCCTAGCCTGTCGCCATCAGACAGGGTTCTGACCTGATGGGGTGAGCGACAGCGCGCTCAAAGGTCGAGAGCAAAGCCTGTCCTGGGAGGAAGTGTTCACACCTTCCCCCATTCAGAAAGAGCCATCCGTGGGCGGGAAGCTTCAAAGGCTTTGCCAACTTTGAAACATGACTCCAGCCTCTCCTGATAGGAGTAGGCCACCTCCTGTCCTCACCCCTTTTGACAGGAAGACAGGCGGGGAAACCAAGTTAGAACAGGAGGTGTGTCCCCCTCTGCCAACTCCACCCCTCATGTGTTGGAGGCGAGGTGAAGCACATTTTTCAGTGCCTACCGTCTTGAAGATGGTGGGACTTCTCCAATGAGGGCTAGGGCTATGTCCCCCTCCCACAGGAGGTGGGCATAATAGAGGGTGTAGACACCCCAAGCAAGGGCCCCTGTCACTCCCTTGTAAACACCCCTAAATTTAGGTGGCATCCCCAGACCCTGAACTCAGATTTCACAGACACAAGTTGAAGACGACCGAAGAAACGCTGTTGGACTGAACTGCAGACCTCGTGGTGGGCTTTGGGCACAAACTCCTGCGTGCCACCATAGAACTAGACAATTGCCATCCTCCAGCTCCTCTTGTCACAGTGTGGCCTCCAGAAACCTCAGAGAGTCATCAGTACTTTACAAATCGCCAAAGAACTCTCTCGAGATAGAGGTACTATCTCCCTGCAGCTACAGGCACCAAAAACAGCAAAGTTCGGTCCAGCTTCATCCAGCTCCTCAGCCCGGCCAAAGTCTCTGAGTGCCATCCAAAGGTACGCATGCTCTGGAGGGTTAGCTCAGCCTTTGCACCAAGTCTTGAGGCCCCAGGACCTACTGGAGCTTCAAGGCACCAATACCCAGGCTACCGGACCCTACAATTCCAAGTCCAGACAGACTCGGATTTTCCAGCGAACCAGCACCAGATGAAGGACTTCAGGAATCCGGAAACCCAACTCAGCAGTGGCCAAGCAGCTCCAGAATCGTCGCTCCAAGGTGCCAGCCCCTGACCGAGAGGTTCAACTTTGCACGCCTTTGCCCAGCTGCCCATCTTCACTGCACCCAGCCCGCCCGGGGCATCTTCAAACCAGCTGTGCTCCGTAGGCCCCAGAGCCCTGGTGACCTCTACTCTCCCATGAGAGCCCTCGGAATTGCCTGCAAGTCCCCCTTTGCTTTATGTTTTACAGGTGGCCCCCTGACTTCGTACCACCAGGAACTAAGTCCGCTTTCTCCTCGTTTCCTGAGAAACCTGGGACGCTTCCGAGAACTTGGCCTTGGCACTTCGGACCTTGGCCCTGAACCTTTCGATTTCCAAAAGGGTAACCACACAACAACTGTATTGTATTGCTTTTTCCAATTGCCTTTTTCCTTCCATAGGAAATGTCCTGTGGATAATTGCTCACAACTGTAGATATTGCCTTTATTGTGACTATCATATTGCGAAAAGTATTTACCTTGTACCCTAAGTTCTTGGTCTAATACTTATATAAAAAGAAGTACTATTTTTCTAATCCGGTCTCGACATCATTCATTGAGTGTGTGCCTCATTTATTGCCATGGTGTTTACAACAAATGCTTAGCACTACCCTCTGATTAGTCTGACTGCTCAACCACACTACCACAAAATAGAAATTAAGTATTATCTACTTTTGCCTCTGTAAACCAATAAGGGTCTCCTTGACCTCTCTGCACAGAGCACCCCATTTTGGTGCACTATATAAAAAGGTGGGTTTCCTACATTCCCAAAACCAGTTTGTAGAAGGAGGGTGCGCAGAGTACTTGCAGCACGCAAACCGTCGGGGCTGATGTAGTTGCCACTAGAAAAGCTGTTTTGATGGTCAGTAGACGCAAACTGCAACTGTGCATAGGCTTGAAGGGATAGCACATCAAAAATGTCAAAACTAAGTTCAGGTCTCACTGGGGGATGAGTAAGGGTTTTCGATGAAGCAGATAGGAGTTCTTTCAGAAAATGAGTAACAGCAGGTTACTTGAACATGTAAGCCTGATTCAAGAAAACCGGTATGGCCAAAAGATACCCTTTAGCTGTGCCCAAAGCAAAGCCTTGCTGGGCTAAAGATAGAACAAATAATACCTCGGAAAAAGGTGCAGAGAGGAGGTCAACTGTTTGTAAGTACACCAAAAGCCACAAACTCGCCCTACGGCAGGCATATACTGTCTTGGTTGAGGGACACCCAACTGCCAGAATGACATCACAAACTTCTGCAGGGAGGTCAATGAGTATAGTTGCCGCCGCTCAATATCCATGCATCAAGGTCGAAAGTGCACAGGATCGGGTGCAGGGCCCTGTTGATACGAAAGGAGATCCTGCCAAAGGGCAGCCTGATTGGAGGACCGATGCTCAAGCTTAGGAGTTCGGGGGAAAGGTGTACAGGAGGCCTGAACACCACTCGAGACGAAATTAGTCTAAAAGCGAAAGCCACCTTGGAAACTCCAGTGGGCAGAAGTGCTGACATTCAGCATTCTCAGCGGTAGAGAATAGATGTAGCCAAAATTCTCCCCAGTTGTGGAAAATACCTTCTACCACCTCCAGGTGGAGACACCATTCTTGATCCGCAAGGCATCAATGTCTCAGATTGTCTGCCGAGGCGGTCAGAGATCCCGCCAGGTTTTGTACAACCAAGAAAACATCCTGACGTTCCAGCCATGTCCAGAGACGCAAGTTCTCTTGCCATGGTCCACGACCTCACTCTGCCTTACTTGTTGCAATACCACATGGTGGTGGTGTTGTCCGTGAACACCTGAGCTAGCCTTCCCTTCATTGAAGGAAGAAACGCTTTAATGCCAGACAAAACAACTTCAACAGGTTGATGCGGAGCTGAGACACCAGAGACTTCTGATCTTCACTTCTCCCAGATGGCTGCCCCAATCCAGGAATGTTGCATTTGTCATCAAAGTAAGCTCTGGGTGGGCTAGGACGAGGGGCCTGATGCTGACCCAATCGCGGTTTATCAACCACCACACAGATCTCCTGCAGTTCCCACCGTTATCTGGACCAGGACGGAGAGATTTCCCTAAGGCTGCGATCACTGAAACTTCAGGTCACACTGTAGAGCCCACATATGCCAGTGGGCATGTGTTACCAGCAGGATGCAGGAGACCATGAGGACCAGCCGCCTCAGTCTCACCGATATCCAGGATAAAGGGTGAAACATCAAAATCATAGCCTGAAAATACTGGACTCTCCGATCCGGAGGATAGGTCCGAAACTGCACTGTGTTCGGAATAGCGCGGATTAAAGGGAGCATCTGAGAGGAAGTCAGGTGCGAGTTCTGCACATTGATAGTGAATCCCAGTGAATGCACAAGGTCTGGAAGTGGGCGGTAACTGCCTAGGGTGAGCCTGCCTTCAACAGTCAGTACAAGGTAGACAAGGTTCGAGGTTCACAGCGAACTGAAAGTGCTCGTGGGCCACCGTGAACCGCAGGTACGCCTGTGGGCAGGCAGAACAGGTTTGTGAAAATAGGCATCCTGTAAGTCTAACACTATTATCCAGTTTTCAGGGTCCCTGGCAGACAGAACTTGAGCTAACATGAGCATCTTGAATTTCTCCTTCTTCAGGAAGTAGTTGAGAGGGCGTAGGTCTAATATAGGTCGGAGGCCTCCGTCCTTTTTGGGAACCAGAAAGTAATGGGAATAGCAACCATGACCTACTTCTCAAGCCGGCACCCTCTCAAAGGCTCCTTTGGCAGGGGAGGTCCTCTGGCAGCCAATCAGAGGATGGTGGCATGAGCAACAGGGTTTTGGTAAATTGAAGGGTGTAACCCTGCTGAACAATTTGGAGCACCCATCTGTCCAATGTTATGGACTGCCAGAGAGGTAGGTGGTGCCGGATTCTGAAGCCAACCAGTTGCCTGTGATAAGTCAGCAAACTAAAAGGGTTTGGAGTCTGCAGCTGCTAGGAGGGTGCCAGACTGGGCAAACCTCTGGTGTTGGGTCCCACAGGTCTTGTGGGAACAACATCGACTGCCAGAAAAAGGCTGGGAAGCCGGCTGGGTGGGAAATGGACACGGTTGGTAGGTGCTACCATAGCCACGGAAGGGACGAAAGGCAAAGTGAGGCTGGGGCAGGGCCATGGAGAGTCTGACTAGGCAGTTGCCTTGCTGTCCTTAAAGTGCTCAAGCGCTGAATCTGTCTTGTCGTCAAAGAGACGGGTACCGTTGAAGGGCATGTCCATAAGGAATGCCTGGACATTCCCCAAAAAGCCACTAGATCTTAGCCAGGCATGGCATCAGAGTACCACTGACGATGCAATCTTTCTGCCTAGTGAGTAGGTCGTATCCAGTCCACAGTGTAGGGTGAACTTTGCTGCGTCCATGCCATCGGCAACAGCCTGGGTCAGGGGAGCTCGGGTCTCCTCAGAGACCATGGGCAGCACTTATGCAACAAAATCTCCAACTGTGTGGCAATATCAGCCTAAGAGGCACACAGTGTTTACTGGCCCCAGTGTAAGGCTGGCAGAAGAGAACATCCTCGTGCCAAAGGTATCCAGCCTCTTGGGTTCCCTATCCGGTGGTGTGGTACGGAAAGTGCCATGGTTGATTGGATGTGGAAAACAAGTTACTTTGCTGCGGTAACGCCTTATCTGGCAGAGACTATCTAGCCGCAGTTTCCTTACCTTACAATTATCCACAGGCATCAGACTGGATCTGAACATATTTCATCAGCAGTACCCTAGCTGCCTGTAGATGGCGTCTTTAGGCTCCGCATGGCATAGTTGGCAATGTCCCCGCCAGAAGTGACGTTTGCGTGGTGCCTACATAGACACCACCCCACCATGATGTCAGTTACTTTGAGACTTTCCACGCCAGAAGCGCAGAGCCACAAAGTACACTGGCCACAGGTGTGGAATACTAGGGCCATGAAATGGGAAAGCCCTATTCCTAAAAATCCATTCGCAGAGCGGGGACGATGGGTGGGTCGCTAAGGAGTCTGCGGCTAGATAGAGTCTCTACCAGATAAGGTGTTACCAAAGCGAAGTAACTTATTCATCTGATAGAGACTTCTAGCCGCAGCTTCCTTACCTTAGAATAGACACCCAGGAAATACCTCCCTGGAGGTGTGTCTGCGGACTAATTTCACACAAGAATCCTGCAGGACCGAATGGGCAAAACGCCCATCCCTACAGACCGGTCTAGACAGTAGTGTTTGGTAAACACGTGCAAGGAAGCCCACGTTGCTGCCTGGCAGATGTCCAGGACCAGAACTCCACGTGCTAAAGCAGTGGTTGCAACTTTAGCTCTGGTGGAAGGAACACCCAAACCCTCAGGGGTTGCTTCTTAGCCAATGCGTAACATATTTTGATACAGAGCATGATCATCGTGAGATGGTCTTCTTCTGTATGGCCCGTCCTTTCTTAACTCCGACATACCGCACAAAGAGTTGGTCATCTACCCATAACTATTGCGCTGTCAAAGTAGAACGACAACGCTCTTTTTGGGTCCATGGGGTGAAGTCGCTCCTCTTCATTAGAGCGAAGAGGATAAAAATGAGGCAGAGTGATGGATTGGTCTATGTGAAATGGAGTGACCACTTTTGGAAGAAAAAAAGCCCTCGTACGAAGCACCAGTTTGTCTCGGTAGACGTTCAGGTAAGGAGGCTTGGATGACAAGGCCTGAAGCTCACCGACTCTCCGGGCCGATGATATTGCTACCAGGAAGGCCGTCTTGATGGTAAGGAGCCTGAGAGAAGACAGTTGTGTAAGAGCTCAAATGAAGCGCACATCAGGAACGTCAGGACCAGATTAGGTCCCACTGAGGCATAATAAAGGGAGAAGGGGGAACATATGTTGCAAATCTTTCAAAAACCTATACACAATAGAGGACTGGAAGAGGGAAGGTTGGTCAGGCAATCGCAGATAAGCAGATATAGTAGAAAGATATTCCTTAACAGTCCCCAGAGCAGAGCCCTGCTGGGAAAGGGAACGAACAAATAGGTGAACCTGAGCAAGGGGAGCAGAAAGAGGGTCAACTTGTTTCTCTGCATAGCATGCCACAAACTTGGCCCAACTGCAGGCATACACCGTTTACGTGGAGGGACGCCTGGCTGTCAAAATAACATTGCACACTTCAGGCGGAAGGTCAAAAGCAGTCACCTGTCGCCGCTCATACAAGAAGGAAGAGCGATGACAGGTTCAGGGCAGAGAACCCTCCCCTGCATCTGCGAAAGAACATCATCCCGAAGAGACAGCCGGATAGGAGAAGCGATGGCCATGCTCAACAGCTCAGGATACCGTGTTCAGTCATACCTGATCTTCTTGAGAACTCTGGGCAGGACTGGTATGGGCGGAAATGCCAACAGGAAGCCAGAGCTCCCCTCGAGAGATGCCTTGGAAACTCAAGCACACATAACTGTGGACATTGCGCGTTGTGGTCGGTGGTGAAAAGATCTAACTAAGGCTCTCCCCACTGCTGAAAGAGACCTTGAACTACCTCCAGATGGAGATGCCATTCGTGATCTGCTAGGCATCTTCAGCTGAGTTTGTCCGCTCTGGCATTCAGACAGCCAGCCAGATGTTGAACCACCAAGGAAATGCCCTGCTGTTCCAGCCATGTTTAGAGAAGCAGGGCCTCTAGACAAAGGGTCCATGACCACATTCCGCCCTGTTTTTTGCAGTACCACATGGCGGTGGTGTTGTCTGTGAATACCTGTACTAGCCTTCCCTTGATGGAGGGTAGAAAGGCTATCAATGCCAGCCGGATTGCCTTGAGTTCTAACAGGTAGATGTGGAGTCCGGCTTCCGTCGGAGACCCTAGGCATCTCATCTCCACCTCTCCCAGATGGCCGCCCCATCCCAGGAGTGACGCTTCTGTTACTACCATCAGATCTTGTTGGGGAAGGGAAAGGGGTCTGCCGCTGACCCAAATGCGGTTTGTTAACCACCAATGCAGATCTCTTGCAGTTCCCTCCGAGATCTGGACCATGTCGGAAAGATTCCCCTGATGCTTTACACACTAACTTCAGGTCCCACTGCAGAGCCCGCATATGGCAGCAGGCATGCGTCACAAGCAGGAGGCAGGAGGCAATGAGGCCCAGCAGCCTCAAGAGTCGCATCATCAAAATCTAGGATAGAGGCTGAAACATCAGTATCATAGCCTGAATATCCTAGACTCGCCATTCGGGAAAGAAGGCCCGAAACTGCACCGTGTCCAGAACAGCTCCGATGAAAGGGCGCATCTGAGAGGGAGTCAGGTGTTACTTCAGCATGTTGATCGTGAAACCCAGCAAATGCAGGACGTTCGCCGTAGTCTGGAGGTGAGAGACATTATTAATTATACAGTACGGAAGGCCCGAGAGGGGGACTCTTCCTACAGGAAGGGAGGAGGAGACCGTGGAATGGATAGGGGCAAAAGATACACTATCCCTAAGATGCCAAACAACCAAAACATCAGGAATCTTTTTCTTTCGATATGAAGACCCTCACCCACTCTAGTACTAGCATGCTTCATCATCAGGTCTCATCCTGGCCCCTAAAAGCCAGGATGGGCTTGACCGTGTTTCAGGGAAATCCCTTGAAATATTTTGAAGACTGGGGGAAGCTAAAGAGAAGAATACCTTGTCCAGAACAAGGTATCCCTTTATTGGCGGTTCGGTTGGGTATGAGCTAAAATTAGTCACGAGGGATTGATTCAGGACATAATGGTCCGATGACCCTCAATTGGTCCACATTTCTCCCCCCCCTACTCTGTGGCAAAAAATGGTCCAGGGCTTTCGTCCGGACGGTTTTAGCAGTCACTGCAACTGTAAAACTTGTGAGTTTCTCTTAGTAAGAAAGCATGTAATACTAAATTGCATGCAAGGAGAGTGATTCTACTTGCCTGACAGACGACAGCCTGGGGCAAGCCCGCCTTCAACAGCCAGTCATCGAGATAGGGGAAGACTGGCACCACTGATCTGCGCAGATGAGCTGCAACCACCACCATCACCTTGATGAACACACGAGGGGCGCTAGCAAGGCCAAAAGGGAGCACGGCACACTGAAAGTGCTTGTGGCCCACTGTGAACCGCAGGTAACACCTGTGGGCAGGCAGGATGGAAATGTGGAAATATGCATCCTGCAAGTCCAAAGCTATCATCCAGTCTCCCATGTCCAGGGAAGACAGGACCTGAACGAGAGGGAGCATTTAGAATTTCTCCTTTCTGAGGAAGAAATTGAGAGGGTGCAGGTCGGGGATAGGACAAAGACCTCCATCCTTCTTGAGCACCAGAAAGTAGCGGGAATAACACCACAACCCACTTCTGCGGCCAGCATTCTCTCTATGGCTCCCTTGGTCAAGAGAGCCATCACTTTCTGGTGGCGAAGGGATAGGTGGTCCTCCATCAGCCTTACGTAAGTAGGTGGCATGGAGGGATGGGTAGTCTCGAAGGGGACAATCTGGAAAACCCACTGGTCCGATATTACAGACCACCAGCGGTGCAGATGATGGAGGATCCTGCCCCCCACTGGGTGCCCATGATGGTAAGAGGGCAGACAATAAGGGTTTGGAGGCTGTGGCTGCCAGGGAGTGGTGGACTGGCCCGACCTCCGGCTGCCCGATCCAACAGGTCTGTAGGAACCGCGTCCTCAGCCATGCAGAGGCTGGGAAGCTTGCGTGCCACGGTGGCTGGGTGGGTATAGATGCGGCTGGAAGCCCCTTCCACAAAAGGAGCAAAAGGTGGATTGGGGGTGACGAGAGGCCATGGAAAGGCCCAAGGACCTGGCCATAGCCCTGCTGTCCTTAAAGCGCTGAATCTGCATCGTCTCCAAAGCGATGGAAGCCATCAAAGGACATGTCCATAAGTGATGTTTGAACATCCCCAGAAAAGCCAGTAGTCCTCAGCCAGGCATGACGCCGCAGGGCCACCATCGACGAAACCGCTCTTTCCAGTGAGTCGGTGTTGTCCAGTCCACATCGAATGGCCAACTTAGCTGCATCCCTTCCGTCTGCAACAGCCTGGGAGAGCATGACCCAGGCCTCCTCCAGAACTGTTGGCAGCACCTGGGCAACCATATCCCACAGAACGTGGAAAAAGCAGCCCAAATGGCATGCAGTGTTCACAAACCGTAAGCCAGGCTGGTGGAAGAAAACATTTTCTTGCCTAAGTTGTCCAGCCTCTTAGATTCCCGATCTGTGGTACAGTTGGGAATGCACCCGGATTTACGTGGGAAGTGGAAGCTTGGCCCAAAAAGCTCCCTGGGGTAGGATGTTCTGAGGAATTTGGGGTCTGCCAAATTCTCACACCAATCTATGTTAGTATCATGAGGCTGGTATTCTTCAGGGTCCAATCTCATTCCTCCCAGAGTCGTGGCCTATAGGAATGGGACTCAGGCTCCGGCCTAGAAGACATGGCTTCAGTCGGAGTCGGTCAAACCCCCTCATGCTTCGTGTCAGAGTCCGGGATATAAATGGGGAAGGCTGCACTGAGAGCATATGGCTTGGGATTGGCTCCGGCGAAGATTGACATGGCACGATCGGCACCGTTCCAGGATCCATCTGTGGATCCCTGGGGCCCGACTGGCGCCGGAGCAGGAGCCGCCAGTGTGGATCCAGTAGGGGGCCCCTCCTGAACCTGCAGGGCCCGGAGACGTGTTGGAGAGAATGAGCTCCCCAAATATAAGGTGCACAGCCTCTTAAAAATTCTTTCAATTGGGCGAGGGTCGCTCCAACCTTTGGAAACTTGAGGTGGTGCGGAGTCGGCCCAGACGCTGGCCCAACCGCGGAGCCAAGCCTCGAGTGACAATTCCTTGGCCACCAGACAAGGTGAAGTCAAAGGACACGTCGACGACGACTTCTTGTTCTTGTGAACGGGACGTACCCGAGAGACCCATGACTTTGAATGCAACAAGGATTTCAGACTCCCCTACCACTCCCAGGACCTTCCCCTCAACCGGTATTTGGATCGTCGCACATCGAGGCGCCAGGAGCTTGGGGGATCGCTCCCTCAAGGCCTTTGGGAGCATGGTGCGGCAATTGGAGCAAGCCTTCGGGTTGTGGTTGAGGCACCAGAGGAACACAAGGTGCAGGTCTGTCACTGACATTGAGTGGTGACAGGCGCCACAACAATTGAAGCTGGAGTTATTTCATGACATTTCTGACACACCAGGAGGAAAGAACCTCAAAACACTTCGACAAAACATCGAAAACATTTAGTCAAAAATTGACCAAGGGGTAGCTCTTCCAGGATCTGCGCTGACTGGTGCAGAAAGAAAAGAACTGACACTGTGCAGGGGTGGTGCCTATATAGGTATCACGCACGGCACTTCAAGCGCTGTCCTCCTGCGCACCATGGGCGCGCAGGAGGTACTGCTCAAGAAAAATTTCCAGATCCAGGGTGATGCCTGAGGATAATTTCAAGGAAAGGAATCTGCAACTAGAAGTCTGTATCAGATAGCTTGGACGACCAGGCTCTCTGGGGTGGGGTGTTGGGTGTGGAAAGCTGGGTTCCCCCGGGGTGGGGCAGTGGTGGCAGACAATTGTCCTGTGCACAGGAGCCCTGTGCAGGGCTTGGCCCCAGTCCCGAGCAGGACACCTGTGAGGGCTCCATTAAATGGGAGGAGAGGTTCTGTGGGGCGACTGCTAGCTGAAGCACCTCTGTTATGATGTTTGTCTTAGATGCCACAAGGGCAGCGTAAGGTCAAGGAACTCGTCCTCCCTCCTCACCACCAAGGTAAAGGAAGCCCCTTCCTCTACAGCCACACCAGGAGGAGAGACCAATGCAGTGTTTGGGGAGGTGTTCAAACCACTGGCATCTGCCAGTTCCTCGTACCAGTTATCTTTGGGCACTTTCAAGGGGTTAGGGTAGCCATAAAGATCCTTGCATCCCTCCCAGTAGTAGTCCCCACAGGGCCCAACGAAGAAAGCAGACCCTGGCTCAAATTCAGAAGGTCTGGTTACAGCCAGCGCAAGAGTCAACATCAGGCGATACCAGTCCAGCTCTGTATCGGAGTTGGGTAGAATGATGACGTTGTCGGTGCCGGGAATGACATCACTGGGACCAGCTCCAGGGATGGCCACAGTCTTGCAACCGGAGCCAGACTGGACCCAGGAACTAATCCAAGGGGCCTGACTGGTGCAGAGGGCAGACCAGTTGGGGCACCTGCCGAACCTGTGGGGCCCAAAGGCACTCCAGAAGATCATCCCAAGTATGAGGGGCATCGCCTCATAAAATTCTTTTAACTGGGCGGGGGTCACTCCAGCTCTGGGAAGTTCTGAGAGGCACTGACAGGACCCAGGCTCAGGCTTTGTGGCTGACCCAAAGGAGTGGGGCCTAGAACGATGGTGACGTTCCAGCGCCTCGTCCGAAGTCTTTGACCGGTATCAGTACTGTGAAGTTGAAGAGCGCTTCAACTTCTTTGATTTCTTTTTCTCTGATGATTACTTCAAGCGTGATGACAAGCGCCAGGAACAGCTCAACAAACAGGTCAGCCCCTTTCGCGTGACTGGGAACTGGAGCGCTGGAGTGGACTGGCTCCAGGCGATCAGGAGCTTCAGAGAATACTCTCGATTTGCCTTAGGATTCATGGCAAGGCAGTCGAGACAAGCCTTAGAGGCACCAGAGGAAAACGAAGTGGGGGTCTGCACACACGTCTGTGACAGGAACAACAGGGTTCAAAACAGGTTTAAAACAAAACATTAGTGTTTAGGGGACATCAAAGAGCAAAAAGTATAAAAATGGTCGACAAAACGTCAAAAAAGTAGCCATAAAAACGGACTGAGGTAGCTCTGTTCGGGTCTGTGCTAAAGCCACGGAAAGAAAAAAACTGATGACAGCGCACCAGGGTGGAGCCTATATAGGAACTGCGTGCATCACATCCAGAGTGAAGCCCATCGACGGCACCTACCAGCGTGCAGACGTACAGCTCATGATTTCCTGGATCCAATCGGCTGCATTGGGAATATTATAAGGTAAGGACTCTGCGGCTAGAAGTCTCTATCAGATTGGTTCTTTTCCATTCGTAGAAAGTGTGCATTCTGTAACCACTTTTTGTAAATAGAAATTTCGTACATCAGGCCTAATGCTGAAATGACCACAAATAAGCAGACCAAGAGCAATTTCCCTTACTGCCTACCTACTCTTTTTCATTCAATGACCTACAGACAAAAACTAAGCTGCATTCACATTCACCAGACTTTTGTAGTAGGACTGCCCCCAAACCTCAATGATGACTGCTTCCTCACACAAACATTTAAGGTAAGTGCTGAGTTAATACATATTCAAATGCTGTTTTTTGATGTTCTCAGTCAGTAAAAGTTTCTTTAAGGGTTCCATGACCATGCAGAAGTTCTTCACGAATTTGCTAAAAGATTGACAAAGACTTGCCACAGATAACACTTGTTCTTTAGAATCCTCAGCAGGTGCATCCTAAAACCGTCTACGGAATCCCATGCAATAGTTCCTTTTTCAGAAACCATTCCAAAGTAGTCTTCTTTGGATTGACAAAACACACATTTTCACTCCTTCCGGCACAGAGATCACTGTGTTGATCTTGGGAGGTAGAGGGCTGTCAACAACAACACTCAATGCTCTCAAGCATGCTTCAATGCTCTCCAGCATGTTCAATGTTCTCGAGCATTGGAAGCAGGCCTCACAAACATGCCATTCCCCTTTTTCCTCCACTGGAACTATGGACAAAACACACTTGGAAGATGCAACTTCATTTACACTGTCCCTAAACACATCTTCAAGCATGTGATGCAAGTCATTCCTCACACAAATGGATACATCGGCTCATTTTCTGTTTAACACATCTTGTATCATTCTTTAAAACTGCATAGACACCCTTATAATTTATTTGCTTAACACTTCAGGAAAGGTTTCTGAAAATATTTGCACTCAAATCTATATCATTTACAAGCAAAACACTGCTTTGTGGTAACACGATTCCAAATTATTTTTAGTGCCTATGATACAACCCTCCCTTTCCAAGCAGGTTTCCTTTTCAAAATCACTTCAGTTAATAATAGCATATGAAATCAGTTGGGAGACCCTTAACTACTACAACCACCACACAAGGCTGTTCAAAACTTTTAATTATTAGTAAACACTTTTCCAAAAAGGTCTTTGTTAATTACAGTACAGGGCAAACTGAAGTCCATCATCACCCTCAGAGAGGGGCCTATATCTAAAATAGAACAGAGGAGGAGATGCATTGTCTTCTTCCATTATACCATTAACACATCTGACCATTAATACCATCTGCTTAATTACTAGCAAATCATCATTACATTTGTTAGGTTACCTTTTACTTAAGTCACCTATTCTAACCTTCAAATTGTTTTTCCATCTCTGCAAGTTTTGGGAAAATGCCCTCTTCGCCACATATTTCGTACTAGTTGCCTAAAGCGGGAATTCCCTTAAAGGATACTATATAAAATCCACTACCACAAAAGGTAAAACATTAACCCTGGTTCCTCTTTTTTCATATTAGATTCTAGACTTTGGGTTTCACTCCTTGCATTAAACACTCCACCAGTATTCTTTTCTTCATTTACTGCTTTCACCTATACAATGGATTGCTCAATTGCCTTTTAATTAATAGTAAGCCGGTATTCAAATACCTATAGATGTTCCTGAAACTCCCTGCTATTGGTGTTTATCATTAACAAAAATGTTAAAGCTCAGACTCCGAAATAAAGCAGTGCATGTGTGGTGTTCTAAAATAGCCATCAGCACCCCTTGTAAATCAGTCTGTCCTGCAGAAGTATTTCATGGAACAGTGCTTCATAATTGTTTATACATGTGTATCGCAGTTGAAGTGTGACAAGAAGTGAGAAAAATGTCAAACTCCAGGGCTGTACAGAGGCGATGTACCAAGTAGAAAATGTGTATGTTTTGATGATCAGACAAGTACAATGCCCCAGATATATAGGAAATTAAAATACATTCTCAGAGATGGACACTTAACTGCTCATTAAAACGCCACACTGCAACACACATTGATATTTAAGCCTATGTGCAAACAAAACAGAAGCCCAACTGAAAGCGAGATCTGGACTGTTGTGAAAGTACTGCAAGGGATATGTTGTGACATGCTCCCCGCCATATCAGCTGTAATCATTGAAAAACTTACTGTGCAGGGATGGACCTTAGGGACTCTACCTGTGCAGGTAGGTCAGAAAATGAAAAAGGAGCAGTCAAGGGAAAAGATGTCAGCACCACCTCAATTGCTCTCAAATCATTGCTACCCAATCAGGATGGTCAAACAGCCTCAGTCCTGTATCAATGACTCCACATGCTATATTACCATTCCTCGTCATTAGTTTTAAATTAGGAAGATGGCTTCCCGATGTTGTAAGAATAACTTGTGCAGAGTTCCAATAATAATCCATGCACAGAGCTCCAAACATTTGGCAATGTTGGCATTCTGAAGCCATCACTTCAACCATTAAACAATTTGAAACGCCTCAGTTAGAAAGTTCCAATGACAAAAAGAAGGAACCTATGGACTATTACCATTTAAGGGTGCAACAAAGGGCAAAAGGCCAGCACAGAGAGAAGACGGGACCAAAGTATTAAACACACAAAAAAGCTCAAGGGTCTACAACTGAATGGTATAAAAGGCAATAAAACAATGTGAAGGTAGAATGTTGCACACAGGAACACTGTTGGTATTAAGTGTTATCAACTATTAAGCTTAAAACACACCCCTTACCCATGGGTCAAATCAAACCAATTAGTAGTAAGGTACGACTTTCAGACTTAGGCAGTTCAGTGACTACAAAAAGAGTCACTGAACTGGCACAATCTACTGACTGGATTCTGGATACAATATGATACATGCACTTACACCAACAGAAACATTTTCAAAAACCTTTGAATGGTTCTCAATAATTAAATGGGTTTAATTTTCCAACACTGTTTTTAGACACACATTGGGATATGACTGGAAATTTGCATACTTACATGTAAACCATATTTGTGTCCAGGTCAACACAGACAACGTCTTGAGGAGGATCATAAAGGTCAAAATATCTTGAATCAACACCCACAATAAATGGAATTGGAGCATTAAGCACGTCTGCCAAAGACAGGGGACACAGTGGGATGTATGGACACTGCCACTGGAAAGGAAAGATCATCTGGAAAATAAATTAAATCCATAATTTAGTAAGTATAGGATTTGATAAAACAGAATACAGGTAGGTTGCAATAGAATACTCCATCTCGCTACAGGTGGAATTTTTGGGAGAGCAAAGCTAAAAATGCAGTTAATCCTCCAATGCCTTACCAGTAATCTTCATTGTACAGATCCCTACTCTTCCACTTCACATTGCTATTTCACGAATTTGAGTCCATGAAACCTACAGCATGCTGGCCCTTAAATACACATTCTTATACCCTCAGTGTGCCCACAAAACACTTATACACAACCTGCCACAGCAATGCCCTTAAGAAAGAAGTACCATTTTTTTTAACAAACCGGTCATCTGCAAGGGTGGGAGAGAGAATAAGCATGGACTGTGATTAGGAATAATCAGGCTCAGTGTAATTAATATTAGCAGTAAATGATGAGATCTTTACAAATTTGTCCATGTGCTTGCCACAGTCTTATTCATAGAGGTATGCAAACCGGTAGCAAGACTTTGGGCATCCACGTACAATATATGTAAGCATGCAGTACACAAGCATCACATTCATGAAAGTACCGTAGGCTGACAGGTCAGGAGCAAGTGCCTAGGCAGTTGGTGCCAGCAAAAAACTGTTGAGAAAGAAAACTTTCATCATTAGAAGATTATGTTGAAATGAAAAGAAATCCATGCAAACATTCAACAGTGTACCCAGCAACATGCAGTGTAATATAGTCTAAATATGCTGATTAGCACACCACGACGCAAAGAAATGTAATTGTAACTCCAGAGGCATTAAGCGCACTAGCTGACAGATGAGTGCCATAACCAAGATTGAATACAGTCAAAGAGGAGGCAGAACATAATGTAGTCATCAATGATAGGTGAAGTGGACAGATAAAAACTATAAACATCTTTGTCAGACATGTTGAAGCACTTGGAAAGGTATGGAAAATCATATAGTACTTCAGCAACATTCTCAGTGTCAATTGCCTAATTGTTCCACTTGCAGGAGGGACGCAGCTCTACGAACGATCCTCAACAAGATATCAAAACCCTAAGACACACACTCCAATACTATTCATGATCATCTGATAGAGCCATCTCCATTCAGAAAAATACATCATTATGAACTGAAAATAGGCCCACGGAACTAAACACCAAGTATACTGGGAGACAGCTCACACAACGTAGCACGATATAACATTACAAAACACCTGCATGAGGCTTCAAATTTGCGGGACACAGAAGCATGTCCTGAAACGCAAGCCACACAAACAAATCTACCCAACAGAGACCACAGACTGGAAAGAAAAGGGAAAGCATTTATCAGACCAGAAAACTCAAGGCGGCCCAAATCAGCCAATTAGCAACCTCAGAGTAACTGAGTCAGAGTCACTTTCATCTATAGTGTCTAGCATGTTGAGTTGTGTTGAAGAACAAATATTTCTAACAGTTCATAGAGAAATATAAACCTGCGCCCAAAACAAAAATGAAACAACTGGCACTGTAACCTTGGTTAATTTTGGAGGCAGTATAGGCAGCAGTAAAGCAAGTTTTTAATGTCATCAGGCAAGACAAGACACAGAAGTAGCTAGTTCATAAGAAGTCAGCACACAAACTGTAGATCATATCACATGACTTCATCCTGGGGATACTTGGCATGCCAACAAGACCTCTGCATTGCTCAGTTACTGCATATACACAAAAGGCAATGCCTGTATCTCAAAAATAAACCAAAGGATGATTGTGTGATAGAACCCTCTGGCACCGAAGACCTTCAACCACTACATACAATACCACAATCCAAACCTCAACTTCACTCTAATTAGCGAGGCATGTGGGTTCGCCCACACTGAACACCATAAAGTCAGGGAGGCCAGTTTAACAATATCCTTTGCAAACTCCATCCCAAGCTCCTGATGTAAAATGTTAAGTGGAGCATGAGGGTGGGACGCCCAGCAGTCGCCTAAGCACTCTATTTTGTTCCAACTGCAGTAGGCTTATGTTGGAAAATCCCCAGATCCCTGCGCCATAGGTAAGTACCGGAAGACTCTTCCTCTTATAAACTTCCAAAAAGAGGCAATTGTTTTTCCCCAATATACTTAGCCAGGTTAAAAATGAAGCCTACTGAGCCTAAAAACTTCTGCCTAACTTTGGCAAAACAAGGGCCTCAGTACCCCCTACGTTCAAGTATGAGAATTTCGCCGTCTGAGCAACCGGCTGACCATGCATGCAAATTCTCTGCATCTTGTAATTTCTGGGCTTGAAGACCATAATAATAGTATTCGATTGATTTGTAGTAAGCCCTAGGGTCCCCATAAAAGATACAAATTCTTGGAACAGCACATTAAGACCATTTGGGGGTCTACATAATAGAACTGCATTGTCTGCATATAACAACAAGCATTTACAATACAATAGGTCTCGCATTTACACGATACCTATTGCATTGTAAATGGTTGGCATCGCGGACAACGGGAGGGAGGGCGGGAGAAGGCACGGGCAACGGGGAGGGAGGGAGGGCGGGGGAGAAAGCACAGACAACGGGAGGGAGTGAGGGCGGGCGGATTTTGAATGCACGTACAACAGGAGGGGGGTTAAAAAAATTCACCAAAGCATGTTGTGCCTGAGGAGGAGAACCTCATTAAATAAAATAGTGCTCACAGTGTAAAGTATCACCTACCGTGTAACAACCAAAGTAAATGGGCCAGTCGGCATGGGAGATGACAAATGAAGAGGAGGCAGTACTAAGGAGGGACTAACAAGCCTATTGACGAATCGGAAGCCATCATTTAGGACAGACAATGACACAAGCCAATGCAAATATGGGCGGAGAGTGGGCCGGGCTTCTATTCGCTACTCCGCCACAAGTCTCGCAGAGCAGCGCATGCGCCTTGGCTCTAGGCTCAACCTAAAAAAGGGACCTTTTTCCTACCAATGATCGGAGCACCCGAAACTGTTTCTAAAAGGGCTGCACCAATGCCATTAATGTACAGGAGGAACAAAATAGGGGCCAGAACGCAGCCCTACCGCACCTTCCCATCCCAAGCTCAAAGCTGCCCGACCGTTCTCCAGACGGCCCAAATCTAACAGAAGCTGACAGATCATAATGGAGGGATCTTAAGAACTACACCAGGTCGTCCTCCACCCGAGGTCAGTTAAAATCTCCCATAGTTTCGACCTAATCACACTGGATTAGAAGCAAGAGAGGTCCATGAAGGCCAGGCAGACAATGCTCTGCCTAGCAAGAGTGTATTTAGTGACCAGCAGATGGAGATTTAGGCATTGCTCCATCATGCCAAGACCCTCACAGAACCCATGCTGCACCTCAGACAGCGTGTCTGACGCCTTAATCCAGGTAAGGAGGCGCTCAAGTACAGCTCTCCCCGCCAGTTTAACAGCTGAGTCCAGCAAGGAAATTGGTCAATGGCACCCAGGGGACTGCAGGTTGCCCTTCTTAAAAATGGGTAGTTACAGCAGAGAGCCAGGACTGTGGAAAGCCCACTTTGCAGACTGTATTAAAGGCATTACAAAGGAGGGAGCCCATAGATCTGGGGCTAATTTATAGAGGTCCATAGGGACTCCATCCAGGCCTGGGGCTTTATTAGGTGGACTCTAATTGCTTCCAAATTGTCACTACATGTAAATTCCAAGGCTAGTGGATATACCACCTCCTCCTCTTCATATTGAAAGTCAGCTCTCAACTATAAACATTCTTGAATGATCGACCTAGGCTTCGGGCTGATGGTGGAGACAACAGAGTTGGGCATGGGACACAGAACTAATCTCGTTTGCCTCAGCCCAAAAAAGCCCTAGTATCCTTCAGCCTACAAGTTCTAATCAGATTGCCCCAGAATTTGTTTTGCAGTTCCTTGTACCTATTCTGTATAACTGCCTTATACTCTGTCCTGCATCTACGTATTTTGTGCAGATCTCTGGGTGTCTCCTTCAAGGCTTCACAAAGTAGTGAAGATGCCTTCCTACAGGGCTGGTCAAACCACTTGGCCTCTAGGGGTCCGGGTCTGCAAGGCTTCAGTAACATTGTGTTTACCTCCTGATTCAGCAGGATGAATGAGCTCCCTATATTCGGCTGAGATGGTAAGGCATTGAGTTGCCAGGGGCAGATGATTCGAACACAACCTACCCAGGAGGGTATGCATGTCCGTGTTTTTCCAAACCAAACGCAGACCCTGGGTCTTAACTGCAAGTGACTCGGAAGCTACACTCTTTTGCCCCAGATTAATCATCAAGCTGTTAGCAAGTGAATGGGCCATCATGGTTCTAGCAGCCATTGAAGCCCCACCCGAGTGCAACTGACCAGTACCACGTCGTCGGTGTACAGAAAGCTTGATATTGCTTTTCCGCCTAGTTTGGGAACATGAGAGTTACAGGTTTGTAGCTGTTCAGTCAGGTCAGCCACAAAGAGGTTAAATAAGGTCAGCGCCAAAACACATCCTTGTTTTAGGCCACAGGTGGTTTTGATTTTACGGGAGAGGTGCGTACCTGCCCCCATCTTGACTTGGACCCAGGTGTCGCTGTGCAACATTATCAGCATGTTTAGCAGGTTTTGCGGTATACTCCAGCTTGCTAACTTCCACCACAACCTCCCCCGGTCCACGCAGTCAAAGGCTGCTTTAAAGTTGATGTAACAAAAAATAGAGGTGTTTTGGAGGCGCGGGCAGCGTCCACAAGTAGAGAGATTGCTAGAATGTGATTGTGCCAGATGATTTTAAAAACCGGGTCTGATTGTATGACATGATGGCATTGCTGGAGGCCCACGTTGTTAGCTCATCTAGGACGGTTCCAGCAAAGTATTTGGCGTTGATGTCCATCAGGGTTATTAGGCGATAGTTTGCTGGTAGAGACCTGTTTCCGCTTTAAAAATTGGCAAAATGATCCAGCCTCTCCATGACACGGGAAGGTATAATGTGCTTCTGACCTGTGAAAACACTGGTGCGAAGATTCCTATCCAGAAGTCTGGACCGTGTTTAATCATCACTGGGGGTATGCTGTTAGGGCCCGGGGATCATACTTTTCGCCCTTTGGCTATTTGCTTTTTAATGCTCTCTGCGTCCACCTCGGGCTGCCCCTCGTGTTGTGCAGTAATTAAAGTATCCCAAGTATCCGTCTGCAAGTGGTCTGTTGATTCATGATTGAAGTGGTTTTTAGGTCGAGCCTAGCGCAGCGCGCATGCGCTGCCCTGCGAGGCTTCTTGTATCTACTCTCTGTGTGGGTCTGACTCCTCCCACGCATTGGGTAGGCTTTTGCGTGTGTCTTTTTCAAATCAAAGCCTGCAAATGGCTAAAGGTGGGTGCATGTCCCACCTCTTCTGAAAGGTTCACTCCCATGGCGTTTTGCTGCGGGAGCGAGCAGCGGCGCGCAGGGCGGCAGCTGCAGTGCCTCCTTGTCTCCATGTGCCCGCCCCCACCACTCCTCTTTGTGTCCCTGTGCCATCTTTGCCCGCCTGCACCACTCCCCCTTGTCTCCCTGTGCCTGCCCCCACCACTCCTCTTGAGCTGCTTGTTGATGTTTACATGTAACAACAGCAGCTGAAAAGCGGTCATTTATTCATACACCAGGAGATGTATAGCGCCAATCTGTTACCTCATGCCCGATTCTTCTGACTGCTCCGACCAGAAGTCACACTACTGAAGCGCGTCCAACACAGTTGGGCATACAGGTGAGACTGTGTCGTGCAGTGTGTGGCATGCCACGAATAACAGCACGTATTTAACTACTGAGGAAGACAGTACGCAGAGGTGGCAGTGTCACCAGGCAAGGACAAGTGTAAGGGCAGCTGGCGAGGCACAAGAGTTTGTGCTGTGAGAGAACTCTAGCTCTTTTCCATAGTGGACGGACAGCTGGCGATCGGACGAGAACGTGCACTTGCCAAGGCCTTGTTTCATCTTATGTCGCTGCCCCCTTCATGGAGGCCACAAACATCTCAGGTTTGGGTTATTTTACACGTTCAGCTATATTAAAAGCCTGTTCTATTTTCAACGTATGTAATAACTCTAGGACCTGAAGTCTCTTTTGGGTTATAATCTCTACTTCATGAAAAGCACCCTTCAGCTCCAAGTGTCCTTCGCTCATGCTGTATAATGCACTTTCGAGCCTCCTCCCTGGGTCGGTAGAAATCATGAACCCCATGTTACAGGACAACTGCACAATGCTACAGCAGCCAATGGGGTCGTGCACCGTCTGTTGGTTAAAGAGTATCATGCCGGTTTCCCGTCGCTTGTTCAGTAAAAGGAGGACATCTAACCCTTTGAGAGCGCTGTACTATTTCTTTTTTTTAAAAGTCACACCGTGTTGCCCTTTATGATCGGGCATATTTTTGCAAGCCAGCCTGTCTGCTTATCAGGGCCCTGTGACGTCAGGGGTGCACTTAATGACAGTAAAGAGCACTCGAGTACGCCTCACAATGCTTATTTGCGTGGGTGCTGGGCCTCTCCCTTCCCTTGCATACATCGTCACACGTAGCCCTCGTTCAAGAAAGCGCCTCGAGGCCTGCGCGACTTGGTGTAAGTAATGCATTCAGGCTGCTGCCTACTTCAACGCTCCTTTCCCAACAGTACCCCGCTAGCATGGGTTAAATGGTTCTCACTTCCTGGGTAGCAGCTGTACCACAAATGCGTCCGCTGCTTATTACTACAGAGCGTCTTCATATAGCACCCCTCTGGGATTAGTTAAGAGCCCTTCGTTTGTTTGGCTGCTTCACAGTGGCAGGCATTGTTAAGTGGATATAAGATAGCTCTAATATAGAAATATAAAGGCATCCTGGCTTGTACACGGACGCCACTGCTTCCTGCTGCACAATCTGATTACAGAGGAGTGCTGAAAGACTTGTGTGTAGGGACATTGGCTGATGCCCTGTTTCAGATTCTGTGTCCCTGTGACAAGGCGGACAAACAGAAGATTAATATATTGCATTCGTGGTAATGATTTTAAGTTGATACATGGCCTGTCTGTGTTTGTAAGTAAACTGATATCACAGAACTGCACACAATGGCAACACGAAGGTCCCTGGTTGCAGAGTGAATGAATCAATGACCTGGTCTTCGCCTATGATACAGGGAAAATATCATTCTGCTAAAATGTGAACGGTCTCTGGCCGTGAAACATCCCCACAGTGGTCAACTCCCAACCGGTTAACTCTCAACCACTCAGTTTGGCCCACAAAATAAAATTATATATTTTTCCTGTTGCTCCGTCTACCACCGAGCCGTTCTGCCTATGCTGCAGGTGAAAGGGCGGGGGTAGAACTGGTCCACTATGTAGCAGAGAATACACAAAGAACAGGCAGCAGTCACAAAGTATAGGGTCCTGTCACCAAAGTAATGAGGTGGAAGTCTCACACCCTACTGTTTTTAGGTCTCGCCTAGCGTTGCAGCGCGCATGCGCTGCTCGCTCAGCGAGACATATTGTGGATGAGGAGATTTGAGAAGGGGACTTGAAGCCCCGCCCCTCTTTTTAATTGGCTGGCGTCACCGTTTATGTAAAACGGTGGCCGCCGATTGAAACCGAGGCTTTTTGGTTGCCGCCCTTTCCCCTTTTCGTCCGGCCCATCCGGACTTGATCGTCTGCTTCACGGCTGTCGTGAAGCAATTCCTTATCTTTATAGGGGGCCATCTGTTTCTAATTAGTGCTTTCTTCTGCTATGAGCAGCCTTGAAACAAAACAAGGACTAAAACTAGAAGAAAGACGGACCTGGACGGCTGCCAGGAGCACACAAAAACGAACTGACTGACTGACATGGCGCCTAAAATCTCCGGCGGAAGAAGAGAGCCGACGGCGCCGGGAGATCTGTGAGCGGTTGAACTCTGCGGCTTTCCACAGCCCCTAGCAGCTCCGGCTGATCTGGCAGCCATGGGTCAGATGGGGAAAAAGTCGGAGAAGGGTCCGGTCCGTTGGCAGAGGCGCGTGAAGTCAGAGTACATGCGCCTCCGGCAGCTGAAGCGCTTCCGCCGAGCAGACATGGTGAAGAGCGCGTTTAACTCCAACCGGCAAATTGGTGATTGCATTATTCTTCTCAACAAAACAGGTTTTATTATCTACAACCGCAACAGATCAATAGTTCATCGACCTTCTGTTTGTCACCAGATACATGCACATACCGTTCCATGCTAACACCAATTGTTTGGAGTTGATACGCGTGTTTCACATTGCTCATGCCATCATGTCAGTAGCGAGCACCGATATGAATATGGGTACGCCACAGGCGGGTGCGTCAATCAACATCTAGCCCGAGTGTGACGCACATTCTCCCCTTTTCCCCATCTCTCTCTTTCTTCGCCCTTCCTCTGCCCTGTCTTCCAGTCTCCTTTTCTCGCAACCGTGCGCGCATTATCCCTTGCGGCGTCGCCCCCCGCCCCCCACACACATGCAGCTGAGGGCAGCTCCCTCGGACAGGATTCTGCAGCGTGATGTAATGCTCTCGGCAAAGAAGCTGCTACCAGCCCACCCCCCCTTGCAGGGGTGTAGTTTCCACTCCTAGGGCTGAATCATTTTCTTCTTGTGAGGTTCTTGCATGGCGCACTCGAAGCTGGGCTTTTGTTTCATTTCGTTTGCAAAACCAAACATTTTGTGTGCACATTGTGTGACAAAATAAGAGAAGAGCACAGAAAGTGTTGAGCAAGTGAGTTTCCTATTTTTTTTTTTAGCAATTGCGCAATGGCGTGGCGACAGCTTGTTAACAAACCCCCAAAGGTCGGCGCAGCTAATACTGAACACTTGTGAATGACGCGCCTTCTGCTGACGTTCTCAGGCTGCTCCTTGCTGTCATATCCTATGATAAGAGGCAGCTCGCGCCGCCAGGCTTGCTGCTCTTATTCACAAGATAGTACAAAACCTACCCCGCTGTGCGGCTCAGCTATCAATCAGCCGCAAAGTCTTCCTTCCTATTCCACACTTAGCACAGAAACACAGTTTCCACTCCTGGGGCTGAATCATTTTCTCTTGAGAGGTTCTTGCATGGCGCACTCGAAGCTGGGCTTTTGTTTCATTTCGTTTGCAAAACCAAACATTTCGTGTGCACATTGTGTGACAAAATAAGAGAAGAGCACAGAAAGTGTTCAGCAAGTGAGACTGAAAAACACTAGGCAGAATAAATCTTCTCTTCGCTTCAGTCAGCCATTTGCAGTGTCTCGAAGCAGCCCTTCCTACTTAGCCCCACTTAATTTGTAAAGTGTTAGGGAGTGGAAAATGTGGAGTGAACCAGGCCTGGCGTGAGCAAGGGACTGTGCGTAGTGGCCATGGGGGTTGTGTTTCAACAGATGGTGAGAGAGCCGTCTATCGGGGTGCATACATTCGTGTAGTGCTTGAAATGAAATCTTGAAGTGCAGGCGCTCCTTGGCCCAGAGTACCTGCCTGCTGTTGAGAGTGCGGTACTCTCCCATTAAAAGCATTGGAGCAGTGCTGAGAAGTGCTGGTACTATCCCTTCCATATTAAAGAAGTGCGGGTACTGAGTACCTGATAGCAGACCCTGAGTACCTGAAAGCCCTGAATGCGTGGTGCGTTCCAGGGTTTTTATTTGTTTTGAGGGTCATATGTGAGCGGGTGGGGGATATGAGCAACAGAGGAGGTATTGTGCTGGTGTGGGTATGAGACGCTTAGAGTGCCATGGACGGTCAGCCTGCCCGTCTCAAAACACAGTGTCCGCACCCTGGGCACATTCTGGAGTCTCTATGCCAAACCACTTCACGGAGTGTGGCATCCAAAGAAAGGCACGACCATCTACTCTTAGACCTAGCAGCGCAATATTTAATAACATTTGCTTCAGCCTGGAGTGCGCGGGACACTGGCGCTGTGTGGAAGACGGTGCTCCATCCTATTTTTTTTTTTAGCAATTGCGCAATGGCGTGGCGACAGCTTCTTAACAAACCCCCAAAGGTCGGCGAAGCTCGCGCAGCTAATACTGAACACTTGTGAATGACGCGCCTTCTGCTGACGTTCTCAGGCTGCTCCTTGCTGTCATATCCTATGATAAGAGGCAGCTCGCGCCGCCAGGCCTGCTGCTCTTATTCACAAGATAGTACAAAACCTACCCCGCTGTGCGGCTCGGCTATCAATCAGCCGCAAAGTCTTCCTTCCTATTCCGCACTTAGCACAGAAACACAGTTTCCATTCCTGGGGCTGAATCATTTTCTTCTTGTGAGGTTCTTGCATGGCGCATACGATGCTGGGCTTTTGTTTCATTTCGTTTGCAAAACCAAACATTTCGTGTGCACATTGTGTGACAAAATAAGAGAAGAGCACAGAAAGTGTTCAGCAAGTGAGACTGAAAAACACTAGGTAGAATAAAACTTCTCTTCGCTTCAGTCAGCCATTTGCAGTGTCTCGAAGCAGCCCTTCCTACCTTGTATTTTGGTATAGAACTCTTATTTCCATCAGTTTTACTCTTCTACAATGATTACTTTTGGCAGACACACAAACGGAAATATACAGCCCAACGCCAAAGCACCAAAACACCCAATTAAAGTAACTTGTTAAAGCACTCAAAAGGAGTACCGCCCTCTACCCCACAGATGTTAACGTGCAAATAACACCAGAGGATAGCCAACTCGGTTATACTTAAGATTTACAAAAAACAAGCGTTTATATAAAAAGCCAAACCCTTTGGTAAGACATTGTCATTTACAACGCCATTACTGGATTAATGCTTCACGAAGGGAAAAAAAAAAAAAACAATAACATTTTCAATGCCAATAGCTCAAAACAATGTCATTGCGAGACCTATTGCATTGTAAATGCTTGTTTTATAGAGTGCTTCATATTGAAGTTCTACCATTTCTAAGCACTACAGGTTTTTGTTCCCCCCCCTAACAATACTTGGTTTATCTAATTTGACCATATAGGCCCTCAGAGGGGGCTCATCTTGCCAGTGGATAAATCTCAGGAGGCGAAGAGGGTAGCAACCAATGTCACTAGAGTTTAGCACCAGTGTCTGATGCTTGTGAGTCAATGGGGAGTGCACTAAATAGAGTCCCAGTTATTTCCCCGAGAGATGCCTTCTCCTCCACCCTCTGGATGGAGGAGACGTTGCTGCCTGAGAGCGTGGAACAGAGATGCTGGTGATGGAACAAGTGTGTGGACTGAGCTGGCAGAGAGAGATTCATGAAGCATTATTTGAGATGGGTTTGCTGTTAATGTTCAACCATGCAGTCTCCCATCCGACATTAGAAAGATGAGAAATCCTTGGTAGTGGCGTCAAGTGAAGCCTGGACACTGACAGTAGTAGTAACGCTGGCCTTGGGTATCAATGGCGGCTCCCTTAATGACTGAGGGTAGTGCAGTGTTGTGACAAGGATTTCAGAAGCTGCTTGAGGTTTTGCATGAGATTTTTTGGGCGGGTGTGATTATGGAGTATTGAATGCAGTGAAATAAGTGCCAGTCCCCAAAAATAAGTGCTGGTGCCCCCCCACACAGGCAACCACTGGGTAAAATTAAGCACTGCTCATACCGCTCTTTAATCGTGGTTTCTTCCTGGATCCCACATCTGGAGAACTAGGGGGTGTTGAATTGCTGCTAATAAACCAGACAAAATACTTCCATGGTCGCCCTGTAGCTCTTGGCAGAGGAAATCCTTCTGTCGGTTTCAAGGTCGTCAAATATCATTATAGCAGAGCATTAAATATTTCAAAGGCAGTATGTTTGATTTATAGAACAATAATCCAGTTTTAGCTCGACCTTCTCTTTTGCATTGGATTTGCAAGCATTTGGAAATGAAATCCACTTTATATGGCACAGGGAGGTATTATCTTGCAGGAAATGATAATTAAACACATGTAAAGACTGCTTGGACAAGGGATGTTGTTACCAAATGTTTGCTGTTGTAGTTTTAGTTCAGCATAATGTTGTATTCGGGTGGGAGCGGGAACTTTGAGAGATTCCATAGAAACATCAGTGAGCCGAGCTGGCAGGGAGTAAAGGAAGGGGGAGGGCAGGGCCCCCCTAGCGAGGGACATGTTTGGGTCAAGTCAAGAGTCAGTGAGCATGCACTGCTCTGCGACGCATGCTATATTCTCTGTGAGGTTTGAACTCGTCAACTTAGCTAACAAGCATTAGCAAAATCAATAGCTCTAGCTAAACACTTATAAAGCCCCAAAGGAGAGACCTATTGGCTATGCAAATGCTTGTTTAGGTATTGGGCCCATGAAGCCTCAGTGATGTACGAGTCAATGCTTCTGTGTCCTGGTTGGAGGAGTTGGTTCACAGTAGTCCAAAATCTAGCACGGTTATTGTGTTTCAGATCAGTGTGTAGTTTAGCCCATAGTTCGTTGTCCTGGTCTCTTTTTATTGACCATCTTAACTTCTTGATTAGTTTTTTGTGTGATCTTAGTGCCGCGTAGGCTGTCAGGTCCCCTGGTCTTTTCTTCAGGATTCTAAGAGCTTTATTTATTTCAGTTTCGTGCTCCCGGAATCTAGGGTCATGTGTTGCACAGGTGACTTCCTTGTATACTCTTTTACCGCATTTGGATTTGTCAGCTTTAGCGTGTATTTCCAGTAGTGTTCCTATGAGGGTTTCCCACATATTGACCGCGGCCGTTACTTTACCTGTAATTTCTTCGAGTATGTACCCTACGGTTGCAAGCAGTTGCGCAAGCACGACTGGTGTAATCTTAATGCGTCTGTAGTTTGTAGCACAGGTTTTAGCAGTAGTCTCGCTTATGTGATTTGGGGTAGTGATGTATGAAGAAAATATAACTTCTTGCGGAAGGTGCCAGGTCTGTCTGAGATTTGGAATGAGTGAACGTATTGAAATATAGACAGAGATACAAAGGTGTAGTCCAAGCAAGTGTTGCTTCTGTTGGAGTGAAATGTAGCAGCCGGAGGGTTATCTTGTTGGAACCTGCTGTTCAGGGCCCTGAGGCTTAGATGTTCGAGCTCTTCCAATAGTCGGTTCCCGATTTTTGTTTGGTGCCCTGATGTATTACTGCCTTGGTCAGGTATTTCCCAGAGTGCAGTTTGGGCTGTTGCTATGTCGCCAGTGGAAGTGCCCAGTGAATGTAGGTTGAAGTCCCCAGATATAACAAACTGGGTCGAGTTTTACTCCTTCAATAACATTGTCAGTTCTTGCTCTACCTATTTGCAGTCTTTGGATTTGCCTTTGGGGTGAATGTAGATATTGATGAATATTAAGTGAATGGCAGCGCCTGTCATTGGAATGGCGCATTTCGTTGCATTTATTCCTGTGGATTTGATGTCCAGGGCTGTGGCCGAGGCTACGCTGACTATCGAGATATAATTTGCCAGCCCTCCTGTAAGGTACCCATGTTTTGCCCGTTTCCCAGCTGGAGTGAAAAAGCTTGTGCTTAGATATAGACAGGCTCGGCCAGCCAGGTTTCCTGAAGAAAGATAATATTGAAGGACCACAAGCAGTTATACAGATCTGGGTCACTTAGTTTTGTATTCAGGCCATTAATATTCCAAGAGCACATGTGAAGTAGTCTGAGATTGGATCCTGCTTGTTGTTCCTGCGCAGTGGGTGGTCATGGTGGGGTTTGAGAGCATCCAATTGTTCTATGTCTCCTATGCCTTCTTGTTGTCTTTCACGGGCTGCTTACTCGGTCTTCTCTTGAGATCTATATATTAAGTGATTTTTTTTCCATGGGGCCTTTGCACCCTTGAGCACCGATATGGTTTCCGTTTGCCGCTGGTCTAACTTAGTTTTGTAGCTTTGGGTGAGAAGGGGCAAGGGGTATCCTATAGTTTGGTGAGGGATGACCTTTATTCCCCATTTTTAAAGAGCTGGACCTTCTGTGAGGACTCTTTTTCTAATGTCGGTTGGTGTCCATGTGGTCTTGGTTACTTCCCCTCCAGGTGCTACGTCTGAACTTTCAAACTGTATTGCCACGAGGTCTTTTGATGTTTGATCACTTAGTCTTGGGTGGCTGCTAGTAGTCTGAGAATGTTTCCCCCTATTTAGGACATCATGTCTACCTTTAGAGACGTAATACGGGATGAAGATTAGTACTGAGGTGTTGTTCTGTTGGCCTTCGGTGGTAATCTGGAGGGTTTGGGGATCAGATCTGACTTTGTCATGTATTAGGATACTTGAGGCACCTTCTTGCGGGGTAGCAGTGGGCATGTTGGTTTCCTTGGGACCCCTGGGGGCTGTATTGTGCTGGATGATAGTGTAAGGTATCTGAACTGAGCCCTCAGTTGGTAGGTTAGTTGGTGGTTTGCCGGATTAAGTTGTACTATTGTTCTGTGTGGTGATATTATTTCCGATTCTCAAAGGCGGTAGCAGTTTTCCTGTACTGTTCCGGTTTGTCTGTTTGGAGTTGGAGGAACAATCAGTTGTAGTTGGAGCAATGTAATCCTCTGCCGCCGCCGTTTGCCTTGATGCAGACTTTTTGGAGTTGATGTTTGACGCATGTGATTGTTCAGGAAGTTCTCACCGTAAGCTCGCTGTTGGTGAGGTTTGGCTGGGCTCAGCCGGCTGTTTCCTGGGCCAGGTGTGATTCAGGACCAGATGGGGCTGTCCTGCTATTTGTTCGTCCCCCTGTGTGTCCAGATTCGCGGGTTGCACCGCGGTTTTCGACGATCTTGTTTTTGTGTCGAAGAGGGGATAAAGTTGCACTTGGCCAACAGATTTTTTGTTCCGCCCCTTTCTTCTTTGTGCCAGTCTGTGTTTGGTGTTTTACTTTATGTTACCTGGACCGCTTGGTCCGGTGTGAGGGGTTTCGGTGTCTAGCTGCTGTGCTGAGGTTGAACTTCCCTTGGTGCTCTCTTATTAGATTTTGGCAAAACATCTGGCAAGTCCTTCAAGGTTTCTGAGCTTGTTGCTAACTGTAGAGGTTGGTGTGATTGATACATCGGTCTACTGGTGTCTCCTACGAATGGGACAGTGCATGTGTGACCACCAGATTTTGTTAGGCCTTGTGATTTTATTCCAGGTGGGTTGTCATCCTGGGTCCGTGTATTTTGTTGGAGATTGAATACTAGGTCATTTAACATTGTGGGGACAGTTGCCAGCTTGTCGACACTTTTTGTGCAGGGAAACCTTATTCGAGAGAAGGTGGTGTCATCCTGTACCCTTTTTATTAGGGAAGTTAACTCTCCTAGTTTGCCATTGATACCTGCTACGTAAATTGCCATAGTGTTAAGTAATGAGAGTTGAATGTCCATCTTATTTGGCTGAAGTTTCAGGGCTTCTGCTGAAAGCTGAACCATGTTCAAGAGGGTTGCCCATGCAGTGTTCGAGGGAGGATTTTGTTGTCCATTTGCTTCGAGTTTCCTTTCGTCAGGGCCATGTTCAGAGTTCAGCTGCCAAGGTGTCCAGGGTACCTTGTCCGGGACCTGTGTGTAAGTTGCAAATATTTCATCCCATTCTGGTGTTTTTAGGTACGAGAGTGGCTCACTATCTTTCTCTTCGGTTTCCTCTTGGATCCCGGGAGGTACTATAAGTGAGGTTCCTATGCTTCCCTGTCGAGAACTGGAGTTCGGGGTACTGTTGAAGTCCCCTGCGGTGCTGATGGTTATTGGACTACCCTAGAGGGCCGTGTTTGACCAGGGGATGTCTTGTGTTCTGCTGCTTGCATGTGTGCAGGGAATGCTCCCGTTGTTATCTCCTTGGCCGTCTTGTAGGAGGCCTGGGTTAAGCTCTCTCTTCCATGGGGGTGTTGCTGAATCTGGCAGATTACTGCTTTCCTTGTTGAAGCTTTATGCCAGGTTTGTGGTGGAAGTTACCGGTTGAGAAGGTGTAGGAGTTGGTGGGAGGTTGAGGGTTGGTGACAGGAGAGGCGGTCCCAGGTCAGTTGGGGGGTACGGAGATTAGTGGGGTTTGTAGTCCGGTGAGCTTTTCGTTGCTTGAAAATAGCACTGCTCCAATGTTTTTTAGGAAGTTACATTTTGGGCTGATTTGGGCAGGCTAGTTGCTTAGTATCTGGGAGGTTCCCAGTTGTCCTTTGATTTCCGATTGATTTAAAAGTCTATTAAGGGACCTTCATTTGTTTGGGACTTTGTCTTAGCTTTGGGTTTCGCTTCTTTCATTTTCTTTGCCTTGGCGTGGGTGCAATTTTCCCTGTTTTCTTTGCCTGGCTTCTTCCTTTTTGCCGGCAGTAACGGTTCGCCCCATGTCTTTCCTGATCTCATAATTCGGCGTGGTCCTGTCTACTTGAATCCGGAGGTTTGGGACACAGAGAACTTGTGCCTGGTGACCGGTACTTAGATGGTAATTGTACGTTTTGTACCGGGGGTGAGGGCTGCCTCTTTTAGCCCCATTGAGCTTGGAATCTACCACCTGTCATTGGGGGCGGGGGCGTTGGTGCTTGCCTTTTTCTTCTTGGGCCTCTTCACAGGACGTGTCAGGTCTGCTATCTCTATAACTTTCCTGGCATAAGCTTGGCTTTGTTGTTCAATGCTGGGGTCAGTTCAAAAGTGCCGCCACCCCCCTCTACAAGGGTTTCCGTTGACAGTAGTGACTAGTAGTAGACTAAGTACCTAGTCTAACTGCCTACCTTTGCTGTCCCTCTCTCCGTTCTCCAACTGCCGTGGGTGCTGAAGGTGCCACGGATGCTGCGGACCGGCTGTCTCTGCAAGCATGCAGTAATCCTTTTTCGACCGCTGCCTTCAGCTTCCTCGACCTGCCAGCCACGGCGCAGCTCCGACCCGCCAACACGCTCACTCGGCTCAGCTCAGATCGCCGCACACCAGCGAGCCACGCATCTCATCACGTCTCACGCCCCCAGAAGCCAGCAGTCGAGTAGAGTGGAGTCCAGTGGACATCACAACAGGTGATTTAAATGAGGGCTGGTCTGGCAACCATAAGAAGGATGAAAGAGCTGAAAGGTACCTTTTAACTGTGCCCAAGCAAAGCCTTTCCTGTACGAGGGTGAGAACAAACAGAACATCAGAGGGGGGGCTCTATGTGCCGCATGCACCACAAATTAGTCCAAATGGTGGGGTAATACAGTATTTGTTGGGGGACACCCTGCTGTCAAGATGATATCAATCACCTCCCTCTGGAGGAAGGTCAAATGTGTTCAGCTTTTGCCACTCAATTTCCAAGCCTGAAGGTGGATGTTGGGGTTGCCCGTGGTGTAGGACCTTGCCCTGTTACTGGAGCTGGTATGACAAAATTTGCCACAACTGCTTTTGGTTCAAAGTCCAGCCCGACTTCCATGTCATGGTTCTTGGAGTACATTCTTTATAAGAGGGAAGAAAACACTTTAACCGCCTGAGCAAGGCCTTGACTTCTAGAAACCTCACAGTCACCCATTCTAATAAATGCATTGTATTGGTTGCACTCAAAAAGGATTAACAAAGTTAATCTTTTATAACCTTCTTCTACCCTCGCTAAGAATGTGAGGAGATACAAACACAAATGTTTGGCACAAAGGAATGGAATACAGGAATCCACCTCGACATGAGCCTTTGCCGCTCCTGACACAGAGAAGGACCAGAAACTTGTAGGTAACAACCCTCCAGCTTAGCACAACTTGGAATGAACACCTGGCCTCCTGGTATTTCAGCCAGCTTCCATAAAGGAATGCCAATTCGGTCAGCAAAGCCAATCCTTAGCTACTGAAAATAGCAAAACAAAGCATCACAGTGGCCGCAAGCTGCGATCAAGAAACGGATAATAATCAACGTTGTCTTGTTGCGTCCGCCACAACCTACCTCAACAACCAGGGAGGAGAGGGTTGCAACTCCTCTTTATGCCTTCTTAACCTTAGTTGAGGCCCGGCCTTTATATGGGTAATAGCAGGCAGCTGACAGGGAAACTGCCACGGTCCCTTGGGTGTGTATTCTCCCCAGCAGCATGTGGTCTCTTCCGACGCTTTGGTCACACATCCAATCGTCTTCTTCATTCTGGGCCATCTCCACCTAGAACACACCAACAGCTTGACAGAGCCACAAGGCTCCAGAACCAGCTCCAACCTCTGCCACACTCTCACCACTGCAGAGAATTCTCAGCAGGAACGGGGAGCAGGACCCTCAAGCACACCCTTCCATTGAATGGTCCCCTGCGAGCTGCACACTATACCCACCAGGTAAATAAAGCCATGCAGTGGGTAGTAAGACACTGCCTTCATCACTCTTACAGTTAGTTCATTCAGTCAAAGATATACCAGGTGATCACACAAAACAGCAGAGGTCAAGAACTCTTGCTATATCCAAGTTTGGGCCATTGCCATGCAGGATGTCACAGGATTTGTACGTGCCAGGCTACAGCCGGAAATCAAAGCATCCGCCATCTTAAGCCTGTTCGGCCAAACCCCATCCACCAAGACTCTTCTGAACTTAGACAATGTGCTTCACGGCCTTTACATGGAATAGCAGATTTTTGGCTTGGAGAACATATAAAGGTGAGACACCCGTTAGCTTCACAACAATAATTCACTGCCTACTTTCCTTGCAGGATAATCAGCAACACTAGGAAGCTGCTGCATGCCAGAGAAGGAGAATAAGCTGTAACATGAAAAGCTGGAACCAGCACCACAAGAAAATTTCAAAAGAGAAATCCTAAGATCAAAGACAAGGAAACCAAGCCCAAGAGGAAAATGAGAAGGCAGACACAAAAATCACAAAGTACAAGGCTGGGTAACTAACTTAATGGCGGGGAAACAAAAAGGAGAAATATGAAACAATTCAGCATGACCTGGCCAACAGCATCTGTGTCTAGCATCCTAAATGATGCTACTCCCCTGACAACCTGAAGTACCACCCATGATGGAGCGAAACCTGGAAGTTTCCTCTGAAATGCAACCTGAAGTCCCACCCAGTATGTAGCGAAACTAGTAAGTTTCCTCTGACACAATTCTGTGTCGAAGTTTCCCTGCCAATGTAGCAAAGTATGCCGAAGCCTCTACTGGCATGTACAACCTTCTCCACAGGCTCACCATTTCAATCAACCATACTGCTACTGCTGTGAACACTGGAAATGTAGTCAAGTTATGCCCTGCATTCTGCTCAGCTCATGAGAATTTGACAGCACCCCATCCCCCTTCATACAGAGAACTTCAGTGAAAACTAACAAAAAAACAAAGCAACATGTGGTGCAGACACAAAGGAGGTCATTTCTCAGGACCAGTCTAAGGCATTGTCAATTTTTGAAGCCACCAATCATTGCTGGCCACACCTACTGCAAGGGTCCAAAATAGACCCAACCTCAAACTCCGGAGACCCATCAACAGAACCAAAGAAGGGGAGTGGGGGAGTTGGTGAGCAAGTAAATAACAACTTAACCCTGGAAATGTGTAACAAGATGGACTCAGCACTTGACTGAAGTGACAGACAAACAACCCCAAGACCCAAAGGATGGAGAACAGTAAACTGTCCCACCAAAAGGGCACACATTTTATATGAAACCCACCAGGTGACTACAAAAATATTAGTGGACAGTAAAAGTGGTGCTCTACTAAGAAGGGATGAAGCTGAAGAAAGGTTGTAAGTACTCAAACAGATAATAGTCAACTTTGGCTAGTTACACGTGGAGATGCAGTGTCTTATGAATTAAGGCAAGAGTGGCCAATAGTGCACTGATAGAGGAATCTGGGTTGAAAGAAAGTAGGCAACATCGTGGCTGACTGTTGGTCTGGGATAAAAGGATGCCGCCCCCATGCTTTGTTGCAAAATGATTCAGTTAGAGAACTAGAAACTGAACCACGCTCAGTGATCATCACAGTGGAAAGACCAGGAAACCAACTATTTCCTCAGCATCACTTCTGTCAATTCTGAACAGAGCATAATTTTCAGAGTGGGAAGAAATGTGGCAATTTCATAAAGGAGTATTGCTACACGTAAAGCTGTATATTTTATGAATATGTGTAGTACTGCTATATAGTCAACAGATAAGAAGTCTCAGGAGTGACTTGAGGTGGGCAGAGATTGTAAAAGCTTCCTAGTGTATCATGCTCTGGTTTCATTTGTGCACATAGAGTATGTAACTCGGTAGACTTCTGCATGCCCTTCTTGCACAGAGGCCAGCAAAGAAGCATGTGACTAATATGTTTGTCTTCCTTTTCCAAGGATGTCCTGAGGCATGTGAAGAATAACATAAGAGGACCAGCTTCCTCAGGTTTCTGTCTGGAATTTCTATGTGCTCTGAATGGAACAAGGGGAAATCTTTTGATTTCTCTGAAGTAGCTCTTTGTAACCAATCCTTGACTGTAATCTGGCTTTTTTTCTTGTTGTAGGTGTTTTTACTTATGTTTTGATAAAGTGCAATATACCGGAGAGTATCAGTGCCCTATACACAAAACAATGGTCCTGAAGTGCTACAATAAATTGCATATATAGAGAATAAAAATGACATACACTTCTTCAAGCAAAGTAAAAAAGAAACTTTATGCATTAGGACGGGAAGGTACAAGCAACTGACAGTGGGAGAAGAGCAAGGAAATCAGAGGAAGAGATGGATTGTCTTTACATAGCAACCGCGGATATACACAAAAGGTATACCCATAAGATGCTTAAGTTAACAATGAAGGCTAATCTTGTTAGGCATATAAAGACTCTAGGGTAACAGTAACAGAGGAGAGCAGGATGGAGTATGAAAGATTAGGGAAGAATTTTAATAGAGTATTAGGATGTATAGGACATTGAATGGAACATGGAAGCAAGGATAAAGCAGGGAGAGTGAGAAGGTCTTGCTAGATGGTGGTGGGCAGTGAAGGAGAAAATAGTTGTAGAGGAGTAACAGAAGATGTGGCCGGAGGGATAGGAAAGGATTGGAGGGTGAGAAAAGTAACATGATAATGGGTAACTGAATGCAGAGAATGAAAGTTTAGATGAGTCAGTGCAAGTTATTTATATGTTGATAAAAAGCAAAGCATTCGATTTTTCTGAAAGTTAATTAAGGGGTCAGATTGTCTGATTCTGACTGGAAGTTAATTTCAGATTGTTTTTGTTGCACTGGAGAAGGTCTGAGCAGCTGCTTCTTTGGTTTTAAAATGTTGCCTCAAGGGTCTGAATCTATAGACTTCTAAGATTTTTGTTGCCTCAGGATTGGTTGATAGTAGGTATTTAAGTTTGTTCAGGAATAAAGTCTTGTACGTAATCTGGGCAATCTTAAAGCACCAGGGCAATGTACTCAAATTTTGCTCTCTGGATAAACATCTAGCTGCTAAGTGGGATGATGTAAAAATGCTTCAGGTCTATCCGTGTTCCCTGCCAGAGTGGTCAAAAATAGCATGTGTTTTGCTACAACCTGTATCTGGCAGTCAGGACAGCTCCTCTTTGTCCTGGTTCAATAGTGATCTGATGTTGGAACAAGGGGAAAAATAGCACCCACTTGCCTAGCCTGGAGTTGATGCACTTAATAGATCCAAAACTTTTGTGCTCAGTCCAATCGGTCATACTGTGCAATGCCCATTCCAAATGATATCTCCATTGTGAGAACATTAGTTGATGGCCAACAGTTCACAAGTGTAGACCATGTAATTTCTCTTAGCTGACGTCAAATTCCTCTGGGTTCAAATCCTCTATTTCTCAGTTTCCCTGAGATATCATAGCTGCAATCTTCATTGTATATCATCTCAGATTGCATCATTGTTTCGTCAGTCAGAAGGCATGCCTGGGCACCTGAAACCGCCAGACAGGAAGAGCAAGAATATGGATATGGGAGGCAGGAAAAAATGTGGTGCAGCGGCAACTATGTTGAAGAATGTTCGTGCCACAGCATTCCTTGGCCCTAATGGTAGAAACATTTGAGTTGGACTTAAGACTATTTCCCACAACCTGCCCGATCATAGCAAAAAAGACTGCAGGGGCAGCACACGAAGATTCGTTACTCTATCCAAGTAATCAGCCAGTGTCGACCTCAGGCGCTCCTTGTGACTGACCATCCCAATTAAACTGGACACAGATGAAAAATCTGGTTTAGAGGAAGGAAAATATAATTTATGACACAATATAAATATAAGGACAGGAGTTTTTAACCGAAGGAGGATTACATTTCCTTTCTTTTCCTTCCCCCATTTACACCTCTGTTAGCCACTCCAGTGGGAGAGTAGTAGCTTTCCACACGGATAAGTGGTGGTGGGGGGAAAGAGAGGGGGGGGGAAAATCACAGTAGATAATTAGTTGCTACTTTTTGTCAATTAAGATTTTTTTTATTCAGGTCAAGGTAAAACGACAGCCAATTCCACCAAAAACGGACGGCAAAGTTCCAGCTTGAAACACCCATTTTGTTAAAAAAAGCCAATCAAACCAGTTGTTCCCTCTCTTAAAGGGAAAGGAAAGTATTCCAGATACTTCCTGATCCAATAATTGCAAATTCAGACCAATATTTGCTCTACAAAACAACACTGGATCACAAGGATGTGGAGCGCATCTGGCAGTACAAAGAAGGTCCTGTACCACATCACTCAGAGAATTCTTTCTAGCTTGTGAAGTCTTTCTGCCTGCTGTTACTATAGCTTCCGTCCTTATCAACAAAAAAAAAACAAGCACATCAACAATGCACTATCTGATCAAGAAGGGGGGTAACCGATTGAGATTACTCTCACTGAGCCGCAATAGATGTGGTCACAGGACTTGGCAAGGGGCCTATTTCTGAAAGAAATACACTTGTCAGTAACGCTTACATCAAGTAGATGTCCTAAGTTGATTCTACGAAGAGAATCACAAATGGGTTCTGGGTGACATCAAAACTTTATATTGTGGGCCGTTCCAGAGTTATAACAGAAAACTACACTCACTACATCAGGTAAAACAGATAATTACACTCTACATCAGAAAACAAAAAAACTGCAGAGACACTGCAGCAAGACTATAGGAACCTGGGTCCATGCTCTTTTGAATATTTGGCTGAAGACATTGTATTATGCTTTACCTCCCATCCAACTGATTTCTGCAGTCAGATTGAATTTCTGGAACTTACAAGCAACAGTGATCCAGACTGATCAAGGCAGTGGTGGTGCATAGGTTTGCTGCAAAAGTCGTTCACAACACACAAGAGGTCACCATGTAAACCAAACCTGCTGATCATGTCTCAGGGCCAACTGTACCACTCAAATCTCTCACCATGACCTCGGGAGCCACACTGCCAAATTCAGACCATAAGGACATCTGAATGTGCTGAAAGCATGTGTGGACATATTAAAGAAAGCTAAGCGCCCTTCAACTAGAGCATGCTCCTCCTATAAATGGAAGATATTTTGAATAGGTTAACAAAAAGATTATAATCGTATCACCTGCGAAGAAGAGGTCATCCTTCTAAACCTGTGTATGTGTCCCACCCTAAATTACTGCTCACTTCGATTAAGGTTCATCTTGCTGCTATTAGAGCATTCAGAAAAGGGTCTGATTAAATTTCTTTCCTTCTTTCTTTAAAACGCCTGTGATGAAAAACTTTCTGGAAGGGCTGAAGAAAGTATTTTCAACACTCACCTCTCGGCCTCCTCTTTGGGAGCTCAACTTGGTACAGATCAAATTGATGAGCCCACCACTCGAAAATATTGACAAGGCTTTATTGCAGCATCTCTCGTGGAAGACTGCATTCTTAATAGCAATCCCGTAAAACAGTACAGTGAGCGAGATTCAAACTCTTATCAGCTGGATAGCCTTACACTACATTCCATCCTAACTGAGTAGTATTAAGGACTCATCCCTCCTTTATCCCAAAGGTAGGCTCAGAATTCCACATATACCAAACTATCATGTTTGCAACATTCGTTCCTAATCCATCATTGTCAGCAGAGCGTGCATAGCACTATCTGGATGTTAGAAGGGTTGTATTTATTCACAGAGAACCAATACCCTTCTCAACACTAAACAACTTTTTATAAACCATGGTCACATCCATCAAGGACTAGCTCCTGCAAAGCAAATAGGTCCATCTACCTCATGATTGTAGCCTGCACAGCCTTAGGCTACCAACTAATTAATAAGACTAACCAGGAAGGCCAAAAGCCCACTTTACCAGGGTTAAAGCAGCTACCACAGCTTGGCTGAGAAATATTCCTTTTAGACGTTTGTCTGTTGCATGGTTAATCCACTCCCATAGAAACCGGTACCCTATAGTTACACATATCAGTACTACGCAATTATGAGTTTATCCCAATTGAATAGGATATACGTTAGCAGACCCTGTTTTGCCGGGAGGAGTATTTCCTTTTCTGTGACAATCATCACTCACATTGGCCACCTGCTCTAAACAGGTGAGCAGGGGGTGTTTTGGAAGAGAGGAAGATCGGGGAGGGCAAGGGAGACTGTAGTCTGGCAGGGGGAGCATGTAATAGTTGAGGGCCTAGCAGTGGCTGGAAAACTGATCCGTGCTGCAATGCAGCCTGTTACCAAAGCAATTTTACTGGCTAGATTTTCCAGATGGTAAAACTAGGTATGCTGTTATCACATCTGGTATATATTAGAAATAATATGGTGGCCCTCCAGAATTGTCAGTGTCCAACTGTTTTGTTTATTATAATAGTAGGAGGCAGAAAAATAACGCTATTCGACTGTAGTCAATCACATTACTAGCCTCCCCATTTTTGTCTCTCGCTTTAATTAGTCCTTCAACTATTCTTGGTATAAATTCTGCTGGTTAACGTAGTGCATTTGAAAAACATCAAGCTGAAAAAATATAACTAATTTCATGTTTAACATCACTACACATTTTATGTAAATTATAGTGTTACACATCATTAAGATCCATGTTATTTTACAAATATTACACAAAAATGTCCTATTACGAACTATTAAGCCAAAACAATCAATTAGAACTTATAAATGTAACGCCCAAACCAGATCTAAGTTCTTGACCCTGGAATACATTTTTCCAGTTTCAGCCCCATCTAGCTTTACCTTATTAAAACCTCATTCGTTCTGGCTAAGGAACTAGGTTCATCCTGCCCTCTAGTGGGCTAATTATACAAATTCCTTTGTGTCATGATCAGTTAGTCTTTACCTTGGAAAAAAACATTCAAGCCAAATTAAATGCAAATCAATGAAAATCAATTAAATTGATCAATGAAAACCATTAAAGTTTCCAAAAGCTTAGCAGGATCTTGGTCAACACAATGGCAGTTATTTGATAATTATTAAAGATGGACATGGAGTTCTTCGCCCTGGTTATGACCATTTGGGATTTGGTTTCATATTTAATGATTTGCTGTGATTCAAGTTTTCTCAACATGCAAGTCGTATCACCTCCTCTTACTGGTTTCTCCACCAAGTCAATCTCCCGATATTGCAATGAAGATTCACCCCCTCCATGTTCAGTACTGTAGTGTCTTGCGATTGGGTAAATTACACCTATGACTGATTGCTCAGAGATGTTCTAATATTCGCTTTTATAATTGGCAGGTCGTACTTCTAATATACTAAAGGCTGCACGGACATTTGAGAATATAGATAGCAAACCCACTTTTGCATGTAATGGTATTTGTGATCTGGTATTTTTGGGTTTTTATCTGGCATTCCCTTAATGAGACTCCGTGTTTACATGTCTTACAGTTTGAGCATTTCCAAAATCCTGTACCTTGCACAGATTTTAGCCATGTACGGCCTGCCTTATTCTGTCCTTGGTGGAAGTGACTGTTGGTTAGCATTGTAGATAAAGGACCTCTCTTAAATGTTAATCTTGGGAATGGTCCAATCCAATCCTTTAGATCCCAATCATCCACCAGTAGATGTCAATGTTTTCATTACCCTTCTAATATCAATAACCTCTTCATTATAGGAAATTATCAATCTATTGACATTTTCATACTTTTTGACATTGGCATAGATTGTAGATCTGGAAAGAATGTAAGTCAGTTTCATTTACATGAAATGTGGCCACAGCCTTAAGCGGGAAATGAGGAGTACACAACAATTTTATCCTCCAGTATTTACAGAAATGACTCCAGTTGTTCGAGCTTAAGTTCGCTTACACTGTGTGTACAATGAGGTAGGTCACGTTTACCACACATCATTTACCATGTGGCACCTTCATCATGCAGGTAAATAGCACAAAACTATTCAAACGGTACCTTGACAATGTGGTACTTTACCACGGAAGGTAATAAAATTATATATATATATATATATATATATATATATATATTATCTACTGGTGGTCGCCAGTAGATAGTTATAGTTAGGACCTATTTTCCATAGGAAATCCGCGACATTCTATTTGAAATAACTCTTGCGTCGGTTGACGAATCTTCGCGAAATTTTCAAACTTTATGGCCCGCTCCGGTCCGCTCCTACCCTAAAAGTCTCAGGGTGATTCGTCAAGCGGGGGCCGAGAAAAAGGGGGTCCCAAAACGTGTTTTCCCCATTCATTTTCCCATAGGAAACTTTAGACACGGCTACAGCCCGAACTGCTGAACGGAATTACACCAAATTTGGCAAAGAGGTAGTTCTTGGTTCAGAAAGAACCCTTTTTGTTAAATGGTGTAAATCCGTTCAGTAGTTGCGGAGAAATTAAAAAAATAAGAGTCAAAAATCAATTTCCCATAGGAAACTTTATGCAAGGCTACAGCCCGAACTGCTGAACGGAATTACACCAAATTTGGCAAAGAGGTAGTTCTTGGTTCAAAAAGAACCCTTTTTGTTAAATGGTGTAAATCCGTTCAGTAGTTGCTGAGAAAATCAAAAGTAAAAACACATATATATCTGGGCGGAGCCTAACCACACATGTCATCGTGAGATCTGATTGGTTGTCAGCACTTCATCCTGGAATTGCTGGCAGCCATCTTGAGGACCAATATAAATGCATTGTAGTGAATCGAAGATTTTGAGGGTTACCAAAAGGAGAACTATAAAGGGTGATAACAGACTTTAGTTACATTAGAATTCATTTGTTGATGGTACCATACTAATTTCAGGAATTGTGGTGTGTTCTAAGGTGATTTTACCCTGTGAAAAACCTTCTGCTGGGATATCATGAATCATGTTTGAGAGAAAACTATTTTCACATGCTTGTCCCATACAGTTTTGGAAGGTGCTCCAGAAGCTAAAATGAGAGCATATTTTCTGTAAATTCACATTATCTTTCTCAGTCATGTGAGAATGAAGTCTGACATTCTCAGTAAAACATGTACATCCAACAAGGGCAGAGACTGTCAGTTGATTCCTTTGTGTTCTACTGCAGCTTCCCAGAGTGTTCTAAAGAACAACTAGAGTGCTAACAGCCTTACTTATGACAAAAGTATGGCACACCTGAAGCCATCTTGATTGGAATAAACAGGTAACACTTAAAACATTTAATTTAAAAAGGAACAAAATGATGGGGTTCATTTTGTCATAGAAATTATGGTTCGTGCTGTAGAAAGAAAAATTAGGACATGTTTCAAGTGTGATCTCAAATATCTTCCTGTTATATTTCAACAGCAGCAGCCTGTCAGTTGATGCCTTTGTGTTCTACTGCAGCTTCCCAGAGTGTTCTAAAGAACAACTAGAGCGCTAACAGTCTTACTTATGACAAAAGTATGGCACACCTGAAGCCATCTTGATTGGAATAAACAGGTAACACTTAAAACATTTAATTTAAAAAGGAACAAAATGAGGGGGTTCATTTTGCCATAGAAATTATGGTTAGTGCTGCAAAAGAAAATTTAGTGCATGTTTTAAGTGAGATCTCAAATCCTCTTCTATTTCATTAGAAAATTCTGACATGCAGACTGAAACAATCACTTTCAATACCAGCAGTAGACTTCCAGTTAACTCCTTGGTGAGCAGTAGCTTTACTACAGTGATCTAATGAACAACTAGAGTAATAACATTCTGAATTTATGGCAAATGTGTGACACATCTGAATGCCTTCTTGATGGAATCAATGTAAAAAACTGAAAGCATTTCCTACTGAGGAGACTGCAGTAAATGAGGAAATTAGGAAACTTCATAACAAAGAAGTCTTCCAAGATGGCCACCAGTGAAAAAGAGCCCAAATGTAGCACAAATATTACCCAGATGTAGCCCACATATAGCCCAATGACAATAGTGTGCAAAACACTATTTTTAGTTTTTTTTGCAGTTTTATGTAGTGCAGACTGGTCAGGTATTGGAGCGTTGCATCTTAAAACATGACCCCCCTACACTACAAAAACACCACTGCACTACCCTAAACCCTAAAACACTACCCCAGCACGACCCCTTACACTACACAAAACCCTGAAACACCAACCCTCAGCACGACACCCTACACTGCCCGAACACCACTGCACTGCCTTAAACCCTGAAACACCACCCCCAGCACGACCCCCTACACTGCCCGAACACCACTGCACTGCCCTAAACCCTGAAACACCACCCCCAGCACGACCCCCTACACTGCCCGAACACCACTGCACTGCCCTAAACCCTGAAACATCAACCCCAGCAAGACCCCCTACACTGCCTGAACACCACTGCCCTAAACCCTGAAACACCACCCCCTACACTGCACGAACACCACTGCACTGCCCTAAACCCTGAAACACCACCTCCAGCAAAACCCCCTACACTGCCTGAACACCATTGCTCTGCCCCCAGCACGACCCCCTACACTGCCCGAACACCACTGCACTGCCCTAAACCCTGAAACACCAGCCCCAGCAAGACCCCCTACACTGCCCGAACACCACTGCACTGCCTAAACCCTGAAACACCAGCCCCAGCATGACCCCCTACACTGCCCGAACACCACTGCACTGCCCTAAACCCTGAAACACCAGCCCCAGCACAACCCCTACACTGCCCGAACACCACTGCACTGCCCTAAACCCTGAAACATCAGCCCCAGCACGACCCCTACACTGCCCGAACACCACTGTACTGCCCTAAACCCTGAAACACCAGCCCCAGCACGACCCCCTACACTGCCCGAACACCACTGCACTGCCCTAAACCCTGAAACACCACCCCTGCACCGCCCCCTACACTGCCCGAACACCACTGCACTGCCCTAAACCCTGAAACACCACCCCCAGCACGGCCCCCTTTACTGCCCGAACACCACTGCACTGCCCCAAACCCTGAAACACCACCACCAGCACCACCCCTACACTGCCCGAACACCACTGCACTGCCTAAACCCTGAAACACCACCCCTGCACGACCCCCTACACTGCCCGAACACCACTGCACTGCCCTAAACCCTGAAACACCACCCCCTACACGACCCCCTACACTGCCCGAACACTACTGCACTGCCCTAAACCCTGAAACACCATCCCCAGCACGACCCCCTACACTGCCCGAACACCACTGCACTGCCCTAAACCCTGAAACACTACCCCCAGCAAGACCCCTACACTGCCCGAACACCACTGCACTGCCCTAAACCCTGAAACATCACCCCCAGCAAGACCCCCTACACTGCCCGAACACCACTGCACCTAAACCTTGAAACACCACCCCCAGCAAGACCCCCTACACTGCCCGAACACCACTGCACTGCCCTAAACCCTGAAACACCAGCCCCAGCACGACCCCCTACACTGCCCGAACACCACTGCACTACCCTAAACCCTGAAATACCAGCCCCAGCCAGACCCCCTACACTGCCCGAACACCACTGCACTGCCCTAACCCCTGAAACACCACCCCCAGCAAGACCCCCTACACTGCCCGAACACCACTGCACTAAAGCCTGAAACACCACCCCCAGCAAGACCACCTACACTGGCCGAACACCACTGCACTGGCCTAAACCCTGAAACACCACCCCTGCACGACCCCTACACTGCCCGAACACCACTGCACTGCCCTAAACCCTGAAACACCACCCTCAGCACGACACCCTACACTGCCCGAACACCACTGCACTGCCCTAAACCCTGAAACACCACCCCCAGCACGACCCCCTACACTGCCCGAACACCACTGCACTGCCCTAAACCCTGAAACATCAACCCCAGCAAGACCCCTACACTGCCTGAACACCACTGCCCTAAACCCTGAAACACCACCCCCTACACTGCACGAACACCACTGCACTGCCCTAAACCCTGAAACACCACCTCCAGCAAAACCCCTACACTGCCTGAACACCATTGCTCTGCCCTAAATCCTGAAACACTAGCCCCAGCATTACCCCCTACACTGCCCAAAACACCACTGCACTGCCCTAAACCCTGAAACACCACCCCCAGCACGACCCCCTACACTGCCCGAACACCACTGCACTGCCCTAAACCCTGAAACACCAGCCCCAGCAAGACCCCTACACTGCCCGAACACCACTGCACTGCCCTAAACCCTGAAACACCACCCCCAGCACGACCCCTACACTGCCCGAACACCACTGCACTGCCCTAAACACCACCCCTGCACGATCCCCTACACTGCCCGAACACTACTGCACTGCCCTAAACCCTGAAACACCACCCCAGCACGACCCCCTACACTGCACGAGCACCACTGCACTGCCCTAAACCCCGAAACACTACCCCCAGCAAGACCCCTACACTGCCCGAACACCACTGCCCTAAACCCTGAAACACCACCCCCAGCAAGACCCCCTACACTGCATGTACACCACTGCACTGCCCTAAACCCTGAAACACCACCCCCAGCATGACCCCTACACTGCCCGAACACCACTGCACTGCCCTAAACCCTGAAACACCAGCCCCAACACGACCCCTACACTGCCCGAACACCACTGCACTACCCTAAACCCTGAAACACCACCCCCAGCAAGACCCCCTACACTGCCCGAACACCACTGCACTAAAGCCTGAAACACCACCCCCAGCAAGACCACCTACACTGGCCGAACACCACTGCACTGCCCTAAACCCTGAAACACCACCCCTGCACTGCCCAAACACCACTGCACTGCCCTAAACCCTGAAACACCACCCCCTGCACGACCCCCTACACTGCCCGAACACCACTGCACTGCCCTAAACCCTGAAACACCACCCCTCAGCACGACACCCTACACTGCCCGAACACCACTGCACTGCCCTAAACCCTGAAACACCACCCCCAGCAAACCCACCTACACTGGCCGAACACCACTGCACTGCCCTAAACCCTGAAACACCACCCCTGCACGACCCCCTACACTGCCCAAACACCACTGCACTGCCCTAAACCCTGAAACACCACCCCCTGCACGACCCCCTACACTGCCCAAACACCACTGCACTGCCCTAAACCCTGAAACACCACCCCTGCACGACCCCCTACACTGCCCGAACACCACTGCACTGCCCTAAACCCTGAAACACCACCCCCAGCACGACCCCTACACTGCCCGAACACCACTGCACTGCCCTAAACCCTGAAACATCAACCCCAGCAAGACCCCCTACACTGCCTGAACACCACTGCACTGCCCTAAACCCTGAAACACCACCCCCAGCACGACCCCCTACACTGCCCGAACACCACTGCACTGCCCTAAACCCTGAAACATCAACCCCAGCAAGACCCCCTACACTGCCTGAACACCACTGCCCTAAACCCTGAAACACCACCCCCTACACTGCACAAACACCACTGCACTGCCCTAAACCCTGAAACACCACCTCCAGCAAAACCCCTACACTGCCTGAACACCAGTGCTTTGCCCTAAATCCTGAAACACTAGCCCCAGCACGACCCCTACACTGCCCAAACACCACTGCACTGCCCTAAACCCTGAAACACCACCCCCAGCACGCACCCCCTACACTGCCCGAACACCACTGCACTGCCCTAAACCCTGAAACACCAGCCCCAGCAAGACCCCCTACACTGCCCGAACACCACTGCCCTAAACCCTGAAACACCACCCCCAGCACGACCCCTACACTGCCCGAACACCACTGCACTGCCCTAAACCCTGAAACACCACCCCTGCACGATCCCCTACACTGCCCGAACACTACTGCACTGCCCTAAACCCTGAAACACCACCCCCAGCACGACCCCTACACTGCACGAGCACCACTGCACTGCCCTAAACCCCGAAACACTACCCCCAGCAAGACCCCTACACTGCCCGAACACCACTGCCCTAAACCCTGAAACCTCCCCCAGCAAGACCCCCTACACTGCCCGTACACCACTGCACTGCCCTAAACCCTGAAACACCACCCCCAGCACGACCCCCTACACTGCACGAGCACCACTGCACTGCCCTAAACCCCGAAACACTACCCCCAGCAAGACCCCCTACACTGCCCGAACACCACTGCCCTAAATCCTGAAACACCTCCCCAGCAAGACCCCTACACTGCCCGAACACCACTGCCCTAAACCTTGAAACACCACCCCCAGCAAGACCCCTACACTGCCCGAACACCACTGCACTGCCCTAAACCCTGAAACACCAGCCCCAGCACGACCCCTACACTGCCCGAACACCACTGCACTGCCCTAAACCCTGAAACACCACCCCCTGCACGACCCCCTACACTGCCCGAACACCACTGCACTGCCCTAAACCCTGAAACACCACCCCCAGCACGACCCCCTACACTGCCCGAACACCACTGCACTGCCCTAAACCCTGAAACACCACCCCTGCACGATCCCCTACACTGCCCGAACACTACTGCACTGCCCTAAACCCTGAAACACCACCCACAGCACGACCCTCTACACTGCACGAACACCACTGCACTGCCCTAAACCCCGAAACACTACCCCCAGCAAGACCCCCTACACTGCCCGAACACCACTGCCCTAAACCCTGAAACACCACCCCCAGCAAGACCCCCTACACTGCCTGTACACCATTGCACTGCCCTAAACCCTGAAACACCACCCCCAGCATGACCCCTACACTGCCCGAACACCACTACACTGCCCTAAACCCTGAAACACCACCCCCAGCACGACCCCTACACTGCCCGAACACCACTGCACTGCCCTAAACCATGAAACACTAGCCCCAGCACAACCCCCTACACTGCCCGAACACCACTGCACTGCCCTAAACCCTGAAATACCACCCCCAGCACGACCCCCTACACTGCCCGAACACCACTGCACTGCCCTAAACCCTGAAACACCAGCCCCAGCACGACCGCCTACACTGCCCGAAAACCACTGCACTGCCCTAAACCCTGAAACACCAGCCCCAGCACGACCCCCTACACTGCCCGAACACCACTGCACTACCCTAAACCCTCAAACACCAGCCCCAGCACGACCTCCCTACACTGCCCGAACACCACTGCACTGCCCTAAACCCTGAAACACCACCCCCTGCACGACCCCTACACTGCCCGAACACCACTGCACTGCCCTAAACCCTGAAACACCACCCCAGCACGACCCCTACACTGCCCGAACACCACTGCACTGCCCTAAACCCTGAAACACCACCCCCAGCACGACCCCCTACACTGCCCGAACACCACTGCACTGCCCTAAACCCTGAAACATCAACCCCAGCAAGACCCCCTACACTGCCTGAACACCACTGCACTACCCTAAACCCTGAAATACCAGCCCCAGCCAGACCCCCTACACTGCCCGAACACCACTGCACTGCCCTAACCCCTGAAACACCACCCCCAGCATGACCCCCTACACTGCCCGAACACCACTACCCTAAACCCTGAAATACCAGCCCCAGCCAGACCCCCTACACTGCCCGAACACCACTGCACTGCCCTAACCCCTGAAACACCACCCCCAGCATGACCCCCTACACTGCCCGAACACCACTGCACTAAAGCCTGAAACACCACCCCCAGCAAGACCACCTACACTGGCCGAACACCACTGCACTGCCCTAAACCCTGAAACACCACCCCTGCACGACCCCCTACACTGCCCGAACACCACTGCACTGCCCTAAACCCTGAAACACCACCCTCAGCACGACACCCTACACTGCCCGAACACCACTGCACTGCCCTAAACCCTGAAACACCACCCCCAGCACGACCCCTACACTGCCCGAACACCACTGCACTGCCCTAAACCCTGAAACATCAACCCCAGCAAGACCCCTACACTGCCTGAACACCACTGCCTCCTAAACCCTGAAACACCACCCCCTACACTGCACCCGAACACCACTGCACTGCCCTAAACCCTGAAACACCACCTCCAGCAAAACCCCTACACTGCCTGAACACCATTGCTCTGCCCTAAATCCTGAAACACTAGCCCCAGCATTACCCCCTACACTGCCCAAACACCACTGCACTGCCCTAAACCCTGAAACACCACCCCTAGCACGACCCCCTACACTGCCCGAACACCACTGCACTGCCCTAAACCCTGAAACACCAGCCCCAGCAAGACCCCCTACACTGCCCGAACACCACTGCACTGCCCTAAACCCTGAAACACCACCCCAGCACGACCCCTACACTGCCCGAACACCACTGCACTGCCCTAAACAACACCCCTGCACGATCCCCTACACTGCCCGAACACTACTGCACTGCCCTAAACCCTGAAACACCACCCCAGCACGACCCCCTACACTGCACGAGCACCACTGCACTGCCCTAAACCCCGAAACACTACCCCCAGCAAGACCCCCTACACTGCCCGAACACCACTGCCCTAAACCCTGAAACACCACCCCCAGCAAGACCCCCTACACTGCATGTACACCACTGCACTGCCCTAAACCCTGAAACACCACCCCCAGCATGACCCCCTACACTGCACGAACACCACTGCACTGCCCTAAACCCTGAAACACCAGCCCCAACACAACCCCTACACTGCCCGAACACCACTGCACTACCCTAAACCCTGAAACACCACCCCCAGCAAGACCCCCTACACTGCCCGAACACCACTGCACTAAAGCCTGAAACACCACCCCCAGCAAGACCACCTACACTGGCCGAACACCACTGCACTGCCCTAAACCCTGAAACACCACCCCCTGCACTGCCCAAACACCACTGCACTGCCCTAAACCCTGAAACACCACCCCCTGCACGACCCCCTACACTGCCCGAACACCACTGCACTGCCCTAAACCCTGAAACACCACCCCTCAGCACGACACCCTACACTGCCCGAACACCACTGCACTGCCCTAAACCCTGAAACACCACCCCCAGCAAAACCACCTACACTGGCCGAACACCACTGCACTGCCCTAAACCCTGAAACACCACCCCTGCACGACCCCCCTACACTGCCCAAACACCACTGCACTGCCCTAAACCCTGAAACACCACCCCCTGCACGACCCCTACACTGCCCAAACACCACTGCACTGCCCTAAACCCTGAAACACCACCCCTGCACGACCCCCTACACTGCCCGAACACCACTGCACTGCCCTAAACCCTGAAACACCACCCCCAGCACGACCCCCTACACTGCCCGAACACCACTGCACTGCCCTAAACCCTGAAACATCAACCCCAGCAAGACCCCTGTACAATACGTAACTGAACGAAGTACA